>CANIUD010000008.1:3225000-3870869 GCA_947470075.1 Closterium sp. Yama58-4
ACCACCATCGTCATCACCACCAGCAGCAGCACCGGCAGCATCAGCTGCTGCAGCAGCAGTGGCATCAGCAGCACCATCACCATTACAACCACCAGCAGCAGTTGCAACACCAGCATCAGCATTAGCAGCAGCGCCACCACCATTACAACCAGCAGCAACAGCAGCAGCAGAGTCAGCCGCAGCACTGACAACAGCATCAAAATCACCAGCACCCATGGCAATGGCACATCTAGAGCCCCCGCTAGTAACGCAGCAGCTACTAACGCAGCAGCTACTAACGCAGCAGCTACTAACGCAGCAGCCGGTATCAGCTCTCCCGTCCCACCCGCAGCAGCACTTAGCAGCATCAGACCCATCACCATCTCAATCTGCATTCCACAATAAACTATTGCCATTTGAGTCCACTCAAAAATCGCCTCGGGAACTGCCACGGCCAATATTTGAGGCGCCTCAAAAATCGCCACAGCCAGCACCACCAGCAGATTCATTGGAAGGGGCTTCTTTTGAGGTGTCGAAAAAATGTAATCAAAAGTCGCCTCAGGGAAAGACACAGCCAGCTCAGCCTGAATTTCATGGGATGGCAAGGCAGCAGGCAGCTTTTGAGAATCCACAAATGCCACTACCAGCACAAGCAGGCCCTGGGGGGCTGGCAAGGCAGCACCGTCAAGCAGCAATGACGCGCAGAGGAGACCGAACGGGACGGATCAAGTTGGTTAATGAGAATTCTCAAAAACCAGCAATGACGCGCAGAGGAGACCGACCGGGACGGATCAAGTTGGTTAATGAGAATTCTCAAAAACCAGCAATGACGCGCAGGAGAGACCAGCCGGGACGGATCAAGTTAGTTAATGAGAATTCTCAAAAACCAGCAATGACGCGCAGGGGAGACCGGCCGGGACGGATGAACATGAAGTTGCTCAAAGACCTTTGCTCTCCCAAGCCTGCCTCACCCGAGCCTGCCTCACCCGAGCCTGCCTCACCCGAGCCTGCCTCTCCCGAGCCTGCCTTACACAAGCCTACCCCTCGCAAGCCTAACTCACACGAGACACCCCTGCCGCCCTCATCCCAAGCTGACAGTGGCAAACCAAGCAAGCGCCCCCGGAGCCAGAGAGCTAGAGGCAACAGCATGAGGCGTCACACTCACACAGGGCATGCTGTCACACCCACGCTGGTGCTTTCCCCTTCTCCTCCCTTGCACCGTGTGCTTTGCACCTCAGGTGCTGTTGCAGGGGGTTGTGAGAGGAGGGGTGGAGAGGTGGGTGAGAGGGGCGGTGAGATGGGAGTTGAGAGGAGGGGTGGGAGGGGGGGTGAGAGGGGGTGTCAGAGGAGGGGTATGAGAAGAGGTGAGGGATTGAGAAGGAAAGGCATTGGGGATGGAAAAACTGGGGGGGTGTTGGAGGGTGGAGATGGGGATGGGGAGGGCAATGAGGGATGCGATGGGTATGGGGATGGGGATGAGGGATGTGATGGGAATGCTGCAGGGGAGGATGGATGTTATGATGATTCCAGTGACGAAGGCTGGGCGAGCGAAGCTGCTTGTAGAGAGGATAGCGGCAGTGCTTACAGCGAGTGTCCCTTGAGTGGGATAAGCGAGGAGGGCGAGGGGGACAGAGAGGATAGTTCTTTTGAACTGGGAAAGCGCAGGAGGGCACGATATAAACGCAGATATCCCGTTAGCAGCACGAAAAGTCAGCAAAGGACAGCTACTAAGAGGAAGAGGAGACACAGCCTGATACCGGGAACACAAGCCTCTGGGAGTAATACCCCTGGGAGGGATGCCCTTGGGGGTAATGGTAATACCCCTGGGAGGGATGCCCTTGGGGGTAATAGCAATACTCCTGGGGAAACAGTAACACAGTCGGTGGCACGGCATTGCAGTCGAACGGATGGCAAGGGGTGGGTGTGTATGAGGATACCGAGGCTGGGGTTCTCGCTGTGTGATCACCACATTGGGAAAGCGGCGAAGCTGGTTGCAAAGAAGCGGGAAGAGAAGATTGCTGCAGCTGGTGGGGGGCTGGATGAGGAGGAGGAAGGAGAGGACAGGGAAGAAAGGGAAGAAAGGGAGGAAAGGGAAGAAAGGGAGGACAGGGAGGAAAGGGAGGACAGGGAGGAAAGGGAGGACAGGGAGGAAAGGGAGGACAGGGAGGAAAGGGAAGGATTTAGTGAAACGAAGCAGTGTGAAAAGAAGAGGAGGAGTGTGAAGGAGCAGAAAGTGCACGGCGCACAGGGTTCTGCTGGAGGTAGGGAGGTGAGGAGGGGGAGGAGAGTGAGACACCAGAAGAACAAGAGCTGAGGTTCTATCAAGGAGTACAGCAATGTGTGTTCTATTAATGAGTGCAACCGTGTGTGTTCTACCGTATTACCCCGGATAGTAGCGCAGGTGCGCTTATAATAAAACGGTGTTTTTTGGGGGGGTGCGCTTCTAATTGAGGTGTCTGTATAAGCGCATGCGCGTATAATATGGAAAAAAAATGAAATTCACTTTTAAACATACTAAACTGAAGCCCGCAATAAGGCGAATCCACCGGACCATGCAGCACGTGGGAACGTGCATGGTTTTCAGGCAAAAACAGCCGCGGTGCGGTTTCCCACCGCACAATGCTGTCTAGAAGCATCGAACGTGACAGCACTGACGGGGATGTTGCTGTGCGGCCCAATCACAGCCGCATGCGCTGCCACGCAAGTGCATTTCTTTCGAACCCTCTCGAAGGTTGGGGAAGTTTCCCTGCCAGCGCAGCGGATATGCTGCCACGCAGGTTCCTCTACGGGGGTAGACGGGGGAACCCTGCCTGTCATTGACGAGGACCCCGCGCCGCTAGGTTGCAGGGGTCCCCGTCGTTGCCCATTTGTGCACCCTCGTCTTCATTTTTTTCATTCAGTTTCTACTCTAGCCCGCCTGGCTGGCGAAGCCATGGCGGAATTCAGTGGGATGCACTTTCTTTACAAGAAGAAACCACCACGGCCATGGCGACTTACCGCGGACGGGTGGTTTACCCGTGAGCCTCCTGTGCCACCTGCACCACCTGCACCGCCTGCTCCGCCTGCTCCGTCTGCTCCTCCTGTACCTCCTGCTCCTCCTACTCCCCCCGCTCCTCCGAATCCTCCGAGCCGTCCTGTTCCTAACCCGAATTCCCACCAGCGGCCCGTGCTCCAGCTTTACTTGCCAGCCACCTTCGACGAGTGCCTGTCTGAACCGGACACACCCAAGGCTCCCGATGTGGTTGTCGCTGCTCCGCCGACTGCCCCGCGGTGGGGAAATCCTGAGGATTGCACGTGGGACGAGTCGGCCGTGGGCGCCGACGATGACGTGGCCGCCGATAAACAACCTACCGGCGACGGCAACGCGGAAGGCGGCTGTGGAGGCGACGGTGGAATCGATCTTGAAGAGGGCGCCGAGGAGGACGTCTTCCCCGATCGTGAGGCCGCCGACGACGACGGCGTCGAATCTTGGTGGCGCGACGCACCACGCGCGAAGATGCCAATACCAACGTATCCGCCTGTTAACAAGAAACGACCCCACCCCTCCTCTGAGAACCGAGATGCCCGCCCCCCCTCTCCCAGGCACAAGATGACTCAACACAAACAGCAGCGCTACACCGCCCAGGAGAAACTGAAGCGGCACCAGGCGTGGTGCCGTTCCTGAAACCGAAGTTCGGAGTTCAGAGCCGTAGCGCCATGCTGGTGCTCGACTCCTACCGTGGTCACCTGACGCCCGAAGTCAAGGCGAAATTCGCGGAGCTCAACATCGTACCGGCGGTCATCCCGGCGGGATGCACGGCAGACCTGCAGCCGCTCGATGTGTCGGTCAACAAAAGCTTCAAGGCGAGTGTTCGGCAGCAGTACCAGACCTGGTTCGAGCAGGACGGCATGAACATCCTGACCCCCGCAGGTACGCAAAGTGTTCTCCCGTGGCCTTTTTATGAGCTTGTCTGCCTGCGTGTGGTCTCACGTTTCCCACCCCCGTGTTTGTGGTGCAGGGAACATCAAGAAACCACCTCCGGAGGTGGTGCTCAAGTGGATTTCACGGGCGTGGAAAGCCGTGCCCGCCGAACTGATTAAGAAGGCGTTCCTCACCTGCGGCATCAGCAATGCCCTTGACGGAAGTGAAGACGGACTGGTGCTGGCGCACCGGAGAGCTCAGCTGTCCCACGAGGTAGAGGTAGATGACGACGTCCAAGCAGACGGCTTCTTTGGCAACAACTCCACGGAGCCTGAATCGGACGAGGAGTAGGCCTTAGGCTTGAGTGATCATGAAAATGGTGTGTAGGCTAGAAATGAAGTCCAATGTATTGGTAGTTTTAGTTGAAACTGTTAGCTAGTTTGTATTTAGTGGGAAAATCCAACGGGAAAAAGCTTGTTATATAACAGGGGTGCGCTTATAATAAGTAATGAATTTTCAGAGGGTGCGCTTATAATTGAGGATCGGCCATAAGCGCATTGCTCCAGATAAAAGCGCATGCGCTTAACATAGGCCTGCGGTTATATCCGGGGCGATACGGTATCAAAGAGTACGGCCCTGTGTGTTCTTAAATAATACAACCCTGTTTGTTGCTGTTAATGATCGAGTGATTGTTTGTGGGGGCATGGAAGACAAACGTGCAGCTTCTTGATCAATTGAAAATACCAAAAGCATTTGGTGCAACCAACAGGCACACGGAAGGGGTAGAGAGTGGATGTGGGAGATACGGTATAGGGAAGAGCTGGGCCTTTTAGGCCAGTATCAAAGTACCAGTAGATAAATGTTGAAAAGAAAGCCCCAAAATGTGTATCATGTGCAGGGAGTAGCGGTTTCCTGAGATCTTGTGACCAATGGCCATCCTAGATGGACTTTTCAAGCAACTTTTTGAGTCCCTGCCAGAGAAGATACAATACCGATATGGGTACCAGCAAACATCAGTGTTAGAATCTAGCAGCAGGAATGATGTGAACTAACAGGATGCAGGAGTACAAGTAGTAAACCCTAATTGGGTTGTACCCCATATGGGCTACCCCACTACAGCCTAGACAATATGCAGCACATATAGTTTGACACACCCCCATAGGCAAAGTGGGGGAGAACAAGGGGTCAAACGACCAGTCAAGAGAAGCAAAACAAGCTCAGGGTGGATCACAACGTCACCACGCATTCCGAGCACAAGCAAAGGGCCACAGGGCCAGTTCACATGCAGAGATATATATGCAGCAATAACAGTACAGTGATGGCTACCTAGCAAGAACCAGCATGCATATACATATATATGTACAGATCACAATACAAGCAGAGACTACAGCAAGTGTGGAAGCGTAGGCACAAGGCCCAACAGAGTACAAAAGCGCTGATGATCACCAGACGGAAGTGCCTTGGTGAATATATCAGCAGTGTTCGCCCGAGTGGCCATGTGGCGAAGACGAAGCTGGCCTCGCTGCTGCAACTCTCGAGCCAGGAAGTAACGCAGAGCAATGTGCTTCGTTCTGTGCTCCAGTTTGTGCTCCTCACACAAGGCAATGGCTGCCTTGTTGTCAACGTACAGCACTGGAGGAGAACGAGGCTGCTCTCCCAAGTCAGTCAGCAGGTAGGTGAGCCAGCGTAACTCCTGTGTAGCCATGGCTGTGGCGTAGATCTCAGCCTCACAACTGGAGCCGAGAACTGAAGACGAGCGTGTAGAACGCCACGAAACTGAACCAGAGCCAAGGCTGAAGGTGTAACCCTGTGACGACCGCTGAGTAGCCAGGTCGTCAACCCAAGAAGCGTCTGAGTGCCCAGTGAGGACAACTGGGCTCGTCCCTCCAAGCACTAGCCCCATGCCTAATGTGCTGCACAAGTAACGCAGTACCCTCTTAGCAGCAGCCATGTGCTCAGGTCGGTGCCGACCAGGAGCCACGTAGCGAGCCAGGAGACCAAGAGGGTACGCGAGGTCAGGTCGAGTGCAAGTCATCAGGTACATGAGGCAGCCGACTAGCTCTGGGTAAGGACCACTCGGCTCTACGGACTCGTCCGAAGGTGGAGCTGAGAGCGTGTGACCTGTAGCCAGAGGAGTGGCCTGTGCTGAAGACCAGGTGAAGCCGAAGCGCTGAAGGACCTGCTGCACCATGTGTGACTGAGTCAAGGTGATGGTGCGACGTGCTCTGTCTCGGGTGATCTGCAAGCCAAGGTAGCTGCGCAGCTCACCCAAGTCTGTGCACGTGTGTCTCTTCTGCAGCTCCGACTTCACGTGGGCGAGAGCCTCAGTGTCAGCAGTGGCAAAAACCAAGTCGTCGACGTACACGAGGATGTAGAACGGCGGCAGTGAAGTGTCGGTGCGCAGAAACAACGACGGGTCAGCAGTAGAAGGCGCGAACCCAAGAGCCGCAAGCGTAGTCCTCAGTGTGTCGTGCCACTCACGTGGCGCCTGGCGGAGACCGTAGACCGGCCGCCGGAGGCTCCACTGGGTACCAGGAGGGAACGACCCAGTGAAGCCCGGGGGGCGGCGCAGCCAGATCTCCTCGTGCAGGCTGCCCTGCAGGAAAGCTGTGCTGAAGTCAAGAGAGTGAAGCTCGTAGTCACGGTGAGCAGCAACGTGCAGCAGCACCCGAAGAGTGGTCATCTTCGGGGTGGGGGAGAAGGTCTGGAAGAAGTCAACTCCCTCTCGCTGACTGAAGCCTCGAGCCACGTAACGCGCCTTGAAGACAGGCGGAGAACCCGGCGGCCGCTTCACCCTGAAAATCCACATGCCACTAACGATGTTCGCCCCAGGTGGGGGAACCTCGTCAACGTAGGTGCCTGTGGACTTCCAGGAAGCCATCTCTGCGTCCATGGCTGCCTGCCACTGAGAGGAGTAGGGACTCTCTATCGCCTCTGCGTAAGAGCGCGGAGTCGGGATGTCTGGTGCATCTGGGTCTCCCTCAGGGGCAAGTAGCGAGGACACAAGATGAGGTAAAGCAGCAGCAAGACACTGGAACTCCTCCTGCCTATCCTCAAGGACGTCCGTGCTAAGAGCACACTCACCCCCGACGGACGGAGGACAGACAGACTCAGACTCAGCAACAAGACAAGCGACGTAGTCTAGACGACAGGCAGCAGCAAAGTCAACAAGCTCAGCGACCAAGGCAGACGCAGCAGTAGACTCAAACGACGGGTCAGTGACAACAGTGGCTAGGAGACGCGTGACAGTAGGGTGCTCAGTACGAAACCGGTCAGACTCAGGGTCCGGAACGGCAGGCAGAGAGGACGCAGGGGGAGACGGCAGAGGAACAGGCTGCGGAGCAGAGGAAGGACGACGGACTACGAGGTGTGCGCCGGGGACAGCCGGCTGGCGCGAACGAGGAACACGACGACCGGTACGACCAGGACGAACAGGCGAAACAGGACGCGACGCAGGCTCACGACGCTCAGCTGGACTACCGGTCAGCTCAGTGTAAGGAGAAGGAGCAGGCAGCGGTGAGCCAGACTGTAACGGAAGACCAGTAGACGACGGAAGAGTAAGAACCTGACGAAGAACAGAGGCAGACGGCGGCAGAGACGACGGAGACGGCGGAGCGAAGAACAGTCGTGACGGCGCAGCTGCACCAGTACCAGCAGCTCCAGCAGCTCCAGTGCCTCCAGTAGCTCCAGTACCTCCAGCAGCTCCCGTACCTCCAGCAGCTCCAGAAGCTCCAGGCCCAGAGCCGACACCTCGAGTCCCAGGGTCTCCAACCTCTGTGTCTCCAGCAGCAGAAACCCCAGAACCAGCACCTCCAGTCCCAGGGTCTCCAACCTCAGGGTCTCCAGCAGTAGCACCCCCAGAACCAGCACCTCCAGCCCCAGGGTCTCCAACCTCAGTGTCTCCAGCAGCAGCACCCCAAGAACCAGCAACTCCAGCACCTCCAGTAGACAAAGGACCAGCACGACTCCTAGCTCCAGTAGCGCGACGCTGACGGTGACCGTACCAGTCCTGCAGCTGCTGTGGGGTGAGAGGCACACGTGGACGAAGGCGGCCACTCCAAGGAGACCGCGCAACAGCAGACTCAGAACCCTCAGCGCCCGCACCCCCAACGGCTCCAGAACCTCCGGTGTCAGTACCCTCAGCACCAGTACCTCCAGCGGCTCCAGAACCTCCAGCGCGAGCACCCTCAGCAGCTCCAGAACCTCCAGCTCCAGCGCCACCAGTACTAGGCCCTCCAGCAGCTCCCGAACCTCCAGCGGCAGTACCGCCAAGCTCAGCACCCCCAGACCCCTCACACTCAGGCTCAGCACCACCAGGCTCCACACCCTCAAGCTCCGCACCCTCAGGCTCAGTACCCCCAGGCGCAGCACCCCCAGGCTCCGCACCCCCAGGCCCAGCACCCCCAGAAGGAGCACCCCGAGCAGGACCACTCTCAGTAGGACCTGAGTCACCAGTGACCTCAACCGGCGCAGTCAAGGGAGGAGGGTCTACCTGAGAAACACCTGAAGGAGCAGGACCGGGAGCGGGGAGGGGGTCTACCTGGGGAGCACCTGGAGCGAGGAAGAGCGGCGGGGGGGGGAGCGAGGCAGTGCGGTAGGGGAAGAGACGGTAAAAGGGAACCGACTCGTCGAACGTGACGTCCTGAGACGCAAAGACACGGCGCGAGGCGGGGTGGTAAAACTGCCAACCAGGCGCGTCAGGGACAAAGCCAAGGAAGACACATGGAACAGCGCGGGCGGAGAGCTTGTCCGCGGTGGTATCGCGGACAAAGGCACGAGCACCCCAGACCCGGAAACGCGACGCATCGCCAACCTTCCCCGTCCACAGCAGTGTGGGCGAGGTCTCCGGCAAGGAGACACGGGGCCAGAGGTTGAGCTGATGCGCGGCGTACCGGACCGCAAACGGCCACAGAAAATGGGGGGCAGCCGCATGGATCATGGAGGTACGAGCGACCTCCATGACTAAGCCAATGCGGCGCTCAGCAACCCCATTCTGCTGCGGAGAGGCCGGAAGCGTGAACGACTGGGTGATGCCGTGCTCCGCACAGTAGGCTGCCAAGAGGTCGGAGGAGAACTCACCACCTCTGTCAGAGTGCAGACGCAGGACTGGAAAGTCCGACCGGAACCGCTCGTGGAGCTGGAGACGAACAGCGCGGATCCAGGGGATCAAAACAGTAGGGACATCCGCCTTGCTCCGCAAGGGGAAGACCGTGGTGTAATGCGTGTAGTCGTCGACGACCAGCAGGAAGTACCGCTCGCGGCCCTGTCCCTGGACGCGGGCTGGGCCCCACACGTCCTGGTGGAGCGTCTGCAGTGGAGCCTCTGTGGGAGGAAACGAGGAGGAGTGAGGAGCAGCGCGTTGCCGCCCTCCGACGCAAGGAATGCAGGGCGGCACAGGCGAGGGAGGGAGGGCAGGCAGAGACCTGGGTGTCAGAATGTTGTAATTGTCTAGCCTGCAGTGGGGTACTCTATAGCGAGTACAACCCAAATTAGGGTTTCCTATATGTACCTTGCATGCTGCTAGTACAACCCCTCTTCTCTGTTCTATCTTTCGTCCTACCATCTCGATATGGTAACTGAGCGTTCACGCTCCTGGCCTGTGGGCCCCACTGCTGCTTCCGCTGCCCTACTCTGTGTCGCGCGCCCCGTGGCGCGCGACCTTCACATTTTCATCCCGCCGCGCGCTCGGGGCGTGCGGCGGTTTTCTCCCCGCCGTGCGCACCGAGGCGCACGGCGGTTTCCTACCGTGGGGGACGCCCGCGGCCCCCCGATCCCGTCGCCCGCGGCCCTCCGGTCCCGTCGCCCGCGGCCCCGCGATCCCGTCGCCCTGGGGAGCCGCACGCGACCCCCCGCGGCCCCGTTTTCCCGTCGTGCCGCCCTGGGGAGCCGCGCGCGACCCCCCGCGGCCCCGATTTCCCGTCGTGCCGCCCTGGGGAGCCGCGCGCGACCCCCCGCGGCCCCGATTTCCCGTCGTGCCGCCCTGGGGAGCCGCGCGCGACCCCCCGCGGCCCCGATTTCCCGTCGTGCCGCCCTGGGGAGCCGCGCGCGACCCCCCCGCGGCCCCGATTTCCCGTCGCGCCGCCCTGGGGAGCCGCGCGCGGCCCCTCGCTGCCCCGTGGTCGCGTTCTGGGGGCCGAGCGCCGTCCCCCTCGCCGTCCCCCGCGCTCCTTCCCCCGTTCCGCCCGTTTTTAGGGTTTGGGGGTGCGGAGTGTGGGGGTGGCAGCTCTGGGGGTGCCGTGTGTGTGCGCCATCCCCTGCTCCTCCTCCTCCTCCGTCTCCCACTGCTGCAGCTGCCGCTGAGGGGGGTGGATGTGTGGGAGCCGAGGTTTAGGGTTTAAGGGGGGTGCCGTGGAAGTGGAGCTAGGGTGTCAGCAGGGGGTGTGTGAGAGGGGCGTGGGACGGTCGGGGGAGGTTGCGTGGAAGTAGCCGTCGTGACGCCAGCAGCGCCAGTAGTCCGGATGCCCTCGCGCGTTTCGGTAGCCCAGCGAGCCTGCTTCGCCAGTTGCCTGTGGGTCAGTTGCTCCTGTGTGTGCTCGTCGTAGCCGCGGAGCCAGATACTCCCGTAGTCCGGTGCCCTCGTGCGCTCGGTAGCCACTGTGCACGCCGCTCCTGTTGCCCGTTGTGTCTGCAGCAGATCGCCCCTCACAGTCTCTCCTCCTCCTCACTTGCCCTCTGTGACTGCCTCTAGCTTTACTTGCATTTGTGGACTTGATCTATGACTGGTTATTTGCGCTGATTACACCCCACTTTGGCTATGGGGGTGTGTCAGAATGTTGTAATTGTCTAGCCTGCAGTGGGGTACTCTATAGCGAGTACAACCCAAATTAGGGTTTCCTATATGTACCTTGCATGCTGCTAGTACAACCCCTCTTCTCTGTTCTATCTTTCGTCCTACCATCTCGATACTGGGGAGACCAGAGACCAGGGAGCGAGAGTGCATGCTACGCAGGCGAGGCAAGGAGGGGTGACCAAGGCGGTGGTGCCACAGGAGAGTGTCGTGCGACAAAGCGCGACACTCGCAGGGGGCCGCCAGCTGACCAGACGCAGACGCAGCTACCTGAGGGGACTCAGTGGTCAGTGTGTACAGACTCGAGCCAGGTGCACGGGTGAACGTGGCCAAGTGCCGGCCCGTCCTAGCACACGTACAGTGAGTCACTCGCTGACTCGCAGGAGTGAACTGGTGAACCCCCCCATCCTGGAGGTCAGCTCCACTCACCAAGTTCGTAGAGAACGAGGGGAGGTAAAGACCTGACAGCGAGCCGGACGGGACGGCCGGACACGGCAGAACCGTGGAATAGTGGGCAAGGACTGGACCCCCAGAGGGGTCCGCCAGGGAGACCGGGACTGGCCGACGGAGCGGCGTGAGTGCGGTGCAGTCGCGAAAGAAGGAGCGGGAAGCTCCTGAGTCAAGGGTGAAGGTGTGTGAGACCGCAGTGGGCGCAGTACCAGAGAGAGCAGACACGGCAGCACCTGAAGCCACGGCCTCACCCGTACCTAGAGCAGTAGACGTACTAGCACCGAGAGCAGCAGCCTCACCAGCACCTAGAGCAGGAGACGCACTAGCACCTAGAGCAGCAGCCTCACCAGGGTCAGGCGGTACGCACAGGCAACAGGCACGGTCAGCACTAGTAGACAATGCATACATGGCAGTGAGAATAGCATCATAGTCAGGCGCAAAGATATCTACCCCCTGTCCATGCAGCTCCAGCCAGGTGGGGAGCTCAGCCTCGTCGCCAAACACTGTGCGCCAGTCGTCGCTCAGACGGGCGAAGCAGCGGGACTGTGTGTGACCAAGCGTCCCACAAGGCTGACCAGTCCTAGCACCTGTGCGAATGACGTACGGGCAGCGAACTGTACGTGTAGACCTGCTACACTGAGCGTACCACTCCTGGAGCTGCCGAGGCGTAAGTGTCTCGCGTGGACGCCCCTGCAGCTGCAGCTGGCCACTGCTAGACGCTCCCAACTGACCAGCCCCAGGGCGACAGCTACTACGGCTACCGCGACAACCCCAGCTAGTATACCACTCACTAAGCTGCTGGGGCGTGAGAGGCTCGCGTGAACGTCGCTGGAGCTGCATCTGACCAGGCGTGGCAGGCAGGCAGGCAAGCAGGCAGGCAGGCAGGCAGGCAGGCAGGCAGGCAAGCAGACAGGCAGGCAGACAGACAGGCAGGCCGGCAGGCAGGCAGGCAGGCCGGCAGGCAGGCAGGCAGGCGCGCAGGCAGGCAGGCAGGCCGGCAGGCAGGCAGGCAGCCAGGCAGGCAGGCAGGCAGGCAGGCCGTCAGGCAGGCAGGCAGTCGCTCACCAAAGGCTGGGAGAGCAGGAGCTCCCCGGGCGAGCAGGGCCGGCGCTCGATAGCGGCGACGTCGGGGCCGCAACACCGGCTGCAGAGCAGGGCCGAAGCAGCTGCAGGGCGGGGCCGCTTCAGCGGCAGTAGCAGGTCGGGGCCGTGGCAGCTGCAGGGCGGGGCCGCATCAGCGGCAGGTCGGGGCCGTGGCAGCTGCAGGGCGGGGCCGCGTCAGCGGCAGGTCGGGGCCGTGGCAGCTGCAGGGCGGGGCCGCATCAGCGGCAGGTCGGGGCCGCGGCAGCTGCAGGGCGGGGCCGCATCAGCGGCAGGTCGGGGCCGAGGCAGAGGGCCGCGCGCGGCTCGGCGCGGGCTGCGCGGACAGCGCCCGGAGCTGCTGCAGGCCGCGCGCGGCCGCGCTAGGTAGTAGCGGGCCGCGCGCGGCTCGGCGCGGGCTGTTGCGGGCCGCGCGCGGGCCGTGCGAGGCAGTAGCAGGCCGCGCGCGGCTCGACGCGGGCTGCGTGGGCTCGGCGCGGGCTGCGCGCGGCAGCTGCGAGCTGCGCGCGGCTCGGTGCGGGCTGCGCGCGGCTGCAGCGGGCTGTGCGCGGCTCGGTGCAGGCTGCGCGCGGCTGCAGCGGGCTGCGCGCGGCTCGGTGCGGGCTGCGCGTGGCTGCAGCGGGCTGCGCGCGACTCGGGGCGGGCTGCGCGGTCTCGGTGCGGGCAGCGCGCGGTAGAAGTGTGTTTGCGGGCCTGACAGGCGTGTAGAGGCGGCGCGCGGGCCTTACGGGCCTCTAGGGGCAGCGCACCGGCCTAGGGCAGCACGTCACAAGGCAAGGCAAGGCAGGCAGGCACGTGAGGTAGCGCGGTAACCGCAGCGGTAGGTGGGCCCGAAAAAAAACGGTCCTACGGACCTTAGTGCTCTGAAACCATGTTAGAATCTAGCAGCAGGAATGATGTGAACTAACAGGATGCAGGAGTACAAGTAGTAAACCCTAATTGGGTTGTACCTCATATGGGCTACCCCACTACAGCCTAGACAATATGCAGCACATATAGTTTGACAATCAGGGTAGTGGTACCATGCTACACAACATACTTTGTGAGACCCCGACCCTGTTGATCACACCATTCAAGACAAAGATTGTTTGCAACAAACGCGGAAAGATGCCCCTCCCCTGTCTGTTTGTCTGTGCAATAGAACCACTTAGCCGGAAAGCGAGGTGCATGGTGTCAGATCCTAGGGAAGGGTTACAGGCACGTCGGCCTGGGGGGTTATGGGCGCACTCACCCGCTATATAAACAAGCCCTTTTATCCCAGTGGTTAGTGGCTGGGATTCTGACATGGTATCAGAGCGAAGGTCTCGAGTTCGAATCCCGGTGTGTGCACTTCGGGCATCCCAGTGCGGGAGGGTGTCAGAGGTCCACTGGGGATCCCCGATGATCCTAGGGAAGGGTTACAGGCACGTCGGCCTGGGGGGTTATGGGCGCACTCACCCGCTATATAAACAAGCCCTTTTATCCCAGTGGTTAGTGACTGGGATTCTGACATGGTATCAGAACGAAGGTCTCGGGTTCGAATCCCGGTGTGTGCACCTCGGGCATCCAAGTGCGTGGGGGGTGTCAGAGGTCCACTAGAGATCCCCAATAGATCCTAGGGAAGGGTTACAGGCACGTCGGCCTGGGGGGTTATGGGCGCACTCACCCGCTATATAAACAAGCCATTTTATCCCAGTGGTTAGTGGCTGGGATTCTGACATGGTATCAGAGCGAAGGTCTCGGGTTCGAATCCCGGTGTATGCACCTCGGGCATCCCAGTGCGGGGGGGTGTCAGAGGTCCACTGGTGATCCCCGATTGATCCTAGGGAAGGGTTACAGGCACGTTGGCCTGGGGGGTTATGGGCGCACTCACCCGCTATATAAACAAGCCCTTTTATCCCAGTGGTTAGTGGCTGGAATTCTGACACATGGGCCACCCACATGAAAATGCCACCCGCGTAAACGTTCGGGTAAGACCTTATCACATTTCCAAAATCAATGTCACACAACAAAATACAAAAAAACACCTGTGTTAGTTAACCAGCTTCTACTGATGATAGCAAATTTGGCTATGTTAATTAGTTTAGATAGCTATGAGGAAGAGAATCAGTTGGGGAAGCCCATATCCCTGTCTAAAGTAGGAGCATATATGCAGTCCTTGAGTACTTTGAGGAAGTTTGATGTAGACATTGATGATATGAGACTATACTAAGCGGATATGCTCTTACCGAATAGCCGTCCTCGCACACCTCCCCTCCCTCTCTCCCCACTTGGTGACCAAGTTGTCAAAACTGTTCAGCCAGCAAGCTCATCCAACTCGAAATCGCATCCAACCGTAAAATAAACGGTAAAAAATCTTTAGCGCACAAAACAATCACACTAAACCGCATCTTCTGTTGTGCCACGACCTTGGGATTGCATCTGCCTGAAACGATTCATGGAATCAGGGGGTGCGTGTGGGGTGGGGTGGTGCTACTGGATGGGTGGAGCGGAGCAGAAAAGAGAATCAACAAGCATGTCACGGCTTATATCCCAGACATGGCTGGGATGGCTGTTAGTTTCGCAAATTAGTCTTAGCGAGATGGCTGTTGGCTGACGTCAGAAGTTTCCGAAGAATATCAGCGTCGAGGAGATGGAGAGTTCTAAGCGTGGTCCCAGTTTCCGCGTACTGTAGTCTAATTGTAATCCGTTTAGGGTAGTCCTGTCCTTCAGCATCCAATCTCCGGGCTTCAGTTTCCGCGCTTACTATCTCCTCCAGTGAAACTAGTATCGCCGAGTATTGAGTCGAATTGAATTATTGCTTACATATTCATGCTCCACCCAGGCCCCGCGTTTTTGTAGTCGAAGACGCTCGTGTCGAGATTCTCCTGGAGATTATACAACACGTTAAGTATTTGCAGGCATTTCTATTAGGGCTCTGTCTGTTCTCATCGCCAGGATCACGAATCAATGTTAGTTCGGACGAAGCAACTGGATCCCACATTCCCCGTCCATACGCGCGCATTGTCGCGCAAATTGTTGTTACTTGTTCCTGGTCGTATGCAGATACGTCTACCTTAATTAAAGTCGTATTACGCTGAGATTTCGAAACTTCGCCAACGGTTCTCATCATTCGCCGAAATGAGTCTGCGACGTGAATTTCCACAGTAGTTAATGCAGCTTTCTCGTCTGAGCCTTCGCTACCTGCGTTATGGCGGCCGCATGGTGGATCGTCAGAATGCTGCCAATCCTCCTGGCAGGCCTCTTAGGGCTAGCCGGGATCATGTGCGTTACCGTCTACGTTATCGTCTTATGGCTCCGCCGGAAGGACTCAGAAGAGGTACTACGCACGGCTCTCTCATGTCCACGGGCTTGCCATTTCCCCCATCCACTGACAATTCCCTGTTCACCGACCATTCCCTTGTAATTGGAAGATTTTCCACTCACTTCCATTTCCCACAGTCCTTACAAATTCCCCATTTAATGACATCTTTCCGTCTCCCTGACATATTCACCTTCCCCTGTCATCCCCCTCTCTCCTGATTTCGGTTTTAACCCTGACATCTTCACTTAGCTCTCTAATCACCCAGGAGCATTTGACAAGGCTTAAAGCCTCCCTCGCCCTCACCTCGCCCTCACCTCGCCCTCGCCTTCCCCTTCGCCGCCCCACAGATCGCCAAGGAGCTGATTGTGCGAGCCAAAGCCAGTCTACGTGGCGCGACGCCTGCTGACGTGGCAGCTGGCGTGGCGCAGCTATCCGCGGCGGTGGACCGCGCGCCGTGGCTGGCGGGGTCGCTGCAGGAGATCCGCGCGCGCGCGCTGATGCGCCTGCAGCGGTATGAGGAGGTGGTGGCGGTTCTGGCGGAATATCTACCAGATCTGTCTACAGTGCACAACGCCATGCACTACAGTGAGTTTGTGGGGTTGCTTATAGCGAATACAGGCGGGGAAGGATGTGCGCTGATGCGCCTGCAGCGGTACGAGGAGGTGGTGGCGGTGCTGGCGGAATATTTGCTGGATCTCTCTACAGTGCACAACGCCATGCACTACGGTGAGTTCGTGGGGCTGCTTATAGCGGGTACAGGCGATGGTGTGAGGAAGGAAGCGCGCTGATGCGCCTGCAGCGGTTCGAGGAGATGGTGGCAGTGCTGGCGGAATACCTGCTGGATCTATCTACAGTGCACAACGCCATGCACTACAGTGAGATTGTGGGTTTTCTTATAGCGAGCACAAGCATCGATGCAAAGAACTGCAAGGATGCGCATGTAATGTTCAGACCAGTTGGGTGATGAGAGTGGGGCCTGGTGGGATACACGGGGCAGATAGCGGTCATCTCCGCCGTGCGGGCACAGCTGGTTGCGTGATATGCAGTGAGATGCGAGATAGGCGCCACGTCAATGTTCTCGCGTCCCATCCCTTTTCACTGGCTTCTCAACCTTCCTGTCTTGTTCACTCCCTCTGTCTCTCTCCCTCGCTCCCTGCTCTGTGCAGCGGAGGACGAGAACAAGACAGCGACGGACATGTGGCAGTGCCTGCTGTTAGGCCAGGCCACGTACCACCTGGGCTGGCTGGACGAGGCGCTCGTGCTGCTCCGACGCGCCAAGAGGCTCAGCCAGGCTGTAGCGCGGTGAGTTGTGAACAGGCTGTAGCGCAGCGAGACATGATACTGGCTGTAGCATGGCGCGTGATGGGACAGGCTGTACCGTGGTGATTTTCTCTTGCCTGTTGCTTTCTCTTGCTCAGTAACACACTCTTCCCTACATCCCCTCCTTCCCCATCCCTCCCTCCCTCACCCATAACCGCCCATGCCATGCTATGCTGAACCATGCTGGACTGTGCTGAACCATACTGCACCATACCTCCCCATGCAGCACCATTATTTCTTTCCTTATCACAGCCAGGAGTTTGCAAGGATGGACTACTCCCTTCCTGCCTGCCGCCACAGCAACCCTCGTGCATCCCCTTCCCCCCCACACCCCCCCTCACACCCCGTGCATCCCAGCAAGGAGAGTGCACTGATGGGCGACGACCAGTTTCCAGTCTTTGACAGCACCCATCCCGCAGCCACAGCACCCCCTCTTACATCTCATTCCCGGAAACCCCTCTCCCTTCCCCCCGACCCTACACCCTCGCTCTTCTCAATCCCTTCACCCATCACCAGCAAGGAGAGTCCACTGATGGACGAGGATCAGTTCCCAGTGTTCGACGCCTCCTCCCACCCCGCAGCCACACGGCGCCCCTCTCCTATCCCCTTCGCTCCTGCACCCTCCTGCACCCTCCTGCGCCCCCCTGCGCCTCCCTCCACCGCTCTCCTATCCCCTTCCCCCCTGCACCCGCTGCGTCTCTCTCCACCTCAGTAAGGAGAGTGCTCTGATGGACGAGGATGAGTTCCCAGTGTTTGACACCGCCCACCCCGCAGCAACACACTCACATCCCTGCCACCCATCCCCTCCCTCCCTTCCTCACTTTCCTCAAATCGAACCCCCACCCTACCCCAGCAAGGAGAGTGCACTGATGGACGAGGACCAGTTCCCCGTGTTTGACGCCTCTCCCCCAATAGCACCGCTCTCACTTCCACTGCCGCATCCCCCCTGGTCCCTTCCCCGCTCACCCCCTGTCACACCAGCAAGGAGAGTGCACTGATGGACGAGGACCAGTTCCCAGTGTTTGACGCCGCCCACCCCGCAGCCATGGCACCCCTCTCCGCGTCCTCCTCAGCGGGGGAGACCCTCAACCGCCTCATCCTCGTCATCCGCTTCCTGCTCTGGCGTCGCTCCGCTGGCGACGCTGCCTTTGCTGCGGGCCTTTACCCGGAAGCTGTCCGCCACTACTCCAAAGGTGAGTGTAAGGTTGTGCATGGGAGTGGGTCGTGCATCAGACCTACCCTCACCTCAACCGCCTCATCCTCGTCATCCGCTTCCTGCTCTGGCGCCGCTCTGCTGGCGACGCTGCCTTTGCTGCCGGGCTTTACCCTGAAGCCGTCCGCCACTACTCCAAAGGTGACACCTTCTTACAAGGGTGTGTGTGTTGTGTGTGTGGTTGTGACTTTGTGAACGTGAGCGTATGTGTGTGTCTGTGTGTGTGTGCGTGCACGTGTGTGCATGTGTCACTGTGTATGTCAGAAGCAACTCCGTCCCTTCTACTTTTCTCTCCCCCACTCCCCTTCCTCCCCCCAACCCCAAACACCCCCCCCCCCTCCCCTCCCTCCACGTAGTTTTCGAGTCCAAGAAGGGTATTTTCCAGTCCCTAGCCGCCTCTCTCTTCCTCCGCCGAGCCGCACATGTTTTTTTTGTTTAATATCTTTATAACCCCTCTTCCCCTCCCCGTGCAGTTCTCGAGTCCAAAAAGGGCATTCCGCAGTCCCTAGCCGCTTCTCTCTTCCTCCACCAAGCATCAGATATTTGTCTCTCAAATTGCTGCCTAACCACCCCCACCTCCTTTCGCCCTTCCCCTCCCCCCTTGCAGTTCTCGAGTCCAAGAAGGGCATACCCCAGTCCCTAGCCGCCTCTCTCTTCCTCCGCCGAGCCGCAGCCTTCCAAGCCTCCAGCCGCATCGCCGATGCTATCGCCGACTGCTCCCGAGCCTCAGCCCTGGAGCCACACCGAGCCGACGCGCTCTGGTGCCGAGCCTGCCTCTACCAGTCCGTCGGCTGCTTCCAAGAAGCTTCCCAGGACCTGGAGCGGCTGCTTTCGTTTTACCAGGAGCTATTGGCGTCAGCAGGAGGAGGGAGGGACCTCTGGTTACGGTTACAAATCAGCTGCGGGTTCTGTGCTGCCTGCTTTTTCGACGAAGCTGTGAGCGGGGCAGCAGGGGCAGGAGCAGGGGCAGGGACGGGGGCAGGGGCGGGGGCAGGGGCTCGGGCAGGGGCGCGGAGTGCAGGGGAAGCAGGGGAGCAAGTGGGGGTGGGGGTGGGGAAGAAGGGGGGAAGCGGGAGGTGTACGCTGTGTGGGAGAGTGCGGTCTGCTAGGCTTGGCGCAGGAGACACGGGACTGGTTGCTGCATTGGAGCTAGGGCTGGGAGGGGAGAAGCGCAAGTTTGTGGGCAGGCAGAGGGGCCTGAGGCGGTGGTTTGCCAATGCGGTTGTGCACGTTGGGAGGTGGTTCGTGGCGTTAGGGAGGGTGTTGGGAGTGGTGGCGCAGGAGGAGGAGGATGAAGCCGGGTGGTGGCGGGAGCAGACGAATATGGAAGTTGCTGAGAAGCATCTCACGTGGGAGCACGTTCGGCGGGTGAAGGCGAAACTAGAGAAAGTACGGGCAGAGGGAGCAGCAGCTGAAGCAGCAGCAGCAGCCGCCGCCGCAGCAGCGGCGGCGGCTGCGGCGGCAGCAGGGGCGGATGGTCATGGAGAGGGAGGGGTGGGGGAGGGAGGTGAGGGGAGAGAGGGAGGGAGTGACGGGAGGGATGTGGCAGTTAGTCAGCGCAGACTGATGGATCATGCTCGCATCTTAGGCCTCTCCACTTCCACTGCTGCGTCTATAGGCGCTCTCTCCTCCTCCCTTGCCCGCTCTCTCTCTCTCACAGGGGGAGCAGGAGGAGGGGCAGGAGGAGGTGAGGGTCTTTCTGGAGGGCTAGGTAGTGCCCCGTCCTCCCTGCCTCAATCCCCCAGTTATTCCCAGCAGCGGGAGCAGCAGAGGGAGCAGAGGGAGCAGCAGAGAGAGGAGTTGAGAGAAGGGTTGGCAGCGTCTTTAGCTCTAGCTGCATACCGCATCGCCCTGATCCGAAACTCAGAGGCCCGCGCCCTCACGTTTGTTGAGAAGTGCGCGATCAGAGATGGTAGGAGCCCTGAAGAGGTGAAAGATGAGGTGATGCACGAGTGGGCGAGACTAGATGGCGTGTTGCAGGAGGCATATTCTCAGCTGATACAGGCCACGGGAGGGAACAAGGACACAGCTGCTGCTGCTGCTGCCGCACTGCAGGTTCATGACTTGGAGGATCTGGAGGGGGAGGACGGGGAGGGGGAGGGGGACGGGGATGAGGATGGGGGCGCGGAGTGGGAAGGGGAAGGGGAGGGGGAAGGGGAGGGCGGGGATGCGGAGGGGCGGATGCGGAGGCGGGGGGAGAGGCGGAAGCTTTTTGGAAGGAGGTTGCCCGGGACGCCGAGTTTTAATCTGAGGCGGGGTGGGGATGAGATGGATGTTGGGCGGATGTTGAGGGGGAAGTCTAGGGTGTGGGAGAGAGGGTCGGGAAAGAGTCGAGGGAGGGAGGAGATTGAAGGGAAAGGGGAAGGCGGGGATTGGTGGAGGAAAGGGAGGAGGGATAAGAAGATGAGGGATGAGCGGGGGTGGAGGGAGAGGGAGGAGAGGCGGGAGCGGGAGGGGGATTCGATGGGTATGAGCCCGAAGCTGCACTCGTTTCGGATGGAGAGGTGGGTGGAGGAAGGGGCGTCGATGGATGGAATGCGGTTGGATTCGTTTGACTTCGGTGTGGTTGGGGATGTGTTTGGAGGGCTGGGCAGTAGGATGAAGATTTGGAAGAAAAAAGAGGGGGTGCGGGCAGGGGGGAGGGAGAAGGAGGAGGAGAAGGAGGAGAAGGGCGAGAAAGGGGAGAAGGGTAGGGAGAAGGAGAGGGAGAAGGAGAAGGAGAGAAGGAGGAGGAAGAAATTGGGGGTGGGGGATTTACTGGGCGAAGAAGAGGAGGATGAGGTTGAGCAACGGTCTAGATTTGGTTTCGGCGTGCTGGCGTGGGAGAGAGAGAAGGATAAGGAGAGGGAGAGGGAGAAGGAGAGAGAGCGGACGGAGCGGGAGCGGGAGAAAGCAGAGAGGGAGAGGGAGAAGGAGAAGGAGCGAGCAGAGAGGGAGCGAGAAAAGGAGCGGGAGAGGGCTGAGAGAGAGAAGGAGAAGGCGGAGAGGGAGAGGGAGAGGCAGGAACGGAAGGAGAGGGAGCGGGAGGAGCGGGAGGAGAAGCGGGAGCGAGAGCGGGCCGTGAAACGGGAGAAGGAGAGGGAGCGGCGGGAGAGGAGGGAGAGGAGGAAGAAGCTGCAAGGTTCAGTGGAGGACTTACCAGGAGAGTTCAAGGAGGAAGTGGAAGAGAATGAGAGAGCGAGGGAGAAGGAAGGGGATCGGCCTGATACAGCAGGAGCTGTCGTGCAGAGAGCAGGGGAAGGGGGGGGTGAGAGAGAGACTAGGGTTGCGGGAAGGGTTGCGAGTATGGGGAGGGAGAGTGACAGTGAGGGGGAGTATGAGCGGGAGCAGTGGCGCCCTGGCGGAGGTGATTATAACGAAGGGGCTGATTCGTTTGTGGATAGGTTGGTTGTGCATGAGGGGGGTAAAGCGGGGGGAGAGAGTGACAGTGAGTGGGGGAAGATGCGGGAGTGGGGGAGGATACGGAAGTGGGGGCGGAAGAGGAGGGGAGGGACGCGAGGAAAGGGGAGGAGGGAGAGTGACAGTGAGAGTGATGCAGAGAGTGATGGGAGGTTCAGGGGAGGGAGTGAGGAGTGGCTTAGAGGGACAGCCAGTGCAGGTGTGGGGGGGGCAGGAGTGGGGGGAGGAGGGAGTGAGAGTGATAGTGATCGTGATGGTGTGAGTGAGAGTGAGAGGATCAATGAGCTTATAATGGGGGAGGGAGGGGTGCTTGGAGGGGCGTTAACAGTGGCAGCGGCAGGAGGAGAAGCAGGATTAGCAGGAGGGGCAGTAGGCGCAGCATTAGCAGGAGGAGGAGCAGCAGCAGCTGACGTGGCAGGGGGTTCAGGCTCATTCCCCTCCTTCCCTTCTCTCTCAGACACGCTGACGTCAACAGGACAGAGCGAGGAAGCCTCCTTTGCAACTTCTGAAACGTCAAGCCACGGGGGTGTGGAGGAGGAAGGGGAGGTAGAGCAGGCAGAGGGTCTGTTAGGGAGAGAGGGAGCAGAGAAAGGAAGGGCAGAGAGGGTGGGAGGGGCTGGGCTAGATCAGGAGCAGCAGAGAATGGACGATTCAGCAGGTGGGGCAGGAGGGGGGGGTATGGGTCGTGCAGCTTCATTCTCATTCTACAATCCGGTTCCAGTCCCACTTATGCCAGGCGATTCCACCAACCCAGCTGCTGCTCCTGCTGCTGCTGCCGGTGCGGCAGCTGCCATGGCACCCGCTGCTGCTGGGGCTTCCTTGGGACACACTACCGCTGCTTTGCCCCATTCCTCCTCGTCTTCCTCCTCCCCGTTGACCTCTCTTTCTTCTCTCCCATCTGCCGGCACTCCTTCCTCTGCCACCCACACTCCCTCCGGTCCTTCCCCTGCTGCGCCCACCACACTTGAACGGCTGCTGATCAGCAAACCCTCCACCCCGCCTTCCCGCACGGTTTCATCCTCCGTCCCATCCTCCGTATTGGCTGCTTCGTTATCAGGCAGCCCGATGGGAGGGAAGAAAGAGAAAGAGGAAGGGTTCACGCCTAAGTGGGGTCCCTCCTCTTGGACTCGTGGGGGGAGGGAGAAGGGGAAGGAGAAAGATAGGGACAAGGGAGGGAGAGAGAAGGAAAGAGAAAGAGATGAGGAGAAGGGAGGGCGGGCGAGGGAGAAGGGGAGGGATGGGAGTGTGGGGAGGGAAAGGGGAGGGGAGGAAGGAGGGAGAGAGGAGAGGAGGGAGCATAAGGAGAAGGAGAGAGGAGGAGAAGGGCTTCAAAGGCAGGGTAGCCAAGAGGCAGACACTGGTAGTGAAGCTGGTATTGGTGGCGCATCTTTTGCTGCCTTTGCTGGTGCTGGTGATGGTGCTGCCAGTGTTGGTGGTGCAACCAGTGCTGCTGCTGCTGGCGGTGCTGCAGCTAGTGACGCAGAAGCAGCAGCAGCTGCAGCACCGTGGTCCGTTTCTGATGATGCGCCAACCCCATCCAAGCCACGATCACATTCGGCAATGGAGGAAGAATCAGCAGCAGCAGCGGGAGGGGGAGGAGGAACAGGGGTTGAAGGGGGAACAGGAGGAACGGGAGGGGGCATGAGACGCAGTAAGAGTGCTAAGGGCGGTGGTGCTGGCAGTGCGAGTGGTGGCAGTGGCGGTGGTGGTTCAGGAACAGGGGCAGGTGGAGGGGGAGGTAGTACCAGTGTAGGTGGCAGTGGGGGAGGTGGTATTGGGAGCAGTTTCTTTGAAGCTGCGCAAAAGGGTGCGGGTGCAGGGATAGGGCTGGGTGTGGGGGCGTTGCAGTCTGTAGGGGCTTTAAAGTTTCGAAGGAAAGCGGATGAGAAAGGGGAGGGGAAGGCAGGGGAGGGGAGAGCAGGGGAGGGGAGAGCAGGGGAGGAAGGCGGGAGAGAGGGAGGAGAGGGTGGAAAGGAGGGGCGAGAAGGAAAGGGTAGGCGGGAAGGAAAGGAGGGGCGGGTTCAGAGGGAGGTGGGTGAGGGGATGGAAGGGGAGGAGGAGGAGGAGAAGAGGAAGAGTGAGAAGAAGGGCGAGAAGAAACGGCATGGGAATGTGTTTAAGATAGGGGGGTTGCTGGGGGGAGGAGGTAGTGGAGGGGGGAGCAGCCTTGGTACTGGCAATACGGGTAACAGCAACAGCAACAACAGCATTGGCGGTGCTGGTGATGTGGCAGCTCTAGTCTCCCCAACAGCTGCTACCTCAGCGTCTGTCTTCTCCACGTCAGCACAGGAAACAAGCTCTTGGGAAGGTTCAGGGCAGGAATCAGGCATTCTGAGCCCCCACAAAGCTCCTCTTGCTGCCACGTCAGCAGCAACTGCAGCAGCAGCAGGAGGAGGTGCACATATGCAATCAGGTGAGTTAGCCGGGCTAGGAACAGCAGCAGTACCTCTCCTCTCAGCCGAGTCCAGGGCAGGCGTATCTGGAGCAGGCTCAACCGGGGAGGGCTCAACTGTTGCTGCAGTAACCAATCCCGAAATCTCTCTTAAACCAGGGCTGTTGGCATTGGCTACAGGGGCAGGGAGGGGAGGGCTCGGGATAGGGATTTCGCACGAGCAAGGGGGGAGGGCTAGAGAGCGGGAACGGGATAGCAGTCCCCCTAAGCCCAGCCCCCACAGAGGAAATATCTTCTCAGTGCCTGGAATTCGGCTTAGAAAGGACCCGAATCGAGAGAGGGAGGGTGGGGGTAAGGGGGAGGGTGGTCGGGAGGGGGGTAGGGAGGGCGGGGAACGGGACCGGCCTCTTGTTTCCGCGGCTATGAATCTGGTTCGGATGGAAGGGTTGGGAAGGAAGGGGCCGAGCAAGTCTGGGCCGATACTGCTGGGCTCGTATGGGTCTTCTTCTGCAGCTGTAGCAGCTGTAGCACCGGCTGTAGCACCGGCTGTAGCAGCAGCTTCAGCACCAGCATTGGCAGCTGCAGCATCAGTTCTGTCTCCTAATACGGCAGTAGCAGCAGCAACAGCGCCAGGTAACTTAAGCTGGGAGGGCAGCAGCTCGAGTGGAAGCACTTGGCTGGGTGGTGATGATTCTTCCGCTGGTGGTGGTGCTGTAGGTGGTGATAGCGCTGGTGTTGCTGTTGCGGTTGGTGCTGCTGCTACTGCTGCTGCTGGTGGTGGTGTTGGTGCGGGGAGTGGTGATCACGCGACTCCTAGAACTGGTAGCGGCAAGCTTGAGCCTGTTCTTCGAGCCATGGCTGCTGCTGGTGCTGGTCCTGCTGCTAGTCTTGCTGCTGCTGGTGCTGCTGGTGCTGGTGCTGCTGGTGCTGCTGCTGGTGCTGCTGGTGCTGCAATCACTGCAGGTAGGAGCGCTGAGGATTCGCACGATGCTCCTGTTGTTTCTGCTGTAGCAGCGGGGAGACAAGCAGCAGGAGGTATAACAGAAGCAGCTTCAGGGGAAAATGCACCGCCCTCCACCACTCCGCACACCCTCCGGGCGAGCAGAAGCAGCAGCTTTGGCAGCTATCATCACAGCAGCAGCAGCGGCCGCAGCGCCAGCCTAGGCAGCAGCGCTAGCTTCAGAAACGCCATCTTTGGTGGTTCGGTTGCAACAGACAGCTCTAGAGCAGCAGCAGCAGCCGCTGCGGCAGCAGCAGCAGCAGGAGGAGGGGGTGGAGGAGCAGGAGGAGGGGTAGTTGGGGGAGGAGGGGGAGGAGAGTGGGTGGGTGTGGGGGGCGGAGTAGGAGCAGTGGCTTCTTCACCAGGAGGGGGGCCAGAACAGACAAGCGATGCTACTCTCTGGGTTCCAGTGCCGCCCCACACCGACCATTTTGGTGCTGCTACCGCCGGTGGTACTCCAGGTGCTTCGCCAGGTGGTTTCTCAGGTGATTTCAACGCAATCATGTCCCCGATCACGCCACCTGAGCCACACTCCAGCCACCCTCACTCCCTCACTCCCCCACTTCCGGAAGTAGAGGAGGGGGATGAGGAGGGGGCGATAGGCGAGGAGGGGGAGGAGGGGGAGGAGTGTGGGGAGGGCGAAGGGGGGGAGGCGGCTACACCAAGTGCGGTGGAGGGGAGGGGTGCAAAGAAGATGGTGGCTCAGGCTGTGCTGGGAGGGCTCAAGAAGGGGTTGAGAACGGGATCCCAGCTGGGGAAGAAGCTTGCTGCTGCCACTATGAGCCCACAGAGGTGAGTTTGCATCAGCTAACACCGAATCAATGGGGTGCAAAGAAGACGGTGTGGTGCAGCGCAGGCAGTGTTGGGAGGGCTGATGACGGGGTCTCAGCTGGGGAAGAAGCTTGCTGCTGCCACTATGAGCCCACAGAGGTGAGTTCTGAGTGAATGCTTAAATCAACAGATTGCACAAAAGATGGTGGCTCAGGCAGTGTCAGGGGGGCAAATGAAGGGGTCTCAGCTGGGAAAGAAGCTTGCTGCTGCCACTATGAGCCCACAGAGGTGAGGGCAGTGGGTGTGCATGCTCGTGTGCGGGTGCGTGTATGCATGTGTGTGTGGGTGTGCTCTGGCATGTAAGGTGTTTGTTCTGTGAGAGGGCTCAAGAAGGGGCTGAGAACAGGGTCTCAGCAGGGGAAGAAAATCGCTGCTGCCACTATGAGCCCGCAGAGGTGAGGTTTGAGTCCCTATTTCTGCCCCTTTCTTCTCTCTCGTTTCTCCTCCCCTCCCCTTTATTCATATGCCCCTTGCTTCCTATTATCCACAGGGCTCTCGCGACAGCAATCACCAAGGAGGTAGACCTGATGAACACCAAAATCGCAGCCACCATCCGCAGCAGAGCAAGCTCCTCTATTGCTCCCACCGTGGCCACCGCACCCACCCCCACCGCCGCCGCTGTTCTCCCCAGCAGCACTCTCAGCAGCAGCAGTTTCAGCAGCAGCACTGGCAGCAGTACTGGCAGTATTACTATCGCTCCTAATGCTGCTATGCTTACCGGCAGCAACAGCAACAGCGGCAGCTGTGCTGCTATCGAGGCTTCTTCCTCCGCAGCAGCAGCGGCGGCTGCAGCTTCATTTTCTGCTGCTGGTAATACCAGTGGTAGCGGTGGTAGTGGTTTGATCGGAGATAGCAGCAGTGGTGCTGATGCTGCATTCTCAGGCACACTATCTTCCTCCCATCCGCCTCTCCCCCTGCTGTCCCCTGCTCCTGCCCAACCCTCTCCTGACTCCTCTCTGGCTGAGGCCCTGGCAGCAGCAGAGGCAGCAGCAGCAGCGTTTGAAGCAGTGAGTGCAGCAGGAGCAGCTGGGGGGGATGGGGTAGTAGGCAGTGCAGCAGCAATATCTGGGGCAACAGGGACGGGAGCAGGGTTGGGAGCAGGAGCAGCAGCAGCAGCAGGAGCAGGGTTGAAGGGAGGTGTGGATGGTAATGGAAATGGCGCCAGCAGCACTTACGATGGTGGCAACAGCAGTGCTGCAGCTGCAGCAGACAGCAGCGGCAGAGGCAGGGGCAGCAGGCGCAGCGGTGGCAGCGGTGGCAGCGGTGGCAGTGGGGGAAGTGGTGGTGGTTGGGGCAGTGGGAGTAACGGCTTAGGTAGAAGCAGCAGTGTGGATGGTGCTGGCAGTGCTACTCCTGGTGCTGGCAGTGCTACTCCTGGTGCTACTGCTGGTGGTGCTGCTGGCGGTGCTGTTGGTGGCAGTGCTGCTGCTGTTGCAGCTGTGCAGCGATCGTTGTCAGGTGAAGGTTTCAGGGACGGAGGGGCCAATTAACCTGTTGCAGGTGTTGATATTCGAACTCAAGCATTCAGCCTGTGAAGCTGGTGATGCTGATCCTCTGCACGGGCTGCTTATTCTGTCCTCTCAAAAGTGTCAGTGCTTTGTACCATATGCTATGCAACGTCTCGTTATTATTTCTAGAACATTCTACATTGTTTTCTTATCAGCATTAGAACACTAGCCTGTCCCCGTAGTTCAGTTTTAGTACACCCCTAAAGTTTGTCAACAGTGCCAAAAATATATCTTTTCTATTCAACCCCATTTAGCATCCCCCCTACAGAGTCAGCTCAGCTCCAAAACCACAGTAAGATTGCCCTTGAAATCTCTCAAAACCGTGTGCCGTTTCACCCTGAGCAGCTCAAATCGCGCACAAAACCCCACTGCACCGCACCCTCCTATTTACATCCCCACAGCCCACCCCACCACATTGCACCGCACCCTCCCATTTTATCTTTCTTCTCTTTCAAACAGCCCTGACCCCACCAAACCAACCCCACACGCACCCTCTTTCCTCTCAACCCCCCTGCACCAGCCACCTGCCCTTTCTCAAAAAGACCCGTCCCCGCCAACCTTCCCCACTGACGGCTGCCACTTCAGTTCCTTCAACGTGAAAATCCGATCCGCAAACTCCCCATCAATCTCATCATCCCACCCCACAGCACCCTCTTTTCTCTCTCAACCCCCTTGCACCAGCCACCTGCCTTTCTCAAAAAGCCCCCAGCCAGTCTCCCTCCTGACGGCTGCCGTTTCAGTTCCTTCAACGTGAAGATCCGATCCGCAAACTCCCCTCCCATCTCCTCATCCCTCACCCCCCCACAGTCCCCCACCACAAGCTGCCTCAACCCTGGCAGTGCCAGCACCACCGCTTCTAGCGACTTCATCGTGACCCCACCTGCCTCAACCCACCCGGCCACATCCCACCGCATCCCATCGCACCCTCTTTTCTCTCTCACCCCCCCTGCACCAGCCACCTGCCCTTCTCAAAAAGCCCCGTCCCAGCCAATCTCCCTCCTGACGGCTGCCATTTCAGTTCCTTCAACGTGAAAATCCGATCTGCAAACTCCCCTCCCATCTCCTCATCCCTCACTCCCCCACAGTCCCCCACCACCAACTGCCTCAACCCTGGCAGTGCCAGCACCACCGCTTCCAGCGATTTCATCGTGATCAACGGACACCCTTCGATCGCCAGCCGGCCGATCCGACGGTTCGTGGCGATCGAGATCCCAGCGAGGGAGGCGTCATCCAAACCGCAGCAGTTGCGAAGGTGCAGTGCGGTGGAATTGGCGCAGACGGCGAGGAGTGCGAGGAAGAACGGCCGTGAGCGCAAGTCACAGTGTATTAGCTGTAGGGTTTCCACTGGGGATAGAAACCCTGGGGGTGGCTGGGGTGGTCTGGGGCTCGCTTTGACGCGACTGGGCGTGGGAGGAGTGCTGGTGCTGCCTGAACCGGTTTTGATGGTTTTAGAGCGGTGCACTGCGGCTTTGACGGTGGCTAGGAAGCGACGGGATGGAGGAAGAGAGATATCAGACATCTCCCTTTCCAAATGCTTCACTACAGAATCCGCACCCTTCTTTTTCTCCCCCTCCTCCTCACCCCCCTCCCCTTCCCCTTCCTCCTCTTGCTCCTCCCCTTCGGCCCCTTCTCCCCCTTCTCCATCTTCTACCCCTTCTTCCCCATCCCCTTCCTCCCCCTCCGCTTTCCCCTCTTCCTCCTCCTCCCCTTCCTCCTCATCCTTCCCCTCCCCTTCTTCTTCCTCCTCCCCGCTCTGCTGCCCGCCTGCTCCCACCTCCTGCCGCACCCCCCCCGCCCACCCAACCGCTGCTGCACACTCGTCGGGCTCAGATTGGTGGAAATTCTCGAGCCTGAGCGTCTGCAGGTTCGAACAGAAGCAGAGCGCGCCGAGCCAATCGGGACGAAAATATCTCCCGGACAGTGTCAGATCTGATAGCATTGGGCATTCCCTGGCCACTACAAACAAACCAGCCCGCCCAACTTCGCACCCCTTTAGAGACAGCTCCACTATTCGCTTGCATCCCCTTGCAAGTGTTCGTAACCCGCGGTCAGTGAAAGTCGCGTGATAAAATCCCGGAACTGCCCCCACTAATCTCACCACCTGCAGATTTTTACACCCGGAAACTGCTTGTAACGAATCGTCTGTACACTGTCGAAGCTCCAATTCCTGTAGAATGCTACACCCCTCTGCGATAATATCTAGGCCTTCAGAATCGCGGTCAGTATAATCGTCGTCATAACGAGCCCTAGCTGCAATAATGCTATCTAAAATCACTGTACCGTTCTTCTGCGTGCGTGCTCCGTTAGAGTCAGCTCCGTTAGAGTCACCAACTGGTTCTGCCCGATAGTGCGAGTGGCCCAAAAACCCCGCCGCGTCCTTATCCGCGTTATAGGATCCCTTCTTGGCTCGGAAAACGTCAACCAAACACAGACGCTGTAGATTGGGGTAACTCTGAACCAACTCCCGCAATCCACGGTCGAAACTGTCAGGAGACGGGCTCTGCTCCTCTAGTCTGTGGTCCGGTTCGAACGGATTAACTACGTCCGGGTCGAGCCGCATCGTGCACGTGCCACGTGTCATGTACACGGCTGCCGAACCAAACACCTCAGGGTCGGAAGAGTTGCACCAGGCTGGGGAGAGGTCGAGCTCGGTCAGGTTCGGAAAGCGTTCCGCCAGGCGGCCCGACTCGAGCATGGACCAATCGTAGAGCTTGAGGGAAGTTTTTATCTGCCCGTGAAGGCGGAGCCATCGGCGGGACACGAGCGAGCAGGATTTGAGATCGGACGAAGTGGTAACCAGACGTAGCAGGCGAAGGATTACCTCGTCGCTAGGTTGCGAAGAGGCAGAACATGCAACCGAAGAAGACCATAACGAGGATGACCACGACGAGGCCATATTTCGCAAAACGCTATTTCCTGCCAACTATCGATTACTCGTTAATCAGCGAAGCGCAGTAACGAGGATGACCAAGACGAGCTGGCCATTTCAAGAGATTCTATCAGGAAGTGGCCGCAGGGAGGTACCAGTGCTGGGAGTCTAGGACGATCGGAAATGTCGGTGACCGTTACTGGTCAGCTTATCTCCTCTGCATAATCCCGATAAGGGCGTTTCACCTCCCAGTTCGAACAAGCCCCTTGTTCGAACAGGCAGAGTGTTACAAGCTTCGCCACTATTCGTAGGGACCTTAGCGATGTCGCTAACCCTAAGCTCCGCCTAGTCGCAGGCGAGTTCGTTTGTTGACCAGAAACTGTCGCAGTGCATCGAAAAGGCAATTGTTGCTGGAAAACCACCAGGTGAGCGGTAGTAGTAGAGCACGAAGAGAAATTTGACTGGATGGACGAAAAATGCGTCGAACTGGAATGGCAGGCGATTGAAAAAAATTCCTGGGACGTTTTGCGAAGTCGCCCAATACATGGCGACGTCGCATGTTCGAACATACTGTCACCTCTGGTCACAAGCTATCACATTCACCAGGGTTTCAAACTTGTGTTCGGATCTTGTCGGAAAACTGTTCGTACGGTAAATTCGTAATGGATGTTCGGATTTGACCCTTCGAGCCCCAAGGTGAAGCGCCCTAAGTGTCCCGATTTCTCAAAAGCAGAAGCTTTTTGCGTATCGTGGTTCAGGACGGTTCAAAACGGTGGGAAGCGGTTCTCAAGAAAAACCGTTTTGCACCGTGACGAAACTAAGTTGACCGAAGTGAGAGCACAGAAGCTGTGCAACCTCCCACTCCGACTTCCAGGATAGCGAGCGATCAGTATTGCTGTTCTTGTTCTTGCGTTGAACATAGGGAGAAAAACATGGTACGATAAATCCATCTTATGGGCTGCGTTCTGCGGGCGCATCTGCTCTGATGCGCCCTAGGCTCGGCCTGATCCGCACATTGACAAATTGAGGTTCGGGAATGAGGAATTTGAAATTGAAAAAACGAGGTTCGGCAAATGGAGATTCAGGGTCGGGAAATCGGAAATTGGAAATTTCGAATTTCGGGCATGTCAAATTTCGATCTCAAATTTCCGAGGAATTCGAGGGTGCTAAAGGTTCTTAGAAGCAGGGAAGAACGCACCTGACGCTTTCCCCACACGCCATGATGCACTGTTCAATTGCCCAATTCGAGCTGATGCGCGCATCATGCGTCTTCTCGGCGTTGCATCATGCGCGCATCACGCGATCGTCAGATTGCTAGGGCGTTAAACTTCTCAGAGAGCTACAACATGTAATTTTGTGGTTGCCAAAAAGACCGTTCTGCAGGCATTCTCTCTTGGCTGCGTTCTGCGGGCGCATCAGCTCTGATGCGTCTGAGGCTCGGCCTGGTGCGGACATTCAGAAATTGAGGTTCTCAAATTACACATTTAGAAATTGAGGTTCGGAAATTTTGAATTGAGGTTCGGACAATCTGACGAAATTGAATTGTGGTCAGGAAATTAGAAAATCAAATTCCTGACCAACTCTCACAATTTAAATGTTATAGGTTTCCTGGAAGCTTCTTGTTCGGTAAATTTTGAGTTGGCCAAACTGATTGGCCAATAATGTTGCAGCGCATGAGCTGATGCGCGCATGATGCGTGTTTTCGAAGTTGCATCATGCGCGCATCAGTGATCCGCCCGATTGCTAGGAGTAGAAACTTCCTGGAACACGCTGATATTACAAATTTCGGAAGCCAAAAAGGCCGTTCTGCAGGCATTGGGCATAATTGTGCTTCGGCGGCCATGCGCTTATCGCGAACCTTGATAACCTGTTAGCAGGTTATCACAGAAGGATCGTAGAACCATGCTTGAATGCATCAATTTACATTGATGCGGGCTGATGCGGCCGCAGAACGCAGCCCTTGGTTTGCCTCGGCAGCCAAGCGCTTATCGCGAGCCTTGATAACCTTTCGGCTGGTTATCAAGGAAGGCTCCTGGCAAATCGGAAAAAATTACAATGTACATTAATGCGGGCTAATGCGCCCGCAGAACGCAGCCATGGCGTTGTTCTGCTATGAGCTCTGGGCAAAAAGAAATGGCAAAATGAAATTAATGGAATACAGTTTAGATATACATTGCACACGGGACCGGATGGCTATAGCATATCATAAATACAAAGCTTCTGCCCTTATTGAGTGCAGCCATATCCTGGCTAGCGTGGCTTGCCGAGCATTCCACCAAGTACCGAGCATAGCTGCTTAATACTTCCCTGCTCCTGCTGGGCTTGCTGCTGCTGCTGCTGCTGTTGTAGCAGCATGGGGAGGAGCAGCAGAAGTAGCTGTTGCTCAAGTAAGTTGGGCTGCCGTTGCTGCTGCTGCTGCGGCTGCCAGCCCTGATGGTAAGCATCCTTATTTTGAGTGTTCATTGCTGTTGTTAGCATCCCATTTGACTGAGTGTTTGTTGCTGCAGCTGTTGCTACTGGCTCCGACAACCCCCCATCCCGTTTTCTGGCCAGTGCCAGCAGCAGCATTTGTAGCACCTGTGACTCTAACGAGGGTGACTCTACTGCAGGTCGCGCTGCTACACCCAAGCTTCCAACGAGTTGCTGAAGGAAGCTGCCTGGAAGCACCATGCCCTGTTCAGATCCCTGTGGTGACACCCATCCTTGGGGCAGTACACAGCTGCCTGCTTCGGGCCGTACGTGATTGAGGTTTGGTTGCCGAGCCAGCAGCGCTAGCAGGACTGCCGCAACAGCTTCAGATTCAGGCTTGGAAGCAGGAGTCGGACTGCCGAACCTAACAGGCTCGGTGAGAACTGAATTTTCAGATTTTGCTTCCGAGCCTGGTACATTCACATCCTCTGCTCCTGCTGCCGCTCCTGCTGGTTCTGCTGCCACTCCTGCTGTTCCTCCTGCCACCCCTGTTGCTCCTCCTGCCACTCCTCCTGCTCCTGCTGCAGCAGCGAGTCTTCCCATACGCGGTACACCTGTACAAGCTGTAGAATCTGTCGAATCTAGCGCTTCAACATCCGCGGAAGGAGGTTGGTGGATCATTTCTGCTGCATGCCCCACCGAGAGCGAGGAAACTGCAGGCAGTGCAGCGTCAACAACTGCCAGAAAGTCAGGAGTTACAGGCGGCAGGGTAGTTTCGTCAATTACTGTGGCGACACCCCCAACCCTACAATCGTCCATTTCCATCCCACCATCGGCTGTAACTGCTACTCCACTTGCCCCTGAAGTTATCGCTTCCCCTCCAGCTGTAGCAACCACTCCGGCTGTAGCAACGACTCTGGCTGTAGCGTCCCCTTCATCTGTGGCAGATACCCCGGCTGTAGCAGGCAGGTCGTCCAGGGTGCCATAGCTGGCGACCATTCTCTCCCAGAAGTCGTCATCTTCCAGCGAGTCAACGCGAGTCAACTGCTCTAGCGGGCACTCCTCCTCCGCTTGCTGCTGTTCCTCATGCTGCCCCATGTGAGCCTTCCCAGGTTGATCCTGCTGGGACCCAAGGCAGCAACTCATTTCCTGAGGCAACGCATCCAGATCCATGTCGGCACATAGTATCACGATCTCAGAACCGCTTGAAACCACCTCAGCACCGCTTGTAACCGTTTCATCAAGAAACGTCCTGTCCACGTTGAGACAGCACCCATTGAGATCACTTCCCTCCCACGACCACCCACTTTCCTCGCCCTGCTTGTCACCGCCACCTCCTTCTCTTGCTTCACCTCCTTTCGCATTGCTAGCTTCCTGACCCTCTTCCCTCCCTACGTCTTCCTTCTGTAAGTCCTTCGTTTCTTCCCCTCCTACCTCCCTCGCTACTTCTTTTCGTTCTTCTTCCCTTCCAGCCTCTTCTCCTTCTCCTACTTCTCTTACCACCTCTTCTCCTCCTCCCTCCACCTCCATCGCTTCACTCCCCTCATCAGCTATTTCACCCTCTCTTTCAATCCCCTCCTCTCCATCTCTCATCTCCACTCCCCTTACCACCTCCCCCTCTTCCATCTTCTCCCCCTCCGCACTCACCACCACGACCACTTTTTGTTTCTCTCTTTCCCTTCCTACCGCCTCGTCTCCCCTCTTCTCTCTCCTCCTCACCTTCTCTCCTTCCTCATCCACCCCTCTCTCCATCAGGGGGGGTGGAGGGCGCGTGTCTGCCAGCAGAAGCTGAGCTGGCAAGCGCAGCAGCTGACGTGGCAGGTGCACCACCTGACGTGGCAGTTCTACAGCTGCTCCTGCTTTTGATTTTGCCACCCCCTGTGTCGCCGTTGCACGTGGCATCTCTTCAACCGCCAGCTCCACTTTCCCTGCTCCTTCCAGATTCGTCCACGTGTCAGCAGACTGGGACACACGTGGCGAGATCGGGACTCTAAATCCTGCTGACGTGGACTGGTGCCTTGACGTGGCTGGCGACTTGGACAAGGATCTCCGAGTCGCTTGAGACAGCTGTGGAGCGCCGGATGCGGCGGACAGTGCGGCGGGAAACCCTGGGAAGGGATCAGGAGCAGAAGCAGGCGACGGCGCTGGCGCAAAATCCGCTCGAAAAGTGGGAAGCGGAGCAGGGGAGGGCGGAAAAGCCGGGGAACGCGGGGGCGGCGGATGACGTTTATAGGGGGAAAGGGGGGCGGAGGTGGAGGGAGGGGGTCGTGAAGGGTGGCCCGGCGCGTACCGCGGAGAGACGAGCGCGTTCAGCGCAAGGAGTCCCGCGGGCCAGGTTGCGCTAGCGCCAGTGCCAGCGCCAGCGCCTGCGCGGGCAGCAGCGGGAACGGGGGCGGGGAAAGAGGCGGGGTTGCGCGAGCTGGCGGCGGAAGCGGGGTCCGCAGAGGCCCAGTGCTGGGGAACCACGTAGGCGCGTTCCGCGGGGCAGGTTGCGCGCCTCAGCAGCTTCGGTTCCTCCGCGGAGCCCGCGCTGCACTCCAGCCCCGCGTCCGCTGCTCTCCGCTTCAACCGGCACGGGGCGGAGGGGGATGGGGAAGCGGAAGCGGAGGCGGAGGCGGACGCGGAGGCGGAAGGGGGCTCCGCAAGCCCAGCGCCGGTTGCGCGAATGCGAGAGGCTTGGCGGAGAGTTTCGAGCCACCCACCCGTGCGGTGGCGCTGACTTTGCGCCAGTGGCTTGACGTCCGCTGCCCGATGAAACGCCTCAAGGGCGCGTCCGGTGAAGTGTTGCCGCTGCTGGTGCTGCTGGTGCTGGTGCTGCTGCTGCTGCTGCTGATCCTCGACACAGGAACTTTCTTCTTCTTCCGATAAATTCTCTATAACGAGGCTCAACTGCCGGCGCTTATAGCGAGGCATAAATGCGTCGGATTCTCTGAGTGGAGGCATTGCGAAGCGACGATGTGCGACGGCTGCGATCGGCTGCGATCGGCTGCGATAGGCTGCGACGTCTTGTGACCCCTGCTGTGACAGCCGCTGTAATCCGCTTAGCCTGCTTCGATTGAAAAGTCAATGGTCGTACGACTCCTGGAAGGAAGTTAAGTTCAGTCTACTTTTATTCAGTATACAGGGGCTTGGACGCCCTGAGTTTCTGAGTCGACCCAGAATTCAGACTAGACTCGGGCTTAGTCGCTCTGCGCTAGGCAACGCCGCAAGCCGTAGCCAGTACCGTAGTACTGAAAGATCTCGCGATGGAGGCTGACGTTTTGCAGAGAATTGGTCAAACTAATTGCCCATTCAGGCCTCTATTGAGAAATAAGAGATGAGCGCATGGACACGAGCGGGCGGCAAGGGGACGAAGGAGCGACTGAGGGCTGGGAGCAGTCGTGGTCATAGCACTGTATGGACTACAGCTGATTTAGAAAGGAAAGCAGCTAGTTTACAAGATTTATAGAGCTATATTGAGATATTGTCGGCAATTGCCAGATGGTGACTCGGCGGACATGGCTCGGAGAAAGCTGGTCGGAGGCGGTAGATTCGCTGTTTCTAGGTCGAACTGAGGCTACGAAGCTGGAAATGATTCGAAGAATAAACTATAGACAAACTGTAGGCCAGGAAGTGCGGCCGTGAGCTGGATGATACGCGATGGCGTGTTAGGAGGAGGAGAGTGCGGGACGATTGACTAAGAGGAGGCGACGACGAGACGAGCTAATGGCACGGGGGGTGGGATGGAGAGAAATTATCGAGGGGAAGGCAGAGTGGGAAAATCTGGTAGGATGTGTGTCTGTAGCTCTGGGGCGCTGTTGCTTGCCCCTCAGCAAGGAGGGAGCGGGGAGGGAGGTGTTGCGGTTGCGGAGAATCTGGCGCAGCTGGAGCAATCTACACCACACATGGCGGTGGATCTGCCTATGAGTGAACGAAATCGACGCCGATTCTGGATTCTCGAAGGGCTCGCGGAAGGAGGTACGTTCCGCCCTCCCCTTGATTTTGCGCAAATCTGACGCATCCGCGGCACGACAGGGATTCTTGAACCAGGATTTGCTGCTTTGCTGAGCGAAGCGCTGAAGAGCGAATCAGAGGGCGCCATGCTCAACCCTGAGGCCGCCACACTCCACCAATCAGGCGCTACGCCAACCTCGCGGTTCGCAAAGTTATTCACGACGTCGGCTTGAGGTGCAAAACGATTCGCGTAGATCTGTCGGGTTTCGAAGGGGTTCAAAAGAAAGTGTGTGGGTCTGAGACGACGTCCTCTCGTCTCCCAATATCTTTGACAAACCTTCGCGGCTCGGGCCTCAACATGGACGACGTTCTTGTGGTTCGCTAAGCATAAACGCATTTCCACCTACTCGTGACATTCAGGAACAAGAAACACTTTGACGCGCACATGCATAAAAATAATCACAGATATAGCCATCGTTCAGGGTAATGGAACAGATATTTCACCCTGTATCAATATTCAAGAACAACTAGCATTGCCTAACTCCCTGTGCATGTTCTTAAGCCACAAGTTCTTTCATCCCATCGCATGAGAGCCCCCCTGCTGCATGACTTCCCTCTTCAGCCACTCTCTCTGCTGCATCTTCTGGCGTTGCCCAGCATTAACATTCCCTCCTGACCGTCGGATCGGCATTCCATCAATATCATCCAACATCGGAGATGCCGGAGATGGCCGGTAAACCGGACCTCCACCACCCCTTCCCACGCCTCCCCGGCCTCCTCCCATACCTCCTCCCATACCCCCTCCTGGACCCATTGGCCTTGCCCCCTGCATTGGCCTTTGCGCCGGACCTCCGGCTCGGTATGGCGGTCCGGGCCGAGCCTGAGGTCCGGGGGGGCCTGGTCGCATGGCACCTGGACCCTGAGGAACCCCAGCTCCGGGTCCCATGCCACCCCTCCCAGGCATCGCCTGGCCTGGGGAAGGCCGAGGTCCGGGGCCAGCACTGGGCCTGGGGCGAGGTCCGGATGGATTGCCTCGGGGCCCTCCAGGTCCAGGAGCTGGTCCCGGGCCAGGCCTTGATTGGGGAGCCTGCCTAGGCATGGCCGGACCAGTAGGAGCAGGTTCGGAGACGGTTCGAGCTGCAGGCGGGGGAGCACTGGAAGCTGACTGAGCCGTAGGTGGAGGTCCGGGAGGGGCTGCTCCAGAAGCAGGTCTGGGACGAGGGGAACTGGGAGGTCCGGAAGGGGCTCCCCTAGAAGCATTTCCAGCACGGGGGGAACCGGGAGGTCCGGAGCGGTAGGGGCCGGTACGGGGTTGCCTTATACCCCCATCGGGTGCGTCTGTAATGGAGATAGATCGTGACTTTGCCATAGTGGAAGGCCGAGCAGCAGCAGCAGCAGGAGCAGCAGCAGCAGCAGCAGCAGCAGCAGGGGGAGGAATAGAAACAGACTGTGACTTGGCGTAACCAGTACCGTTGCTGTTGCTGTTACAGTTGTCATCGCTGTTTCCATAACCGTTACTGATGCTGTTACTGCTCACAAAAGTGGGAGCAGACGCAGAAGGGGGAAAGGCAGGAGCGGTGGACGGCCGCGCGGCCTGGTTCTTAGACTCGGCCTGGTTCTTAGGCTCGGCCGAGCCTGGCTGCTTGCGTCGAATCGGGGTCACGGCAGGGCGGGCTTTGGTGGGCGGGTGCGGGCGTTTGGTGTGGAGAGTGACGAGGGAGAAGGAGGTCAGGAGTTCTACCAGCACCGCTTCAAACTTGTCCTTGTCGCAGTAGTGAAGCGTCTGGTATGGGGGACAGGGGGGGGGAGGAGGAGAGCAGGGGGAACGAGGGGAGGGGGGAAAGGGGAGACGGAAAAGCTTTGATATTAATTAAAAGGGAGGTGTGGAGAGGAAGAGGGGAGGAGAAGGTAGGAAGAGAGAAAGAGGAGAGAAAGAGGCAGGGAGATGGAGGTGGGGAGGGGTAGGCGGGGAGAGGTAGCAATGGGGCCCCACTCCCCTCCTCCACCATCTCACTCACTCACCTCCACCAGCAGAGTTCGGTGTGCACGTGCCCTCCTCTGTGCCCCAAACGACTTGTCGCCATTCCACACCTCCGTACGCTCAGCCAGAGGCACGGCCCACTTGAGAATGTCCCCCACCACGCCCCTCAAGTCCAAATCCCGGGCGATCGCCCCGTCTATGTGCCCAAGGCCCCAACGCACCAGCACAGCCTCACTCACTCCACCAGCCCTGCCAACCAGCACAGTCGCTCACTCACCTCCACCAGCAGCGTGCGGTGCCTGCGGTTCCTCCTCTGAGCCCCAAACGACTTGTCTCCATTCCACACCTCAGTGCGCTCAGCCAGAGGCACGGCCCACTTGAGGATGTCTCCCACCACGCCCCTCAAATCCTTAGCTATCGCCCCATCAATATGCCGCTTGGACCGCTGCTTCAGCCGCTTGGCCAGACGCCTACGCACCGTGGAAGGGAGGATAGAGTAGAGCTCTCTCCTGGTCGATTGGGAGGGGGAGAGGGTGGGAGGGAGTGATGATGCAGAGAGTGTGAGGCACGCCCCCCACCACGCCCCTCAGGTCCTTGGCTCTCCCCCCGTCAATGTGCCGCTTGGACCGCTGCTTCAGCCGCTTCGCCAGACGCCGCTGCACCGTGGAGGGGAGGATGGAGTAGAGCTCTCTTCTGGTAGGTGGAAGGGGGGGGAGAAAGTGGGAGAGTGTGAGAGTGGGGAGAGTGGCGGGTGAGAGAATGAAGGTAGAGAGAATGAAGGTAGAGAGAATGAAGGTAGAGAGAATGAAGGTAGAGAGAATGAAGGTAGAGAGAATGAAGGTAGAGAGAATGAAGGTAGAGAGAATGAAGGTAGAGAGAATGAGAGGGCCAGGAGAGTGTGAGGCACGGCCCACTTGAGAATGTCCCCCACCACGCCCCTCAGGTCCTTTGCAATCGCCCCGTCGATGTGCCGCTTGGACCGCTGCTTCAGCCGCTTCACCAGGCGCCGCCGCACGGTGGAAGGCAGGATGGAGTAGAGCTCTCTCCTGGTGGGTGGCGGGAGGAGAGAGGGTGCGAGGGTGGGGTGGCTGTTGAAGGGAGGATGGAGTAGAGCTCCCTTCTGAGCGATGGAAAGTGGGAGAGGGGGACAGAGTGAGGGTGGGGAGAGTGAGATACACGGGAAAAAGAAAGGGTGAAAAAATGTCTATCAAAAACCCTTCTTTATGTTGAAGGAAAAAAAAAGGGGGTAAAAAAGTGGCAGCCCCGCTGCTCCCAGCTAGCAACACAACAAATAAGATCAAACCCTCACCGCTGTTCCTTGAAGGGCGGACTGATGGGGCTCATCTCCCTCATCTGCTCCACCCCCAGCAGCACGCGCGCATAGACCGAAGGCAACCCCGCTGCTCCGAGCGTTCCTTTCAACTCCTCCTGCTTTGGTGGTGTTGGGCGACCAAACACAGACCGGTACTGCTGCCACAGCACTCCCAGCGCCACCGCCAGCACCTGTGAAGGGGGGAAAGGCGCAGGGGGGAGAGTGGAGGGTTAGAGGAGAGAGGGAGAGAGTGAAAAAGACGGCAGCCCCGCTGCTCCCAGCGCTCATTTCAGCTCCTCCTGCTTGGGGGGTGCTGGGCGGCCGAACACCGACCGGTACTGCTGCCACAGCACCCCCAGCGCCACTGCCAGCACCTGTGAAAAGGAGGGGAGCGAGGAGGGAGAGGGAAAGGGAGGAGGCTCGACTCTCTCATCAGCCCGTCCTGCTTGGGGGGGCTGGGCGACCAAAGACTGACCGGTACTGCTGCCATAACACTCCCAGCGCCACTGCCAGCACCTGTGAAACGGAGGGGAACGAAGAGGGAGAGGGAAAGGGAGGAGGCTGGACTCTCTCATCAGCTCCTGCTTCGGGGGGGGGCTGGGCGACCAAAGACTGCTGCCATAGCACCCCCAGCGCCACTGCCAGGACCTGTGAGGGGGGAGTGATGGCAGAGGAGAGCAGGCGAAGGGGAGAGCGGGGTAGAGGAGACGAGGGGAGTGGGAGAGAGGGGGGAACGGCTCAGCAGCACGTGAGCATAGACCTGAATCCCAGCGTCGCCTTCAGCTCCTCTTGCTTAGGCGGGGCTGGACTGCCGAAGACTGACCGGTACTGCTGCCACAGCACTCCCAGCGCCACTGCCAGCACCTGTGAAAAGGAGAGCAGGGGAAGGGGGAGAGGAGGGGGAGAGAAGGAGAGGGGGCTCATCTCTCTCATCAGCTCCTCCTGCTTGGGGGGGGCTGGCCGGTTGAAGACTGACCGGTACTGCTGCCAAAACACCCCAATCGAAACTGCTAACAACTGTGAGGGAGGGGAGGAGGAGAGTGGGGCAGAGGAGATTGGGGAGAGGGGAGAGACTAGCTAGCCGGCCGAAGACCGACCAATACTGCTGCCACAGCACTCCCAGCGACGCTGCCAGGAGCTGCAGGCGAGGCGGGGAGACGGGAAGGGGAAGGGGAGAAGACGGGAAGAGGAACAGGGTCGATATCTGGGCGAGTAGAACTCATGTAATATAGAATGCTAAGATCATTATGAACCGCAGTGAACCTACCAGCACCGGTCGCTCGAGTGGGTGGTTCCAGAGGGATGCACGCTGCAGCTGATGCACCACTTGCATCTGATGGGTAGGCGAGGAGAGGGGAGAGCGGGATGGGGGATGGGAGAGAGGCGGTGAAGGGCGGTTGCTGAGCAGATTCAGAGTGGGAGTCGCATTCATGCATGCGTGCAGGACGGAGCCTGGCCCATAGCACTCAGACGTTTCCACCAGACTCAAGGCTTCTCAAGGTTCGAGACACGTTGTTGTTTTGAGCATGTGGATCATGCGTCACAGTGAGCACCCCACCCACTGCGTGCTGCTCTCCCCACCCACAGCCCCCCATGCGGCCCTGCCCCACCCCACCCGCTCCATCACGGCAGGCCTGCTGCGGGTTCCCCTTGGAGCAACGCGTCTTAGGGTTCTGCATGTCCCTCACACACCTTACTCTTTCCACAGACCCATACCACCTGCTCCACCACAGCCACCCATCCCACAAACAGTGCGTCCCCTCCCCAACCAGCACCACCCCACCTGCTCCACCACAGCCACCCATCCCACAAACAGTGCGTCCCCTCCCCAACCAGCACCACCCCACCTGCTCCACCACAGCCACCCATCCCACAAACAGTGCGTCCCCTCCCCAACCAGCACCACCCCACCTGCTCCACCACAGCCACCCATCCCACAAACAGTGCGTCCCCTCCCCAACCAGCACCACCCCACCTGCTCCATCACGGCAGCCTGCGGCTTCCCCTTGGGGCGACGCATCTTGGCGTTCTGCACCTCGGGGTCTGCAGCCGCGCTGGAGGGCGGAGGGGAGGGGGAGAGGCGAGTGAGGGGGGGAGGGGAGGGGGGGAGCAGATGGGAAGGAACAACCAGTGAGTGGGTGCGGCTCGCCTTGGGGCGACGCGTCTTAGCGTTCTGCACCTCGGGATCTGCTGCCGCGCTGGTGGGCGGAGGGGAGGGGGAGGGGGGAGTGGTGAGGGGGAGGGGAGGGGGGGGGGAGGGGGGAACAGATGGGGAGGGGAAGAGCGAGTAGGGCGCGGCCTGAGGCTTTTCCTTGGGGCGACGCGCATTGGCGTTCTGCACCTCGGGATCTGCTGCCGCGCTGGTGGGCGGACGGGAGGGGAGGGGAGAGCGGGGAGGGGGGAGCAGATGGGGAGGGGGACGGGGGGGGGGGGGAGGGAGGGCGGGGCGGAGGGAGGGGAAGCGAATGGGGTGGAGGATGGGGGAGCGGATGGGGGAAAGCAGGTGGTTCGGACGGGGGAGTCGACTCACAAAGGGGCTCTACACACACACACACACACACACACACACACATACGCACGCTCACACACACACGCACAACCTCACACACACACACACACACACACACTCACACAATCGCTCTCACACACACACACGCACAGAGGCGAGCGAGCATCACCTGTTGATGACGTCATCCAGTGCAAGCATTGCGTTGTGCAGCGCTCCCATTGGCTCCAGCTGTTCCCTCAGGAACCTGCCAGGAAATTACAAGGGGCAAACACGAAGGGCGAAAGGAAAAAAGCAAAGCGGGGTTGGGCGGGGGAGGGGGGGGAGGACAACAGCAAGCACAAAGAGACTCTGGGGAACCTTTGCAACGATATCGAAGGTTCTTAGAATGAGAATAAAAAGACGGTTCCAAGGAAGCTGGTTAGATGAACAGAGACGAGCAAATAGGGATGGGAAGGACGGCCAAGAGGTGTCACTGACCCACACACAGTCAGTCGATATTAAGGATCAAATCCCTCCCGTAATGAGCTCCTGCTCGTTAGAACCACCTCGTTATAATGCCATTCTCGCTACAATCAGATCCTCGTTACAGTCACAACAGTCCCACGCCCTTCTCTCCCACTCACCGCATGAGCTCGTCCGCCTCGCCCTCGCTGAAGCTGTCTTCTCTCTTCCACGCGCGGCTGTACCCCCGCAGCCGCTTCAGCACCTCTCCGCTCCGCGCGCCCCCGCACCTGCGCGCCAGCACCCCCACGGCGGCGGTGAGCGCGTTCAAGTCGGAAGCATACTCCGCGCCCGCCAGACGCCAGCGCAGAGAATAATCCCCCACGCCCAGGCGCTTCAGCCCCTCGGTCTGGGGGTAGGGGGCGGGGAAGAGGGGGAGAGAAACGGGGAGGTCGGAAGCATACTCCGCGCCCACCAGGCGCCAGCGGAGAGAATAGTCCCCCACGCCCAGGCGCTTCAGCCCCTCGGTCTGGGGGGAGGGGGCGGGGAAGAGGGGGAGAGAAACGGGTGAGCGCGGTGAGGTCGGAAGCATACTCCGCGCCCGCCAGGCGCCAGCGCAGAGAATAGTCCCCCACGCCCAGACGCTTCAGCCCCTCGGTCTGGGGAGAAAGGGAGGGGAGGGGAGAGGGGGGGGGGGAGGGGTGGGGAAGGGAGAGAGAGGGAGCAGAGAGAGTGGTAGACAAAGGGATGATGCGCCTCAAAAGTCGACCACACAGTGTTGGGGGGAGCGGGAGCGAAATACGGGCACGACTGAGGGGTGCGGGAAGGGGAGACTGCGGCTGGGTAAAAAAAGCAAAATTAGATAAAAAAAAAAACAAAAAAACAGTTTTTTATTTTATTTTATTTTTTCTTAAGAAAGAAGAAGTAAAAAAAGAGACAGCGGCTCACCTGCAGCTGCTTTTCCAGGCCCGCGATATTCCGCGCGTCGAGCTGCCGCCATAGATCAAGCGCTTTCCGCATGAGCGATGCGACCTCGAAGGAGAGCACGCCCATGGGGAGGTCGTGGCCGGGCGGGGGGCGCGCGGGGGCCGCCGCGGCTGCCGGGAACTCAAGATCCACCAGCGCGTCCACCACGCTCGTCTGGTTCCCCATCGTTCTCGCGCTCCCGCTCCTCTGGCTCTCGCGTTGGTCGACGAAACGGTCGTATAGCTCAAGGCTCACGTCAGGGTGCTTGCTTTCGTCAGGCCGTTCGACAAACCAGGTGTGTTGCTCTGAGGTGTTCTAGAGCGTAAGTGGCTTGACACTACTGGCGTTCGAGCTAGCTGGCTAGCTCTGTTCAATAATAAGAATGTACATATGGTTTACCACGAAACGAATAAATCACTTAGCGGATAACTAGCGATGTCTAGCTATGTAATATATCTTGCAACTGTCAGCGTAAGTGGTGGCGAGTCTTACGAAAATAGGTAAGGGAGCCAGCAACGAAGTTTCAGCTGGGAGGAATCCAAGCATCAGGAAATGGTTAAGGGCGACGTCAGATTGCATAACTTCTCTGCGCTCCCTGCGGTCAACTTCGTTTCCAATATTCGAAACCGCTTTTCACCGTGTGGAACCGTCCTGAGCCGCAATACAAGAAGTAGAAAAGTGCAAAAGTTGCCTTGAGAAGGAAGTGGGTGTGGGTTGCGAGTAAAGTGAAGCAGATTGGTTTGAAGCAGATTGGTTGAGTACGGTGGAGCGGGGGCTAATCCTGGGTGTGCTGCGATCCTACCTGTCAGGTTTCCGTAGGTTGGTTAGGTGCACGTGTTTATGGTTGATGCCTTCCGAGCCGCATGTGGGCTTCGTTTGAGATGCTTTGTTTTCATTTGCTGCCCCTGCAGCAGCAACAGTAGCTGACTCTTCCCTGTGGGAGAAGCTCTGCCCCACGCAGAAGCAGCTGACCCATCTCCGTTTATTCTGTTATGCTAGAAATGCAGATTCAAGAATTGCTGCTGCTGAGTCATCAGCGGGGATGGGGGGGACGGGGGGAGTGTGAGATGGGCCATCGAAAACAACGCGCATCCTTCTGGGCGTTCTCCCTGCTTCGCGCAATGTTGTGCGTGGCGCTCCGCCCCCGCGCGCCCTCTGTTTTGCAAAACCTGCCGAACCTCGCGTGTTCGCCGCGGAACCATCGCAAACACGATTTCGCGGACCAATAGCAAAGGTGGTGGTGGTCCCAACTCTCGTCACTTCGCTGATGATGCTCGTCACAAAACCCATCACCATTTGTCCGTCAAACCCCAAGGACCCACGCCAGCCCATCATCCTGACACAGCCACCACCCAGGAGCCCCATCTTCCTGACGCTGAGCCACTCCCTCATCCCTTGGGGTTGGAAACCCCCCTGCATTCTCCTAGAACGGCCGCGTAGCCGTTTATTTTAGCGCGAACTCCAGAAGCACGCGACTCGAAACTGGGTCAATTCTGTGAGGGACGTCTCCTCTTCCACCGTCGTCAGCGTCACTTGCGTTCCCATTGCAGTTCTTCTGCTCTCCAGTCAATCCAGTCGAATGCAGTCATAAAAGTCAGCACGTTCCTAGTTTTACAATTTTAGACGCCGATTACATCGTTCACGATTTTCAACCGCGCTTGTGCAACTCGACGTCCACGATCCGTTCTCTTCACGACTTTCAACATCGGCCAATTCAAGATTGCCTGCTGCTGTTTGGCACGGTGCGCGAGCATCAATACTTCCACCTTTAAGGTCAGCCATAACATTTTCCTTCAGCCGTTATATCATTCCTGAGCGTACCGTTTTTTTTTTTTTCGTTTGCATGTTGAACTTGTACTGATTCGCGTTATTTATTCTTTTCTGCAGAGAAATTGGGAAAAAATGCATGCAACGCTCGCGGTTGTCATCGGAGCTTCGCTCTGCACCCATCGACATTCGTCACCCTACTGCGCAACGGTCTGAACTCTCTCGAGTTGCGCAGCAGTCCAATTCGAGACTTGAAGCCAGGACGTCAACCAACATTCAAGAACTGCTACTTTGTTTACAGATAAGTATCAATTCTTCCTGGTTTTTTTCAACGTCGTTTTCCGCCCATCGTGTCCATCATCGTTTTTTTGTCATGCTGGAGCCGCTTACCGCCACTGTTATAGGAGCCACTCCCCTTAGATGGTTTAATTTTTTTATCAGGTATTCTCTGGTGAGTTCTTCAGGTTCTCTACTGGTATTTTTTGGTACTTGGCTCCTGTAGCAATGGTGTTAAGCGCTCTTGCATGGTGTTGCTGCATACCCGTACCTCCCGTCATGCATATGCATACCCTCCTTGCCTGGGTGGACCTTCCACTGTTGTTTTTACTCACTCACTCCCACTCTGCTGCCTTTCAATGGCAGATGCGCTTCTTCCTTGGGACGCCATCGAGAGCAACGCGGCGCTCAACGTTAAAGCTACGGTCCAGGCTTCAGCCCTCAGCCACTTCCTTGAGCCAACGCAGAAGCAGCGGAGGCAGCTTTCAGCTTCAAGTCAAGATCCAATCCGAAGCTAAGTTCCTCTTGAACCTTGAGTCATTTCTCTGTTATTTCGATATTTTGTATCATTTTGATTCCATCATTTCATCCTCCTTTGCATGCATGTATGCTTGAGAGTTGAACACTCGCCACATGAGCCATTCCCCTTAGGTTTTTTGGTACAAGGTACTTTTCTGGTGAGATCTTCAGGTCCCTTAAGGTATCTGGTACTTGGCTCGTGTGGTTGTGGTGTTTAGCCCTCTTGCATCTATGCTACTCCCTACCTCCCATCCATCATGCTCATGCTTATGTCTTGATAATTCCTGGAGCTCTTAGTGACACTTGTACTAACTTTTTTTTTTCCACTTCCTTTAAATGGCAGGTTCATGGCCAGGAAGATTTACGCTACTCAAGCACTAAGGTCTTCCCTTTGATCTGAACATCCCAAGTCCCGAAATCCAAGGTAAAGCTTTCAAGTTCAAGTTTTAGATCTCGTTCAGCCTTTGAACCTTCACTGACTGACGTTTCCTTGTTTTTTCTATGCAGGTTCCTCCACAGTCCTCTGCTGCCTTTCAACGGAGAATGCGCTTTTCCTTTGGACGCATTCGACGCTCTACTGTCCCGGCTTCTGCCCACTTCCTGGAGTCAGCACTGAAGCAGCAGAGGCAGCTTCCAGCTTCAAGTCAAGATCCAATCCGAAGCTAAGTTTCCTTGAACCTTGAGTCATTTCTATGTAATTTCGATCTTTTGCATAATTTTGAATCCATCATTTCATCCTCCTTTGCATGCATACATGCTTGAAAGTTGATCACTCACCACATGAGCCATTCCCCTTAGGTTTTTGGTACAAGGTACTTTTTTCTGGTGAGATCTTCAGGTCCCTTTAGGTATCTGGTACTTGGCTCGTGTGGTTGTGGTGTTTAGCCCTCTTGCATCTATGCTACTCCCTACCTCCCATCCATCATGCTCATGCTTTCATGTCTTCATATTCCCTGGAGCGCTTAGTGACACTTGTACTAACTTTTTTTTCCACTTCCTTTAGATGGCAGGTTCATGGCCAGGAAGATTTACGCTACTCAAGAACCAAGGTCTTCCCTCTGATCTGAGCACCCCAAGTCCCGAAATCCAAGGTAAAGCTTGCAAGTTCAAGTTGAGATCTCGTTCAGCCTTTGAACCTTCACTGACTGATGTTTCCTTGTTTTTTCTATGCAGGTTCCTCCACACTCCTCTGCTGCCGTTCAATGGAGAATGCGCTTTTCCCTTGGAAGCCTTCGAAAACAACATGACGCTCTACTGTCCCGGCTTCTGCCCACTTCCTGGAGTCAGCACTGAAGCAGCGGAGGCAGCTTCCAGCTTCAAGTCGAGATCCAATCCGAAGCTAAGTTTCTCTTGAACCTTGAGTCATTTCTCTGTTATTTCGATCATTTGCATCATTTTGAATTCATCATTTCATCCTCCTTTGCATGCATGTATGCTTGAAAGTTGATCACTCACCACATGAGCCATTCCCCTTAGTTTTTTTGGTACAAGGTACTTTTTTCTGGTGAGGTCTTCAGGTCCCTTTAGGTATCTGGTACTTGGCTCGTGTGGTTGTGGTGTTTAGCCCTCTTGCATCTATGCTACTCCCTACCTCCCATCCATCATGCTCATGCTTTTATGTCTTTATATTCCCTGGAGCGCTTCGTGACACTTGTACTAACTTTTTTTTTTTTCCACTTCCTTTAAACGGCAGGTTCATGGCCAGGAAAATTCACGCTTCTCAAGAACCAAGGTCCTCCCTCTGATCTGAACACCCCAAGTTCCGAAATCCAAGGTAAAGCTTGCAAGCTCAAATTTTAGATCTTGTTCAGCTTTCAACCTTCACTGACTGAGGTTTCTTGCCTTCTCTATGCAGGTTCTTCCACACTGGCGCTCTCCAAAAGCCACTCTTATCAATCATACAAGCAAACAACTCAGCTTCCAAGATTTTCAGCGTAAGCTATTTCATTTCAGCCATTTCAATCCGTTCTTTCCTCTTGCCTTCACTGACGTCTCCTTGTTTCTCTGCAGATTAACCGCTTCACAACTGAGCCTCTTGAACTGTCCAACTCCTTGGAACATGCAACATTCATGTTCAAGACCCAGGGTAATGCTTTTGTCTTCTCGAATCTTTCCTTGTTCGTTTTTTGTTCTTATCTTGACTGACGTCTCCATCTTTATTATTTCTGCAGGTACTTCACCACTGAAGCATAGCAGCTAATCAACTCTCAAGACCTTCCAACAATCCAGCGTTTTAACATCCACGCCGACCAAGGTATTGTTTTCAACCTTTAGTCTTTCGTTCTTGTTTTCACATTGGCTGATAATTTTCTTTTTCACTCTGCAGGTACTTCAGCAGGAGGTCTTCGTCCAACACACTTCACTCAAGGCTCCAAGGTACAATTGTTAAACTTTCTGCATTTCGTTTTTCTACATATAAGTACTGACCTTTTCTTTTGTTTCCTGCAGGAGCTAATCGCCTCTCAAAAGCTTCCAACAATTTAGCATCTCAACATCCACGCCCACCAAGGTATTGTTTACAACCTTTAGTTTTTCGTTTTTGCTTTCACATTGGCTGAAAATCTGCTTGTTCACTCTGCAGGTGCCTCAGCAGTGGAGGACTCCGTCCAACACACTCCACTCACGCCTTTAAACTCATCACTTCGAAGGCCAAGGCTCCAAGGTACAGTTGTTCAACTTTCTGCATTTCGTTTTTCTACTCCTATTCAAGTACTGACCTTTTCTTTGTTTCCTGCAGGTATCCCAAGAGAAGTTGGCGGCTTGTGGCTTGAGGTCTTGGCATGTGCCAGTGGCATGAATCCTTGGGGTTGGCTAATCTCGAATCCGGGCCATACACAACGGTTCTGTCTGTAGCAGAGCTGACTGCAGCAGCTCTGCTACTTGACAGAACCGGCGTACATGGGCTCCCGCATGTCTTGATAATAGCAACCCTGAGGGTGGGCCAGTTGGCTTAATGCCTACTGCCTGCAGCCAGTCCTCCTTGTGGTGGGGGAGGATAGTTCATGCCTCAACAGCCAGTCCTCCCTGGGGTGGGGGAGGATGGCTTAATTCCTCCTGCCTGCATCCAACCCTTCTCAAGGCATGAGACAATATACATATACTCAGGTGAGCTGTTCTGCCTTTTCAGTTTTCGTTATTTGAAGTCTCTGTCAGAGTATTAACATTCTTGGATGCCCTCTGCAGGTTACCACTGCATGTATCAACATTATACGGTATCTGCAACAGCAACCAGTTGCTACCATGTGAGTTCCGTTTTCTGCACTTTTGTTTCATGAAGTCTCTTCCAAAGAATTGACATTCTGGGTGGCACTGTGCAGGTTATTTATGGTTCAACATAAAACAGCACTTTTAATGCTAGAGCAACAGCCAGAACTGTTAGGAAGTCATGGATTCAAGTAGAATGTTACTGTTATATACTGTTGTCAGAAGTTATGGATCTTATCTGTTACTGCATCTAGTGGAGTTATATTTGTCATGTGCGGTCATAATCATGAACAAGTTATCACATGCATTGCATATCAGACCGCCCTGAAAGGGGATACGGTTTATGATTGCCGATTTTCATTGTCGACCTTCGGATCAATCTCTACCATCGTCGACATATGGCGTCGGATCTTAGAACCACGACTTACGCTACCCTTATTCTCAGATGTTGGCGCCACGGGTTACCCCCCTGCCGCATCGCACCACCGCGGTGATCCCCGCAGTCGCGATCCCCTGCGACCCATGCGACCGGCGTGGGTCGCATGCAAGCCGATCAGCCGACTCGCATGTGAGGAACTCGCTGTCGTGCGACCGAATGTTCAGATCCGCCGCAACCGCGGCCGTCGCAGAACCTAGAGGGCCATCGAATAGCCGCGCCGCCGGGTATACCGCACGCGCTACAGTCTTTCCTTCACGGATCCATTCCACGCGGTTCCTCCCAATGGGAAGCGCGCAAGATTTCTTTAGGACCTCGCCCTCCCCTCACCGACTAGCCGCTTCCGCCGCGAGCGGTGCAAGCCAAGCCTCGGGCGGATCTGAGCCGTCCGTAGCGGCTCAGATCCGCGAGATCGGGGAAGAGGAGCCCGGCGGGAACTTGCGCGGAAGGTTCCTGCAGGATGACGTGGGTCCGAACCAGGTGGTTCTCGAGGCGCAGGCGCGCGTATGCACGGGACCCACGCAGACCCGGCCGCTGGGCGAGGAGGAGATGCGGCGCGTGTTGGAGCAGATCTTTCTCTCAGGTGTGCGCTCAGGTGTTCTGTCAGGAGGAATGTCACCAGGTGTTTCCGCAGTTGGTTCGTCAGGCATCACAGCGGACGTCAACTGCTTCCCCCCTCGCCTTCCCCCCTCGCCTTCCCCCCTCGCCTTTCCCCCTCGCCTTCCCCCCTCTCCTCCCCCCCTCGTCTTTCCCCCTCGTCTTTGTCGTGATCCTCCCATCCAGCAAAGGGCGAGCTCCCCCCATCAGAGCGAGTGTCACGGGCGCAGATGGGCGCATTCTTTGCGGGCATGCCATGACAGTGAGAGCCAACTGCTTCCCCCCTCTCCTTCCCCCCTCGTCTCTTTCCTTTCTTCCCCATCCAGCTAAGGGGGAACTCCCCCCATCAGAGCGTGTCTCACGCGCGCAGATGGGCGCCTTCTTCGCGGGCATGACAGTGCGCGCCAACTGCTTCCCCCCGGCCACGCAGTGGAGTGAGGGGGAGAGGCGCGCGCTGGATGACATGTGGCCCTTCACGCAGTGGATTGACCCACCAAAACAACCCTGCACCCTGCCCCCTGCCCTCTACCCCTGGACCCTGCCCCCTTCCCCCTGCCCCCTGCCCCCTGCCCCCTACACCAGCCAAGGGGGAACTGCCTCCCTCTGAGCGCGTCTCACGCGCGCAGATGGGCGCCTTCTTTGCGGGCATGACAGTGAGAGCCAACTGCTTCCCCCCTCTCCTTCCCCCCTCGCCTCTTTCCTTTCTTCCCCATCCAGCTAAGGGGGAACTCCCCCCATCAGAGCGTGTCTCACGCGCGCAGATGGGCGCGTTCTTCGCGGGCATGACAGTGCGCGCCAACTGCTTCCCCCCCGCCACGCAGTGGAGTGAGGGGGAGAGGCGCGCGCTGGATGACATGTGGCCCGCCCTCAGATACCACCTCCCCCGAGACGTGCTCTTCCTTGCCGACCCTCAGGTGGGTTCGGGTGTAGGATGTGGGGTTTTGAGTTAAGTGGTTCTTCTAAGTTCCAAGTTGCACCAATCTGCCCACCCTGCATTTTCCCCAGGCCCGATATCGTCCCCTGTGCTGTGCTTTCCTCACTGCGCAAACCCTCTATATTCACCAACGCCCTGCCTAGTGCGGTGCGGTGCGATGGGATGCGGTGCAGTGGGAGCCACATCCCCCTTGGGATGCGATGCAAACGTGCCTTTCCTCTTGCATTTGTGCTCCCCTCACACCCCCTCAGGGATCCATTTTCAACGATGCGCTGCCTGTGGGCCCCACGTTCAATGGCCATGGGTCGGAGCAGGAGGCGCAGGTGGTGGGGGATCTTCTCTCACCCGAGATTCCTCAGTGAACCCCCTTGTGCATCCCGCACGCCCTTATCCTCTCTTCATCCCCCTCAGGGATCTATTTTCAATGATGCGCTCCCTGTGGGCCCCACCTTTCTCGGGCATGGGTCAGAGCAGGAGGATCAGGTGGTTGGGGATCTCAGGGACATTCTGTTTGGCGTGCACCTTGGCTTCCAGGTGAGATCTCAGGTGAAATTTCAGGTAGAATTTCAGGTAATCCCTAGGAAGGGGTGTTGACGTATTGACTCTCAGGCTGTGCCTTGTTCTGTGTGTTGTCCTGTGTCCCCCATCTCTTTCCAGGAAACCATGTCTCTGCTGCAGAACCTGCTACCCATGAGGGGCGGGGGTGCGGATGGAGGGCGAGTGTAGGAGGTCTTTAACCTTGCTTTTCACGCCTCTCCCACCTCCCGTTTCACCCCCCATCTCTTTCCAGGAAACCATGTCTCTGCTGCAAAACCTGCTGCCCATGAGGGGCGGAGATGCGGAGGGAGCAGGGGCAGTGAGCGATGCGCTAGTGGCGGCATATTTGATCGCTGTGCGCATGAACCGAGAGACCGACAGAGAGCTCAAGGCGTTCTGCCTGGCTTTTGATCAGGTACGGCAGTGTGAGACTTCTCATGTCTGGAGAGAGAATTTGGGGTGGAGGGGGAGTGGACGATGGGGGGGGTAAGCAATGCACTGGTGACGGCGTATTTGATCGCTGTGCGCATGAACCGAGAGACTGACCGCGAGCTCAAGGCCTTCTGCCTGGCGTTTGATCAGGTAGGTAGGGGTGTAATGCCCATGCCTCGGGAGAGAGCGGAAGGAGGGGGGGAGAGTGGGTGATGTGGGGGGAGGGGAGTGAGCGATGCGCTAGTGGCGGCATATTTGATTGCTGTGTATTAGAGAGACTTACCGCGAGCTCAAGGCGTTTTGCCTGTCCTTTGATCAGGTATGTATGGGTGTGTGTGTTGACACTACGGTGATCCCTACGACGGCACCACGCGCTATTTCCGCTCGACACTCTCCCCTTGCCTCTCCTCCTCTTTCTCCTCCCTTTTCCCACCTCTTTCTCCATTCAGGAGTTGGGTCCAGCCCCAATCGCAAGAGTGCCCTCCTTGACCCACTACTGGGACCCCTACAATGGCAGCACGCGCTACTTCCGCCCGACACTTCATTTCTCCCCCCCATGTTCTCCCCCCTCGCATCCCTCTCGCCTTCAGTTCTCCCGACAGTCTATGCTTTGAATGAACTCTCTCCCCTCTCCTCCCTCTTATCCCAGGAGCTGGGTCCAGCGCCAATCGCAAGAGTACCCTCACTGACCCACTACGGAGACCCCTACGACGGCAGCACACGTTACTTCCACCCGACGCTCTTCGTGGCAGCGGTCAGGGCGAGCTGTGGAGAGGCGTGCCTGCTGCATGGGGTGGACGCGTTTCCTCCCAAGGTGAGTGATATGGCAGGTGTTTCCGTTCCCCCCCAAGGTGAGAGATCGGGCAGGGGGTGGGTGAGGGCAGTCAGGACGAGCTGTGGAGAGGCGTGCCTGCTGCCTGTCTCAGAACTCGTGTGTGCCGCAATTGGGGATATAGGCACTCTTTTAATTGCTGTACTCGCATGTTTAGTGTCTATATTCCCCTCGTTCTTGAACCGTTCACTCTCACTCACTCCTTCGGCCCCCCCTTTCTCCCATCGCCCGTCAGTTTGGAGCCACAGAAGAGGCAATGCTGGGGCTGCTGGGGACCAACACCAGCCTGTCGCCCTCACAAGCTGCCTCCATCTTGGAGGTGCGTTGGCCTTTTGTAAACGTGCACCTTGGGTCAGCGTTTCGAGGGACACGAGAGGGTTGTGTTGCCCACCGCCCCATCACATGGCACCTCCTTTGGCTGCTGTGACTGCTCGTGCACAAGAAGCCTCTGTTTTCCCTCTTTCGCCTCTCTCCCCTGTCTCTCCTCCCTCCCTCCCCCGTCTTTCCTGCCTCTTCTCTCTCCCCTGTCTTGATTGTGTATATGTCTCTGCAGGACCCTCAGGTCCACATGGCCTATCTCAGCCTCAGGGACTGCTCTCCCTTCAAGAGCCACCATGATATGCGCCCAACTTTCCCGTCTCACCTCTCTATCCCATCTCTCTTATGTATGTCTCTGCAGGACCCTCAGGTCCACATGGCCTATCTCAGCCTCAGGGACTGCTCTCCCTCATGGTGTGTTGCCTCTCTCCCCTTCCTTAACTTTCCCTCACCTTCGCTCTTCTTCTCTTTCCTTCCCTTTCCTTGCCATTCATCCTCTCACTCCCTGCTTGAATCTGCTTCGTCTAGCTGCTGTCTGTACTGCTCTCCTTTCATGCACACTCATAACTTCCACTTTCGCTCCTTTCTTATTTCTTTCCCATCACCTGAGAACCTTCCAACCATTCTCCACTCTTCATTCTGCCATTCATCGTCCCTCCTGGTCTCCTTCCCCGCATCATCTATCCTTGGTTTTCACTTCTTCCTCCCACTTCTCCACGTGGCAGCTACTCATTGGTGGATATGCGGAGGCACATCAAGAAGCGTCCAACATTTGCCACCACAGAGAAAGTGCAGCGTTACATACATGTGAGCTCGCATGTGTTCGTGTTTACATTATTGTTCAGGCATCATGCATCGAAACCCTCTTCTTAACGCGTCTACTATATTCTCTCGTTACTGCCTGCACATGCGCCTTCCTGAAACCCCCCTGGCATCAGGGCGAGGGGCCATGGTCGCCAGGTTTTACCATGAGGGATACAAGGAATCGCTCCTCATGCTCATGCGGAGGCAGCCCGTGGAAGCAGGGCTCATGGTGAAGGGCGAGGAGGGTGTGCTTACTCCTCGCCCTACCCCTTGTACCCACCCCCACCCCACCCCCCGTTCTATCTTACCAGGCATCAGGGCGAGAGGCCATGGTAGCAGGGTTTCACCACGAGGGATATGAGGAACCTCTGCTGATGCTCATGCGGCGGCAGCCCGTGGAAGTAGGGCTCGTGGTGAAGGGCGAGGAGGGGTCTCTTACCCATTCTGTCCCCTTGCTCTCCCCTCCCCTACCTTCCCCTCCCCTCCCCTCTCCCCCCATCCCGTCGTGCAACCAGGCATCAGGGCGAGAGGCCATGGTGGCAGGATTTTACCACGAAGGGTATGAGGAACCACTGCTCATGCTCATGAGGAGGCAGCCCGTGGAAGCAGGGCTCGTGGTGAAGGGCGAGGAGGGATCCCTAGCTCTCATGACCCGCCGCCCCGCCCCGGATGCTGCCAAAAAAGGCCGGCCGGTGAACTACTGCGCGGGTTTCCGGCCGGGGAACAGCGGGAGTGGATGGGCGGGGAGGGGAGAGGGGAAGGGAGAGGGGACGGGAGGGGGGAGGGGAGCGGGGGAAGGGGAGGAGAGTGAGCGTGGAGGGAGGAAGGATGGGTTCTACCGCGAGACGTTTTCGATGGAGGCTGATGCTGTGGCTGTTGGGATGCAAGAGACGCTCACACCAAGGATCGACCGATCGGTGAGTCCTTGTGCTTGCAATGCCGTTGGTGCTCATGTAATGCCACCCTGTGGCTGTGCACAGTTACCTGCTGTCAAAGCCTATTTTTGAGTCGTCTGCTGGGGCAGGGTGGGCTGCAGCAGCAGTGCGTGTCCCACTCACCCGTTGTCTCACGCCCTTCCCTTTCCTTCCTCCATCCCTCCCTCCTGCCCCCATCCTCCCTCACTCCTTTCCCAATCCCCCTATCCCTCCCCTCCAACAGCCCCGGAAGAATCTAGACATAGGCCTGGAAGCACTGAGAGGAGTGAAAGGGCCGGCATACGACAGGATAGTGTTCAATGCAGCGGTGCAGGATCACCTATTGGGGTGGGGGGGGGGAGCGATTGGGCTGGAAGCAGCGGTGGAGAGGGCGAGAGAGGCAGTGGATAGTGGGCGGGCGATGAGGCACCTCATGGGGTATGTGGAGCGCAGCCAGCAGATGCGGTGATGAGCGGTTACGAGGTGTGACGAGTGGTGATTTTAGTTGAGGATGTATGCCACTGGGAGCATATGGCATTCAATGATGTACTGTGAGTGGTAGTATCAGGTGGTAGGATCAGGTTAGGATTATGTGCATTGCGCGTACACTCAAAAGTAGGTGTAGCATAATATCTTGAATAGCAAATCGAGTGTACATAGAGGCATTTCCATTGCATAGCATGACAAAGGGAGGATGCAGTAAAGCTGGAGAACTTACCGTAAAACATGTACAACGAGGATACAACCATATCCACAGGCATTTCTAGTACGGTATTGGTAAGGCCAACTAATCACGCCCGCCCAGTTCAATAACCTAAACAGAGGATCAACATTTGCCCTTTATTAACAGAAATAAGGTCACGCACGCCTCATCTCCATTCTGTTCTCCAGCATCCAAAGCACCCTCTGGTGCTCTTCGTTCTCAAGACCTTGGGCAATGCGTTTTATTATTGAACCACCAGCCAGCACCATCAAGCCTCCTCCATCTCCGTTTCCATTGCATTTTCCAGCATCCAAAGCACCCTTCTGTGCCCTTCCTTCTCGTCACTTTCCTCCTTCCCTTCCCCCTCTATCTCTTGAACTTCCTCTGTTCCTTTATTAGCAGACTCGATATCCTCCTCCAGGACCATGCTGATGGGGTTTCGGAGAGTTCTCGCATCAAACGCAATTATCTCCTTCAACCCCTCGTCACCCTCTTTATTGTCACCCACACTGCTCGCCTTTTCCTTGGTTTCCTCCGAGAATTCAACATTAGATCCTTCGTTGTTTCCGCCTGCTACTGTAGCCGCGTCGGCCTTATCCGCGTTATTAGCCTCTGGCTCGTTAACATCGTCAAACACCTGCGGCTCAGGCCTCTTATTCATGTCGTCCGTGGAAGTAACGGTCAGCCCCCCCTGTTCCGCTTCTTCCGCCAATCCCCCGCCTTCCGCCATTCCCCCCGCTGCCTCCGCTGTCGCTCCCGCACGACGCTCATCCTTTTCCGAAGCGGCTTCATCGTCGGATTTCACCATGAAATCGAGGTCCTCTTCCCATTCCACGTCATCGTCATCGTCGTCCTCAATTCTTCCAATCCCTTCCGACACACCACCTGACGAGTAATCGTCGGTATCTTCTTCCTCCGCATCCTCCGCCGCATCTTCCGCGCCTTCCGCGATCCTGTCGTTCGGCTCCGTGACGTCATCAAACGCCTGGAGCTCCGGGCCGTATCCCAAGTCGCCTCCGCTGAGCTCGCTGCTGCCCTGCTGCTCCGCGTCCCGAGACGATTCGTCTGCCGTCGAGGAAGCTTTGTCGGCAGAAATTTCAGCGGGCGAAGGCTCCTGAGGCTGGTCGTTTGCAAAGATGTCCTCTTTTAACGACGATTCGTTATCCGATACTAGCACATCCCCCATGGTCACCTCGTGAATCTTGGGCGCGGAGGCGGACTCGGGCTGATTCGTTTCGAGCTCATTCTTAGCTGGCGCCCTTTCAGCGATGCTTACGTCAGGGTCAGGTCCGCCCACGTCAGCGACGTTGTCGTCCACGTCAGCAACTGTAGCTTTCACGGCGAGAAGTTTGCGAGAATGTTGTATATTGTTGAGCTCACGGATTCCGTGGCTGAGGTTCGGGCCGCCGCTGTGAGATGAGGAGGTCCGGGGCGCGGCGTGGGTGGAGAGGAGAAAGGCAAGCGCGAGGATCATCCGCATGCAATCTACTTGTTTGGTGTTCCTCGCCATACTGGTAGATGCTACCTGCCGTACGTCGTTGCTGCGCCAATCCCTAACCAGGAGGCTGACTTAAGCTGATTACACGACGTCGGCTGGCACTGGATCGCCGTGGGAAAGAAAATATTATGCCGCGCAATCTAGAGTGCTTTAGAGACTAAATCCTAATCCGAGATGAGTGGACAGGAACACGGATGACGAAACCGCGAAATGGTGTTGTGGGAAGCGCAGCTCGAGAAAATGAGCGAATGGTTGAATTGAATGTCCCGTCCTGCAATGTGGTCTGTCGTTGTCATGCCAAGCCTTTGGCATTTCGCGATTCGGTTTCCGCGCCGCTTCCCCTCCAGCCACAGGCGCCACTGGCAGTGCCATTTTGGGCTGCTGTGCTGTGCCTGGTTCTCAAGCTGGGCAGATGGTGTGATAGGCTTGGTGCAGTGTGACCGCCACGCCTGATTGACCGCCGCGCCTGATTGGTTCCCGACCTGTGCTGTACTTGCGGAGTGTGGGTGCCTATGGTGCACTCTGTCGAAGCGCATGGGTACAGCTCTGGCAGGGAAAGGAAGAGTGGCAAATTGGAAACAAACACACTGTACATGTTCAATCTCATTTGTTCAGTATAGTGCTGTAGGTTACATAAACGGCAACTGCAATAAATAATACTATGGACACAAAACAGCACACCCGCGCTATATCTAGTCTATTCAACAGCCTCAACTCCCTATAGCACTTGCACATAACGACTGCACAGTGTTCCTTCCTAAACCACAATGTGGCATATACAGATATATGACCGCAGTCAACAGAGTACGGTATTAAAGCAGGAACACACGTTTCCACCACATCCCACACACCTGGGTCTTATCAAACCACCGTAGGATGACTGGCATAGCCAGGTAAATGTTGGAAATATATTTGTGTGTTCTTTATCTTGCAGAGCACTGTTCGAAGTGCAGAAGCGAAGCTCGCCATAGCGAGGGTTTCAACCCTGGTGGCGAGTCAACGGGGCGCAACCGAGCACAGCGGTTGCGACCCGCGTGGCAGCTCAAGAGTCGAGATTATGCAGGAGGCAGCGTGAACAGTACCACGAAACCGCCCTGCAGGGCGCGGCAGAATACCGCGCCCTTGCCGAAGCTGAACAGTCGCGCCAGCGCGACTGTAACTGGGCAACTGAAGCGTTACAGCGCAACTGTTATACAGTTGCGCCTTGGTAACTGCCTGCCTGCTATGTTTCCTATATGACAGAATGTATTGCATTGCTCATATTACACAATTCCCAAGCTTGTGTCCGGCCTACCCTCGGCCGCTGCTCTGGCACCAAGTTACAAGCCAGGAGAGCTACCTCTGAGTGACCATTGCCCCGCCGCTGGGACGTCGTTAATTCCTAGAGCTTCCGCTGCGCTCTAGCGACCTACAAATTTCAACAGTAAAAACCCTGGCTTGAGACTTGCTGGATCATGATACGATATTGGGTGGTTTCAGGCTGCTGCTGACCCCCTCTTAAGAGGGGTTTGAATTTGATTTGATGACAACGTGGAATCATCTGAATTGTTGTCAGCCTTGTGTCAGGAAGCTTGACACTGAGAACGCACCCTCAGGTATGACTGGCGTTTTGACTGTACAATGCTTCATGCAGTATGAGCTTTAGCATAACAAAAAGGGCAGAAGAGAATACTCATGACCATATGCAGTACCAAGCTGGCCTAACTGTAAGGTAGTGTACCTAGTTCATGTGATGAATACCACACTGTTACACACAAGGGCACACGCTGATTCTAACAATCTGAACTGATGTACCGAGTGAAGAGACCATATTAAGGGGTGTCTATAGTCGCATGTGAAGGAACTCGTCACACAAGCTTATTCCTGCTAATGATCCATGAGGAGGAGATTCGATTGCCCTTTCACACAGAAAGACTACCGTCAAGCCTTCTTCTCCCTTCCGTTCTCCACCATCCACAGCACCCTCCTGTGCCCCTCGTCGTCGCCCACCTTCTTTCCTTCCGCCTCAATCTCTGAAATATTCTCTGGCCTTTTATTAGCACACTTGGCATCGTCCTCTAGGACCATGGCGACGGCTTCTTGCATCAAAGTCAACCCCTCGCCAACGGCTCCTTCTTTATTGTAACTCGAGCTGCTCTCCTCGTTATTGCATCAGGTCCTCAGTTATTTCAGCCCCATCCGCGTTATTGGCCTCACCGCTAATATAGTAAACCTGCAGCTCAGGCCTTATTCAAGTCGTCCGTTGCAGCAACGGCCAGCCCCCCCTGTTCCGCCTGATAAAGGACCAGCGCGACTGGCGCAGATAATGCTCCTTCCGCCAATCCCCGCCTCCGCAGTCACTCCAGTATGAAGAGTATCCTTCTACGAAGTTGCCTCCGCGTTGGGTTTGACTGGAAATTCATAATCCATCTCCCTTTCAAGATCGTCATCGCCATCATCGTCGCCGTCATCGTCGCCTTCTGCAAGTTCTGTTGGCAGCTTCTCCAAATGCTCTTCCAAATCCTCTTCCGGACCCTCCGTTTCTTCCGCGATCCCGTCATCCGGATCCGTGACGTCATCAGAGACCTGGATTTCCGGGCCACCTCCGGACTCGCTGCCCTGCTTCTCCGCGTCCCGAGACGATTCGTCCGACTTCGTGGAAGCTTCATCGGCAGAATTTCCTGCGGGTGAGAAGGATTCCCAGGCCTGCGAGATCAAATCCTGGAAGACCCGGGCGGCCGTCTCGAACTGCTTCGTTTTGAATCCATCCTCATCCTTCGCGCTTACAGCGGCGCCCGTAACCGTTACGTCGGTAGTATCAGCCCCATCCACGCTGGCGACGTTGTCGTCCACGTCAGCAACAATCGTTTTCACAGCGATAATTTTACGAGAATGGGGTATGTTATTGAGTTGGCGGATGCCGTGGCTCCCGTCTGGGACGACGGTGTGTGACGAGGAGGTTCGGGGCGCGGCGTTGGTGGAGAGGAGAAACGCAAGCGCGAGGACCAACCGCAGGCAAACTGCCTTTCCGTTGCTCCTCCCCATACTGGTAAGTACAGGCGGCCTGTACGTCGCTGTCGCGCAAATCCCCTATGAGTGGAGCCGCCTGCTTCCTCCGAATTGCTCTATTACACCTCTGGTGGGACAGATGCCGCGGTATATAGTATGGGTTGCGTTTCTGGACCAGCTCAGTTGTCAATTTCTCTGGAATGTAGATCCCCGGACGATGGCAAGCAACTAAAGCTGAGTTGACGATGACAATCGAGATCCGAAATAGCAGTCGAATGGAATGAGCCGAAGAGCTGAAGCACTCTCAATTGTGCTGCATATTTATGTGCTGAAGAGCCTTTTGATACGGTATCTCGCGCGATCCGGCTGCCGCGCCGCATCTCGCCAAGCCACAGGGGTCAGTGCTGCGACTGGCCGATGTGGACATGAGGCACATGTGGGTCAGCTGGCATGCTCAGGTGAGGCACATGTGGGTCAGCTGGCATGCTCCAGCGAGTGTGCTCCTCCCAATTGACCGACCCCCCGCCGCGCTCGACTGGAGTGGAGTGGAGTGTGGGTGGCTGTGGTTTGGTATATTCTCGAAGCGCATGGGAACAGAACAAGCGAAGGGCTGCGATTGTAAATCGCAAATATAATCAACATGCATTTCAAAAGTGTACATTCACATACAATATCACTTCGTACCTTCACTTTTGTTGGGCTCTTGACAAAGCTGCAATCTAGGTCAGAAATATAAATATACATGGCATAGGGAAATATGGTAACTGCAATAATAAATGATGACTATATAGCAATATCCTGGGACATTTGCGCCTAGCAACTGCATAGAGTTTCTGAGACCACAATGGAGTATATACAGCCTCAGCCAACACAATCCCAACAGCAAGAACAACCTTATTTCAATAAATATACTCCTAAGCTTGCCCCGGATTGGCTTGCGAATTAATTAGATTCCCAATTGCCCGCCTCCTACTCTTGGCTCAGGTTGCTAGGCAAGAACCTTAGCCAGCCAGACGCAGGGACCAATCAATCAAGGCACCAGCCTTGCCAAAGAGCTTGTACCGGCTTTTCAGAAACGGTCTTATACCTGAAGTCATGAAGCGCGTGCAGCGTGCGCCTCGCTTTGAGGCGACTAATAACTCCTACTCTTGGCTCAGGTCACTTGGCAAGAACCGTTGTCCAAACCGGGGGTCAAACAGTCGGCACGCGCCGGCCTTGCCAAAGAGCGTGTACCGGCTCTCAGATACGGTTTTGTAGATGAAGTCGTGGAGGGCGTGCGGTGTGATGTGGCCCGCAGCGGCCAGGAGAGGGAAAGGCGGCTTCAGCCGGGAGAAGATCTGGAGAATTGCGTCCGAGCCAAAATAGGCCCTGGAAGAAGGTGGAAGAGTGGGAGGGTGAGACAGGGGTTAGTGTAAGAGGTGGATTTGCTGATGGTGATAAGAGGTGAATTTGGAGCTTCAGGATGCTTCCAAGGGGAAATGCGTGGTGCGTGAATGAACACATGTGAAATTGTGCGCTTGGACGTGGGTAGTTGGGTGGCAAGAGCGCGCGTAATGTGTACGCAGTAAAAAATGGGCTACATCCGGGCAACGCACATGTCGTCTGAAACGAGAAGTATGTTCAAGTGGTTGTTGATTTTGAGGCGCCGCAAAAAAGATTACGAACTGTACGCGGTACAAGAGAGCTACACTCGCGGAACTCACTTGTTGTGTGCGACTAGGACAATGTCCGAATGGTCGTTTTCGTCGCGACCTGCGCGGCGCAGAAGAGCCTTCCCCGAGTCACCCTGCAGCGAGGCGAAGCGCAGGTTGCTGCGGAACAAGCAGGGCAACGACGGAACACGAGAAAATGGGTGAACTCAACATCAGAACAGAAGAAGCAGCTAGGCAAGATGGAAGCGACGGGCACCTAGAAACTCGCGGTGGGAGGAAGTTGGGAGAGACTAGGATGGGGCGGAGTGAAGTATGTGGAGGAGTGGGAATGCATGGGAACGAGGGGGAGAAAGGTGGAGTGGGGGATGAGGAGGACAGGGAGTGAGGCGACGAAGGGGACGAAGGGAGGGAGGAGGCGATGGATTGGTGGAAGACAGCAGGACAGCAGCGGCGTCTTACCCGAGGGGATCATAATCGAGAAGAAAGTTAACCCACTTGTTGCACAGGTTGCACACGCCTGGAAACCGGACGCACGCACGAGAAACAACAGCACGGGAGACGAGAGAAGATAAACAACAGCACGAGAGACGAGAGAAGATAAAGATCATGTCATGGGTGCCAGTTTTGCCAAGGGCAGTAGACAGAGAGCGGAAGGAGACGCGCAAACGAGCATGGCTTTGTGAGGAAATGAAGCAGCTGAAATAAGATTGAAGCCTGCATCGAAACAATAAAGTCCGAGGTTTGCGGTCTCACCGTCGAAGAGGACGACAGGCCGCAAGTCCGATTCAAAGAACTGATCGCCGATTGCCTGCATGCGCTTCGAGTACCCAGCCTGCGTCATCAGCCTGAGCCAGCTTTCGTCCTCCTTTTCTTTTCCCGCATCATACGTTACTTCAGCGCAGCTGCTGTTGTTTCCGCGCTCCTCCGCCGCCTCCGCCTCGGACTCTTGCCGTTGCGGAGAGGTCGCGGGTTCGAGTACCGGAAGCGACAGAAGTGCGGAGGATTCCAGAGAGAGAAAGGCTTCTGAGATGTCTGCTGCGGCTGTGAGCTCCTGCGGCACGAATGAAGGTAGGATTTCCAGCTCCAGCTGTTGCTTCGACGAATTGACGGAGGCAGATGCTCCGTTAGCGGCTCCGTTACCGTTAACGTCTGGGGAAGTGACGTCACGCTCAATGACGGATAATGACGACGCCGCGCGAATCGCGGTGTCCTTGCTCCCGCGCGTGCTGTGGGACATCGTCGCTGGGTCGGAACTGAACTGCGACTGAGCCGCCGGCCCCGCCGATGCCGGCGGGGACTGCTGCTTCCCCGCGGGTGGCGCAGCGGTTGCGCGGACAGCGGGAAGCTTCGATGCGCCACGCGGCGCAGACAGCGTCACTGCCGTTCTCGCGGGAGTTACACGTGCCGCCGCGGCAGGCGAGGGTAGCGGGCGAAGGAGGTGGTGCTTGCAGCCTGCTGCTGCTGTAGCCGCCATGGTTAGACACTAAACTTACAAATTTATGCGTCGGAGCTCAGAATCCGAAGTGCGGATGGCGCGGAGAGTGATACAAAGGAGCGGCTGATGGCAAGAACGGAGAGCGCGAGTTTCTGAGACCCGACCAACTGGTGGTGGTAGATTCGTCAGGTGGATAAGCCGCAGTTGCGAGGGCAGTGAGTGTTGAGGTGAGTCACACGAGTAGAGTTCATAAATCTGCTGCGGTTGCGTCTCCGCTGAGGTCGAACGAAGATTATCAGCGCGATCGAACGACTGGAACTGGTTACCACAAGCACGCTATTTTCTTGCTTCGAGTGCGCTGCGCTTCTTCCAAAAGACTGCTGACCGGATGAGAGGTGTGTGGAAGAGAAACTTCGCGTCGTGCGGTGCGGTGGTGTTGCTCTCCACACGCTTGGCGCGTGCTATTTGACCAGCCTGAGTCGGCGAACGGTGAACGTGGTTGGTAAAACTCCGCTGTGAGAAGGCAGCACACAGGTGTCAGGGTAGACGAACCACTTAGAAGCTAATTTTCTGTCTGAGTTGGACAGTGTGCCTGTGGTGAGAGCGAAACAAGACGGCTGTGGGAAAATGGAGGTGGCGGAGGAAATAACCAGCAAAGCAGAGGCTGCGCTGGATTATGCGCACCCAACTAATGTGCTCCAAATAAGCCCCCAATTCCAACGAAGCAGTTCTTGTGCGGGGAGGAAGGAACATGGGAAATGGGATGGGGTGTGGGAGGGAGACTCGTCGAGAGGCGGGGTAGGTGCACACAAATCTGACGCTGGGGAGGAGTTGGTGACGAAGCGCGCACTAAAGGATATGATGGTGAACCGACGGGCAGTCGTAAACTTTGTTTCCTCTGGTCTGGAAAAAGAAATGACGGAATCGAGGGCAAACACAACGAACCGACAGATTGTCCAGTGTGCAGTGTATTCATATATTAGGGGAGAGAAGAAATCGTGGGACTGACCGCCTTTGAAACTGATCTTTTTCCCCCGTCTCGTGTGAGCAACGGTGGAGACGCGTTTTCCTCCTATCGTCAGTAACCCAAGAATTTTGGAAGCCGCGGAGACGGGTAATCGCGGATGAAGTCTGTGGCACGTGTTTTATTGGCTAAGGACGTGAGATTGCGAGTTGAATCTTGGCTTACGATTGGATGAAACGAAGGCCTAGAAACAGGCAGAACCATTCGTCGAGGTGCGCTGGCAGGATGACAAATTATTATCTGCGATTTTGATTGGTAGTCAACAAGTCATGGATGTCAAACTTCACGACAATCATGAGCGCAGGTCTTATTCATTTTGGTTGTAACTAAATATTTGCATTATTCAAGGCTTTAGGGGGAAAGCTACAACACTATTCGCATAGCCTGAAAAAGGGATACATAGACCTCGCAGAACAGTTAAATTATGATTCCATAGTATGCTTTTATCGACAGTGATTTGAATTTCATTAAAATTTGCGAGGAGAAATTTAATACATGTGATCATATAGGAAACGAGGTTTGCTAATTCTTGTTGATGAAACAAAGCATCTTGTATTGCGGTTCTAACACTGACATTCTGACACGCTGGTGGAGTCGCGATGAGCATCCTGCAATCGGCGTTCCAATTGGACGGGGAACCAGATTCGAACAGTTTTCCTCCCAGTGTTCCGTTTCGGGCACAAGCAGTTCAGGTGACACTAGAGAACCACCAAATCAAAACGGACCAGACCTCACGGCACTGGGAATGCCGTTTGCCACGACCAACATCAAGCTCATCCCAAGTCAGTAGCTGGTTCCATGATCAGCGAACTCTTGAGTTTAGTAGGAACAGGGGTCCTCTCACTAACACTTTCCTAGCATAAGGTCGCAGTCGTCCACTGCTGTTTGTTTGTCATTCCGTCTAATTTCCGTTGATAAGGAAGCCCTGAACACCTTCTCCTACGTGACATTAGCGTGGTCTAGTAGCGTTTTCCCACCAAGTTGTTAGCGATGTCGCATTCTTCGGCCGATGCATCACAGTGGCGCTAGCTCATTTTTTTATATTTTGTGATAATAAAACAAATTATTGATGATATGCCTTGCAATGGGTACTGCTAAGGGTGCTGATCGTGGTAGCTTCAGCAAGTCCGTCTCTCGTCCCTCGTCCGAGGCCCCAAACAAAACACACGGGCGAAGAATAGAAACAGGCAGCGCAGGTCGCATGCAGCTCATATGCAGCAATAACTCGAACCTCTCCTTAAGACCGTCTACGACAATGTCCTCAAGACCCTCCACTAGACCCCTCACTACAAGTTTCTCGCAAAGGCGTTCCTCTTGCCGATGCTCACGGAATCTCGTATCATGCTTACTATTCCTCGCTTTCCTAGGCTTGGTGTATTCCGCTATGAGGATCACCACGGCGTCGCCAGTGCCCGTTCACGAAACGTATAGCGTGCCTGACACTAACGGGGATATTACTTCTGAAGAACATTTCGGCGGTCTTTCAAGCTGCATGGTTGGAGGAACCTCCGCGGATTGCGCTGGTCGCGGGACCTCCGCTGAATCAGTCCCCGACATAACCGCCAAGAAAAGCGCAACGGACGGTCGGAAGGGTCCCCGTGCGTTCGCTGATCTCATCGACGGCGTTCACGGGCTGCACGTTTTGCGGATCAACAGCCGATTGGCTGCTCATCCTTCCGTCGCCACCGCCGCCGCTACGGCCTCCCCACCGGACCACTCCCGTCCACCCCCCGAACCTCCCGCGACCTCGACCATTCCAGTGGCCAGGCCTGCCACGTCAGCCGCTCCTGCGGCTTCGTGGAACTCGCAGGAGAATTCGTCTGCTGGGCATGCGTTTGGGCAGCATTATTTGTCGCTTGTGGAGAGTGACAAGGCTCGGCACAGATCACGGATGTTGATGGTTCAGGGGGAGGTGGGCGGAATGGAGGGAGAAAAGAGTGAATCAAGAGGAGTAGAAGGTGGAGAAGGAGGAGGTGGTTCTGGTGCTGGTGGCGGTAACCCTAGTAGTAACCATCGTGGCAGGAAACTTGGCATAACGGCGACAGCGGGGCTGCTGGGAGCCACGTACCCTAACGGGTAGGCACATCCCTTTTCCACGAAAGCATCAGAAAACTCACTCAAGTGTTATACTCTGTTTATGAGGCGCCTCAAAATATACTGTGCTACGTGCAGCTGGGCATCGGTACGCTGCCACAGACGTTCAATCTTCCTCTCTTCCCCCTCAAATCCTGGCTCCCATGCTCCCCGTGCCCAGCATATATTATGTGCAGCTGGGCATCGGCACGCCGCCACAGACGTTCAATCTGGACATAGACACGGGGAGCAACCTGCTCTGGGTCAACTGCCTGCCCTGCAACCCCTGCACGCTCTCTAAGACACTGGTGAGTCTGCTTATAGCGAGTCAACCTGCTCCGAATAGGACATAGACACGGGCAGCAACCTGCTCTGGGTCAACTGCTTGCCCTGCAACCCCTGCACGCTCTCCAAGACACTAGTGAGTCACCCACGCTCTCTAAGACACTGGTGAGTCTGCTTATAGCGAGTCAACCTGCTCTGAATAGGGCATAGACACGGGCAGCAACCTGCTCTGGGTCAACTGCTTGCCCTGCAACCCCTGCACGCTCTCAAAGACTTTGGTGAGTCTGCTCATAGCGAGTCGACTGGCCCCTGCGACTTCTTGGTCAACTCAAACTCCCTTGACCGCTCTACTGCTCCCCCTCCCTCCCTCCTTTCGCCGGTCCCTCCCTCCCCTTCCCTCCTCTCCTGTTCCCCTTTCGCTCCTTCCCATTCCCCGTCTTTTCCTCCCTCCCTCGATTCCCCCACTCTCTCCCTCTGTCTTTTCCCCCCTCCCGCCTTTCCTCTATCCCCTACTCCCTCCCTCCCTCCCCCTCCCTCACCTCCTGTTCCCCCTCCCTCCCTCACTCCCTTCCCTTCTCCCCTTGTGGCAGCAAACCAACCCGCCCTTTGATTCCTCCAAATCCTCATCAGTTAAGCTCCTTCAGTGCTCCAACAAAGCATGCATTAACCCGGACCGAACCGTCAAGATCCGCAACTGCAACGTCACCTCCAAGTCTCTGGTCAAAGGCTCGGCAGCAGGCTCGGCAGGAGGTTCGGAGGAGGAGGAGGATTTGGGGTGCATGTACTCGGTGGCGTATGGGGATGGGAGTGGGACGTCAGGGCGCCTGCTGGGTGACGTCATCCATCTGCCCATCTCCGGGTCTGCCAGAGCATTCAAAGTTCCCATCACGTTTGGGTATGTGCTTATGTGAAACATGTGCATGTGTAACATGTGCCTGTGTAACATCTGCCTGCGTCATATGCGCCTGTCTTCCCTGCGCCCTGACAAGCTTATTTCCTCTGCACCGCTCTTCTATCACTCCTCACCTCTCATCATCCCTCACCCCGTCTCATCCATCTGCCCATCTCCGGGTCTGCCAGAGCCTTCAAAGTCCCCATCACGTTTGGGTATGTGCTTATGTAAAAAGTGCCTGGGTAGCATGTACTTGTGTATCATGTACTACCAGGCTCTAGATGGGCTCATAGGCTTGCTTTTACTCCTCCTCACCGCTCTCCCATCCCTCCCCAACTCTCCCCATCCCTCTCCACTCCTTCCCACCCATCTCCACCTGTGCACTGCTATTCACAGCTGTGCCAACTCGCAGCATGGAAACCTCTACAACGGCCTGAGCTGTACGCGCTACCAGACTCTAGATGAGCTCATAAGCCTACATTACCCCTCTGCGTCGCTCTCCCATCACTTCCCACCCCTCTGTACAGCTGTGGTAACTCTCAGCAGGGCAACTTTTACAACGGTCCGGGCTGGACGTACTACCAGGCTCTGGACGGGCTCACTGAACTACCATTACCCCTCCCACCCGCTTTCCATCTCTCCCCCACCTGTCTTCATCCCTCTCCACTGCTCTCCACCCCTCTCCTCCCACCTCTCTCGTACAGCTGTGGTAACTCGCAGCAGGGCAACTTTTACAACGGCCTGGGCTGGACCTACTACCAGGCTCTGGACGGGCTGATAGGGCTGGGCAGGGGGTCGCTCTCTCTGCTCACAGCCGTCGGAGCTTACAAGGAGTTCTTCCCCATTCGGTAAGCTCTGGTTGAGTGTGGTGAAAGCAGGTGCAGTGCAGCTTGGCCTACTACCAGGTTCTAGACGGGCTGATAGGGCTGGGCAGGGGGTCGCTCTCTCTGCTTATTGCTGTTGGCTCCTACAAGGAATTCTTCCCCGTTCGGTATGTTCTGGTTCAACGTGGTGAGATGTGGTTCAGTGCGGTGCTCGTGGTAGGTGTAGTGCAGTTGGACGTATTACCAGGCCCTGGAGGGATCTTAGGGATTGGCAAGGGAACACTCTCTTTGCTGAGTGCCCTTTTCACCTTTTCCCTTTTTTCTCCTTTTCCAATTGGTGCCCTCTGTCGAGTGCTTTTCTCCTCTCTTTGCTCACTGCTCTTCCGTCTCTTTCACTCTCTTCCTTCCGCTCCTCTTTTCTTCTTCTCATGCCCCTCTGGCGAGCAGGCAGGTGGTGGCGCACTGCCTAGGGGGCGACGGGGGAGGCGGGTGGATGACAGTGGGGGACCTCCCCATCCCCCCTCTCACTGCCTTCACTCCTCTGCGACCAGATGACACGTGAGTACCTGGTTTTGAAGCTCGATTCATTTTGGTTGCGTCTAGCTGCTTGAAACGTGAGTGCTACCACCACCCAGTCTCCCCCGCGAGGGGCTGTGAATCCAGCGCAGTACAGCACAGTACAGCACAGTACAGCACAGTACAGCACAGTACAGCACAGTACAGCACAGTACAGCACAGTACAGCACAGTACAGCACAGTACAGCACAGTACAGCACAGTACAGCACAGTACAGCACAGTACAGCACAGTACAGCACAGTACAGCACAGTACAGCACAGTACAGCACAGTACGGGAGTGGAGAGGAGGGGAAGGCAGGAACGGTTGTGAGTCGCCTCAAAGCTGCAGCTGCAGCGAGCGCACGTAGTTTATGATCTCGTCCAGCATCACTGCATTGCCCGTCACCTGCTCTCCTCACAGTGGTTGGGGAAGGGGGAGGAGAGAGTGGAGAGGAGGGGAGGGCAGGAGAGCATGTGCAGTAGGGGTTTCACATGTGCAGCTGCAGCTTTGAGGCGACTCACAACCGTTCCTGCCTTCCCCTCCTCACAACCGTTCCTGCCTTCCCCCCCTTAATCTTCTACTTTCTCTCCTCCTTGCTCCCTCTTTACTCCTCTCGCCGTCTTTCCATCTCCTCATTCACGCTCACTCTCTTCAAATTGGCACAGTTGAAGGTGTTCGTAGGGGGAACAGAGGTGGCGGTGAATCCAGTACCGTATAGCTACCCCTCCTTTGCTTCCGCATATCCCTGTTTCCCCTTGTCTCTACTTCTTTCCCCTTGTCCCCCTCCCCTCAGCTTCTACAAAGTGACACTACGAAAGGTGTTCGTGGGGGGAATAGAGGTGGCGGTGAATCCAGCGCCATACAGCAACCCCTCCTGCCCTTCTCTTTTCCTCCTTTCCCTTCTCTTCTCTTTCCCTTCTCCCCTCAGCTTCTACAAAGTGACACTACGAAAGGTGTTGGTGGGGGGAATAGAGGTGGCGGTGAGTCCAGCCCAGTATGGCAACCTGACCTTCTTCTTCCTTGCGCCCTTCCCTCTTTCCCCTTGTCCCTCTTTCCCCTTGTCCCTCTTTCCCCTTGTCCCTCTTTCCCCTTGTCCCTCTTTCCCCTTGTCCCTCTTTCCCCTTGTCCCTCTTTCCCCTTGTCCCTCTTTCCCCTTGTCCCTCCTTTCCCTTTCCCACTGCCCCCCTCCCCGCAGCTTCTACAAAGTGACATTGAGGAAGGTGTTCGTGGGGGGAATAGAGGTGGCAGTGAATCCAGCCCAGTACGGCAACCTGACCCACGGCAATGCCATCTTTGACAGCGGCACCACCTACTCCATCATGTCGCCGCTCTTCGTCCCTCCTCTCTTCCACCTCGTGAGTCCATCTCGCTCGTTTCCCCCTTGAGTCAACTCAATTCGGTCTGACCCACGGCAATGTTACCACCTACTCCATGATTTGTCTCGGCTCTTTGTGTGCCTGCCACCTCTCTTCCACCTCATGCGCAAACCTCCCTCACAACAAATTGCCTTGACGCCGTTCGCTTTCTCTCTTTGCCTCCTCGGATCCAGGGAGCAGGGGCTGCCTCACCGTGCCTTCTCCATCTACTCATGCTTCATTCCCTTGGAAGCCAGGATTCATAGAATTTCCTCCCTGTCCGCTCCTCAGATCCAAACAGCGGTGGGGCTGCCTCGCTATGCGTTCTCCATTGGCAAGGAGGGCTCGCTCTGCTTTTCCTCCACTGACGAGTGAGTGTGGGTGTGTGAGATTGAGGTGTGTGCATGTTATAATGGACGTGTATATGAGCTTTGTCTGTGATTTTTCTGTGTGAGTAGACAAACACTGACAGCATAGAACATAAGAAAGCTTGTATTTCCCTCTCTTCTTCCCAACCTCCCCTGCATCTCCCTCCTCTTGCTCCCCCGTCACTCTCCCCTCGCCATTGCGACAGCAGAGGACGTCAAAATCGCCCTTTTCCACATCAAACTGCAGTAAACCCCGTTCCTCCTTCTGCTCCCTCTCCCACCTCCACGCATCCCCCTCCCCATGCTCCTCCCCTTTGCACTCCCCCTCTTCCCCAGGCTGACAGCAGAGGACGTGAGAAACCGATTCCCCCACATCAACCTGCAGTTTGAAGGGAGGGGCGTGTTCATGAACCTGCCGCCGCACACATACACCTTCAAAGCCATGGTGAGCGCTGATAAGCCATGTCTGTACGCGGTCTTGCTTGGAGGTCGTGTGCACGCAGGCGGCGGTACTGGGGTCACACAACATGAAGGCTCCCAACGAGCTTCGATATGGCTCGATGTTGTTTTGACGGCTCAACAGTCTTGTGACGGCTAAAATCTCATGTATCCATCCCTCCCTGTTCCCCCGACCCCCTTCCCCTTTCCTGCTCCACCAACCAGGATGAGGGGGTGGAGATAGTGTGCACGCAGGTGGTGCTGGGTTCTGATACCATGAAGGCCCCCAATGGATACGGCACAGCTCGACAGCTTTGGGACAGCTAAGATGCCAAATCTTCCTCCCCTCCCCCCGTCCCACCACCACCAGGACGAGGGCGTGGAGATAGTGTGCACGCAGGTGGTGCTGGGTTCAGACACCATGAAGGCCCCTAACGGACTAGCCTTCATCATTGGAGGTAGGCAGCATGCTGAGCAGCAACTCACGCGGTGGTGGCGTGGCCAGTGGGTGGCGAGGCACAGTGGGTGGCGAGGCACAGTGGGTGACAAGTCACAGTGGGTGACAAGGCACTGTGGGTGGCAAGGCCAGTAGGTGACAAGGCACAGTGGGTGGCAAGGCCAGTGGGTGGCGAGGCCAGTGGGTGGCGAGGCACTGTGGGCTGGGCGGCAAGGGACAGTGGGCGGCAATGCACAGTGAGCACGCTAGCCCGCTGGTATATAGTAACCAGTTATTCTCCCCACCTGTGACGTTTTCCCGGAGCCAGCATCAACTCATACTCCTCCCTCCCTCTCGTCCTTCACTCCCTCGGTGCTATCGCAGCTCTGTGGATGAGGGATTTCCTTGTGATTCACGACCAGGAGGAGAACCGTGTTGGATGGGCGGCAATGAAATGTGAGTCCCTTTATATGTTTGGTTGCTATGCAGCCCACCTTCAAGGCATTTACGATAATTTCTAACGCTGTGTGAATGCAGGCACTTGAGCACATAGTGACAGGTGTACATGCTATCAACTGCTGGCAGTGACACCGAATGCACAGCTTGCCTGTTGTATTCTCTTACAGCTATGCGGTGGCACCTAAATTGCTTTACGAATTCTCTTTCTGTTAGAAAGTGGCAAGATTTTTGTATATCATTACATGTTATGTGAATAGTTTGGGCATACTCCAGTGGAGATATCACTATATCCACTTTCTTAAAGTTCCGACTTAACAGCTGTTCTCGGTAAGACAGCTCGCAACCAGCCTAGCAACAGCTGAGTAAAGCTGTCACGCCTATAGTGAACCACTCAAGCCAACCTGGCAAACGCACGCGTAAATTTCCAGTCACGGAACAGATTACAAGGTAACTAAGTGCTGGGCTGGGGTGCCTGCCCCTTGTCGCCAAATGAAGTGCGTTACAGTGCTGTACTCAACGAAATAGCGACGGGATTTTCGTTGAGCAACGGTTCGTCGCTGTACTCTCGAATCCCTATCTATGCGATGAACAGAACATATCGTCCCCTCGTGAATCTTTATGCGACCCCGGAGATGGAGCATTTTGTCGTGTCGTCGGGTTACACGACGACAGGACACCGTCGCTAGCTGTACACAGCTCGCTCTAGCTTGCAGGGATTGCCGCGGTTGTTCTCTGTGTGGGCCGCACGCAACAAAGATTTGGTTTTCGCAGATCGTACTGTACAGTGCCTTTCGCAATGACGTGTTGTGGCCTGGACCCAGCATTTACGCATTGCACAGAGTTCAGAAACGGTGTAGTGCGTTACAGCTGGGTACAGTCATAGCGGGTTGACTAGTTTGGTAGCTCTGTTCTGGTTCAGTTCTGTGAATGGGCGCACATGGATTATTCAAAAGCGTCCGTAACGCATTTTAACGTACTAAACCATTCTATAGCGTGTAAAACCTCTATTAGAAGCTGGCTTGGAAGGCATGTGTTTGAGTAGTGTAACATGGCATTAGGGTTTCTGTCCATGCCACCTGCAAAAGCAGTTGGACAGGAACTTCGAACTTGTTAGGAGGTAGCCATAGCGCACCGTGAGGTACGCTGGATTTTCCGCCGGCAGGATTCGTAATGGCTCGTGTGGACGGTAGGACGTCGTACGGTACAATGTAGGTCGATGCTGATGCACGGCTCGTGCGAAATGCGTTACTCGTGCGAAATCACTAGTGCCAAATGCGCTGCACGTGCGAAATGCGTTGCTCGTGCGAAATGCACTAGCTTTATGTTCTAGAAAGGGATTGTTATACGAGTGAGCGAGAATTTATTTATGGCTCTTGTCGACGATACGAAAATGTATCCGAATCTTGGCGAGAAATGGCGAGAGGAAAGCGAAATGGATACCGACGAGGACGAAGCAGATGACGAACAGGAGGAGGAGGAAGAGGATGGGGAGGAGGGGGAGGAGGAGGAGGAGGAGGAGGAAGAGGTGGACGATAAGACGGACGGGACAGGCAACCCGGACGCGGGTGAAAAGCGTGTCTTTAACGTGCCGACTCCAGCCCCCGGCACGTGGACCCCCGTGACCTTGGGAACGCCGGGAGGAAAATCTTTCCGCGTGACGCTAATCGACGATGCTTGTAACGAGGTGTCGCCGTGGCATGACGTGCCTTTGCATTCCTCCAACGGTACATTCAACGCCGTCTGCCTGACCCCCAAGGGCTGCCAGGACGACTACGAGGTCGCCGTTCGCGAACGCCTCGCGCCGCTGCGAATGCGGTTACGCAATAACAAGCCCATGCGCTTCGCCGACCCGATCCCGTGGAACTTCGGCGTGTTCCCGCAAACCTGGGCCGATTCGTCCACGCGCTGCCCGGAATTCGGGAACCTACCCTTAGACGACAGTCCCGTGGAGTTAATCGACATAGGTAGCCAGGTCCGGCAGTTAGGCGAGGCGTACGCGGTCGAGCCGCTAGCGGCGTTTGTGCTGGTCGATCCGCGCGGGTTCCAGCTTTCGTGGAAGGTGGTGGGGATTGCGACGGACGACCCGTCGGGGTTTCAGGACCTGAGCGACGAGAACGTGGCGGGGATCGTGCAGACGCTTCTGGACTGCATTCGCGACTGGCTGAGGGCCGGCCGGCACTGCGGAGGTGAGCTGGCACTGCGGGAGTGAGACGGCGATGAAATATGGGTGGGTGGTAGTAGAGGCTTTAGGGATTGTCCAGGCGCTGCTGGACTGCATTCGCGACTGGCTGCGCACGGGACAGCACTGTGGAGGTGAGTATATACCTCCCGCAAATTTTCCAGGAGAATATACCCTCTCGCTGACTCTAAGCCAGGGCATGGCGGGGCAGGACAAGGCGATTCTGCTCTGCCAAAAACCGATTTCATCCATCTGATTCCTTTTTTTCCCTCTCTTCCGCGGCTCCCTTCCTTTCACCTCTCATACCCTTATTGCTTCGCAGGTGAAAAGACCAAAGTGCTGACGCTAAGCCAGGGCAAGGCGGGGCAGGGCAGGACAAGGTGGACTGCTCTGCTACAGGCAGCTTCCATCTTTCTCATTCCTGTTTTTGCCTCTCTTCTGTCGTGTGGTTCCCCTCGCCTCTCACACCCGTATATGTTCCTTCCCAGGTGAAAAGACCAAAGTGCTGACGCTAAGCCAGGGCAAGGCGGGGCAGGACAAGGTAATGGAAATAGTCGCCCAGGCGCACGCAGCGTGGCAGCTGCTGCGTAGCGGGGAAGCTGATAACGAGGACATGGGCGACCTGCTGCTCTCGCCGAACCTGCTGCACCGGAAGCCCCAGTCCGGGCCTGCGGTTCGGATCTTCGCCGAGTCGTACGCGACAGATTCGGCGAATAAGGACAAGGCTGTGATTGATGAGCAGGATATTAAGACGCTCGTGGCGCCGGTGTTTGGGAGTAGCTTTATGGTTGATTCTTGGGATAGCCCGGATGAATTTGAGGGAGAGAAAGCGGGCGGGGACGGGGAGGATGGGGAGGGGAAAGAGGAGGAGGATTCGGAGGACGATTGGGGGATAGGAGCGGGAGGGGGAGCGGGGGCGGAAGCGGGAGCGGGATTGGGAGCGGGAGCGGGAGCGGGAGGGGAGGGGGAGGGGGAGGGGGAAGGGGGGTTAGGGGGAGGAGGCACAGTGTGGGTGGCTTGGTCACGGGCGGGGATAGTGATGACAGCGATGCGGAGGAGGGGGAAGAGGGAGCGCGAACCAGGGGAGGAGGAGGGGGAGGCGGAGGGGGAGGGGGAGGCGGAGGCGGAGGGTTTGGATTCGGCAGTGTGCGGGGCGGCGGGTCGAAGAAACCGGGCGGCAGCGGGCAGGCAGGGCTGAAGAAGCTGGGCGGCAGCCAGACGGTCAGCCGGTTTCTCGGGCGCCTACGCCGGCCATCCCAGGCATTTGGCAGCGACGCGCTAAGGGGATTAGACCTCTCCGCTATCCAGCAGACCTTCTTTGACAACCCTCAGATCTCCCAAGTTTCTAAAACTTCTCCGAATTCGCAGGATTCTCGGGAGTCTGAGGGTGTGGCGGGTAGAAAGCGGCCATCGCAGGCGTTTGGGAGCGACGCGCTGGGGGGAATGGACCTCTCTGGCTTGCAGCAGCAGCAGCAGCCGCAGCAGGTGGATTTCGCGGAAAATGCAGCAGCAGGGGCGGCGGCAGGGCGGTGGGGAGGTGATGGGGCGATTGGCGAGAGGGGGAGTGGTGAGGGGTGGGGCGGAGAAGCGGGGAATGGGGAGGATGAGGGGGAGGAGGGGGCGGCGCTGTCCCAATGGAGTCTGCGCTCCAGGAGTTTCAACTCCCCCTATGCGCCCTCGTTTTCCGCCCAGGACCAGCTAAACTTGCGCCTGGACGGGCTGGGGGGAGGGGGGATGGCGCAAAAAGGGGCGCAAGGGGTGGCGCAGCGGGGAGAGGGGACGGCGCAGGGGGTGGCGCAGGGGAGGGCGCAGGGGAGCGCGAGCATGTCGTTTGGCCGGACCCGTAGTGCTGGGTCCGCGGAAGGGAGGGCGGGGGGAGCGGTGGCTATAGGCGGGGCGGGCGGGGCGGGCAGGGCGGAAGGGGATTCTGCAGCCCAGTCGCCGTCCGCGTTATCATCCTCCCAGTCCCGTTATAGGGCGTGGCGGAACCTCTTAGTGGACGTGCACCTGGGGGGAGGGAGATCCGCCAAGGGGGACGGAAACGAGGGGCGGGGATTCCTGGCGGAAGGGGCAGGGGCGGGCGCAGGCATAGGGGCAGGCGCAGGGGCAGCAGGGAGAGCAGGCGGAGCCTTTGGTCCCCCGTCCTCCTCCTCCTCCGCCTCTACCCCCTCCCCCCTCCCCTTCCCCCCGCTGCCCCCTTCCGCCCCCCTCTCCGCGTCCTATAACGGCCGCCCCACCCCCCCCGCCTTGGGGGAATCTCTAGAGGAGGTCCCGCGGAGCAGGTCCACCCCCCCAGGCGCCCCCCTTTCCGCCTCTGGGGGGGCGGGCGGGGCGGGCGGGGGGAGCGGAGGGGCGGTCAGACGGGGCCTGCGCCACAGCAGGAGTCATAGCTTCTCGGAAGCTTCCCAGGATGGGGGGGGAGTGGGGGGAAACGCGCGGAGGGAGGGGGGCGGGGGCGCGGGCGGCGCAGGGGGTGAAGCGGGTGGAGGGAGGAGGGCAGGGGGGAGCGTGCATGGGGCGTTTGGGGAGGGCCTCAGGGGGGATGGGGGAGGGTGGAGCGGAAGCGGGGGGTGGGGTGGGTCTGTTGGGGGTAGTAGCAGCGGGGGAGGGGGATATGGCGGAACAGGGTGGCGCCCCTTATGGAAGCATTGGCGGGGATATTGGTAGCAACAGCGGGAGGAGCAGCAGCAGCAGCCTCAGCAGCAGAGACGGGGGGAGAGAGGGGCGAGAGGGGAGGGAAGGGCGAGAGGGGAGGGAGGGGAGGGAGGCGAGGGACAGTAGGAGATTACTTAGTATGGTGCTAGAGCCTATCCAAGGCACTCCCAACACAAGCCCTCTACCCGCGGACTCCCTCCCCCCCTCCGCCTTCCCTTCCGCCCTGCCCCCTCCGCCCCTGTCCGCCTTCGCCTCCCCCTCAGGTGCCACCACGCCCCCCTATGCCAACCGCTCCCCCCGATCCAGCCCCCTTTCCCGCTCCTCCCGCGCGCACTCCCACCTTCCGCCCATTCCCCCGCCCTCCCCCGGATTCTCCCCCGGGGTTACCTCGGGAAGCTCCCCCAGGCTTCCCCCCCTGTCATTCCGCCCACGCACAGCGGGAGCAGCGGGGGGAAGAGCCCCCTGATGAGCCCGCGCGCGCTTCTCTGCGGCACCAGCCCTCCCCCCACCAGCAGCCCCCCCACCAGCAACAGCCCGCCTGGGTTCAGCCCCGGTGACGCGCTAAGCGCCGGCAGAATGCTAAGTGCCGGTGGGAGCAGTGGTGCGCGTGGTGGGGACAGCGGTGGGAGTGGAGGGAGCATCAGGAGCAGCAGGAGCAGCAGTAGATCCGGATCCGTGAGGGGAAGCAGCAGTGGCGGGGGTGGGCTGTTCGGGGGACTGATAAGCGGGGGGAAGAGGCTAGGGGGGAGCGTGAGGGAGAGGAGTCGGCATGCGAGGCGGCACTCTGTGAGTGCGGTTGCTGCTGTTCCCCTCCTCTCCCCCATCACTCGAGGCCTCTTCTCCTCTCCTAAACAGTCCGAGGCAGCAGCAGGGGAAACCGTAGGGGAGACAGGCGGAGCAGGAGAAGGTGGAGGAGGTGGAGGAGGTGGAGGAGGGGGAGGGGGGACGGCGGCAGCAGCAGCAGTAGGAGTTGAACTGGTGGGAGGCAAGGAAGCAGAGGCGGAAGGGGGAAACAGAGGGGGCCGAAGCGTCCCCGTCTCACCAAGAGGTTTCTCCAAAGCTGCAATCAGCGTGAGCAGCGGCATCGGTGGCGGCAGCAGCAGCAACACCAGGGCTGGCAACACCACTAACAGCAGCGGTGGCAGCGGCGGCGGTGGGTCGGTGGCGGGGTTTGTTCGGCGTGCAGGGCTGTCGTTCCACCGTAGAAGCGCCTCCCACCACGACCTCGGCCTTCCCAAACGCTCTCCTGGCGCTGGGACTGCAGGAGCAGGAGGAGCAGCAGGAGCAGCAGGAGAAGCAGGAGCAGGAGGGGTGGGAAGTGCTGGTAGCAGCAGTGGGGGCCCTGGTCAGCCCACGCCATCCCCCTCCGCTGCTCCCCCCCCGCTGCCTCCCTCTGGTTCTCTCTCCTTCTCCTCCTCGCGCTTCCTTCGCAAGCACAAGACGCCTCCAGCCCACCCCCACCACCACCGCCACCGCAGCACCACCAGCGACGATTTCCGCTCCTTCCACCACTCGTTACAGTCACCCTCGTTGCAGTCCCAGCCACAGTCGCAAACCTCGTCTGCCGTCCATTCTCCGGCCGCCCACTCCCCTGCCGCCCATTCCTCTGCCGCCCACTCCCCTGTTGCGCGCCCTGGTCCTGTACGCTCCTTATCTGTCCAGTCAATGTCGGTTGCTCGCTCCCTGTGCGCTCACTCCTCCACAGGCCCCTCCCCTGCTTCCAGCACTGGCTCTGCTGCTTGCGGAGACGGTTTTGGGGCAGAAGGACTAGGTTTAGAGCGGTTGGAAGGGGTGCAGGTGGAGGTTCGGCCCTCAGAGAAGCAACAAGAGTCTGAGAACGTGTTTCAGCAGTTTCACCTGCAGCTTCAGCTAGAACAGGTTCAGCAGCAACAGATGGAGCAGCAGCAGCAGCAACAGCAGCAGGAGCAGCAGCAGCAGCAACAGAATCCCCAGCAGCCCCAGCAGCAGCAGGAGCAACAGCAGCAGCAGCAGCAGCAGCAGCAGGCAGAGTCAAAGTTGCGGCGGCACTGGCGCCTCATGTCCCTCCCCAGCACGCCAGACATGAAAGGCCTCCGCATCCTCCCCCTCCCCTTCACCAAACACCGCTCCCCCTCCCCTCAACGCCGCTCCCCCTCCCCTCCCCCTGCCCGCCCCCTACCCGCCGCCTCACAAGCCCCCCTTTCCCCCATGGCCGCCGGTACGGAAGCAGGCTCGCAAGGAGGTTCGGGTGCGGGATCAAGTTCGGGAGGAGGAGTGTGGCCGTGGTCCCGACCGTCTGTGAAGCTTCGGCTCCCAACCATGCGGTCTGGGCGTAAGGGACGGGATGGGCGGGGGGTGGGGTGGGAGAGGAGGGGACAGCAAAGGTGGGAGATGGTGGGGGAGAAGTTGGGGAAGATGGTGGAAGCGAATGGGGGAGAGGAGGGATGGAAGGATGGGCTGAAGGAGGGGAGAGAAGGGGTTCTCTGGATTCATTTCTGCCAATTGCCGGTGCCGTGGCTGCCGCAGGTGCTGCTGCTGCTGCTGCTGCTGATTCTGCTGCTGCTGCTGCTGCTGCAAGTGCTGTCGAATCTCCGACCCTGGTTGCATGTGCTGGGATGGCTGGGTCAGACAACGCCGAACCTAGAGCTCCTGCCACGGCTGTTACAGCTGCTGCGGCAAATACTGCTGCTACAGCTGCCACAGCTGCTACAACTGCTTTTGGGACGTCTGAAAAGCCTGCCACAGTTGTTACAGCTGCTGCAGCTAACGCTGCTGCTATGTCTGATATGGCTGCTACTGCTGCCAGTTCTTTTCCCGTCTCATCCTCCGTACCGTCACCCCTCTCATCCCCGCCTGACCACACCAGTACACTTCATGGCCCTCCGCCTCCCCTTGCATCCTCCCCTTCCCGTCAAACCCCCCAACCCCCCTCCCCTCCCCTTACCCGCTCCCTGTCCCCACACCCTCCACGGCCCCCCTCCCCCCTCCTCCCTCGCACGCCCTCTGCTCCTCTTACCCACACCCCCTCTCCTCCTCCTCCCCGCACCCCCTCCCCTCCTCCTCACCACCACAGCCCGTCTCCTGCTCCTCGCACCCCTTCTCCTCCTCCTCTCAACAGCTCCTCTCCTCCTCTTCCCCACAGCTCTTCTCCTCCTCTTCCCCACAGCTCCTCTCCTCCTCTTCCCCACAGCTCCTCTCCTCCTCTTCCCCACAGCTCCTCTCCTCCTCTTCCCCACAGCTCCTCTCCTCCCCCTCGCAGCGCCTCCCAGCCTCTCAACCCCCCCCATCGCGCTCAGAGTGCCGCCCGATCCTTCCTGCTACAGGAGCTCGGGGGTAGGCGCCCCCAAGGCTTCCTCCGAACCTCCAGCGTAGCCTCGGCACTGCCAGGCTCGGCGAGCCCAGGTCCGAACCACGGCTCGCCGGAGAGGGTCAGGGGAAGAGGCGGTAACAGGGGTGGCGATGACAATGGTTCTGAAGGTAATCAGATCAGTGGTATCTCCCCTCCTCGCCCCCCGTCGTGTGAGAGAAATCAACGGTCCAAATCTCCTTTGAGCCGTCTTGATAGGAGTAGCAGCAGGGGGAGGGAGAGGGCTGGGAGTGCAGAGGAGAAAAGCAGGGGGAAAGAGAGAGATGGGAGTGCAGAGGAAGGCAGCGGGGAAATGAGAGACACGAATCCCAATTTTTCGGATAAGGAGGAGACAGGAAAGGCAAAACACGGAAGAGAGCAGGAGGCGTGTGGGAAAGAGGAGAGCAAGGGAGAGAAGTTCGGGGCTGGGAGCGGGGCAGCAGAGGGCAGAGGGGAGAGCGGAGAAGAAAGCAGAGGAGAGAGTGGAGGAGAGAGCAGAGGAGGCGCAGAGGAGGAAGAGTGCCCTGCCTCTCCCTCCCTCTCGGTTTCTCTCACGTTTTCCAGGAAGTTGCCTGTGGGGAGTGGCAGTGCTACTGACGAGGCTGGGAAGGGAGGTGAAGCAGCGGGTGCTGCTACAGCCACAGCTGATGCCGTTACACTTGGATCGGTGGGAGGGAATGGAGAGGAAGTGGCAGCAAGTGGGGAGGTGGAAGGGGCATCAGAGGTGGTGGGGGATAGAGAGATGGATCACCTTTTGTCACGCTTCCACCAACAAGCTTTGTCGGAAGGCAAAGAAGGGCAGAACTCAAGGGAACCTGAGCAGCAGCAGCAGCTGGAAGCTTCGTTTCTTGCGTCCTCTCATCCGCCCTACATTCCTCATCACCATCATCATCACCAGCACCAGCATCACCAGCACCAACATCACCTGCACCAGCACCAGCAGCACAAGCACCAACACCAGCACCAGCACCATAGGCGAACGATCTCTACACCTTCTAGCCCCAAAGGTCGTACTAGCGGACATAACGAGGAGGCTACTAAAGGGGACAAGGAGTTCCCCTGGGTGCCTAAGGTACAGAACAGAGTGTATGAGCTGCCTCATGCGAGGAAATTAGAGCTTAAGACAGGGCTCCTCCGAACCTCCTCTGACGCGCCGAAGGTCAACCCGAGCCAGAGGAGCCCCTGCGGCAAGGACGGAGGAGGTTCGGGGTCGAGGCTTGTGCGCAGGTTCGGGAGTGACAAGGAGAGAGGGTTGGATGGAAAGGAGTGGCTGGAAGATGGGAGGGAGGATGGGATGGGTAGAGAAAAGTCAGGGAGCGAGGAGGAGGAAGATGAAAGGGGGGAGAACAGGGGTTGGAAGGATAAGGATGGGCAAGAGGAGGAGGAGGAGGAAGAGGAGGAGGATTATGAGGCAGCAGCGAGGGGATGGAAGGGTCGTAGCCACACTCTAGACAGTGCTGATAGAATGAAGCCGCCTTTTCTGCTTGCTCCTGCCCACACAGACAGTCGCCAGCATCGCCATCCCCAGCAGCACCACTCAAGTTCCACTCGCGACTGCAGCGGTGAAGGTTCCCCGCCCCTCTCCCCGTTCCGCTCCCCGTCCCCGTCTCCTCGGAACCGCTTCAAGTCGCCTCTGAAAGGCCGCGAGGGGAGGGATTGGTCGCCACAGATGGGGCGAGAGGAGAGGGACTGGTCCCCTCCCGCACCTCGGCCGAGGAAGGAGCTCTCGGGAAGCAGTGTGGCACAGCGGCGTGCTTCTCTCTTTGCTCTTCCTGGCGCCACAGCTGCTGCCTCCCTGGGTGACAGTGCCTCGTCGAAAGACCAGAGAGGCTCGTTTGGAAACCGCGGTGGCTCGTTCAAGGACCGGAGTGGGAGGCTGGAGAATGAGGAGGAGTCCAGTAGGGACCTCAGTGGGTCGTTCAGAAGCCGGAGCAGATCGTCCCGAGATCTCAGTGGCTCGTTTGCCGAGCCTGGTGGCCCATTTGCCGAACCTGGTGGCCGGTTCGGGGAGCGCAGCGGCTCGTTCAAGGAGCGGGAGCGGTACGGCGAGGCGGGGCAAACCGAACGAAGGCCGTCGTTCAATGGCCGCAACCGCACCCCACCACGTGTGCCTGCCTCCCCTGCTGCCGCCGCTGCTGCTGCCGCCGTGGCTGCTGTTGCTGCTGATAAGAAGGAATCTGGAGTTGCTTGGGAGAGGGCTAACGAGAGGGCTGGCGAGAGGGGGAGAGTGGGATCGGGAGGTGGATCAGGGAACTGGGGTGGGAAATACGGGATGCGGTCCCGCTCCCCTTCCCCCGCTCCTCCTCCTGCCCCTCCTCCTGCCCCTGCCCCTGCTCCTCCTTCTCTCCCCCATGCTCGGGTCAGGCCTCTTTCCGTTGACCTCTCAGGGTATCAGAACGAAGAAGCTTCTAGAAACAGGGTGTGGCAGATTGGAGAGGGGGAGAAGCAGAGGGTGGGTGAGAGGGGGTGGGAGAGAGGGGGTGTGAGGGGGGAGGGAGGCGGGCGGAGGGAAGGTGGTAGGCAAAGTGTGGATTGGGATCAGCGGGGATCGCATCAGCGGGGATGGGATAGGGATCGGAGGGATAGGGATGAAAGGGATGGGGATAGAGAGGGTGATTGGCAGGGAGAAAGGGGCGGGAAGCAGAGGGAACAAGGAGGGGAATGGGAGGTCGAGAGAGGGGGTGGGAAGGAGGTGGGAGGTCGAGCTAGTGTGGACCTTTGGAATAGGCCGGGATCAAGGGAGGGAAGGAGGGAGAGTGGAGGGCGGGGTAGGCAGAGCGAGAGCGGTGTTATGCGCCGCGGGAGTGAAGGGGAGGAGTTGTGCGGTGTGTGGGATGGTGACAAGGGTGGCAAGAGGGGTGGAGAGGGATATCAGCAGAGAGATGGGGTGGTAGTGAGTAGGCAGGGGGCTGAACTGGGTCGAAGGGAGATGGAGGAGGAAAATAAGGAGGAAGAAGAGGAGGATGAGGGGGAGGAAGGAGAGGAGGAAGAGGAAGAGGAAGAGGAGGAGGAAGAGGAGGAAGAGGAGGAGGAGGAAGAGGAGGAGGATGAGGAGGAGGAGGAAGAGGATGACGAGGAGGATGATGAGGATGAGGAGGAGGAAGATTATACTGAGGGGGAAGAGGAGGAAGAGGACGACGAGGAGGGCGACAGTGATGGTTCAAGAGTGGAGCGACGGAGGTGCAGAGGGGCGTCTAAAAAGCCAGAGCCCAGGCAGTACGTGTGGGATATAATCACGCCTGATACAGCCTCCTTCACAACCACTCAGTCGTCATCCACCAACCAATCACGTACGCAAGGAGGCAAAGGGGACAATCAGGGAGGCAGCAGGGAGAGGAGGGAAGGGGGGAACAGGGAGTGGGGTAGAGGGGAGGAGGTGAGTGCTGGTGCTCGGCCTTGGCCTGGGTCGCAACAGGCTCAAGCCTCAGGGTCCCATCAGAGCAGTGGCAAGGCTGCTGGCTACAACCGTAGCAGCTACAACCAGGGGCAGCAAGGTGGTAGGAGATGGTAGTAGTTGCTTATAATGTTCAATTATTTATTCATGTTGCAACTGTTCTCTTGCCTTGTTGTAAACTGCAGATGCGTGTTTCGGAACTAGGCCTTCATTGGTATCAAGTGCTATTTGGCAATATTAGTTTCTTTTCCTTGCTCAGCTATGGGTGCTTGTGAATCATCGGAACATATTTTGATTCAGTGGCTTACAAAGCCTGCTAAGGTCTGTGACGAGTACATAACATCGAGTCTCATCGTTGAGGGGTTGCCCTCCCGCCACACGAAACACGATGAGAAGCTTCGTATCAACAAGGAAACGTCCGTCGACATTTCCGAGTCCACTTGGATGAATATTTCACGAACTGCCCAGCTGGCATGAAATTGCACTCGAGGGTGGAATGAACGACCGACAGATCCAGGCGCAGCTGGAAAATGCTGTCATACATCGGTGAAATATCATATGATTGGCCAGTGTCGCAAACAATTCTCGTACCCGGGTCTACAACGTCAGAAAAATGTGTTTGGGAGGGGAAATTCGTCCAACATGCCGAGTCGCGCGCAGACATGGCGAAGACCAATTGATTAAAAGTTGTTGAGAAAACCAAGGCGTTTAGTCTGGTGCAAAAATAATACATCGTGGTATGAGCAGAAACTTACAGATCATCGCGGCATCGTGATTTTGGCGATCGACATGGCGCCATCCCACGCATGTCCAGCTAGGCAAGGGTGCAGTGGGCACAGTAACCAGAACGAAGCAGCAGGAGAAGGAAGAGATGCGAGAGGACAAGAGCAAGGCAAGCATGCTCTGCCAAAAACAACTGGGTATAAACGGACGGCCTGTCGGTCTGGTCCCCTGATCGCTTGTCCTCGTTCATTCTCAAGCATATATTTCTCCACAGCCAGTGGCTAGTGCTTCGACAGCGTAAAAAAAACTAAATCAGTGACCACGACCAATACACAGAATTAGGAAAACTATTTGGTAGCGGGAGATTTTAGGATCGTCGCAACAAGCCGCGAGTCATTCCTTCCCAACCCAAGCCCCGGGCTCAGACGCTTTCTTAGAGAAAGAAGCTCAGATTCTTCGAAAGAGTGAGAGAGCTCGAGCCGCCTTTGATCGTCATGGCGCCGCAGATCTATAACTTCACGCCGTGGCAGTCGCTGGTGGGCGGCGTGATCATCGGGATTGCCGCGTCGCTGCACCTCCTCACCACGGGCCGCATCATGGGCGCCTCGGGTATCGTCAACGGTAAGTGCCTCGCACAGTGCTTGAGTCCTCTCAGAAATCAACGTCGCCGCGTCGCTTCACCTCCTCACCACGGGCCGCATCATGGGCGCGTCGGGCGTAGTCAACGGTAAGCCCCCCAGACGGCTCCGAGTCCCCGCATTTCCTCCGAGTCGCGTCGCTGCACCTACTCACAAATGGCCGCATAATGGGCGCGTCAGGGGTCAGTGGTATTTGTCTAGTGGCTTCTCATGCCGAGAGGTTGGATTTATAATCTCTCTCCCATCGAGACTCGTACTAACTCTTACAACTTTAACCGCCTTGCTTCTCGCCCAACTGCTCTTTACCGCAGGCGTCGTCACGGGTGTGCCGGACTGGGCTTGGCGCGCAGTGTTCCTCGCGTCGATGACAGCCGTCGGATCGTTCACGATGCTCATCGACAGCGGGCACGCGTTCGGGACCAAGCCCCCCTCCGTGGGCGACGATCCGGGCCTCGCGCTCATTCTGCCCATCGCCGCGGGACTTCTTTGCGGCTTCGGCTCGCAGGTACAGCTTCCCCCAATCACAGGTTAAACTCTCTCATGTGCTCCCGGATTCCGGGAGAGAGTTGTACGCTGTAGCATACAGGAGAGACAGCGGGACGCGTTCGGGACCAAGCCCCCCTCCGTGGGCGACGATCCCGGGCCTCGCGCTCATTCTGCCCATCGCCGCGGGACTGCTCTGCGGCTTCGGCTCGCAGGTACAAATCCCTCCCTTAACTCGAGAGTAAGAGTAGCTTTTGAGTCGACTCAAATCTCATCGACAGCGGGCACGCGTTGGGGTCCAAGCCCCCTCCGTGGGCGACGATCCCGGGTCTCGCGCTCATTCTGCCCATCGCCGCGGGGCTGCTCTGCGGCTTCGGCTCGCAGGTATGGCAGCTTTTAGTCCCTCTCCTATGGTACAACTCTAAGCTCAAAGATCGCAGGTACGGCGGCTCGTAATCTCTCTCTCTCATCACACACTCCCCCGTCATCTCCCTCGTCTCCCAATCCTCCTCCCACTTCCCCCGCATCAGCTCGGCAGCGGGTGCACGTCGGGCCACGGCGTGTGCGGTGGCTTGCCGCGCTTCTCCCCGCGCAGCTCCCCACCTCGCTCCTCTCCCTCCCCTTTCTTGCCCTCCTCTTACCCCTCCCTCCCGAACCCCGCATCAGTTGGGCAGCGGGTGCACGTCCGGCCACGGCGTGTGCGGCTTGCCGCGCTTCTCCCTGCGCAGCGCAGTAGGCGTGGGAACCTTCATGGCGACAGGCGCCGCTACATCCATGACCCTCGGCGCCATCGCCACCGGCGCTACAGCCGCCAACCGCCCCCCCGGCGAGCCCATCCCCGCCACCAACACGTGGCTGCTCGTGCTGGCCGTCTGTGCTACAGCCGCGGGAGCTATTATCGCGTACAGATGCCCGTACTGTAACGATTTTCTTGAGAGTGGAGCTGGTAGTGGTGCTGTTAGTGGTGCCAATGCTGCTGGTGGGGCTGCTGGGGAGTTGGCGTCGCTTGCCAAGGATGCTGCCAAACCGGCCTGCTCCGATGGGGTGAGTAGTGGTTCAAAGGGGTTGAAATCGGAGCAATGGGATAGGGAGGAATCGGGAATTGGGATTGGGATGGGGTGAGTGAGCGGGAATTGCTGCTGCCCAGGAGAGGATTGGATGGTCTGGGTGTTCTATATATGGCTGCTATGTCATGCATGCCTTTGTGTGTGTGTGTGTGTGTGTGTGTGTGTGTGTGTGTGTGTGTGTGTGTGTGTGTGTGTGTGTGTGTGCGTGCTGCAATAAGCACTCACCTCACCCCTTTGTTCTGTGTCCCCCTGTCTCCCTGCAACTCCACGCCTGCCCTCCTGCTGGAATCTCCTTTTTTCTCGCCCAGGCGTGCTCCCTCTCCTCCTCCGCACCCTCCGCCACTTGCTGTTCCGCGCTGCTCCATCCCATCAACGTGCTACGAGCGTCACTTGTTACGGGAGCCATGTTCGGCATCGGCCTCGCTCTCAGCGGCATGTGAGCTACCCCTTCCCTACACCACGCTTTCTCTTCCCTTCAGCAACGACTTCCCAAGTGCACCCACCACGCTCTACACCACGAGTAGTGAGATGCATTTTGAGGCGCCTCAAAACGCTTTCCCTCCCCGCCACCCACCCTCGTGATTCGGCCTCGATCCTTGATGCACGCCTTCCTGTACGTTTGCACTGGAAACCTACCTTCTTGAAACTTCATGGCTCTACCCCAGATTCGAAGATCATGTTGTCTAGTTTTGAGGCGCCTCAAAACTAAACATGGCTCTGCCCCAAATCTGAAGATCGTGTTGTCTTCATCCCCCGTACAGGTGCACTCCTTACAAGGTGAAGGATTTATTTGACCCAGTGCAAGGGAGAAACAGCACTGTTTCATTTGCTACGAGACTGACTTTTCCCATCCCCTCTCGTTCCTCATTCCACCCTTTCATCTCATCCCCCATACAGGTGCAACCCGTACAAGGTAAAGGACTTCTTGGACCCAGTGCACGGGTGGAACCCCAGCCTCGCCTTTGTGATGAGCCTGACTGACCCCGTCCCATCCCACCCACTTTGATATCCCCCATACAGGTGCAACCCTTACAAGGTGAAGGACTTGAACCCAGTGCACGGGTGGGACCCCAGTCTCGCCTTCGTGATGAGCCTGACTTTTCCCATCCCCTCTCACCCCCATCCCACTTGGACTCATCCCATCCCCCATACAGGTGCAACCCCTACAAGGTGAAGGACTTTTTAGACCCGGTGCACGGGTGGGACCCCAGTCTGGCCTTTGTGATGGGCGGCGCCGTGGCAGTCAACGTCGTCACCTTCCGCTTCATCCTCGCCCGCCCCAACCCGCTCTTCGACTCCAAGTTTTACGTCCCGTCTCGGAACAACATCACATGGGAGCTCGTGGTTGGCTCGGCAATCTTTGGCATTGGTGAGTGCCATGCCATAACTTGTTTACTTGCGGCTTTTGAGTCGACTGACCTGCTCTATTTGAGGCGCTCTCTTCAGTTTGTTGCCACTCCATTCCCACTGAGTCTCCACTTCTGTTGTATCTCCCCCCGGCAACTACCTTCATCCCAGGTTGGGGTCTAGCCGGCTAATGGCCAGCTCTTAAGCCAACTAAACAATCTGCCTGCGTTGCGTTTCCCTGTTCACTCCACGAGCGCCTTGTTTCCAGGTTGGGGTCTAGCCGGCTACTGACCAGCTTTTGAGTCAACTAATCAATCTTCCTGCGTTGCGTTTCCCTGTTCACTCCACGTGTGCCTTGTTCACAGGTTGGGGTCTAGCCGGCTACTGCCCAGCTCCGGCGTTTGTCAGCCTATCCACTGGGAACGTGAGTCAGCCCCATCCTCCACCCCTTCATTTTTTACTTAGCCCCTTTACCTCTTTCGTTCTCTGCCTCTCCCCTTCCTCTCCACCCCTGTCTCATATGGGCCTTCTTCATCCTGATATTTTTTTCCATTTTTTATACTGTTATTGATCCACCCTGGCCAATATTCCTTCGTTTTCCTAAAATTGCACTGTTCTGGCATACCCCCACACTTGCAGGTTCCGGTAATTGCATGGGTGTCCTCCCTAGTTGTCGGCATGGGCTTGTATCAGCTGTTTATGAAGCTTCTAAAGCGGTGGGCTCCTAACATAATCAGCGGAAGTGGCTGCATACGAAACGAAGCTACAGCTGGATCAGGAGTGGCACCAGTTGCTAGCACCTCTTTGTCTCCAGAGCATGATCAGAAGGAGAGTGTGTAACTTGTGGCAGCATATTTTTTTGAAAATTTATGGGCGGCCATAAATTCCTTAAAAAGAGACACTACAAGCATTCGCATCCTTCTTGATTGTGGATGAATTCATATTTAGCTCGAATCAGCATGGAATATGCTAACCCTACACGTTTTACTTTATGCTTCTTGTGCCGGAAATCGATACGACTTTACCGAGTCCGTTCTGGAACTGTCGAGCGGCGAGGGCTCCGCAGTTGCGCGGAGGGTGGCACGAAGCTGTGTCGCACCACCCAGAGGCCTCCAGGTTCGCGGAAGCACCCAGCCGCACCAGAGGTGCTGTGCTGAGCTGTCCGCCCTCCATTTGCCACTGGGCCGTGGTGTGCGGTCCGGGTCTTCAGCTACTCTGTAGGGAAGCTAGGGGCTAGCGAGGAACCAGTACGGAAAATATATCATTAACTAGTCAAATTCAGCGGTTGGTGGCATTTGTCCGTGCGAACTGGGAACCGTCGCACGACGTCGCCACGTACTCATGGCGACAGCCGGTCGTCGCGCGCGTGTGGCAGTGGACGTCGTGTCCGACACCGTTTGTCCGTGGTGCTTCGTCGGAAAACGAAACCTTGACAAGGCGATCGCTGAATTCGCTGACGTGGCGGACGTTGAGGTGGGTAGCTCTATAACGAGTACAAATGTCTCGAAAGAAGAAAGATTAGGACTGGAAGGTTAGCGGGAATCAGCTTTGCGTCTGCAGACTCGCGTGTTCCTGTAACACCCGTGTGTCACATATTCACGTCACAGGTCCGGTGGCACGCGTTTCAGCTGAACCCCAGGGCGTCTAAGGAAGGCGTGAGCAAGCTCGACCTCTACGGTCTACCACTCTCTCTTCGGCGACCGAATGCAGGCCATCTTGGTTACCATGTTACCACTCGACAGTACACTCCTGTGTCTGTACCTCATTCATCCTGACATTTCAGGTTCGGTGGTACGCGTTTCAGCTGAACCCCAAGGCGTCCAAGGAAGGCGTGAGCAAGCTCGACCTCTACCGCTCTCTCTTCGGCGACCGAATGCCAGCCATCACTGCGCGCATGACGGGCGTGTTCGACGAGCTCGGGCTCAAATACAGCCTCGGCGGACTCACGTGAGTTGATTTATTGGGTGATTTTGTTCGAGGCGCCTCGAAAAATGGGTTTCAGATGTGTACCAGGTCATTGTTTCTCCCCTTTCTACCCCCTTTTTCCTTCCCCCCCCCTCCCCCTCCCCCTTTCCTTCCCCTTTCACTCCCAGAGGCAACACATTGGACAGCCATCGGGGCTGATGCGCTGGCAGGGATGAGGGACAGGGAGAAGGGTGATCTGCTTGCATGCTGGCGTGATCAGGGTTTGTAGCAACTCGGACCCCATTCCATCTCTTCACCCTCGTCCATTACCCCTCCTCCCACCAGAGGCAACACATTGGACAGCCATCGGCTGATCGCTGGCGGGGATGAAGGACAGGGAGAAGGGCGGTGTGCGTGCATGCTGGTCTGCTTGGGCCGGTTTCAACTCCCATCTCTTCCCATCTCTCCCCATCTCTTCCCGTCTCTTCACCCTATCCCTCCTCTCACCAGAGGCAACACGTTGGACAGCCATCGGCTGATCGCGCTGGCAGGGATGAGGGACAGGGAGAAGGGCGGTGAGCCGGCAGGCTCCTCTCTGCAGCACCGGGTGGTGGAGGAGCTGTTTCTGGACTACTTCACTCGAGAGAAGTTCATTGGTGATAGGTGAGGAGTGGGGTTAAGTGGAGATTGGTAGAGTTTCATAGTGCGTCAAGCTGCTTGCAAGCTGGTCTGTGCAGCACCGAGTGGTGGAGGAGCTGTTTCTGGACTACTTCACTCGGGAGAAGTTCATGGTTGTTCATGGTGACAGGTGAGGAGGGGAAGTTGGCTGTTCATGGTTGTTGATCAGAAGAACTGATTGATGCACGAGGTGATAAGGGTGACCAATTGTGGCTCTTTTTTCCCTTTCAATCACCTTTCTTCTTCAGACAAGTGCTGTTGGGAGCAGCGGAAAGGGCCGGGCTGCAAGGAGCAGCAGAGTGGCTTGACAGCCCCCAGTCAGGCTTGCAAGAGGTGAGGGGTAATTTCAAGCATGCATGGGTGGATGCATGGATGGTTATGTGTGTGGTGGGCATATGTGTGCTGTTGGCAGCAGCGGAAAGGGGCGGGTTGCAAGGAGCTGCAGAGTGGCTGGACAACCCCCAGTCAGGCTTGCAAGAGGTGAGGGGTGAATTCACAGATGCATGGGTTGATAAATGGATGTGTAAGTGTGTGGAGGGCGTGTGGTGGGCGTGTGGTGGGCGTGTGGTGGGCGTGTGGTGAACGTGTGGTGGACGTGTGGTGGACGTGTGAAGGGTGCAAGGCTTCTTAATCCTTTTCAGTAATTCGCAATCCTTATGAGGTCATCTGTAGCCTGTGGCACATGAATTACACATCGGAAGGTGTGAACTGTATGCGAATGGCATGCAAATGGCATGGGAATGGCATGCGAATGGCATGCAAATGGCATGGGAATGGCATGCGAATAGCATGCAAATGGCATGCGAATGGCACGGGAATGGCATGGGAATGGCATGTGAATGGCACGTGCATGGCATGTGAATGGCACGTGCATGGCATGTGAATGGCACGTGCATGGCATGTGAATGGCATGTGCATGGCACACGGCATGTATCACAGGTGGAGGCTGACTTGCGGCATTATCGACCACGAGTCTCAGGCGTCCCACATTTCATTGTAAGCTGCCTGCCTCAACACGATAAATGCTTCTGGTCCTCATTGTTCAGAAGCACAAGGCGCTCACGTTTCATTGTAAGCTGCCTCCACCACAATCAGCTGCATGCTTCCGCATGTCCCTAAGGCCCCTACCCTCTGCTTTTGCCTCGTGTACCCACTTGTAAAACTCTGCTTGCGCTCTCCCATGTGTGCTCTGCCTACAGATTGGCGGACAGGAGTTTTCGGGTGCTCAACCTCCTGCTGTACTGCTTGAAGCTCTCAAATCTGCAGCATCTGCCAGTGCCTGAATAAGTTGAGCTTTCTCCAGCACCGAATGCTCCACATTGATGCTGCTGGTGCTGGCGGTCTACCCTATTATGGCGGTCTACCCTATTATGGCGGTCTACCCTGTCATATTCCTCCTACCATAGCTTGCCATTTTTCATGATGAAATGTTGGCACCAGTCTGGGACCATGCACTGTCAATGCCACGCATTGTATGTATTGATGTGCTTTATTGGGTTTGTTTCTTCACCAGAGCAAGTTGCACCGAGATTGTGTCAGACACTCGTCTCATGCAACCACACTTATGCCAAATAGGCTTCCTCGAATGCGGAACTTCGAAAGCTTTTTCCAGTGCTGGCAAATAGTATGCAAGTAAAGATTCACAGCATGAGCGGCAAAATTCAGTAGTCCTACAATGTTTAGACATGCAGACTCCCAGTTATACAATCCCGCAGTTGCAATCAACACTCATCCCACATAGGGAATTGCTGCACCAGAAAACTTGTAACTACCATAACTGCAGCGATAGCAGTTGCACTATGTACCATCCAGGATGCTCCTACTGCCGAAGGATGCATCCAATCAATCCCCAGTAACTCACACATCACCCAAACAAAAGTCCCCCCCACCCATACACACCAACCCAACTTGCTCCACATCCCCTTCCCTCTAAGAGATCCCTGCCGGGGCCTCAATAGCAGTGGAGGTAGCAGTGCCAGTGTTGCCGTTGAGCACAGTCACATTCCCATCAGCATCCACATCGATGATGGCACTGTCGCCCTCCTTGATCTCCCCCGATAGCATACGCTCCCATCATCCCCCTCCTCACCCACCCATCCACCCCACTAGCCCTCCGCTCCGCTCTAAGAAATCCCAGCAGGAGCCTCAATAGCAGTAGAGGTGGCAGTGCCAGTGTTGCCGTTGAGTACAGTCACATTCCCATCAGCATCCACATCGATGATGGCACTGTCGCCCTCCTTGATCTCCCCCGACAACATGCGCTCCGCCATGCTGTCCTCCAACAGCCGCATGATGGCTCGGCGCAGAGGGCGGGCACCGTATGATGGGCTGTAGCCCTCGTCCACCACTCGGTCCCTGAAGCGCTCGGTCACCTGGGGGGTGTGATTGAGGATAAGCAAGGGAGGAAGGGGATTCAGGTGAGAAGACTCTTCAGGGTGCATCACACAGCGTGCAGCATCCACATCGATGATGGCACTGTCGCCCTCCTTGATCTCCCCTGACAACATGCGCTCCGCCATGCTGTCCTCCAACAGCCGCATGATGGCTCGGCGCAGCGGGCGGGCGCCGTATGAGGGACTGTAGCCCTCATCCACCACCCTGTCCCTGAAGCGCTCGGTGACCTGTGGGGTGCGGGGATAAGCGGAAAGGAAGGGAAGACAAGTGAGACTTCTGAAAGTCCATGCTTCACCCATGCTTCCATGCTTCACAGCCCATGAAGCATGTGCTCAGCCATGCTGATGGTAATGCTTCTAGCAGCCGTGTGATGGCTCGAACAACTCCCCATACACGACAAGCATTACCATCCTTGCTTTCCCATTCACTCACCTGCGGGTCAGTATCTCTCTTTCTAAGGCGGTCACACCTCTGTAAGCATGATATCGCTGATCTCCTTCACTCCCATGTACTACACTCCTCTGTTTCAAACTTCCCTTCTTCACCCACCCACCCACCCAGCCACCCAAACCATGTGCATATGCTCCGCCCTTCCCCCTCACCTGAAGATCAATGTCCTTCTTCTTGAGGCGGTCGAACACCTCCTTGAGCATGATATCGCTAATCTCCTTCACCTCCTGCTTCGTCAGCTGCCGGAACACAATGATCTCGTCCAGCCGGTTCAGAAACTCCGGCCGGAAGTACTGCTTCAGCTCCTCGTTCACGAGGGATTTGATTCTGTTGTAGCTGGTGTCCTGCTCGCCGTAGTCCAGCTGAAAGCCAATGCCTCCGCCGCCCTTCTCGATGACCGACGAGCCGACGTTGGAGGTCATGATGAGCAGGGTGTTCTTGAAGTCGACCGTGCGGCCCTTGCTGTCTGTCAGACGCCCATCTTCCAGAATCTGGCTCACAGAGAATTAATCACAGGGAGGAAAGGGAAGCAGTAGGATGATGGTAAGAAGGTGGGAAGGCGATGCGAGGTTGTAGCTGGTGTCCTGCTCGCCGTAGTCCAGCTGGAAGCCGATGCCCCCTCCGCCCTTCTCAATGACGGATGAGCCCACGTTGGACGTCATGATGAGGAGCGTGTTCTTGAAGTCGACCGTGCGGCCCTTGCTGTCCGTGAGTCGGCCGTCCTCCAGAATCTAAAAAAGAAAAGAAAGACCAGGGTTGGGAGCACAGGGAGGAACGGGAATTAACAGGGGACAATGAGAAGCAGGTGATTCTGTTGTAGCTGGTGTCCTGCTCGCCGTAGTCCAGCTGAAAGCCGATGCCTCCGCCGCCCTTCTCGATCACGGACGAGCCCACGTTGGACGTCATGATGAGGAGGGTGTTCTTGAAGTCAAAGTTCGGCCCTTGCTGTCCGTGAGTCGGCCGTCCTCCAGAATCTGACATGCAGGGGAGTCAGGGTTGAGGAAAGGGAAGAGGAACGGAAAGAGGAAGGGGACTCAGGAGGGGATGGTGAGAAGAAGAAAATGTGGTTGTAGCTGGTGTCCTGCTCGCCGTAGTCCAGCTGAAAGCCAATGCCTCCGCCGCCCTTCTCGATGACAGAGGAGCCCACGTTGGAGGTCATGATGAGCAGCGTGTTCTTGAAATCCACAGTGCGGCCCTTGCTGTCCGTGAGTCGGCCGTCCTCCAGAATCTAAAAAAGAAAAGAAAAAAAAGGGTTGGGAGCACAGGGAGGAAAAGGAATTAGCATGAAGGGGATAATGAAAAGCAGGTGATTCTGTTGTAGCTCGTGTCCTTCTCGCCGTAGTCCAGCTGAAAGCCGATGCCGCCGCCGCCCTTCTCGATGACTGAGGATCCGACGTTGGACGTCATGATAAGCAGGGTGTTCTTGAAGTCGACTGTGCGGCCCTTGCTGTCCGTCAGCCGGCCATCCTCCAGAATCTAAAAAAAAAAGAAAAGAAAAAAAGAACAGGGTTGGGAGCGCAGGGAGGAAAGGGAGTTAATAGGGGACAATGAAAAGCAGGCGATGCGGTTGTAGCTGGTGTCCTGCTCGCCGTAGTCCAGCTGGAAGCCGATGCCTCTGCTGCCCTTCTCAATGACCGATGAACCCACGTTGGACGTCATGATGGGAAGCGTGTTCTTGGAGTCAACAGTGCGCCCACCACAGTCCATTGCAATACTCAAGCCACATCATCTGTAACACCATGAGATGAGACCATACCTGCAGTATCATGTTGAAGACGTCCAGGTGGGCCTTCTCAATCTCATCAAACGGTACCACAGTGTACGGCCGCCTCCTACCACTTCACCACTACTACCCTCTCTGTCCACCCTCCTAGCCCTCACGCACCACGCCACCATACGGCTTCCTCCTCACCGCCTCCGTCAGCTGCCCACCCTCACTGTACCCCACTGCCTGAAACCGCCTCTTCATCACACTTCATCACAAGCACAAGAATGAACCGTACCTGCAGCATCATGTTGAAGACATCAGGATGCGCCTTCTCAATCTCGTCAAACAGCACCACAGTGTACGGCCTCCTCCTCACCGCCTCCGTCAGCTGCCCGCCCTCACTATACCCAACATATCCGGGCGGTGACCCGATCAGCTTCGACACAGTATGCCTCTCCATGAACTCAGACATATCGAGCCGAACCATCGCCTCCTCCGACCCGAAATAGTACGCCGCGAGGGACTTCGCAAGCTCCGATTTCCCCACCCCGGTCGGCCCGGAGAAAATGAAGCTCGCTATCGGACGGTTGGGATTCTTCAGCCCGACGCGGGCGCGCCGGATCGCGCGCGAGATCGCCTTCACCGCCTCGTCCTGGCCAATCACGCGCTTGTGCAGAGTCGCCTCCATCTGCAGCAACCTACTACTCTCGTCGCTCGAAACCTTCTCCACTGGAATCCCCGTCCACGCGGACACGATACTATGAATATCCGCTTCGGTAACCGTCGGGCCGACAGCACCTCCAGACGCCTCGATCTCGGCCTTGTTGGTCTCTTTGCTCTTCTCCATAATCGCGTTGATCTGCGTCTTGAGGTCCATTTCCTGGTCGCGCAACTCGCCGGCCTTCTCAAAGTCCTGGTTGCGCACGGCCTCGTTCTTCTCCTTGGTGATCTGCCGCAGCTGCTTGTCCAGCTCCTTGGCTTCTTCTGGTAGCTGTGCGTGCTGCAGACGAACCCGGGAGCCAGCTTCATCGATCAGGTCAATTGCCTTGTCCGGCAGAAAACGGTCACTGGTTAGGGGGGGAGGTGGGGAGGATAATTTTGAAGGGAGAGAAAAGGGGAAGGGAACGGGAGGGGCGCGAAGGGGAAGGGGAAAGGAGAGGGAGGGAAGAAGAGAAGGTGAGGAGCTGGGTACTTGAGCTTGTGGTGAATCTCCTCATATCGCTCCCTCAGCCCCTTCAATGCTCACCTGCACACCTCAACCCATCATACCAGCCTGGAGCACCCCAGGGCGAAGAGGGAAAACCCCCAACCCATCGTACCTGATGTACTGGTAGGACAGCTGGGCAGCAGCAGCCAGAGCCTCATCAGTATACTTGAGCTTGTGGTGAATCTCGTAGCGCTCCCTCAGCCCCTTGAGAATGAGAATCGTCTCATCGACAGACGGTTCCGGCACCTGCACTGGCTGGAACCGCCTCTCGAGCGCCGGGTCCTTCTCTATGTGCTTCCTGTACTCGTCGATCGTGGTGGCGCCGATGCACTGCAGCTCCCCGCGCGCCATGGCGGGCTTTAAGATGTTGGCCGCGTCGATGGCGCCCTCGGCTGCGCCCGCGCCGATGAGCGTGTGCACCTCGTCGATGAAGAGGATGATATCATCGGCCTGCTTGATCTCGTCCATTAGTTTTTTCAGGCGTTCCTCGAATTCACCACGGTACTTGGTTCCTGCCACCAGGAGACCCATGTCGAGCGTGACGACCTGCAGGAGTGGGGCAGGGAGGCAGAGGGCAGGACAGAGGGCGCCGATGAGCGTGTGCACCTCGTCGATGAAGAGGATGATATCATCGGCCTGCTTGATCTCGTCCATTAGTTTTTTCAGGCGTTCCTCGAATTCACCACAGTACTTGGTTCCTGCCACCAGGAGACCCATGTCGAGCGTGACGACCTGCAGGAGTGGGGCAGGGAGGCAGAGGGCAGGACAGAGGGCGCCGATGAACGTGTGCACCTCGTCGATGAAAAGGATGATGATATCATCAGCCTGCTTGATCTCGTCCATCAGCTTCTTCAGTCGCTCCTCGAATTCACCACGGCTTTGTTCCCGCTACAAGCAGCCCCATGTCCAGTCCAGGGTTACCACCTGGGAAACCAGAGGAGGTGGGGCGGAGGGGAGGGGAGGGGGAAGCTATGAGGTTGGGCGCCGATGAGCGTGTGCACCTCGTCGATGAAGAGGATGATGTCGCCCGCCTGCTTGATCTCGTCCATCAGCTTTAACTTCTTGACGTGCTCCTCCAATCTTCCCGATACTTTGTCCCAATTACAAGCAGCCCATGTCTAGCGTCATCCCGGAAACACACTTTTCTCATCCCAGCCACCACTCAATCTCTTCCCCGTCATCCACTCACAAGCGTCCTCTGTTCAAACTTCAAAAGAAACTTCCAGAAATTGGACGAAAACGAGCAGGATGAACACGCACACACACATATCACTCAACGACGATCACCACCACCACCATGCACTCACCTTCTTGCCCTCCAGCGTCTCAGGCACGTCTCCAGAAGCGATTCTCTGTGCAAGGCCCTCAGCAATAGCGGTCTTGCCCACGCCCGGCTCGCCGATGAGGCAGGGGTTGTTCTTGGGCAACTAAGACAACAGACGTTCTAGACAGAATCGGCAAAGCAAAGTAACTATAACCAGCACAAGCAGCATCTCACCTTCTTGCCCTCCAGCGTCTCAGGCACGTCTCCAGAAGCGATTCTCTGTGCAAGGCCCTCAGCAATAGCGGTCTTGCCCACGCCCGGCTCGCCGATGAGGCAGGGGTTGTTCTTGGTGCGGCGACCCAGGATCTGCGTCACTCGCTCGATCTGCGCCAGCCGCCCCACCACTGGATCCAGCTTGCCCTGCGGGGAGCGGGGGTAGGGAAACAAGAAGAGAGAGAGAAGGGCATCAGGCTGTGCGCTCGCCAATGAGGCAAGGGTTGTTCTTGGTGCGGCGACCCAGGATTTGAGTCACTTGCTCGATTTGAGCCAGACGCCCCACCACCGGGTCCAGCTTGCCCTGTAGAAGCAAAGCGACAGGAGGAGGAGCGAGGGAGGGGAGGGAAAAAGAGGAGGGAGGGGAGGGAAGAAGAGGGAGGGAGAGATATGTCCATACGCCTGTAAATTTCTCCGTATTTATGCGAAGGAGGGAAGAACGGAAACAAAGGAGACGGGCTCTGGATGACTCACTAGCGTCAGCGTCTCGTGATTTGCTACTCTCGCTTTCACGTCGTCTTGGTAGCCAGTACAAGCATGAGCACATGCACTCAACTGTCGCCCTAGGCAAGCCCGGTGGTGAGAAGAGGTTGGTGCCCCACTCCTCCATCTTGGAGATGCTGCTGCTGCTTCGAGTGCTTCGAAGTTTCCTCAAAATACACCACCCAAGGCACTAAGAACGACCAGATTGACTCACCTCCTCGGCGAGCTTGGTGAGATTGGTGCCGTACTCCTCCAGCGCGGGCATCTTGGAATTGCTGCTGCTGCCTAAATGCGGATCAAGCTCCCTCAATATTCACAAGCCTAAGCACTAAGTGCGACCGTTTCAACTCACCTCCTCAGCGAGCTTGGTGAGGTTGGTGCCGTACTCCTCCAGCGTGGGCATCTTGGAGTTGCCGCTGCTGCCGCCGCCCACGCCAGCGCCCACCGCCTCGGCGCTCTCGCCCACCATGCGGATCACCTGCCACCAGAAATCTCCGACTTCGTTAATATCGCAGCAATCAATTTCGGTGCAGAAAGTGGTTCAGATGGAATACGATGCGGATCACCTGTGAAGCGACTGCAGATTTTCCAGCTATTCTCAAGCAAACGCACACAAGAAACGAACACTCTCCTCCTTACCTGCGACCGGATGTTCCCAGGGTCGGCGCCGAGGTTCTCAAGCACGCGCGCAGACACGCCCTCGCCCTCGCGGAGCAGGCCCAGCAGCAGATGCTCCGTGCCGATGTAATTATGCCCCAGCTGCCGTGCCTCCTCCAGCGACAGCTCCAGCACGCGCTGGTTTTTCCAGCTATTTTCAAGCGCACACGAGAAACACTCTCCTACTCACCTGCGAGCGGATGTTCCCGGGATCGGCGCCAAGATTCTCCAGCACGCGCGCGGACACGCCCTCGCCCTCGCGGAGCAGGCCCAGCAGCAGATGCTCCGTGCCGATGTAATTATGCCCCAGCTGCCGCGCCTCCTCCAGCGACAGCTCCAGCACGCGCTTCGCGCGCGGCGTGAACGGGATCTCAACGGCTACAAACCCCGAGCCGCGGCCGATGATCTTCTCGACCTCGACGCGCGCCTCCTTGAGATTGACGCCCAGCGACTTGAGCACCTTGGCGGCGATGCCCGTGCCCTCGCCGATGAGCCCCAGGAGAATCTGCTCCGTGCCCACGAAGTTGTGGCCCAGACGACGGGCTTCCTCCTGCGCGAGCATGATCACCTTGATAGCCTGTGACGGGGGATGAGAGGGATGGGGAAGACAAACGTTTAAGAAAATTGTTGAGTCGACTCAATGATTGCGCCGTGCCGACGAAGTTGTGTCCCAAGCGACGCGCCTCCCCCTGCGCGAGCGTGATCACCTTGATAGCCTGCGACGGGAGAGGACCGGGATTGGAAATAGGAACGTTTCAACCTGGCGAGCTTAATGACTGACGAACGGAAATAGGACACCCTCAGCAGCAACCGTCAGAATACGTCGGAGTCTCAATATCTAACAAAACAAATTACGAGTCCGGAACTTGAGAAGCCAAGCGACGTCGCGTGTAATAAAGTGCGTCCATACCACCTTATTCCTGAATCCCTCTAGGTGACTCGGTCATCTAAAAGTCAAGTGCGTGGTACGTTCTCCGTGGAACACTCGCATAAGTGGACTCGAAGGCCAGAGTTATACCTTCTCTGTGAAACGCTCGAACATGGCGACAGCGACGCCGCGTTTGGCGGCGCTAGACGAGCCGGCTTTAGTCTGCTTCGCGACTATCGCTGCCAACGACGGGGAGCCCCTGAGTGCCACGTCAGCTTGACCGAAACGCCTCAGTCCAGTGAAGGATTGAAGCGAGCGAGGAGCTGCGACGCTGGCGACGGCTGACGACGAGCGCCGCGACCGACGGTTAGCCTTGTTACCGCCATGGAGGACCACGCTCGCGGAGACGAGCGACGACTGAGCGATAGCTCCAGCCATTCCGAAGGTGCGCTGGGAAACACGCAAGAAGGGTCTGAAATTTGAGAGCAGAAGACAGCGAAAGGGGTCCGAATTTAGTCAATAAGGGAAACAGCTGCACACACAGCTTCACGAAACGGAACCCGAAATTCTTAACCACATGCAAGTACCTTGTCCGCGGTAAGCACGAATAGCTCCCTGAACAGAGAGGTGACTTGGGAGTCAGACTAGGACGGTCTCTCCGCGGAGGGAAACCTTGCTAGCCTTGAGAAGAGCGAAGTAGAATGATACTGGAGAAGAAAATCTGATAAGAATGGCTGATGCCCAGTGACTTGGTTCAGCTGAGCAAGAACTGGCTCGCGTGTGAGTGCAACGAAGGAAAACGATATTTGTTGGTGGTTGAAAAACTGGTAACTTTCTCGTGAACTCCCTGGGAAACGGAGATTTTTAGGGCAACCTCGGGAGTTGACGTGGCTGCGACGGGTTGCCTGCGACTGGGAATCCCCGCGAATTTGCTATTGGATGAATCTGGACGACCCTAGAAACGTCGTACACCGAAAAGATACATCCTTGCACGATGACAAACAGCAGAAACTGCCAGCTAACTGTTAACGATTTTTTTTTGCGATGTCGTGAATATCTCCTATTAGAGAAATCACTTCGCTTGCTTCACGCACAAGTCACTCGTAAGCAGTTCAGCTGGATGGTTGCGCAGAAAAAGTTCCGAGTCTGGCGAGTTTCACTGATTTTAACAGCCAATCGGGAAACTGTCTCCCACAAATCAGGTATCAAGCCTTCCAACCAGCGCTGGAGCCGGACGTGCACGTGGCTTCATCGTAGATCGCCAAGTTTGCGATGGCCAAACTACAACCATAGATACGTGACTTGCCTACAAGTCGAGCAAGCAGAGTATGAAGAACACTGTCACAATTGCAGGATGTATCTTTCTGTGACAGTAACCGAGTAGCTTATACGCAGGATGGCCAGGTGTCGCAATCCTCAGGTCCCATATCTGGCATACCGATGTGTCACTCAACCAGAAGACGCTGACGTCAAAAGCGATACAGGCACGGGAGAAGATCATATTGGGGCCGAACATTAGCAGAGAAGTGTCCAAATTAGGGCCGGATAGCCGAACCTGATTTTTTTCGAGCTAACAACGGAGTTCTCCATGCTCGCGTATGTGATTTCACTTGTCAGAGATTCTCACCGCACCGCGCGTCGTAACTGACGGAGAGTAAATTTTACGACTTTTGTCGAAATAACTCAGTATTTTGCGCTACCGCGTACTAGTCGACGCAACAAGGAACCGTTAGGGCAGGGCAGAAAAAATAAAACCCCTAGGGAACCTGGATTCATCTTCGGGAGGGATCAACCCTAAACACGGGAACCTCCCCAAAGTTTAGGGTTGATGCCTCCCCGAGTCGCATCCATTTCCGATTGGGATATTTTTTTTATCCAGGTAAAGTGATGTAAAATTTTCGGAAAACAATCATGTACTAATAATCTAAAAAATTACATACAAGGCGAAAGCACCCCCAGAGGAATTCGATGCGAGCTTCCGTAATAGGCGGCGATCTTAGAACCCGGGTACAGCATGGTATTTTTCAAGTTCAAGATTCTTGAACTTGAAGTCGCCAAAAACGGGGTTACCCCCTCTGGCTTGAAACACAACTCGCGAGGCAGGGGAAAACTCTTGCGACGGCCGAACCTGATTGGTTCGTGAGCCCAGTCGCACAACGGATCCGACCATCGCTCACTAGGTTGCCCCGATCTCCTCGCACGAACCTGATTGGTTCTGCTGCATCCACGCTTCCTGTGTTCTTCGTAAGAGTGTGAATGCTTCTGATTGGATAGAGTGTCTATTTATGCGACTCACTTTTCGCACAGGGTCGGTGGGTATCGCTGGTTTGGTGTGAGCGAAATGCTATATTGCTCGTGGAGGAACATAATTCTCGCCTCAGCCACACAACCGAAATACGTTTCACACACCCTCACCTCCCCCTTCAAGTCCACATAACTTGGAAATTTACCATGCTGACCCCGGGCTTTAATATAAAACAAAGAAATGAACCAAAACAGTCAAGATTTAGTAATTTCCTGAAATTTTCGGTTCGGAACCAAGGCCCAGCCACCTGGGCAGCTTCGGGGATATATCCAACGGTTGGGATTAACCCGGCCCTAATTTGGTCACTTTTCTGCTAATGTTCGGCCCCAATTTGATCTTTGCCCTACAGGCACTTGCCTGCCATGCCAACTCCAGCCAGCTCTTCTTCCCCAGAAGTTACCAGATGCCTCCCAGATTCCTTGCTGAGCTGAGCTGAGCCGAGAGGTGGGTTGGGGTGAAGGCGCTGATGCGGTTCCTTCACCAATATTCCATTTCAGGGTGAACGTTGAGCAGGGCAGCCCGAGTGCTGCTGGCATATCTGCGGCACTGCACTAGGTCTCTAAATCTCGATCCCTGTGCCCGATCGACTCGGCGTTGGCTGCACTTCTCGTCGCTCGTCGATTTTCGGCGCCATGGATCGGGTCCTGCTGCATCCTGCACCGATGGCAGTTTCGACAGTACCCAGGGCCACGTTAGCCACGTCAGCATCTGGGCTTAGACTGCAAAGCTGCTGTCGTGGTCTTGGGCTTCCCTTACGACAATTACGCCCGTTACAGTCACAGAAGCACGCGAAGCGATCCAGAAGCATTGTCACTAGAGCGGTCCTGGACCCGTCCGGTCTTGATGCCGTGATTTCCGCCGGATCGATCGCCGCACACAATCTGCTATTCGCGGTTGCGGACGCTGCTGCTGACGTGGCACCAGCTGCTGCTGAGGTGGTGCAGGATCGCGGCTGGTTTTCAGGCCTTGCTGATCTTCTGGAAGCATTTCTCAAGGTGCGACAATGGCGTATCCGCGCAATAGACAGAGCAATTTCCCTACAGCGTATATAGGGTAAATGTGGTATACGTGCGAGTAATCTGCACTGTCAGGTAGTCACTTCATCCTCAATCCTCATCCTGCCAATTTGCCGAGGCCGTATAGGAGGGTTTAGTATTTTAAAAGGTGCGGTACGCATACGGCTTCTCCATCATCATCCTCACGCAGAATCTTATCATGCTCCTCTTCCGCTCCCGTCACGCACGCATGGCTGGTCTCAGAGAAGAGCATACGGCTTCTCAATCATCCTGCTGACGATCATCGTCACGGTGCTGTCGTTTTTTCCAATAGTGAAACTTTCCATGTTGCCTCCCTTCCCCTTGTAACATGCGCGCCTGGCAGGTCTTAGAGGAGGGCCTAGTGGCTCTCAAGATGCCCTACGCGTACGGCTTCTCTATCATCCTGCTCACGATCATCGTCAAGGTGGTAACATTCCCGCTGACGAAGAAGCAGGTGGAGTCGACGCTCGCCATGCAGAGCCTGGCGCCGCAGCTGAAGGCCATCCAAGCGCAGTACGCGGGCGACCAGGAGCGCATTCAGATGGAGACGGCCAAGGTGTACCAACGCGCGGGCGTCAACCCCCTCGCAGGTGAGAAAAAAATCCACGGTTACGCGCTACCAGACTGAAAAGCAGGGAGGTTGGGGCTGGGCAAGTAGGGAGCACACGGGCAGGGCAGGATGGGAAGTGGCACTGTGGCACCGTGGACGGTCGTCCCTGGCACTGCCAGTAGGGATTCACGGAGTAGCGAGTGCAGAGCCTGGCGCCGCAGCTGAAGGCGACCCAGGCGCAGTACGCGGGCGCCCAGGAGCGCATCCAGATGGAAACGGCGAAAGTTTACCAACGCGCGGGAGTCAACCCTCTCGCTGTTGAGGCGATGCTTTTTCCTACCTGGCCATGAGTTAAGTTCTGATTGTTCCCATAAAAAACGAGCAACGTAACTCGAACATACAGAATACTCAATGCTTTTTGCTGAATGTCCTTCCGGTCGAGTCTTGAACGACATAAGTAGTTAGGAAGAAGGAAAAGGTAAAGAAAGCAATAGCACATCAATCTTTTATGCCCATCCCCTCATGCCCAATCTCATCCTGTTCCCATCCCCGCTCCCATCCTCATTCCTTTTTGCATCCCCATCCCCCATCCACATCCCCATCTCCATCCCCATCCGCATCACAGGCTGCCTCCCTACGCTTGCCACTCTTCCTATCTTCATCGGCCTCTACCAGGCTCTCAGTAACGTCGCTAAAGAGGTAAGTAGAATTCATCTTTTTATCTCCCACATCCCGAAATCCCCCCTATCCCCCTCCCCCCTCTCCCCTCCCCCTTTACCCCTCCTCCACATCTGTATTTTACACAACTCTCGCTCCCTGCTACCTCATTTCCTCCCTACCCTACACGCTCCCTACCCTGCCCAATCCCATCACCCCATCCCAACAGGGCATGCTGACGGAGGGTTTCTTCTGGATCCCGCCTCTCGCCGGGCCCACGTCCACACGTGTCTCGCTCCCCACCACGTCATCCCCTGCACTGCGCTTACACATGCTCCTTGCCCCATCCCATCGCCCCATTCCATCCATCAACAGGGCGTGCTGACGGAGGGTTTCTTCTGGATCCCATCTCTTGCCGGCCTCACGTCCATCCACCTCTCCCCCCACCACCTCATCCCCTCCCCTAACACGTGTCCCCTGCCCTAACACGTGTCCCCTGCCCCATCCCATCACCCCATCCCACCACCCCATTGACAGGGCGTGCTGACGGAGGGATTCTTCTGGATCCCATCTCTCGCCGGCCCCACTTCTATCGATCCCACTGTCGAAGGCTCTGGCATCTCCTGGCTCTTCCCCTTCGTTGTAAGCACATGCTGCCGCTCTTCCCCTTCATTGTAAGCACATGCTGCCGCTCTTCCCCTTCATTGTAAGCACATGCTGCCGCTCTTCCCCTTCATTGTAAGCACATGCTGCCGCTTCGGGACATCACTTCACTTCAATGGTCATTGTAAATGGTGCGTGCTTGTTTGTGTTTCAACAATAGCGTCCTTCCTGCTTCTGCTGCCTCCCCCCTCTGCCCCTGTAGTTCTCTGCCCTTTTCTCACTCTTCCCCTTTTCGATTGTCCCTCCCTCACTCCCAATCTACGTTGCAGGACGGCGCCCCTCCGCTGGGTTGGGAGGCCACAGCAGCGTACCTCGTGCTGCCAGTGCTGCTGGTGGCGTCACAGGCTCTCTCCATGCAGATTATGCAGCCTCCGCAGACAGATGTAAGTGTCGCCACCCTTGCTGCGAGTGCCACCAATGCTGCCGGTGCTGCTGCTCAAAGTTGCCAGTGCTGCCAGTACTGCTCAAACTTGCATTCTCCTCACCTCTCTTCACCCTCCAACACACTATCTTGTCTCTTGACAACTCAGAAATCCACCCTCCTTTCCCCTCTCCCGCTCCTCCCCGTTCCCACAACCCGCCTCCTACTGCCTGGCTCTCATCCACCAGGACCCGGCAACGCAGCAGAGCCAGGCGATTCTCAAGTTCCTGCCGCTCATGATCGGCTGGTTCTCGCTCACTGTGCCCTCTGGCCTCTCCCTCTACTGGTGGGTTGGGGTGACCTGATCCACGTCCTATTGGGGATACTGCTGGGTGGGTGCTGGTGAATCCCACTCAGCCTATGGGAATTCAATTCAGCACCATGAGTTTTCAAAACTCTGTGTTTGTACATACCCTCTCAGCGAGTGTATCGCCGCTAAATGGAAGGGGCCACGCCCCTGGTGCCGTTTCTGGTGCCTCTCACTCGCCTGCCTCTCCCCTTCACTCTCCTCTCCCTATTCTCAGGTTTGTGAACAATGTGCTGAGCACAGGACAGACGGTCTACCTGCGCAAGATGGGAGGAGCCACGCCCCCAGTGCTGCTCTCAAGCTCAAACCCTCCCTCCCCAACCCCTGTTGTCCTCTTTCCCCCAACCCCCGTTATCCTCTACACTTCCAGGTTTGTGAACAACGTGCTGAGCACAGCACAGACGGTCTACCTGCGCAAGATGGGAGGAGCCACGGCCCCGGTGCTGTTCTCAAGCTAAAGCCCCTTACTCCCCTCCGCAACCCCCCACTGTCCTCCATGCCTCCAGGTTTGTGAACAACGTGCTGAGCACAGCACAGACGGTCTACCTGCGCAAGATGGGAGGAGCCACGAATCCAGTAGCAGCAGGGGCGATGGGGGCGGATGGGGTCATCGATGTGGGGCTCGTGGAACCCTCTGCACCGCTCAGCACCGCTGCGTCTGCTGCACCTGCTGTGGCGGCACCAGCAGTGGCGTCGCCGCCTGCTGGGACTGCTTTCAAGGGGTTCAGTAGGGAGGAGGAGGAGAAAGAGAGGGCCCGGGCTGAAAGGTGAGATGAGACCTAGGGGATCAATTTTGACAAGTCCCATGGTCACGTTCTAAGTCGACTCAAAACATGACTCAAATGAGAAGTCCCATGACCAACATGCAAGGTGAATGAAGAGGCAGAGGTGGAAATGCTGTGGGGAACAGAGGTGGAGTGGGGCGAGGCAGTGCGGTGGAATGGCGATTCGTTTCTTCTGCTGCCTGCTGCAGGTTCTGACGCGTCTCAAAACTCATCTCATTTAATTTATAGGAAGTGTGAGGCAGTGCCATGAGTGGAACCAGTAGCAATTTGTTTCTTCTTCTGCTGCGTGTTGCAGGTTCCGGAAACGCAAGGAGGCAGAGGCGGCAAAGCGGGCGGGGAAGGCGGTGGGGGATGATGGGGGAGCGGGTGCCGCAGTCAATGTGGATGACAAGGAGAGGGAACGGGCGGAGAGGTGAGGAAATGTCTGAGGTGGCGTTTGAGTCGACTCAATAGTCACCTCGGTGGAAGGTGATGGGGGAGCAGCTGCTGCAGTTAGTGTGGATGACAAGGAGAGGGAACGGGCAGAGAGGTGAGGAAGATGTTTCGAGTAGCTGCATGTATGTATGAGGTAGTTGTATGTATTAGGTTACTGGGTTGTTACTTGCTGTTGCTTTTTGTTGCGCTTTGATTGGGTTTCGGGGTCGAGAAGGGGAATGGCTGCAGCAGCAGTGGTGTTGAGATGTCACGGAGAAGGAGCTTGCAATTTAGGTGGTTGAGGAAGGGACACACACAGAGCTGCGATGAGGTATGCAGGGGGGGGAGTCCAGATGCCTATTTCAATCATGTCCCCTGCTTCTCATGTCCCCACTTCCATCCCCCTCCTTTTCAACCCTGTCTTCCCTGTTCCTTCTCTTCTTCCTGTTTTCCCGCATGCGCCTCATTGCTTCGCCGTCTTGATGGATCTGATTTACAGGTTCCGGAAGCGGAAGGAGGAGGAGAAGGCAAGGCGTGCAGCCAAAGCCGCTGCTGAGCAAGGGGTGAAACCAGCTGCACCTGCGGCGCAAGTACCAGTTGTGGAGGCTGTTGTCTTGCCGCCAGATGAAAAGAGGGAAGAAGCGGGAGCACGCAAAGAAGAGGTGAGCCTTTTACGTTCAGGGATCTTGCATAGGGATGGACAGCATGCGTTTTTGTTTCGATGCTGGTATGCTTGTTTTAAGCCTCATTTGTTTGTTGTTACAGGTAGTCATTGTTGAAGTCGTGGAGAAACCTTCAGTTAATCCCACGTCTCCTGATGGTAGCTCAAGATAATATGGAAGGGAATTGAAGGAGTCCCTTCTTTGAGACCTTGTACTGTAAAGTTGAGAATAAAAGCTTTTGTATGCAACATCCATAGATGACATATGTCACTGCAATCTTGTCGAGTCACCCTACACGAAGATTTACCCCCCATGTCTTCAGCACCCTCGTTTCAATTGTCGTGCGACCACGTGAGATTTCCAATTCCATCGTGAATGTCGCATGTCACGTGTGAGTCGTCCAATGAGAGGCATCGTGACGTTCATGACGAGTCGTCGCACGTCTCTCGCAGTGCCTCCACGATGTTCGTACGGATATGGTAGCAAGTAGCGTCAGCCAGTCGTATCAGCCCCACGAAACCCATGAAGCGAAGCTGTCGGTTGTGGAACCCAGACTCCAACGTCGCCCACATTCGTCCCCCTTCGTGCAGGCTGTAACACGGTTCACGAAAACGTCACAGCTGTACAGTTCACACCAACGGAAAACAAAACTGGCGGGAATCACGGTAGAAGCAAACGCTACGGTTTGGTGCGGTGCTTCTGTTCGACTCATTCTCCTCACTCGTACTGTTCCTCCCACTTTTCTTGACATCCATGTTATCTCAGTGCGGTCCAGTAGGCACCACAGTCACTCACTCCTCGCTCTCTATCTCGCATTCTCTCATTCCTGCCCTCCTTCCTCCCGCTCCTTTCTGATCTTTTGGTGCTTGGCTTCTCCTGCTGCATCATCGTCCGTGCTTGTCGGTCGAACAATGGAAGCGCGCGACGGCTGCGATTCACGGGGTAGCGCGTGACCGACTTTGACGTAGAAATCTCGTCAAGAGCAAGTTGCACGTTGCTGTTGGCCTTATCTCTGTGTTCTCCCAGTAGGGCTGAGGAATACAGCTCGTCGCAGACGGATTGTCGCAGGCGGATTTGTCGCAGACGAATTGTCGCAGACCGTGAATCCTATCAATGCATCAACTCAACGCTGTCACCGCTGCCAATGTCGCCAATGTCGCCAATGTCGTCAATCTGCCAGCCGTTCGAATCGCGTTTTACTCGTCGCCATGGGACCGGTCCTCCTCCCCTTCAGTCGTCGACGAGTTTATCCAGCTCCTCTTCGCGGCTCTCCTCCTCGCTCGCGCTGCTTGCGGCACCGTTGCGATCTGGCTGTTACACGTGGCAAGGCTGTCATTCCGCCACGTGTCATTTGACCGCAAACTTTCCGATCCTCGCGCGAGTGACAGACAAGGGGAGCACATGAGAGCAGAAAATTCCGCGAAGGTGTCTTCTTTGCCCGCTGAACCGCCTCAAGATAAGCCCGTGGACGCGATAAGAACAACTACCGCTGATGACGTCACCGTGATCGCTAAAAACGGTGATGACGTCACATTCAGTCTGGAAATCCCAATCAACAACACGGCAGGTGACGTCAGGCCGTGCTGCAGCAGCGAACATGGGAAGGCCTCTGACGGGCGGGAGTTTCTCCAGGTGCTTTCAGCGGAGGTGCTTCAGGTGGTTTCAGCAGAAGTGGTAAAGATGCGGGAGGAACTGGTGGAGGTCGTATCCGGCGTGGTTGAAGGGAGGAATGAGAATGGGGAGATGAGGGGGAGAAGCGAGAGTACGGAGAATAAGACGATGGTAGAAGGAGACAGCAAACAGGAGGAGGCGAGTGGAAAGGGAGAGGAGGACGAGGGTGGAAGAGGTGACGGATGGGAGGAGAGTAATAGTAGAGCGGAATTGGCAAGGGAGAAGGAGGAAGCGGAGCGAAGAATGGAGGAAGAGAGGATGAAACAAGAGAGGAAGCAAGAGAGGGCGGAAGAGAGGGCAGCGTTGGTGGGTGAACTTGTTGAGAGACTATCGGCGTTGCTGACGCAGAGCAAGCAGGAAGAGCTAACGCTGCAGCAGCGGGAGCATCAGAAGCAGCCGGAGCATGAGCAGGAGCAGGAGCAGCAGGAAACACAAGAGGAGGGGGGGAAGGAGCAGGAAGAGGAACAGGAGCAGCAGCAGAAGGAAGAGGAGGCGAAGGAGGAGCAGCAGCATCAACAGGAGCAACAGCAGGAAGAGGAGGTAAAGGAGGAGAAGCAGAGGCAGGAGCAAGAGGATTTGGTGCAACGGGTAATGCAGGAGTGGGGGAGGGAGAGAGAGGCGTGGCTCCAACGAGTGGAGCAGGTGGTGACTGTAACGAAGGTGAATGAACTGAGAGAACTCGGGCGGGAGTTGGCGCAGCAGGTGTTGGAGGAGAGAGAGCAGGCGAAGGAGAGAGAGCAGGCGAAGGAGAGAGAAGGGGAGAGGGAGAGGGAGAAGGAGCGGGAGAGGGGGAGCGAGAGGGAGAGGGAGAGGGAGAGAGAGGAGGAGAGGGAGGAGAGGGAGGAGAGGGAGGAGAGGGAGGAGAGGGAGGAGAGGGAGGAGAGGGAGGAGAGGGAGGAGAGGGAGGAGAGGGAGGAGAGGGAGCAGGAGTATGAGGGGTTGGCAAAGACAGTGGTGGAGCATTTGAGGAGAGACGAGGAGGAGAGGAGGGCAGCGAGGAGAGGGGATTTGGCTTTTGAGTCGACTCAAGAGGAGGGATATGAGGTGTTGGCAAAGAAACTGGTGGAGCATTTGAGGAGAGACGAGGAGGAGAGGAGGGCGGAGAGGAGGGAAGAGTTGGTAAGTGCGCTTCTGACTGCGTGGGGGAAGGAGATGGGGAAGATGGAAGGGGAGTGGAGGAGAGGCAGGGGGGAGAGGGCAGAGGGGATTAGGCAAAAGGAGGGAGCGGCAGGGAGGTTATCTGGTCATTACCCGCTTGCAGAAACGCAGGAGAGCGTTTCTGGAGACGTACAGGGCAGTGACCAGGCAGATGCGGACAAAGAAGCCCAGTGGGCTCAACAGCAGACCGCCTCTGACGGTGCTGAGGCGGATGTGATTGTAGCGAAAGGAACTAATGGAAGTGTGATTAGAATGGGGGGAGGTGTGCCAGGGGAAGGCACAACTGCCGAAGGGGACGGAGCTGGTACACAGGAGAGCGTGATTATAGAGGAAGGAGATGAATCAGGAAAGCTGGGTGACACTGCAGAAAGTGTGACTGAAGCGAAAGAATGTCTGGCAGAAACCGCGGAATCTGTGACTGTAACGGACGGTGCTATAGAGGGTATGAGTGCTCGGCGTGGCCTTGTCCTTCCAACCCTCCACCTGCCACTAGAACGACGCAGGGTACCTGGCAGGACACCTGGCAGAACACCTGGGCGAACGCCTGGGAAGGGATCAGGGAGGCGAGGTCAATGGATGGGTGGGCCAGAGCTTATATCGCCCGGCGCTGCTGCTGCTGGCACTGCTGGTACTGCCGGTGCAGCTGGTGCTGCTGGCAGTGGTGGTGGTGGCAGTGGTGGTGGCGCAGGTGGCGGTTTGAAGGGCGATAGGGGCGTGAGGTTGAGGGTGGCTGGACGGCGGTCATACAGACACATGACTGAGGCATCTCTCTTCAGTCTTCTGTCTGGATTCATGGAGAGACATAGGGGGGGGAGACGAGGGCAGGGAGAGCGGGTGGAGGGGGAGGAAGAGGAGGAGGAGAAGGAGGCGGAGGAGGTGGGTGAACAGGAAAATGGAGAGGAGGAGAGGAGGAGAATGGTGAGACAGATGAGTTCAGTAAAGGAGGAAGGGGAGGAGGAGAAGGGGGAGCAGAGGGGAGCCAGGTCGAGTGTGGAAAGGGAAACGGCCTCTGGGAGCAGGGAGGGCGAAGGTGAGACGTCGTGCGTTGGTTCTCCTGAGAATACTAAGGGGCGAGAGGGAGAAGTTGGGGAGGCAGAAAGCGGACGCGACAAGGCAGAAGTTACAGCCCAGTCGACTTTGGAGGCAGCAACAGCAGGTGGTGGTGGTGGTGGTGGTGGTGGTGGTGGTGGTGGTGGTATTGCTGAGAGTGTGGCAGGTGATGGGGACGGGGGCGTGGAGAGGAGAGGTAGCAAGGCGGAGGAGGAACAGGAGGACGGGGAAGAGGACGAGGGGGGTCATAGGCGGGAACTGCAGTTTCTGGCATCGACTGAAGATGAGATGCCAGAGCCGCAGCAAGAGCAGGAGGAGGAGGAGAAGATGGGGGAGGAGGGGCAGGAGGGGCAGGAGGGGCAGGCGGGGCAAGTGGGGCAGGCGGAGCAGGGGTTGCGTCATGAGGCAAAGGATGAGAGGGAGAAGGGCAAGGGCGGCGAGGGGGAGGAGAAGGAAGAGGAGGTGATTGATCGGGCAAAGTTTCTCAAGATTCTCAAGCAGCATCAGCGGCAGCTGAGGCGGCAGCTGCAGCAGCAGGCCGCGGAGAATCGCAGAGGCCACAGGGGGAGAAGGAGCAACGGGGATATGGAAGGGGAGGGAGAGGAGGGAGGAGAGAGGGAAGCGGAGGACGAGGAGGAGGAGGAGGAGGAGGAGGAGGAAAGGGATGAGTTTGAGGATGAGGATGATTTGGCTGTGCTGCGCCGGGCGTTGGAGCATGAAATGGAGCTAGTAGATTCGCTTAGAAGGGAGTTAGACCAGGAGCGGGCAGCGGCTGACAGTGCTGCCCAGGCTAGCATGGAGCTGATTCGCCGGCTGCAAGAAGACAAAGCTGCCGCCCATCTGGCCGCCCGGCAGAGAGAGAGGATTTTAGAAGAGAAGGCGGTTTATGATGAGGAGAGGGTGGAGGTGCTGAGGCAGATCATGCAGCGGCAGCAGGAGGAGGTGGAGTGGTTGGAAGGGGAGTTAGAGCGGTGCAGAAGGCAGTTGGGGGTGTTGTGGGAGGCTGGCATGGCTGTGATGGGTGGGGAGGAGGAAGGGGGTGAGGGAGTGGGGGTGGGATGGGTAGAGGGTGGAGAAATGGGAGGGGTTGAGGGGATAGGAGTGGGGGGAGGAGTGGGTGGGGTTGATGTGGACTGGGCGCAGTTGCTGGGGGAAGAGGGAATGGCGGATTATATATTGGGGGGAGGGGAGATAGGACAAGGGGAGGTGGTTGGAGGGAGGATGGATGGGGGAGATATGGGAGGAGAGGTGATGGGGGAAAGGGAGATGGGGGGAGGAGAGATGGGAGGGGGACGGACGGGAGTAGGGAGTGGGGAGGGTGACAGAGAGGGGCTGGGAGACGGAGGGGGGGGCGGAGATTTGGGGACAGGGGAGGGAGGGAAGGGGGAGGAGGGAGGGGGCGACGAGGAGGGAGGAGGAGGGGGTGAGAAGGTGGAATGTGGTGGGCAGGACGAGAGGCTTGAAGAGGCCAACAGGGAGTATGGCTTTTCGCAGGTTGAAAGGGTGGGCGATGGTGAACAGGACAAACAATCTTGTACTTTATCAGATAAGGAGGACGTGAGTGGTACGGACGTGGGGGTTGCAGGTAGTACTGAAGGGAATGAGAATTTAAAGGAGGAGAGTGACAGACGTGAGCTGGTGGAAGAAGAGGCGTTGGGGTATCAAGAGGATGGGCCAGCTTGTGCTGAGAACGGGGATAAGGCGTGCAGTGAGGATGGGGGAGAGGCATGCATTGCTGCAGAGGTTGAGAATGGAGGTCCGAAGGAGGAAGGAGAGGAAGAGGAGAAGGGACGGGAGGAGGAAGAGAGGGTGGTTAAGTCAGAAGAGGAGGAGAGGGGGGCGGATGAGGAAGGTGAGGGGAGTAAGGAGAGGAGGGATGATGTGGCAGGCGAGAGAGAGGAGGGGCGCATGGTTGTGAATGGAGGGGAGATGGAGGAGGGGGGGATGGGGGAGGGCGAAAAGGAGGAGCGGGAGGGGAGGATGGAGGGGCAGAGAAGGGTAGAGGAGGAATCCGTGGACGAGTGTGACGATGAGGAGAAGAAAGGGGATGATGGAGAGGCTCAGGTGGAAGGGGAGAAAAACAAGGAAGGTGGGGAGACGGGAGAGAGGGAGGGGGAGGAGAAAGGTGAGGAGAAGGGAGAGGAGAAAGGAGAGGAGAAGAGGGAAGAGGAGGGTGAGGAAGAGAAGGAGGAGAGTGGGGTGGATGCAGGGCTTCTGGATGCGAAGGTGAATGGGGATGCGGGTGGGGATGCAGGAGCGGGAGGGTTGCATGAGAATCCAGCCATGCATGGGCGTGCGGAAGAGCAGAAGGAGTTGGGGGGGGAAGAGAGGGTGCCAAGGATGGAGTCGAGCGGAGGTGAATCGGGAGACCTGGACGAGGTGTGGCGCGAGTTTGAAGCACAGATAGACCCTCTCGAGGCGCATGATGCAGCAGCTGCATCTGCTGCAGCAGAAGCAGCTGACGGGGAAGCCTCGTTTCTCAGTGTGCCTTCGCCGCTGCCGCCTTTATCAGTGTTTGTGACGCCAACCAAGGAGCTGCAGCGGGTGAAGAGCTCCTCTAGAGCCAGCTCTGCTAGCGCGGGGGGTTCGCCCTTAGGCTCGCCCCATGCTGCTGTGGCTGCGAGTGGCAGTGGGAGTGGTGGGAGTGCGTTTCGCTTGCCCAGGCAGCTGACCCCGAATGACCAGATGAAGCGCGCACGTCAGGTGAGAGGGGAGGGGAGTGATGTATGGAGAGATGCATAGTCCATTTACAGATGACATACAGGTGAGAGGGGTGTGAGAGACGTCAAAAAGGAGAAAGGGGGACAGAGATAAGAGAGAGGGGCGATGTGTGGAGAGATACATAGTCCGTTCACACATGAGGTGACTTTTGAGTCGACTCAAAAAGTCGTCCGTTTACACATGACATACAGGTTTACACATACTGCAATCTGCTGCAATCCGCACTGCCTCCCCTGGCCCTCCCCTTGTGCTGTGCTTGTAATCCCTTTGTGTTGGTCTCTGCAGGAAGAGACGAGGAAGCTTCTGGACTGCCTGACTGTGCTGGACGTTGAGAGTGAGATGCGGCTGAGGGAGCTGGAAGGAGGGGTGCTGCCCAAGTGACCTCCTGCCTGGTCAATGCAACATCTGCCTGGGTAAATCTGAAGTAGCTGCTGGAAGGAGGGGTTCTGCCCAAGTGAGCTGGAAGGAGGGGTTCTGCTCAAGCAACCTGCCTTTCTAGTGAACGCAACGACTGCATGCCTGGGTGAATCTGAAGCAGCAGGTGTAAGAGAAGCCCTCTTGACTGTGCTGGACGTTGAGAGTGAGATGCGGCTTAGGGAGCTGGAAGGAGGGGTGCTGCCCAAGTGACCTGCTTAGTCAATGCAACAACTGCATGCCTGGGTGTGGAGAGACTGAGATGCGGCTGCGGGAGCTGGAAGGAGGGGTGCTGCCCAAGTGAGCGTGGTTGGGTGGCTGTGCGGAGGTGCAAGCGAGGCCTTCTGGACTGCTGGATGCGATTGAGGGACCTGGAAGGCGGGATGCTGCTGCCCTAGCGAGCTAGCTGCCTTGCTTGCTATCCGACAAACAATGCTGATTGCTAGGTTGTGGTAGGTTTATCAGTATTAACTTCAACTGCTCGATATGCTGTCATGTAGATTAATGTACTTTATCGCAGTGTATGCTCTCAGCACGCACTGTTTTGGTAAAACAGTACGATACAACAAGCCGGGCAGACTCCCACCCCAAGTGCTGCAAAAATGGACAACATGCATTGTGTCAGAAATTGTATTTCTATGTATAACTGCATATTAGCTTAGTTAGTGTAGTATGTATTCTCTTGTTGGTGGTATACCCCTCCTGACCACCTTCCCTAACCCTATATCATGTATCTCTCTCACTAGTCCAACCCCTTCCTTTGGCCAAACTTCTCTCCATCCAAACCCTAAGTTCCTAGCTCTCTAAGTTCCTAGTCCCTACCTTCTTAACACATTGGTCCAACTCAATTGGCTGCGGTGGAAGGCGCACCATAGACTGCATCCAATTCTTGCAGGCTTGCGGGCTTTCATCAATGTGAAGAAAAAGCACCATAAGTAGGGTGCAATATAAGGGCTTGCAAGACACTTGGAATGAGAAGCAAGCTGAAAGGACACTGTAGATGTATATCATTGTTCACTGTATTGCTCTCGTCTTAATGAAGGCAATGTACTAAGAAAAATAGTATTGCACAAGACATATTTCATTACAGCTATGCCAAGTTTTGGCTATTATTACGGCTCGACTCGATACATCGCGTTAGATGCATGACTCCCGCTGCAAACGCCTTTGTCAGGTAATAATTGATTACGGTATATTGTTCCGTGTTTGATGGTCGAAGGATCGCCTTATCACAGCGCACAGATGACTGGAGGCTGGCAGCATGAGACCTGTGCATGCGCTCACACACATGCACACATACACATATGCACACATGCACATATGCACACATGCACATATGCACACATGCACATATGCACACACACGCACACATGCACACATGCACACATGCACACACACATGCACACATGCACACATGCACACACACATGCACACATGCACATATGCAGCAGCACACATGCAAGCATCTGATGATAAGACCTGCAAGCCAATCCCTCAGATTTGGTTTCTCAGACAGTCACCAACAGACTGGCCCGGGTGTACCCAAGTCAGTGGAGGGGGGTTTCCCTGTCCTTCCTCCCACAACCACTACCCACCCACAAGCACCCATGCACATCCATCCTCACATACCCAACCACTAACCACCCAACCACAAATCCAACCACCCACCCCCATCCACCCAACCACCCACCAACCCCCAACAGACCACACCTACCACCAGTCTACAACTCTGCACCCACCCATACCCATCCTCTCCCCCCCTCTCCTCCCAACCACAAGCACCCAATCCCACAGACGTAACACTCACCCATAAGCACCCAGCAACCATCCAGATCACACCACCCATCCAGAACACACCACCCATCCAGAACACACCACCCATCCAGAACACACCACCCATCCAGAACACACCACCCATCCAGAACAACACACCACCCATCCAGAACAACACACCACCCATCCAGAACAACACACCACCCATCCAGAACACACCACCCATTTAGAACAACACACCACCCATCCAGAACACACCACCCATCCAGAACAACACACCACCCATCCAGAACACACCACCCATCCAGAACAACACACCACCCATCCAGAACAACACACCACCCATTCAGAACACACCACCCATTTAGAACAACACACCACCCATCCAGAACAACACACCACCCATCCAGAACAACACACCACCCATCCAGAACACACCACCCATCCAGAACAACACACCACCCACCCACAACACACCACCCATCCACAACACACCACCCACCCACACCTAACAACCTGACCACCTACCCACATCCAACCACATCCAGTACCCAACCACCAACCACCCACTCAACTACCTCACCACCCACTCACCACTCCATCAGACACCGCCCACCCAACGCACCCCACACACCCACCAACAGCACCATCCGGCTAGCACCCAGCCTCGAGCCACCATAGGCAAATCAGCCCTTCATTCAGCCGTTTACACAGCCACAAACGCCGACCCAGCAATTACCCCACCCTTCACTCAGCCCCCATCCCTCCTCTCTTCCACTCACCCACCACAGAGAAATCAGACCCCATCCCACACTCTTACTCAACCCACCTTAGGGTATTGAAACCCTTCCTACTCACCCATCCCAACACCCCTTCCTTCTCACCCATCCCACCCAAGGGGATTCACCCCTTCCTTCTCACCCATCCCATTTAAGGGGATTCAGTCCCCTTCCTTCTCGCCCACCCAACCCCCATAACCTCTCACCTACCGAACCCAAGGGGATTCAGTCCCCTTCCCTATCACCCACCCAGCCCAAGGGGATTCAGGCCCCTTCCCTCTCACCCACCCCGCTCAAGGGGCTTCAGGCTCCTTCTCTCTCACCCACCCACCCAGCCCATCCCCACCTTTACCTGCCAGCAGTAGGAGCAGCAGAAAGCCCCGCTCAGGATCACTCAGGCCCCACTCACCACCCAAGGGGATTCAGGCCCCTTTCTCTCTCACCCACCCACCCAGCCCATCCCCACACTCACCTACCAGCAGTAGGAGCAGCAGAAAGCCCACTTGCTTAAGGAAACAGCACCCCCAGAGGCGGTGCCTTGTCGGGCGAGGTGTGGCAGTAAAAAATCGCTTCCAGCCCAAGACTCAAATCCCACCCCTGACGTAGCTAGAGCTGACGCGAACCAGAGCCGCCGGCCGGTCGGCTCTGACGGTGTCCATTAAGCCTTAAACGCCAGATTGCGAACCTGAGCACCGAGTGCCGTGCCGCGGAGATTCCACCCTCCACACCCCACCACGACAAGACACAACCCCAGGAGATGCTGCCCCCAAGGCAGTGAACTCCCCGCTTTCTCCCATGCTCCCCACCCGCCCACCCCACACTTCACCCCCATGCCTCCTTACCTGTACTTACCTCCTTACCTGTACTTGCCGTGCAGAGCGCCATGATGCTGAGGCTGCTGGGAAGTGGAGAGAGAAGGGGGGATTAGTGGGGGGAGAGACTCCTCTGTGGTCCAGGCAGGGTGCTGCTGGGAGGGAAGGGAAAAGGGAGAGAGGAGGAGAGAGGAGGAGGTGAGTGAGAGGGTGGACTCCACTCTCCTGTCCTTGCTCCAGTGGTCCCACTCTCAGGCTGCAAAAAAGACAGGTGGGGGAGGGGGAAGAGAGAGAGGAGAGAATCAGACTACCATACCTTACCTGATACCTTACCTCACCTGTTACCGTACCATACCTGATACCACACCTCCCCACAGCTACAGCTAGCCTAGCCTTCCCCCTAACCCCCCACCACCACCGCTGCTACCGCCGCTGCTTCTGCTGCTGCAACTGCTGCTGCCAATCTGCTACTCTGCTTCCTCTTCTGCAACCTTCTCTTGTAGCCAAGTGACCTGGTACTGGGCAGAAAGTGGGGGGGAGGGACGGGAGAGGAGGGGCAGGAGGAGCAAGTAAGTTGGCATCAGGAAACACTCAAGTTAACCGAAGAACACAAGAGTGGACAATATGAGGGAACCGAAGAACGAAAACGAGAATGCAGAATTGAAGAGAGGGAAATGAGGCATCTGTAGCAGGGAGGGGAATAATGGCTCACCTTGGTTCAGACAACCCATCCCAATACTCTCCCATCCCATCCCAGCCGAGTGGAGTGCTGCCCCCCTCCCCTCCCACCACAGTCACCTGCACGGCCACAGGGGAGAGACGTGAGGGATTGGCGGAGTTGACCCCCACGCCCCTCCCCTCCACCTGCAAGGAGAGAATTGAAGACTAGTGAGTAAGCGGCTAGGGGTAACAACGTGAAGGGAGTACATGGTTGGGGTGGGGTGGGGCGAAAATTGACAGCAGGAAAGGGGGGCCACTGGTGCAGCCTCAGCTACAAGCCACAGACCCAAAGGGGCTATATACCAAGGGAGGCTTAACCTGAGAGAATACCTTCTGTACCTGGGGTGGTTTACCAAAAAAAAGGGGTCTGTGGCTTGAAAATGAGGCACGACCAGAGGCTCAGGTTTAGAGGGAGGCTCAGGTCTCTTGTGTGTTACAGACGGTAGCACATGAAAAGCAACACTGCGAGCGAAAGCTGCGAGGTTAGAGGAAAGGCTGGGTACTTAGCTGTGGGAGGGTTGGGTGGAGAGCAGCTGCTGCCTGTGCACTCCATGTCCCACGCCAGTGCCACTCCCGTGTGAGCGACCTGCTGCCCCGCAGCTGCCCTCCTGCTGCCCCCGTGCTGCTACGCTGTTATGCTGCTACAGCCTTCAATGCTCTGGGAGGGAGGAGAGAGGGAGGAGGGAGGGAGGGGATGAAGGGACAGCAGTGAGAACATTTTGAGGCGCCTCAAAATGCACCTCCTTAACAGCAGTGAGAACAGAGAGAAGTGTGAAGGCAGGGAGACAGCAAGAAAATAAATTGAGCATGGGGAGAAGACCAAGCAGCAGCATGTGTGCACGAGGGAAAAAAGGCTCACCTTGTTCCAGACGACCCCATCCCGATACTCTCCCATTCCATCCCAGCCGAGTGGAGTGCTGCCCCCCTCCCCTCCCACCACTGCCACCTGCACGGCCACAGGGGAGGGGCGTGAGGGAGCGTCGGTGTTGACCCCACACCCCTCCCCGCCACCTGCAACGCGCACACACAGAGCTAGTCAGAGCGCAGTGGTGGGAGCAAGTTAAATGAGAGACTCTGACTTGAAATCCAGCGCAAGGGAAGGGAGGAGGAGCCACTGGTGGAGGCACGGCCACAAGCTGCAGACCCAAGGGCACCTGAAAAAAAACCTGAGGGGTGTACCTGCACCTGAAGGGGTTACCTGCACCTGAGAGGGTTACCTGCACTGCACCTAAGGAGGTTACCTAAAGTGAGGGGGTCTGAGGCATGTATATCGTGCTCAACCAGTGGAAATGTGTCAAGGGAAGGGCGAAACCACAACCGGCAAAGGAACTGGCAGCAAGAAAGCAACAGTGTGAAAACGACAAGAGTGATTCAGTATGAGCAGTGAGCAGCAGGCAAGAGTGAGTCCAGGGAGGTGAGAGCACTTAGCTGGCAGCTGAAGAGCCGCCGAGAGATGCTGCCTCGTGTCCCCTTCCCTCCCCTCCCCTCTCCTACTGCTTCCGCGCCCCCTGCTGCTGACGCTACCACAGCAGGTCCCTTCAGCTGCCTCTGCTGCATTGCGAGTGACCTGGAGGGGGGGCAGACCGGAAGGGGAGGCCAGGAGGGGAGTGAGTGCAGGCCTTGAAACAGGCAAGGGCGAATCAAAGGGATGAGCGCGAGGGCAAGTTAGCAGAAAACCAGTGCAGCGGCAAAGAGAATTATGAGGCTTACCTTGAGAGGCCAAGCCCATCCCGATACTCTCCCTTGCTGCAGTGGGATTGCCATGCTGCAGTGCTGCCCCGCTCCCGTCCCCACAAGTCCCTGCACGGCCACAGGGGAGGGGCGTGGGGAAGCGTCGGTGTTGACCCCAGCGCCCCTCCCCTCCACCTGCAATGCACACACACGGCGGTGGTCAGTATGCATGGCATGGGCACAACACAAGCCAGAGAGCGGAAACTGCCAAATGTGGAAGAGCAAGAGAGGGCCACTGGCTGAGGCAAGGCCACACGCCACAGACGCCAAGGGAACCTGCACCTGAAGGGGGGACCTGAACCTGAAGGGGGACCTGCACCTGAGAGGGTTACCTGCACCTGAGGAGATACCTGAAGAGAGGGGGTCTGAGGCATGTAAACCGAGCTCAACCAGTGGCATTGTTTCAAAGGGAAGGGCGAAAGCACAACCGGCAAACGAAATGGCAGCAAGAAAGCAACAAGCCATGATGTGGCGGGCAAGGGTGAGGGCATGGAAGTGGGTGACTTAGCTGATAGCGTGAGGGCGAGCTCAAGGCAGCTGCAGCACCACCAGCTGCCTCCCTCCGCAGCAGCCCTCCTCCAGGTGCCTCCTCCCTGCACGGCCACGCACACACAGTGCTAGTCAGAGCGCAGTGGTGGGAGCAAGTTGAATGGGAAACTGTGACTTGAAATCCAGCACAAGGGAAGGGGGGAGCCACTGGTGAAGGCACGGCAACAAACTGCAGACCCAAGGGCACCTGAAAAAAAACCTGAGGGGTGTACCTGCACCTGAGAGGGTTACCTGCACCTGAGGGGGTTACCAGACGAGTGGGGGTCTGTAGCATGTGAACCGCGCTCAACCAGTGGCATTGTTTCAAGTGGACGGTGCAACAGCAGATGAAACGAAAGAAACGGTGGCAGGCAAGGGTGAAGGCATGGGGGAACGGGTACTTAGCTGATTGTGTGGTGCAGGCGGAGGGGGTGCTTCAATGGAGAGTGGGCAGGGCGAGCGGGGCTTGCAGCGACGGACCTGCGAGGCAGAGGAGAAGGAAGAAAGAGATGGGAGATAGTAAGAGGCAAGTGTGAGGAAGCGACTGGCAGCAGAGTGAGTGCAAAAACGACAGTGCATGTGACGCCAACCACAACCCCACAAGAGCCGCTACCAACCTGAACCTGCACCTGCACCTGAACCTGAACCTGAACCTGAAGGGGAGTGGGCTCGAGTGGAGTGTGGTGGCAGGGGCGATACTGCAACCTCAACCGTTGATGAGGCCGGCGCTGCTGCCCCGCTGCCCGCGCTCCTGCTGCCCGCCTTGGCGCTCCCCTCGCCTGCTGCTCGCCTGCTGCCCTCCCCCTGGCTTGTGAAGGCCTGGCAGGGAAGGGAGGGGAGGGAGGGCAGGGTGGAAAGGAAAGGCAGCCGAAAGTAAGAGGGGTGAAGTGAAGGGGTTGAGGAAAGAAGTCAAGACAATTGAAAGTGGAGAGTGCAGCAAGTGCAATAATGATGAGTGCATGAAAGGACTGCTGCAGTGGCACACCCAAGAGACCTCGTACCAGCTGAACCAAACTAAAACAAATACCTGAGGCTGTACCAAGTAAAAAGACCTAATACCTTGGGGGAGGGAGGTCTAATGGGTGTGACAAAGAGCAGCGAAGAAGGGAGTGTGATGTATGGTGCAAGCATGACAAGCAAAGCAACACAGTGCGAGGGTTGGGAGAAGACAGGAAGGGCGGGGTACTTAGCTGTGGGTGGGTTGGGAGGAGAGGAGCCGCTGCCTGTGCACTCCATGTCCCCCTTCACTGCCACTCCCGTGTGAGTGACCTGCTGGGATCAAAATGATTTAGAACGGGACAGAGAGAGGAAAGGAGAAGGGCGGGAAAATATGGGGGAGTGAAGGGGAGCAATGAGGAGAGAAGTGAGAGAAAAAAGTGCAGCAAGTGCAATAACGATGCGTGCATGAATGGACTCCGCAGTGGCACACCCAAGAGACTTCGTACCAGCTGAACCAAACGCAAATCAATACCTGAGGCTATAGCAAGAAAAAGGATACCTGCTACCTTGGGGAGGGAGGTCTCTTCGGTGTGACAAAGGGCAGTGACATGGCGAGTATGATGCATGGTGAAAGCACGACATGAAAAGCAATCGAGTGGCGGGAGGAGAAGGCACTTAGCTGGCGGTTGAAGAATCACCGAGAGAGCTGCTGCTGCGGCCGCAGCTCCTGCTCACCCCCAAGCCACCAAGACGCACAGCCGTGCGACCATTTCGCCAGCGACGACGCGCGGACGACCAATTCGCCATGCGATGGGACGCGCGGACATCGATTTCGCCATGCGACGTCGCGCGGACGACGATTTCGCCATGCGACGACGCGGAGACGACGAAGTCGCCGTGTGACGACGCGCGGACGACGATTTCGCCGTGTGACGACGCGCGGACGTCGATTTCGCCGTGTGACGACGCGCGGACGACGACTTCGCCGTTGACGCGCAGACGACGATCTCGCGGTGTGACAACGCGCAGACGACGATTTCGCCGTGCGACGACGTGCGGACGATTTCAATAGCGTCTTCAGTCGCATCTGAACCCAGCAATAACGGGGAGAGACGGATTAGGGATAACGAACAGTAGTAGCGACGCAGCAACGCGGCAATATCGACAAGTCGGGAACGAGAAACGCGGTTGTCGAAACTCAGAGGAGCAATAGGGAAAGCAGTCGTAAAAGCATCTCAATCATCGAGAGTCGTACCGAATCATTTGCGGATATCGTCATTTGCGAAAACCGTTATGACGCGCGCGACCAGTGGCCGGAGGACGGACGAAGAAACGAACGGTGTTCGTAGGAACGAAGATTGCGTTCCTGCGACGGGAGCATCTGGCGATAGTGAAACGGGAAGCAACACGTGCAAATTGGGAAAGGATCCTCTGAGATGCGCGAGAGCGAAACGTGATATCGGATCGACGATGAAAGCTAGCGGCGGAAAAGAACTACAGATGATCGCATTGGAAGACTAACCTTGCTGAACGAAGTAGTCTGACATTATTGCTTCATCGCTCTCTAGACAGCACGGAGAAGACGAATCCCCGCAGGAAACGCTACCGTGGAAAATGCAGCGAGCGAGCGATCACAAGAAAAGCCGTCAACGAGGAAGACAGAATCGTCGCCATGGAGACCGTGACTAGCGGCCTGAACTATTCGCGAGCACGTAGAAAACGTGGTGAGTGAGCCTGAGAATGAAGCGGAGAGGCAATGGTAGAGAGAAAGGCAGTGCAGGCGAAGAGGTATGGAATTGGGAGAGAGGTGAGTGGAAAGGGTTGCGCCCGCTGGTTTGCCCAAGTTGGGTTGGGGTGCACTGAACTGGAATGGAGATGATAGATGGCCATGTTCTGCTCGTTTGGGATGGTTGCAAAGTGGTTGAATTTAGTTGTGTGTCTGGCTGCCCCCTGTTTGTGCTTGGCAGTCACAGGAATGGTTCAGCACGGCCCAGGGTTATCCCAACCAATCCCGAGGTGGGCCATGCGGCGGAGGAGGAAGCACCGCCCACAAGATTCGCCCGCGAATTCCCGCGAGCGCGCATCATTTCAAACAAACGACCAAGTGACGAAAAGCGAGTGCGACATTCGAGATACCACTTACGACGTAATGGTTGTTTCGCTCCTGCGTTGCAAGTAGTCACCAGCTCGAACGACAGACTTTTGCGAAGCTCGTGGGTGTCGCCAAGAACGTAGAGCCTAACGGTTCCGGCAAGGACAGCAAGAATATCCGTCAAATAGCGCGGGCATCGGCCCCCCTCGCGGCCTTTCCCTCGCTGAGGATGCGACACCCTCGGCCCGAATAGAGCAGCAAGAATATCCGTCAAATAGCGCGGGCTTGTGAATGCACTTCCCCCAAAAGCCTGACACACCACGAAGAAGGCGCAGATTCGGGTGTTTTGCTGGGGGCGGGGCTGCTGCTCCAACGAGATGCCTGCGGAACGGCGCAAATTGGGGATACTTCGTGCGGCCATTTTCAGGTGCATGCAACTTAGTCGGGAAACACTGTTCAGGTGCATGCTATCGCGTCGTGATTCTCCCCTCTGTTGTTTCTGTTTGTACACCTCCGCCACGAAATACACTGTATCTCTCAACGGAATTGGGGGTGACGCTCCGTTTTGCCTGGGGTGACGCTCGGGGGTGACGCTTTCGGGAGCGTCACCCTGACCCGGGCAGAAAAAAACTAAACCTCAGATGGACCGGCATGCCATTCGGGAGCCTAAACCCTAAAATTTTAGGGTTGAGGCTCCCGAATGGCATGCCGGTCCATCTGGGGTTTAGTTTTTTTGCCCCGGACAGTTTGCCGTTTTGTCGATGCCACCTTGTCGTATTCTCGCGCGCTACATTCCGTTGAGATATACTAGGCTGTTCTGTCAGGGGATGCTACCCATACGACTGACACCCACTCGCGCAGCCCCTGCACGAACTCGTCGTCCAACCACACCAGTCGCAGCCTTACTGCGAGCAAGGTCGATACATATCGCAACACACCTGACTAAAAACGGGCAAAAATAATAATACCCAATTGGAAACGCATGCAACTAGGGAGAAATCAACTCTAAACACCAGGGCGGTTCCCGTGCTTACGGTTGAAACTCCCGTAAAGTGTGTCCAGGTTCCCTAGTTTCCATTTAAATAATTATTTTTTCTTCCACTGCCTTACGGAACATCAACCCGAAACACCAGAGGGTTCCCGTGTGTTGGGTTGATACTTACCGAACAAAATCCAGGTTTCCCTAGGAGCTTTTTTTTTTTTTTTTTTTTTTTTTTCCCCCTCTTTTCGGGCTTCCCTGTGAGGCCGATTTTGTGTGTTGCGTGTGTTGCGTGTGCTGCTTCTGTTGAGCGGGTTGCATCCCCTGACGAACAGTGTTGTTTGTGGCGAATGTGTACAAATAGTGGCAACAGAAGGAGAAACACGACGGGATAGCATGCACCTGAACAGTATTTCCCGACTAAGTTGCATGCACCTGAAAATGGCCGTACTTTGTGAAACAGCATGACGTTTCTGATTCGACATCCACTACATCATGCAACAAGCTCGATGCTTGTGCTGATCTTCATCGTGATCCAACGGACGATATGAACAGACGCAGAACGCATCAGATCACCCCTGTGCGATTTACAGAGTGATACACAACGCTGCAGTTGTAACTCCAGATTTTTACAGAAGATGTCTATAATTTTAAATAGCACCTTGGATTCAAGTCTGTTTACAGACACTTGACATTAACAGCAAAACACTACTTACAACGTGGGAATACAAACACCACCGCTAGAACTACAGTCTCCGTAGGCTCTTCTTCCTCAAATCAGCCTTCTTGTCTGTCCCGCCACGGCCCGTGTTCTCCCCTTTCCCTTTAGCCTTCACCACACCACCAGCCATGCTCGATGCTGCCACAGGCTCCTCCACAGCTGCTGCTGCCGAACCATTTCCAGCCTTTGCCTGCAGTCTAGAGTCAGAGTTTGCAAGCGACCGATTAGTTGCAAGGGGCGTGTGATGGGCTGGTGTAATACTGGCACTCCCAGCTGCAATTTTGCCACTAGTAGGATCACCAGATGAGGCAGCAGTTGAAGTGCTGGGAGGAGGAGCTGGTAGAATGCTGCTGCTAGATTCTCGGGAAGTCGCTGAGGTGTCGGCGTCTGTGGATGCAGCTCCAGCAGCAGAGGCAGTAGCAGCGGCGGGAGCGGAAGCACCAGTGGGAGTGGCAGGAGCAGCTGGAGTGGCGGCACCAGAGCCAGAATCGGCAAGCGAGGCAGTTGCTGTTGCTGGTTGAATGCATGGTCTGTGCTCGTTCTTGCTGGGGTGATCCGCCACCTCATGCCGTGCCTTCTCATGCTGCTGCTGCTGCGGTTGCGGTTGTTGTGGTTGCTGCTTGGCCTTCCCAGCAGAGGTCAGGGCGGAGGAGGCGGCAGGGGTGGCATGAATGGATGTGAACAGACGGGCGTGGCGTGCGTACGCGTCATAGTCCTCCAGAAGCAGCTTTCCAGCATCCTCGTTAAGAGCGGACTCAGGATAAGGTTCAATGAGCAGGCAGCGCACCACCTGCATTCGCCCAAACGGACTAGAAAGAAAAAATGATAACAGAAAGTACAGGACCTGCAAGAAGCAGCATCGAGGCATCGGCAGAGCGCAACAAGCGAGTCAGGATACAATCGAGTCAGGAGCACTCTTCATCATTTTCAAAACTGATACAATCACTGCAGCAATCAATCAGCGGAGCCCACATTTGTTGCACCGTGCTCGAATCCCAGCAGCAACATTCATAGAGGAAAGCCAAATTGAACTAGACCAGCGCACCAGCAGCACGTGCTTGAGTCCGAGCGTGGCCTTCCAGTCCCTCTAGAGATAAAATCAATCAAATCAGAATAAAACCCTACCATTTCAGCTTACCAGCAGCACGTGCTTGAGCCCAAGGGAGGCTTTCCAGTCCTTCTTGAGCACGCTCACGCAGATCTCGCCGCTCTTGGCCACGTTGGGGTGGAAAATGCGCGTCAGGAAGAAGCCTGCAGAGAAAAGGGGGAGAGGGGGTGGGGGGGGGGGGAGGAGGGGGAAAAGGGGAGAGGAGAGGGTGGGGTTGTGACAGGGGAGGCGTTACTTTTGGGGGCGGCGTTACCTTCAAGGGTGGCGTTACCTTCAAGGGCGGCGTTACCTTTGGGGACGGCGTTACCTTCAAGGGCAGCGTTACCTTTGGGGCGGCGTTACCTTTGGGGGCGGCGTTACCTTTGGGGGCGGCGTTGCCTTTGGGGGCGGCGTTACCTTTGGGGGCGGCGTTGGGGAAGTCCCGCCCGAGCAGCAGCTTCATGCGGAACACGCCGCCCTCGTACGGCGTGCCCTCTGCGCACACGCGCAGCGGGAGGACATGGGGGAAGGGGAGGAAAGGGGGAAGGCAAAACACATGACCTCAGCGCAATGTGCTTAAGGCAAAACAGACGACCAAGGTTGGAACACGCGTGTGGATCACGAAAGGTCCATAAAGGCCGTTACGTACAGGTTAACTCGCTCGGTAACCTGCGTGGGCTCACCAGGGCCGTCGATCTCGGCATGGACGGTCGCGATGCTGTCGTCGTGGACAGTCACCCGGATGCCGTCCTGCGCGCTCTGCTGCAGCGCCTTCAGCTCCCGCGCCACCTCGCGCGCCACGCGCGGGGGGAGGGACGCGCCAGTGGCGCTCGCCTATGGAGGGGAAAGGGGGAAGGGGCGGAATGCGAGAAAGAAGGGGTCCGGGGGAAAGAAGGGGGAGGTTGGCGGTTACTGGATGCGGAGCAGCGCGTGCATCTCCCGCGGCACCTGGCGCGGAATAAGCGGAAGTGACGGCTCGTTTCACTCTCAATGGAATACGCGACGGTTCGCTTCACTCACCATTCGTTCGCCCGTCCCGAGACGGCAGAAGAGATTGGCGATGATCGGTTGGACTCAGGATGTAAGGGAGGATGGAGGTTCGGATAGACGTTCGAATAGAGGCTCGTAAGGAGGTTCGGGCAGAGGTTTGGATGGAGGGGCTGGGGCGGTTTCACTCAACGCTTCACTTCTTGCAAGCTGAAGGAAAAAGGGCTCAGGGAAGAGCTTCGGAAAGAGGTTTGGTAAGAGGTTTGGTCAGATGTCCACCTGGGATCCTACTGTACTTGGACCAGTGACTAGACTGCACGTGGTAGGTGTGCTGATTCTTAGCCGCAACATTACTCCAAGCTTCTAATAGTGCGTATGCCGTTCCGTGCTGCTGTACTTTCGCGCCATGGCCTTGTCGCGCTCACATCTGAGCTCATTCACGTTACGAGGGATATGATGGCGTGAGAGGCATTCAGCGCTTCCTAACGTTCGCCGTGAGAGGCGCACAGCGCTTCCTACCGTTCGCAGATGACGCCTGCTTGGCTATTTGGGTCGCAGATGACTAGAATATTGCGCATGGGAGAGAGCGAGCGAGAGCAGAGTGGCGGTGGGGAGTGGACACACTAAACGCAAGGAGGGAGTCATGGAGCAAGGATAAGGTAAGACGACGTTTATTCGTCGCGATGGGGCGAGTTGGGTAGAGTCAATACAAGGGCGAAGGGAGCGTGGCTGATCATCTCGAGGCGCGCCCAGGGTGGTCCGAACCGAAGCGTCGTCGTCACGCCGCAACAACCTTGCCCACGCCACACAAACGGAAGGTAGGGTAAGCACCGAGCCTCCGGGGAAGTCGGGGGAACAGCAGGGGGGAATTATGAAACTTGCGCCCGTGATTGTGATTGAGGGAAGAGGGAGAGCGGAGCGGAACAGGGGCGAATTTCGAAGGCGGAAATCACATTTTTGCCCGTGGTTGCGGGAAGGGGCTGGGGAGATTGGCTCGGTGTTATCGAGACGCGTTTTGCGCGGCTCGATTAGGACGGCTCGCGTTCCCCAACAAGTGCCTGCGATTGCATCACAATTCCTAGCCGGAAACATGTGACTGCACGAGGATATGAACTCAGCACCAATTAACTTTCCTATCGAAGAGTGCAATATCAAGCACAGAATCATCGTTAAAAGGGAATTGAAACCAGGCTTCTTTACAAGTCCATAAGGAGAGTATAGCTATTTCAGAATTGTATCGGTGTGTGTTCTGTTCGCCAATATCTTGACAAACTGGAGCCAACCCCAAGAACAGGGGAGTCAACCAATCCCAATGCCACTGGCAGGTCAAGGCCCAGTGGGAATCCAAGGGATCTCCCACAAACTGCCAGTCAGCCACTCTCCAGTAGGAACCAAATGCGGAGGCGGCAGCAGACCAGACCAAATAGTGGCTAGGCTGGAGTTAGGCTTTGTCATGACTTGACCAGAAGACTGGAACAGCTTAGGTGGTAGGCTGTTGTTCCTAAAGCTTGTCCTTACGTGATGGTACACCTAACAATGCCTCTGGTTCCACGGAGGGCTCTAAATTCCAGTTCAGACAATATACACGCTAGGAATCATGAATTCTGTTTTTTAGAACTCCGAGAAACCTAGTCAGTAGCCCTCGCAAGGCGCGTGATTACAACTGCGTGCAAAAAATTGACCGTTAGCATGATACTTTCCGGACCGAATGTGCGTCTTTTTGGAAACGAGTCGCGGAAACAGACATACCGGAATCTTTAATCGCACGACCATGACATGAGCCGACACGATATCGCAGCGCATGCCGTAACACGGAATGTTACCACAGCGAATGGCGTGCTACAGCTCCGAATGACATGACATGACACCATCCGAAACGTCATGACTTGACGGAACATGATGACGCGACGACGGGACATGTGACGACGACGGAAGATGGCACAGCACGGAACCAAAAGCCGCTGATTTGGTCCAATCGCAAGCGTCACTGGGCTCGCGATGGCGCTGTCGTTCTTCCGGGGGTTCTTCAAGGGAGGGCTGGTGGAGGAGGACTTGGATGCGTGCTACCCTGTGCGGCAGGACGTGCAGGTCGGCACCGTCAGCAAGTTCCGACCGCGGGTGAGTCAGGGGACACGTAGTCTTTGGGAAATTTCTGGAGGCACTTCCTGCCAGGCCGTTTTCCAGGAGCGTCAGCACATACCAGTCTGCTCCTCAGCAAGTCCCGAGTGCGAATCAGTGAGCAAACTTTGACCTTGGTTGGTGGAGTGGGTCCTGGAGCGAGCGAACGAGCGCTACATCGAAATCACTTATGAGAATTCTCGAAAGTGGTTTCCATATAGCCGTGAATCAGTCAGCAAGCTTTAACCTTGGTTGGTGGAGTGGGTCCTGGAGCAAGCGAACGAGCGAGCACCGCTTTGCTCGTGTCCTGGATCTTCCACCTCTTGCTTTTGCGACCATCTATGGCTTCCTATCGCTACCTGTGGCAACAAACAGCCACTGTCTATGACTCTGCTCTTACCCCCCCTCCTGCAACACTACTCCCATTCCCCCTCACGGCATGGCGTGGCATGTTTGGCTGTCTGATGGCACGGCACGGCATGGCACGGCATGGCACGGCATGGCATGGCATGGCATGGCATGGCACGGCACGGCACGGCATGGCACGGCATGGCACGGCATGGCATGGCATGGCATGGCATGGCATGGCATTGCATGGCATGGCATGGCATGGCATGGCATTGCATGGCATGGCATGGCATGGCATGACATGGCATGGCATGGCATTGCATGGCATGGCATGGCATGGCACGGCTGTGTAATGCAGGCGAGCAAGCGGCTGTCGGAGGAGAAGTGGAACGACATGTTTGACGCCGAGGGGCGCATGGTGAACCTGGAGGCTGCTCTGCGCCTCATACAGCGCGGGGTATGTATGTGTCATGATGAGGGGGCATATATATTTGCTCAGCTGCTCGAGTGCTCTCAAGGATGGATTTGGTGTGCTGCTTGGGCTTCGTTATTCACCTCGCATGGTCAACCTGGAGTCTGATTTCCACCTCATGCAGCGTGAAGTATGTATGTGCCATGCTGAGAGGTATGTGCCATATGAAGAGGTGTGGGAATGAGTACCTGCTGGGGCTGGTCAAGGTCAACCCAGCAGCAACGAGTGCCTGGAGTCCCCCTCTGGTTTGGTTTCTCCCTTCCTGTTTTTCTCCCGGCAACCCAACCTTTTCAGGGCTGTGAGCTGGGCATTTGTCAAAGGGAGGTGTGGAAGTACCTGCTGGGACTGGTGAGCCCTTCTGCCACAAGTGCGGTGAGCTGAGGGGCATGAGTAGGGAGCCATATGCTTCTCTTTCAAACCCTTATCCTCCTCGCATTTCCCTGTTGTATCCCAATCCCTCAGGGTTGTGAACCGGGCATTCGCCCAGAGGTGTGGGAGTATCTGTTGGGGCTGGTCAGCCCGGCAGCCACGAGTGGCGAGTGTGGCGAGCTGAGGAGCATGCGCAGGGAGGCGTATGCTGCAATGCTCAAGGAGTGCCAGCTGGTGGACCCGGTCATTGGCAGTGGCTTCGTGGTTGACTTCCCCAGGGTTCAGGTGGGTGCAGAGTGGTGAAGAGCATTGCAGATTGGTGGAGAGTGGTGGAGAGGGGTGGAGAGGGATGGACGTGGGTGAATGACTGAGTAGGAGGAGGGAGGCGTATGCAGCGATGCTCAAGGAGTGCCAGCTCGTGGACCCGGTCATTGGCAATGGCTTCGTGGTTGACTTTCCTAAAGTGCAGGTGGGTACAGAGCGGTGAAGGGCGATGGAGAGAGGTATGGAGATGGGTGCATGACAGAGGAGAGGAGGGGAAGGCGTATGCTCCCCACCCCTCACTCCTCCCCCCACCGACCCCCCATTCCTCCTTTATCCCTCCTTTCCGCAATGCTCTGAGGTTGATCTCCCAGTCTCCTACGTCGGCCTGCTACCCCTCTGCCTCCTGAGCATCTCTCTTTCCCCTTCCCCATAACCCCCGTTTCCCCCATCCCCAATGCCCACCTGCCAGGACGATGGCACAGAGGTGGATCTCCCGGACTCGTACACGGGCCCTCTGCGCCTCGTGCCGCCCATCCCACCCCTCTCCCCTCATGCCCCTTGTTTCCCTCTCCCATCTCCCATCTCCCATCCCCCACCTCCTCCCCCAGGACGATGGCACAGAGGTCGATCTCCCGGACTCGTACACGGGCCCTCTGCGCCTCGTGCCGCCCATCCCACCCCTGGACACCGCCTGGGAGGAAACCGGAGCGCAGCTGGGGGTGCTGGAAGAGGGGGAGGAGGAGGGAGAGGGGGAAGAGGAGGAGGAAGAAGGCGAAGTGGAGGGAGGTACAAGTGACAGTGGTCGCGGTGGTCGTCGTCATGCTGGTGGCAGTGGCAGTGGCAGTGGCGGTGGCGGTGGGAGAAAGAGGAGGGGGCGGAGGGCGAGTGAGACGGCAGTGGATGAGGCAATGAGGACGTGGGCGGCGGAGAGGGCAGAGGTGGTGGCACGCGTGGGGCTGGACCGAATACACAAGTGGCGCCATGGACTCTACCAAATAGGTCGGTATTCAGGAGAACTGAGATAGGCTGGCCTGGAATAGAATCTCCCTTCGCTGTTCCCCCCACCCTTAGCGCTATCCTCACCCCACCCACCATCTGTCACTGATCCCGGCTCCAATTATTCCACATCTTCTCCTGAGACCTCTTCCATCACCCCCTTCCAAAGTGCTCCTCTCCTCCTAGATCGCCTCCTGAACCCCTTTCCCATCCACTCCCCCATCTCCCATCTCCCCCATCCCCTCCCCACGCCCCTCTCCCCCTCCCGCCCCCCTCCCCCACCCTCTTCTCACTGCAGGCGTAGACGTGACAAGAGCCGATCGTTCCCTGCTCTTCTTTGAGAGCAGTCGCAGCCGTGCCCGCCTGATGAACGTGCTGGCGGTGTACGCGTGGTTTGACCCCGAGGTGGGGTACTGCCAGCCTGGCAGTGCCAGGGCATGAGCGACAGCGACCTCTGTGTACGCGTGTTTCCACCCCTCCAACCCCCGCTTTCTGCCACCCCGCTTCTCCCATCCCATCTCCCCTCCCCTACAGGAGTGGATGTCACAAGAGCCGATCGCTCCCTGCTTTTCTTTGAGAGCAGTCGCAGCCGCGCCCGCCTAATGAACGTGCTGGCGGTGTACGCATGGTTCGACCCCGAGGTGGGGTACTGCCAGGGCATGAGCGACCTCATGTCGCCCATGGTCGTGCTGTACCAGGATGATGCTGATGCCTTCTGGGCTTTCGAAAGGCTCATGCGCAGAGTGGTGAGTGCGTCTGGTGTGGTTGGCAGAAGGGCGGTTGGGTGTGTGGCATGGTGTGGTTGGGCATTCAGAGGGAGATCAGCCTGGATAGCACCCTCTTGACTCTTTTTGCATCTCTTGCATCGTCTTCACTCCTGTGATTACTTTTGACCACCAGAGGGAGGACTTTATGAACACGGACACGGGGCTGGGCATTCAGAGGGGCTGTGGAAGCACCCTCAGGACATTGCACCGTCAGGACATTGCACCTTTACCCCTGTTTCTTCGTCTGGCCACCAGAGGGAGGACTTCATGAACATGGACACAGGGCTGGGCATTCAGAGGGAGATCAGCCTGTGGGAGCACCCTCATGATCCTTTTTGCATCTCTTGCATATTCTTCACCGTTTTTTTATGTTTTCATCCCCAGAGGGAGGACTTCATGAACACGGACACGGGCCTGGGCATTCAGAGGGAGATCAGCCGCCTCTCCCACATGGTCTACACTCTCGACCCTGAGCTGCATGCTCACTTGGGTGAGTGTGTGTTTGGGTGAGTGTGTGTTTGGGTGAGTGTGTTTGCAAACGCTTATGCGAACTGCATGCACACTCCCCCACCTCCCTCTCCCACATGGTCTACACTCTCAACCCCGAGCTGCATGCTCACTTGGGTGAGTGTGTGATGTAGCTCTCTGCTTGCATACACTTGTTTGAGTGTATACTCCCTCAGTTCCTCCCTCAGTTCCTCCCTCAGTCCCTCCCTCAGTTCCTCCCTCCCTCAGTTCCTCCCTCCCTCAGTTCCTCCCTCAGTTCCTCCCTCCCTCAGTTCCTCCCTCCCTCAGTTCCTCCCTCCCTCAGTTCCTCCCTCAGTTCCTCCCTCAGTTCCTCCCTCAGTTCCTCCCTCAGTTCCTTCCTCCCTCAGTTCCTCCCTCAGTTCCTCCCTCCCTCAGTTCCTCCCTCAGTTCCTCCCTCAGTTCCTCCCTCAGTTCCTCCCTCCCTCAGTTCCTCCCTCAGTTCCTCCCTCAGTTCCTCCCTCAGTTCCTCCCTCAGTTCCTCCCTCAGTTCCTCCCTCCCTCAGTTCCTCCCTCAGTTCCTCCCTCCCTCAGTTCCTCCCTCCCTCAGTTCCTCCCTCAGTTCCTCCCTCAGTTCCTCCCTCAGTTCCTCCCTCAGTTCCTCCCTCAGTTCCTCCCTCAGTCCCTCACTTCCTCCCTCAGTTCCTCCCTCCCTCAGTTCCTCCCTCAGTTCCTCCCTCAGTTCCTCCCTCAGTTCCTCCCTCCCTCAGTTCCTCCCTCAGTTCCTCCCTCAGTTCCTCCCTCAGTTCCTCCCTCAGTTCCTTCCTCCCTCAGTTCCTCCCTCAGTTCCTCCCTCAGTTCCTCCCTCAGTTCCTCCCTCAGTTCCTCCCTCAGTTCCTCCCTCAGTTCCTCCCTCAGTTCCTCCCTCAGTTCCTCCCTCAGTTCCTCCCTCCCTCAGTTCCTCCCTCAGTTCCTCCCTCCCTCAGTTCCTCCCTCAGTTCCTCCCTCAGTTCCTCCCTCCCTCAGTTCCTCCCTCAGTTCCTCTTTCAGTTCCTTCCTCAGTTCCTCCCTCCCTCAGTTCCTCCCTCAGTTCCTCCCTCCCTCAGTTCCTCCCTCAGTTCCTCCCTCAGTTCCTCCCTCCCTCAGTTCCTCCCTCAGTTCCTCCCTCCCTCAGTTCCTCCCTCAGTTCCTCCCTCAGTTCCTCCCTCAGTTGTTGTAAATGTATCTTATATATACAACATACATAGGCTAGAATAGGTGTAGCTCTTTAAGCCATTGGGGGGTTGGGTGTACACTCCAACCACACTTTGTGGTTGGGTCAAGATTTGGTTTGGTCTTGGTCCTTGGTTGGCACTTGCCAACATTTGGTCCTAAGGCCAACCAATCACAAGCTAGCAACATTGTGGGGTTCCCTACTCCACAAGGCAACTCACCCATTGGCCAACTTAGTGGCCAATAGGGTTGCACCTTCTTCCAACCTCTCTTCCTTGCATGCTTGTACTATAGAGCCTCCTTGGCTCATTACTCAACCATTCTTGAATTCTATCATGGTATTCAGAGCCAAATGGCTCACGCCACCTCCCTCGATCCTTAGGCCGTAATTTCCTCTCCGCGTCTTAGATCTAGCCTCCCGCGGCCTCAATCCTCCCTCCCGTACCTCAGATCTAGCTTTCCGCGGCTCAGATCTACTCCTCCGCGGTCTCAATCCTCCCTCCCGCGGCCACAATCCTCCCTCCCGCGGCCTTAATCCTCCCTCTCGCGGCCTCCGACCGCTCTCCCGCGGCCTCAATCCTCCCTCCCGCCGCCACCCCTCCCTCACGCCTTCCGTCGCGGACGGCCAGCACACCGTCGCGGACGGCCAGCAAGCCGTCGCGGACGGCCAGAAAGCCGTCGCGGACGGCCAGAAAGCCGTCGCGGACGGCCAGCAAGCCGTCGCGGACGGCCAGCAAGCCGTCGCGGACGGCTAGCGAACCGTCGCGGACGGCCAGCGCGCGGCCACGAGCACCCCGCGCGTCGACGCGGACGGCCAGCGCGGAGTCGCGGCCGACCTGTGCGCCATCCCGAACGGCCGCCGCGCGATCGCCGACGACCTCCGCGCCGACGCGGACGACCGACGCGGAGCCGCGGCCGACCCTCGCGCTGACGCGGACGGCCGACGCAGAGCCGCGGCCGACCCTCGCGCTGACGCGGACGGCCGACGCAGAGCCGCGGCCGACCCTCGCGCTCTCACGGGCGGCCGACGCGCCGCCGCGACTGACCTGCGCGACCTCCTCCCTTTCATCCGCGCCCTGCCCCACACTTCCGCGCCATCCTCCCTCTCCCCTACCTCCTCCCCCCCCCTACTTCACCCTTAATCGCAACAGCAACAGCACCTAGCAGCGGCACCTTTAACCCTAAACCAGCAGCGCCACCCTGTTACGGCACCAGCAGCGGCACCTTCAACGGCACCAGCAGCGGCACCTTCAACGGCACCAGCAGCGGCACCTTCAACGGCACCAGCAGCGGCACCTTCAACGGCACCAGCAGCGGCACCTTCAACGGCACCAGCAGCGGCACCTTCCCGACTTCGCCATCATGGCGTCCGCAGACTCATCGGTCGACCTGGCGACCATTGACTCTCTCGAGTTGTTGGGCGACAACTCGGCCGCCAACTGGCACTCTTATGCCCACTCCGTCGAGGTGTTGCTCTCCTCGGTTGTCGTCAGCGGATATACCCTCCGTTCCGTCGTGTTCCAGGAGGAAGGCGGACTCCAGCCCATCGCCCCTTCCGCCCCCACCGGACCTCCTCCTGACGAGCCCGGACCTGAGCCCGAGCCTCCTGGTGATCCTCCCACCTTCGCGCCGGATGTCAACAATCCTCAGAGCATGGAAACTGCCATCCGTACCTACCGCACCGCACTCAACGACCACCTTCGCCGTCAACTGCGCTATGAGGACGACAAGCGCGCCTACGACGAGGCTGCTGCCCGCCACCGCGATTACCAAGCTCGACTCGCCACGTACACTACACGTCTCGCCAGCTACACCACCGACATCGCTGCGTGGCGCATTGCTGACCGTCGAGCTCTCGCCATCCTCCTCGCCACTATCCCCTCCTCCCTCAAACGAGAGCTTTCACCTACCTCCTCCTCCCACCTGTGGCAACTGCTTGTCGACCTCTTTGACCGGCAGGACATCGCCACCCTCTATGCCCTCATCAAGGAATTTGGATCCATCACCATGGATTCCACTGCCGGCGCAGCCGCCTTTACTCGCCGCGTCCTTGACCTTGCTCGCCGCCTTGCAGCACTTGGCGTTACCTACCCTGACACTGTCATCTGCTGCCACCTCCTCGAAGGCCTCACTCCCGCCTTCGATGCCCACAAGCTCGCATACATGCAACTCCTCTCCAAGCATGACACTCCCGCTCAAGTTGCCCAGTGGATTATCACCACTGAGGCTGAAATCCTTCGCCACTCCTCCTCCACTGCCGCGGTAGCACAGCAGCGCAGCGGCAAGGGCGGACGTGGGGGAGGGCGTGGAGGTGGGCGTGGTGGTGGTCGAGGCGGCTCTGGCGGTCGTGGTGGTGCGGGTCGTGGGGCAGCAGCGGCCTTCCCACCCTGTCAGTATCTTCCCCTCTATGGCCCCACCCGAGGCCAACGCTGCAACCAAACCACTCATGCAACTGACACGTGCTTCAAGGCACTCAGCGATGAGTGGTTCGCTCGTGGGAACTCTGGCACCCCTCCTCGCTGGTCCGCCCTTAATCCCCGCCCCACTCCCCTCGATGTTCGCACCTCTCCCCTCTACGCCCCCTCCTCCTCCTCCCAGGCCCACCAGGCCTTTGCTCTCCCCTCTCAGCAGCAGCAGCAGCAGCAGCAGCAGAGTGTCCAGCAGCAGGGACCGCAGCAGTATGGGCAGCAGCTCCAGCAGCTCCAGCAGCAGCTTCAGCAGCTCCAGCAGCAGCTCGACCTCCAGCCCCAACTTCCTCTCCTCCCTCCTCCTATCCCCCAGCAGCAGCCGTTTCCCAGCTGGACCGCCGGAAATGCCGCCTCTGCGGCCCACCTCTCCGGTCCATCCCCTGCGCCGTCCACAGGTGGCAGTGTGACCCCCTTTCCCTCCTCTGGCTTTGTTGGTCTCCTTAGTCAGCCTCCTTCTGTTGCATCTCCTATGTATGCCCCTGCTATTAATGAAACCTCAATTCAGTATTCCGCCTCACCCTCCTCCACCCTTGAGTTCGTCTTGGACAGTGGAGCCACTGATAATGTCTTTCGAGATGCCGGCAAACTCAATCCTCTTCCCACATCCACGTCCCTCCTTGGCGCTGATAGCAGCTTTTCCATCCCCTGTCACAACACCTCCACCCTTCCCTGTCCTCTCTTTCCCTCAGGTACTGTCACAGGTCTTCACATTCCCTCCCTTCGCACCAACCTCCTCTCCCAAAGGTCCCTCCAACAATCCATGATCACCACTCTCACCCCAGGTGGTGCTAACCATTGTGATCTCTACCACACCTCCACAGGTCGTTTCCTCGCCCGTATTCCTTACTGTCCCCGCACCCGTCTATACACCCTTCGAGTTCCTCGCCCCCTCACCTTCCAAGTTGCCTCCCCCCCCCTCTTCCCCCCCCCCCCTCCCCTCCCCTCCACTAACCCACCCGTCCCCCCTCGCCCCCCTGACTCTGACTGCTCATGTTGCTCCCTCTCCCACCCTGCCATCCTCCTCCATCACAGGCTAGGTCACCCCAACTTCGCCACTCTGCGCTCCTCTGTATCCTCCGGTCTCCTCCACGGTCTCCCCTCTTCCCTCCCTCCCCTCCCAAAGTCCCCTGCCCCCCCTTGCGTCGTCTGTGTTCAGAGCAAGCTCAAGCAGCAGCCGCACCGGAGCTCCCCCTCCGCTGCTGCTCAGCCACTTGATCTTGTTCACATGGACCTCTGGGGCCCTAACCCTTCCCCCACTCGCCAAGGCCATCGCTACCTCCTCGTGCTCGTCGATGACCACAGTCGGTACTCGTCCGTCTCTCTCCTTCGGACGAAGGCGGATGCCCCGACCGCGATCATTGCTTGGCTCGAGCAAGCCAACACCCACTTTGGCCGCCCTGTTCGTCGCCTCCACTCTGATGGTGGTGGTGAGTTCCTTAATACCCAAATTTCCTCCTACTGCCAGTCCCGCGGCATTCTCCAGACTCACACCCTCCCTCACTCCCCACAGCAGAACGGTGTCGCTGAGAGCCGTGTTCGGGAGATCACCAAAACGGCTCGGTGTCTTCTTGTCCACGCCTCATGCCCCCCTTCTCTGTGGGGCTACGCCCTCCTTCATGCCGCCCTCCTTACTAACCTCTACCCTCACCCCCTCCTCCCCTCCACCACCCCCACTGAGCTATGGACAAAGGACAAACCCGATGTCTCCCCTCTTCGAGTCTGGGGCTCAAAGGCCTATGTCCTCATTCACCCGTCTGACCGATCCCGCTCCCTTGGAAAGCTTGCCCCTCGTACCCTTCCTTGCGTCTTCCTTGGTCATAACCCCTCCTCCCCCGACTACCTTTTCCTCCACCCCCCTTCCGGTCGACTAATTCGCAGCAGAGATGTCGTCTTTGACGAGTCCACCCCGTACTATTCCTCTCCCCCGTCCACTGACCCACTCCCACCTCTGACCCGTCCCCTTGTCTGGTCTGACACCACCCCTCCCCCTCTCCTCCCTCCTCCCCCCATCCTCCCACCCCCTCCCCCTCCGCCCTCCCAGTCCCACGGTGCCCCTCCCTCGTCTGGTGACATCTTTGACCCGGACCCTCTATCTTCCCCTGTCTCCCCCGCCCACTCCTCCCCCGGTGCCCCTCCCCCTCCCTCCCAACCACCTCCCTCCCCCACTCCCCGCACCATACTCACCCGGTATCCTCACACCAGGTCATGTGACAGTATCCTTGGTGCACCGCCCCCTGTTACCCTCTCTACCTCTTCCCTACCCTCTCTACCTCTTCCCTTCCCCCTCTTTCTCCCCTCCTTCACCACTTCTTCCAGGCTGTCTTACACCACGCCTCTCCTGCACCAGCCTCCTCGACCACCTCCCCATCCTCGGTAGCAGCACCTCCAGCAGCAGCCATTGCAGCGGCACCAGCAGCGGCAGGTGCAGCAGCAGCAGCGGCACCAGCAGCGGCAAGTGCAGCGGCAGCAGCGGCCTCCACAGCAGCACCAGCAGCGGCACCAGCAGCGGCACCAGCAGCGGCACCAGCAGCGGCACCAGCAGCGGCACCAGCAGCGGCACGAGCAGCGGCCCCAGCGGTTATCCGCGCCTTCCACACCTCCCTCTCTGAGGACTCCCATGAGGAGTTCCTTGACCTCCACCTTTCCGACCCCTCCCTCCTCCCCATCACCTTTGACCTGTCTGGAACACCAGTCTTCGCCTTTTCCTCTGCTCCCTCCATCTTCGTCCCAACCACGTACGAGGAGGCCATGGCTTGCCCCGACGCCCCGCTCTGGCTTGCCGCCATCATCAAGGAGCTCGAGGCATTTATCGCCAACTCCTCCTTCGTTGATGTCCCTCGCCCTCCCTCCTCTACGAACGTGGTAAAGGGGAAGTGGGTGTTTCGCGTCAAACAGCTACCAGGAGAACCGCCCGTCTACAAGGCCCGGTATTGCGCCAAGGGCTTCACGCAGCGGTATGGTTTTGACTTCTTCGACACCTTCTCCCCCACCGCCAAACCTGCTACCGTTCGCGCTGTACTCGACCTCGCCGCTCGCCTCAACATGGAGATCCACTCGATGGATGTCTCCAACGCCTTCCTGCAAGGCGTACTACGTGAACTCATTTACATGGAGCGCCCAGACGGCTTCCACCTCCCCTTCCCCGCCGACTCCGTCTGGCAGCTGCGCCGACCCGTGTACGGGCTCCGTCAGGCACCCAGGGAGTGGCATGCCAAGCTTGCTGCCACCCTTGCTGAGCTTGGCTTTCGCACCTCCCGCTCTGACGCCAGCCTCTTCCTCCGCACCTCTCCCTCCCCCTTCTACATCCTCGTCTATGTTGACGACATGATCCTCCTCACCGCCGACCTTGCCGAGCTCGAGACTGTCAAGGCGGAGCTGGGCAGCCGTCTCAAGTGCAAAGACCTGGGAGAGCTGCAGAACTACCTCGGCATGACCATCACTCGCGACCGCTCCGCCCGCACCATCTCACTCTCTCAGGGTCACTACCTCCAGCAGGTCTTGGACCGGTTTGACATGGCGCGCGGCAACCCCCAGCCCACTCCCCTCTCGGTTGGGCACCACCTCTCCCCACCCTCCTCTCCCTCTCCCTCCTCCCATCCTTATCCGGAACTCATCGGCTCTCTCATGTACGCCATGGTTTCCACTCGCCCCGATCTTGCCTACCCCATCAGCGTCCTCGCTCGGTTCGTTGGCGCTGGCAAGCACACGGAAGAGCACTGGCAGGCCGCCAAGCGTGTCCTTCGCTACATTCGTGGCACCAAGGACTATGTCCTCACTCTTGGCGGCCCTTCCCCACCACACCTCAACGGCTACAGCGACTCTTCCTGGGCTGATTCTCGACCGGATCGGCGGTCCTCTCAGGGCTATGGCTTCTCCCTCGGCAGCGGTCTCATCAGCTGGCGGTCCACACGCTCCTCTGCCGTCGCCCTCTCCTCCTGCGAAGCAGAGCTCTATGCTGCGACCATGGCCGCGCAAGAAGCACGCTGGCTCACCTTCCTCCTTGATGAGCTCGGAGCCCCCCAACGCTGTCCCACCATCTGGTGTGACAACGCCAGCACCATCCACCTCACCAAGGACGCTGTGTATCATGGGCGCTCAAAACATATTGAGCTTCGCTACTTCTTCATTCGCGATCTCGTTGAGGCCGGCCACATTCGTCTTGGCAAAATCGACTCGGCAGCCAACCTCGCCGACATCTTCACCAAAGCTCTTCCCCTAGCGTCCCACTCCTTCCTGTTGCGTCTCCTTGGGCTCACCCCGCCACCAGTTTTGGCGGCCTCCTGATTACATTTTTTCTAGCCTTATGCATGTTGGGGGGTTGTGTTGTAAATGTATCTTATATATACAGAATACATAGGCTAGAATAGGTGTAGCTCTTTAAGCCATTGGGGGGTTGGGTGTACACTCCAACCACACTTTGTGGTTGGGTCAAGATTTGGTTTGGTCTTGGTCCTTGGTTGGCACTTGCCAACATTTGGTCCTAAGGCCAACCAATCACAAGCTAGCAACATTGTGGGGTTCCCTACTCCACAAGGCAACTCACCCATTGGCCAACTTAGTGGCCAATAGGGTTGCACCTTCTTCCAACCTCTCTTCCTTGCATGCTTGTACTATAGAGCCTCCTTGGCTCATTACTCAACCATTCTTGAATTCTATCATCAGTTCCTCCCTCAGTTCCTCCCTCAGTTCCTCCCTCCCTCAGTTCCTCCCTCAGTTCCTCCCTCCCTCAGTTCCTCCCTCAGTTCCTCCCTCAGTTCCTCCCTCAGTTCCTCCCTCAGTTCCTCCCTCCCTCAGTTCCTCCCTCAGTTCCTCCCTCAGTTCCTCCCTCAGTTCCTCCCTCAGTTCCTCCCTCAGTTCCTCCCTCAGTTCCTCCCTCAGTTCCTCCCTCCCTCAGTTCCTTCCTCCCTCAGTTCCTCCCTCAGTTCCTCCCTCCCTCAGTTCCTCCCTCAGTTCCTCCCTCAGTTCCTCCCTCCCTCAGTTCCTCCCTCAGTTCCTCCCTCAGTTCCTCCCTCAGTTCCTCCCTCAGTTCCTCCCTCAGTTCCTCCCTCAGTTCCTCCCTCCCTCAGTTCCTTCCTCCCTCAGTTCCTCCCTCAGTTCCTCCCTCAGTTCCTCCCTCAGTTCCTCCCTCAGTTCCTCCCTCAGTTCCTCCCTCAGTTCCTCCCTCCCTCAGTTCCTCCCTCAGTTCCTCCCTCCCTCAGTTCCTCCCTCAGTTCCTCCCTCAGTTCCTCCCTCAGTTCCTCCCTCAGTTCCTCCCTCCCTCAGTTCCTCCCTCAGTTCCTCCCTCCCTCAGTTCCTCCCTCAGTTCCTCCCTCAGTTCCTCCCTCAGTTCCTCCCTCAGTTCCTCCCTCAGTTCCTCCCTCAGTTCCTCCCTCCCTCAGTTCCTCCCTCAGTTCCTCCCTCCCTCAGTTCCTCCCTCAGTTCCTCCCTCCCTCAGTTCCTCCCTCCCTCAGTTCCTCCCTCAGTTCCTCCGTCAGGCGCCGGCACCATGTTCTTCACGGTGCGCACCGTCATGGCCATGTTCCGCCGCGAGCTGTTTGTCATCAAGGCATGCTCCCTGTCTCCCCCTTGCATCTCCCTCTCTACCCCCTACCACCTCAACAGACGAGATAGGAGCGGGCACCATGTTCTTCACGGAGCGAACAGTCATGGCCATGTGCTTGTTGAGAACTGACCTTCCATCGGGCATGTTCCCTGTCTCACCACCCCCCACCTCTCCCTCCCCTTCCCCCAGACGAGATAGGAGCAGGCACCATGTTCTTCACAGTCCGCACTGTCATGGCCATGTTCCGTCGCGAGCTCTCCTTCGCTGACGCACTCTACCTCTGGGAGGTGAGCCCTCATCGATGCCTGCCTGCCTGCTCTCCTGAGGCACTGACTGACCGTGGGGGTATGTGACGTACACGCCTCAGGAGACGTTGATTCTGCAAGGTGACTTTTGAGTTGACTGCGCCACTGAGGAACTGCCACTGAGCCACTGAGGCACTGACTGACCGTGGGGGTATGTGACGTACGGGCCTCAGGAAATGTTGATTCTGCGAGGTGACTGTGAGCTGCGCGCTGGGAGGGCCATTTGTGCTCTGATAAACCTCCGAGGTGCTCCATGTTTTTGAGACGTCTCAAAAACTGCGCGCTGGGAAGGCCATTTGTGCCCTGATAAACCTCCGAGGTGCTCCATGCGCGGAACGCTAATGCGGGAGGAGGATCCGGCCGGCCATGGGAGGGAGGGTTGCAAGGGGAAAGATGTCTGCGAGTGTCTAGACTCAAGATCACGAACGAGAAGGAGTCTTCTCCCCCCCCCCCCAACCCCCCCCAATCCCTCCTCCCTGTCAGATGATGTGGGCGTGGGACTATGACGCGTGCAGTGCAGCGCTCCTCCCTCTAGCAGACCAAGCCATTTTCCACACGGCCCGCCACCTGCCACACCTCACCATGGAACGCCAAGCCTACATCGCCGCCACCGCCGCTGCCGTCCGGGCGGCGGCGTCCGTCCTACTCGACGCCGATCTCTTCACAGCTATCGCTGTGGATATCGCCAATGCCACCCGCGTGCCCCTCTCTGCTGTTCCCAGCGCTGGTGCCTCCAGTGCTGGCGGTGCTGCGAGCATTACCAGCAGCAGCAGCGGCGGCAGTGGCAGCGGTGGTGGTGGGGGTTCGCTTTCGACGTATGCGTCTGGCTCGGTGGGTACTGCGAGCAGCATTGCTGGCAGCGGCGGCTCGTCGGCGTTTGCAGCGCCGCACGAGGATGCGGATCGATGCTCTGTGGACCTGTTTTCGTCCCCACAGAGGCTGGAGATTGCTCTTATGGCTGCCGAGCTGGCTGTGACTCAGGCTGCTGTTCATGCTGTGCCTGATACCCCCGCGTCTGGGGCTCTTATGGGGAGGAAAGAGGGTGGGGGAGTGGGTGGGAGGGAGTTTGTTGTTCCTGAGGAGTGGGAGGAGGATGGAGGGGTGGAGGAGGGTGAGGAGGGGTGGGAAGGGGAGGACGGGGATGAGGAGGCATATGAAGGGAGTGAGAGTGAAGAGGACGAGGAGAGAGAGGGTGAAAGTAGGAGTGAGAGTCAGGGCAGTGACTTAGAAGGTGAGAGTGGGGAGGAGGATCAGGGGAATATGGGGTATGGGTCAGAGGAGGAGAGGGAGGGAGCACAGGGGGAGGGGGAGGAAGGGGGAGAGAGTGAGGGGGAGGAGGAGGGAGAGTGGGGGAGGGATAGGCGCCTGTCTCAGCAAGCAGCTAGGATAGCGGGAGTGTGGGAGGAGGAAGAGAAGGAAGCTGAAGAGGTGGCAGGTGCAGGAGCAGCAGTGGGAAGGGAAGGAGCAGCAGTGGGAGGGGGAAGAGTGGAAGGAGGGGTAGGTGAAGGGGCAGGAGGAGGGCCAGGAGGGGCAGGCACGGGCACAGCAGGGGGAGCGATTGGAGGCCTGTGGGGTGCGTCAGGTGGCAATGATTCGTCCATATTTGGCCGCATGCGGTCGCTGTGGGGCAAGAAGGACGACGCTGCTGCTCCTGCCTCTCCTGCTCCTCCTGCTACTGCTCCCCTCTTGTGGGGAAGGAAGGATGACCCTGCTGCTCCTGCTGCTCCTGCTGCTGCTCCCTTCTTGTGGGGCAAGAAGGACGAATCCCCCCTTCCCCCTCTTCCTCCTGCTCATCATCCTCCTCCTCCTGCTGCGGCTCCTGTAGCAGCTGCGGCTAGCGCTGGTGCTGCCAGTGAGGGCGAGGAGAGGGTGGGCGGTGGTAGGAGAGTGCATCAAAGCCACTCTGCCAGTGAGCTGACACACGTTCACAGCATCACCACCAGCGGCACCACCACCACCAGCAACACCAGCAACACCCGCACACATGCTCGTGAAACTTTCATGGCCTCAACACACTCGAACACCAGATCTGATGGCACAGCAGCCACAACAGCAGCAGCAGCAGCAGTTTTGTCAGCAGCTGTAGCGGCAGAACCTACAGCGGCAGCAGCAGCAGCGGGCAGCAGCAGTGAGGGGCTATTAGACGGGTTGTTTGGCTTCACACGCAGCATCACCATTCACGTCATGGGCAGCAGCAGCAGCACCACCACCCGCCCGCCCCTCCCTGCCTCCTCTCCTCCGATCGCCTCCGGACACAGGCACAGCAGCAGCAACGCGGAAGACACAGTGCTGGATCTATCAGCCGTCTCCTCCCGAGTGGCCTTTGATCCGTCTAAGGACCTTCCTCCGGATGAGCGCCTGCCCACGAGTCAGCAGCTCGAGGCTCGGAGGCGGGCGGCTCTGAGAGGAGGGGTAGGGAGCTGTGTGGAGCAGGGGCGGAGTGAGGGGAGGAGTGAGGGGAGGAGCGAGGGGAGGGGGCGGATTGTGCGGTCGGTTTCGGGGGGAGACTGGAAGGAGAGTGCAGCTGGAAGAGAAGGACGAGAGGGAGGGGAGGGGAGAGAGGGCAGAGAACGGAGAGAGGGGGATGGTGGGGGTGGTAGGGAAGGGGGTTTGGCCAGGAGTGGGTATGGGAGGGCAGGGTTCGACGTAGGGAAGCCGCCTCCTGCTGCTGCTCGGAAGGGCCGATGGAGTGAGAGAGAGGATGGGGAGAGGAGGGAGGAGGATGGGGACGAGAGGAGAGGAGAGAGCATGGGAAGGACCGGAGGTGAGGAGGTGGATGGCAGAGGAGGAAGCAACGGTGCTGATTTTCCAGCTGGAGGGCAGCTGCAGATTGACGGTCAGGATCGGCCGCCGCTCCCGCTGCGCAGGTACCAATCAATGGACACAGAGAGAAAGAAGAAAATTCCAAACATCAGCGCCGCTACCAGCGGCAACAGCATGAGCAACAAGGGGAATATTTCTAGCAGCGTGAGAGAAAGCTCATCCGGAAGAGATACTTCAAGCTCCACCCGCTCCCTGCAGCGACCCATGGGAGGCTCGCTCAAATTCGACGTCCCCCGCATCGACGTCAATGCTCTCCCCACCATCCTCGCCCCACCCTCGCACCCCTCCCACCCGTCCCAGCGAGCCCGCACCCACCTCCCCTTCCCCCTCTCCTCCCACCACCAGCCCTCCTCCACGTCTTCCTTCCACTCGCGCCTCCTCCGCCGGCAAAACAGCTCGCAGAAACAGAAGGCAGCAGCGGTGGCCGTGCAGCGGCAGCAGCAGCGGCAGAAGCAGCAGCAGCAGCAGCAGCTGCAGCAGGTGAAGCAGAAGCACGGGTTTCTGAGGAGGTACCAGAGCATGCATCCGGGGCTGATGCTGCTGCGGCCGCTGCACCTGCCGCTGGTGTGGAAGCAGGAACAGCAATTGGCCGAGTTGAAAAGCCATAGGAGCATGAGAGAGCATCGGAGTGTGGGAGAAGCAGCAACAGGTGCTGCTCACGACTTCTCTGCTGCTCTTGCCTCTGTTGCTGCTTCTGCTGCGGCGGTCAAGAGCAGTAGCGACAGCTTTTGGGGTTTCAGCACTGCTCTTGATCCACCTGAACACAGCGATAAGCCCACCGCTCCTGCTGGTGCTGCCGCCGCCACCGCCACCGCTGCTGCTGCTACAGCCATGAGCAACTGGAGTCCCGCTAGAGTCTTCTCTGCTGGACCTACGTCGGCTGCTGCTACTACTACTGCTGCTACAGCTACTTCTCTCAGCAGAGCAGGCGGTACCAACCACAGTGCCACCCGCAGCTTCACAGCAGATTCCTCCTTTGACCCCTCCACCACCCCTGCTTTCTCCTCTCGAGCCCTCTCCCGCTCCTTCTCCTGGGCTGACTCCGGGCCTTACAGGCGGGACAATCTTAGGTTCGCCGCCACCATTGCTCTGCGCGAACCTTCCTCCCGAACCAGCCTCCACAGGCACGGCAGCCAGGCGCTAGGCTCGGCACGGAGCGTCGGTTCTCGCTCGGCGAGGTCCCGCCGGGACAAGCTGCGGAGGGGGGTGAGTTTCGGTTCGGAGCCGGACCTAGGCTCGGGAAGAGGTTCGGGTGGGAGTTTTGGGTCGCCGTCGGAACAGAAACGGAGGAGAAGCTTCGAGGCTCGGAGGGAAGGAAGGGAAGGAGGAGCAGATGGAGAAGGAGGAGTAACAGCAATAGCAGCGGCAGCAGCAGTGGCAGCTGCGGCGGCGTCAGGAGTTGGGAATATGAATGTGAGGCGGGTAAGGAGCGATGAGGAGAGCTTGGGTTCACTAAACCTGGTATCACGTGGCATGCAGCCTCTCCCCTTGAGAGACAGTCCAAAAGCACCCATAGGCGCACTGAAGGGCACTCAAGACAGTCCAAAAACAACCACCGGGGTCACGAAGGACAGTCCGAAACCGCCCATTGGGGCCGTGAAGGGCCAGCAGGACAGTCTAGGGCCACCCATGGGGGGCATGCTGAGAGACAGCCCGAAAACGCCCCTGAGTATGAAAAACGCCCAGGGGGGAATGCAGAGGGAGCTGGGGCGAATGGGTAGCCCCAAGATCCCCGCCCTGGAAGGAGCGCTGCGGCGGGAGGTGGATGGAGGCTCGCCGCTGTCTGCCCCTACCCGTGGAGACTCGCCACTGTCGTTTTCTTCGCGTGCCGTGCCGGTGCTGTCAGTGCCTGCACCTGCACCTGCACTTGCTCCTGCTCCTGCACCTGCACCTGCAGCGTATGAGCCGTCTGAAAAGTCAGTGTCGGTGCTGTCGGTGCCTGCGCCCACGCGTGAGACGCTTGAGTGGAGTCAGAGGCACATGCGAGGGCAATCCCCCAGGAAGGCCTACTCGCCTGATGCACGTGCCTCTGCCGCCGCCGCCGCTACCGCTTCTTCTGCAGCCCCTTCTGTCAGTACTGCCGCTGCTGCCTGTGCTGCTGATGCTGCTGGTGCTGCTGCAGTGGGTGAGTCTGCACCTGTTGGGTCTCAGTGTGATAAAGAGAGCAGGGTGGGGGATGGTAGCAAGGAAGATCAGCGTGCTCCTCTGCAGCGGCTAAGGCCCCCCTGTGTTGAGCTCCCTGAATCCGCTGCTGCTGCTGCTACGGGTGCTGCTGCTGCCAGTGCTGGCTCTGGCTCTGGCGCTGGTGCTGCTGCTGCTGCTGCTGGTGCTGGTGCTGCTGCTCCTGTTGCTGGTGCTGGCTCAGATACAAGGCCCTCTCTCTTCCTGCCTTCCAGGTCGCCTGGAACTTTCTCCCACAAGCCCTCCCGCTCCCTCCCTTCACCCTCCTCTGCCGCTGCTTCCGCTCGCCCTGCCTCACCTGCTGATCTGCCCATTGCAGTTGGGAAGCGCAGGCAGGCTGGCAGCAGCATGGGTGGTGGTGCTAGTGCTGCTGGTGCTGCTGCTAGTGCTGGTGCTGCTGCTGCTGCTCGCACTAGCAGTTTTCCCCTAGGTCTGCCTCCCATATCTCCCAGGGTCGGCTCAGCAAGCTCGGGCACCGAGCCTGCAGGTTCGGGATCCGACAGCATGTTCGGGCACGGCTGGGGAGGCTCCACTAAATCCCCTCGCTTCCTGCCTTCTCCTCCCAGCATGGCTGGCAGCACAGCAGGCAGCAAACCGAAACACGGGGCAAAATCAAAACACGATTCCGCAGCAGAGGTGGGCGCTGATGAAGAGAAGCATCAGACGGGGCCCACGCAAGACGACTCAGTCGATCTCATGCCAGAGCGAGCTTTAGAGGAGCCAGACGCCCTACCAGACGAGCCAACAGACGTGCCATTCCTCTTCCCACCCTCCAAGTCCCTCGCTAGGGCGTCCCATGAAACCAGAGGCAGGTCGATGCACGAAAGGGGAGGAGCCCAAACGAGCAAAGACCATCCCGATCACCCCCCTCACTCGTTCCCTCACTCAAGGTCTCTGTCTGGAGCCTCTCCGCCCTCTCCTGCTAGCATCTTTAAGGCTCCCCTCCGACGCTTAAACCTCAAGGTTCCCCCTGAACTACACCTGAATCTCAAGTCACCCCGGGCGGAACACCCTCCGAAATCCCCGGGTTCCGTCCCCTTTGCCCTCCCTTTTGAGGTGACCCTTGGGCTAAAATCCCCGGGTCCGTTCAGAATCCCTCCTGAGCTAAGCACTGGAATGAAGTCTCCACGACCGTTTGTTGCCCCTGATCTTTTAAAATCCCCGCTGGCGCTTAAATCCCCGTCTTCTAAAGAGTTCCTGGCGAAGATTTTCGACGACACTAACCGAGCGGCAATGCAGTCGAGTGCGGTGAAAGGGGGTGCCAAGGGGTGGCACAGCCTCCCGCGGGAAGCAGGAGGGGTGATGGGAGGGCGAGGGGAGGCGGAGGAGAAGGAATGGGAGAGAAGGCACACAGACAAGGAGAGTGGGCGGGGGATGGAGTGGCTGGGGATCCCCCAAAGGAGCTTAAGTGGGGAACGGGATAAAAGGGATAAAAGTAGACTAACGCATTACAGAAGAGCTAGCGGCCACGAAGGGAGGACGGGGTTTTGGGGGGCGAAGGAGGCAGGGGAGGCAAAGGGGGAGGAGGAGAAGGAGAAAGAGTCAGGAGGGGTAGCAGAGGAGAGGGTGAAGAGCATGAGGGAAGCAGGGATTTTCGATGGAAGGGTGGCTGTGAGTGGGGGAGAAGCGACAGCAGAGGTGTTGGCGACGGGTGAAGCAGCAGCTGAAGAGGAGAGGGGGAAGGGGGAGGGCAAAGCAGTGGGTGAAAGGGAGAGGGAGGGAGTGAAAGCGGGGCAAGAGGCAGATGTGGATGGGGAGTGGCAGGGATTCGGCGTGGTGCAAAGCCCATCGCTGTCCTTGACTCCTCCTCCTGCTGCTCCTGCTATTGCTGCATCTGCTGCTGCTGTACCTGCTGCTTCTGTTGCGCCTGCTTCTGCTGCGGCTGCTCCTGCTGCTCCTTCTTCACCTGCGGGGCCTGCTGTAGGTGCAGAGGACCTGTTCCTCTTCAAGCCTCTCTCTTCCTCCACACCACCCAAAGTACTGCCACCACCACCCACAGCCCTTCCCGCCCCAGCAGCAACAACAACAACCACACCACCGTCGGCATCATCCCCCTCTTCCTCTTCATCAGCAGTACTGGCTACTGCGGCAACAGCAACAGACAGCCCAAGCTCCACCCCTAGTTCCATCTCCCAAACCTCTCCCTCCCTAGCCTCAAGCACAGGCTCGGCTTCAGGCGCGGGCTTACTCCCGGACCGCAGGCGGCCCTCCATCCCCCCTCTCATGGTCCTCGCCCCGTCCGCACCTCTACCCAGCTCCGTCACCAAACCTGCCGCCGAGCCTCCGTCGTCCCCTACCGAGTCTAACCTGTCGTCCCCTGCTCTGTCTGTGGCTGAGATTCCGTCCCCACAGGGGGAGGTGGATGAGGAGGGGGTGCTGGTGGGGGGCGGGGAGGAGGATGGGGAGGTGGAGGTAGAGAGAATGACGACCTTCTGTGTTCTGGCGATTCTGCTGGAGATGAGGGAAGACCTGGTGCAGTATGCTCAGGGGCTGGACGATGTTGTGCATGTGAGTGGGGCACTTAGGGTATGCGAGTAATGTGGGATATGTGTGGTGCATGCATGCTGGTGATCCTGCTGGGGATGAGCAAGGACTTGGTGCAGTATGCTCAGGGGCTGGACGACGTTGTGCATGTGAGTGACCCATGTGGGGCATTTGGGTGGGGCATGTGAGCAATGTGAGTGGGGTATGCGTGGTGCATGTTGGTGCAGTATGCTCAGGGTCTGGACGACGTTGTGCATGTGAGTGACCCATGTGGGGCATTTGGGTGGGGCATGTGAGCAATGTGAGTGGGGTATGCGTGGTGCATGTTGGTGCAGTATGCTCAGGGTCTGGACGACGTTGTGCATGTGAGTGACCCATGTGGGGCATTTGGGTGGGGCATGTGATCAATGTGAGTGGGGTATGCGTGGTGCATGTTGGTGCAGTATGCTCAGGGTCTGGACGACGTTGTGCATGTGAGTGGGGCACTTAGGGCATGTGAGTAATGTGGGATATGTGTGGTGTGTTGTATGCTGGCGATTCTGCTGGAGATGAGAGAGGACCTGGTGCAGTATGCTCAGGGTCTGGACGATGTAGTACATGTGAGTGACGTATGTGGGGCATGAGAGTAAATTGTGTGAATGGGTGTGGTATATGTGTGCATGCATGCTGGCAATCCTGCTGGGGATGAGGGAGGACCTGATGTAGTGCAGTATGCTCAGGGGCTGTATGATTTAGTTCATGTGAGTGACGTATGTGGGGCATGAGAAAGGGGCATGCATGCATGCTGTGATGTTGCATGATGTGACGTTACATGATGTGATGCTGACATGGTGCATGTGAGTGGGACCATCATGTGTTCAATGTCATGCCACGTGAGCTTGAGCGGTGCATGTGATTGATGGATATTGTGCACGCATGCATGCTATGTGGAGTGAGCTAGCATCCATGATGTTGTGTGGGAATAATACATGCATAATGTTGTGTGGGAGGGGCATGCATGATGTATGCGGGATAGATGGATGTACATCTAGCTTTCTTCATTTCACATTTAAAGCATTCCCTCCTTTCTATTCCTGTCCTTCCTCCTCCCCTCCTACTTATACTCGCCGGTTCTTTCCTGCCCTTTCCCAGTATTTCAACCTGGCAGCAACCAGCTGGAACATTAAGAAGCTCTGCAAGAAGGCAGTGACATACCATCGAAAATATCTATACCTGGTAAGGACACTTAATCAATTATTTCTCGCTACTTTTGGGTTTGTTGGCACCGCTACAACCTCCTATTTGGACACACCGCACTTGCAGTTTGCACATGGCGCTGTCTGTGAAGTGAGGGTTGATTGGTTATTAACGTTAACAGCATGCGGTTTGCTTATGGTTTGTGTCCTTTCTCATTCATATTTGCTACCCAATCCCTTTGAATCATGCAGAGAATGGCTCGTGCAAACGCCATGTCCATCTACTTCACATAGTTTGCAGAGCATAGGAATGGTGTTAGAGTTGGCCACCTTATTTTGATAGAGAATTGTGGGGTTAAGTGGCTTGTGTAGGAAAATAAAACCATAGCGATTGCTACACCATTATATTTAAGGTTCTTGTACTGGAACACCTCTGCCAAGCCGCCATGGATAATATCCCCTCCACACGGAGGTTGCCGAGCCGCACTCGGGTTCTGGTGGGAAGTTATATTGCTCTTGGCGCTGGTCGAGCGGATTTGCCTGGGAAAAAACGTGGGTCCAGCTGCTTGGGTCGAGCTGGGACTCGACCCAAGCGGAAGCGGCGCAAGCTTGCGCCGAGTAGGACAACCCCCACCGCCCCAAGGGCTAGGCTCGGCCTGCCCGTGAAACTGTGCTCTGCCCGAGCAGATTCGTGCGTGCAATGTAGCTGGCGAAGCACGTGCTCTCGCCAACGTCAAAGTGCAGCCGTCAATTGACGTGCACTTTTCGCGCAAACGGTTGCGACGTGATCTCTGCGAGCACGTCGCAACCAGTATGTGAAAACTGCAATATCGAGAAACTCGATATTGAGCTTCGTGTTAGACATTTGTTTACAGTGAAATTTGGTAAACTGCACACGTTTTACTAGATTACGTCTACTTCCGCATGGGTGCAAGCTCGTTATTTGCACGATCCTCCGCCTAATTCAGTATTATGAAACGCAATATGTACCTTGGCCATTCGCTAAGAGACAGACGAGCAGATTGTTTTTTTCAATAACGACAGACGTTTTCTACACTGCATATATCGAACACAGTTGCAGTTTGCGTCCACCCATCAACACGAACAACAGCTGTTTTGGTGTCATAATGAGAAACGATTGTTTTTTATACACCAGGTTATAGGGTAGTAGTCGTTTATTTTTAAGAATACGGTTTTAAGTACAAATGATTAAAAATTTCGGAAACGTGATAAACTTTCGGGACCACAAGGAGACAGCTTTTTACCGGATTTTTCGATCGCGACATGGTATTTTTAACAGATTCGTAAAATGAACCAAGCCACTTTAAGCTTGTTTTTTAAAATCTCACACCTCGACACCAACCGGTGTATAGAACTAAATTGAAAATCAAGTGTATTTACATTCTTTTACATTGCGCGCCGACCGTGTTCCACGTGGCAGAGTTACTCGTTCTCTGCGGGAGGGGTGTTGCTCAGAGTTACGCCATTGTGGAGGAGCCAGCCAATCGAATGCTCTGACAGAGTCGGGAAGAACCCCAGATCTGGGGCCTGGCGACCAGATCTAGAGAAGCTGTGGCGGGAAGAAGGGATGCAGTCAGAGGTTGTGGTGCTCATGTTCATGTGGCTGAGTCCCAGAATGCTTAAATAGCTCTCCGTTGTATGTCATTTCTTGATTCCTCCTTCAAACTTTAACACATGTTAGGGGAAAACATCACCCTCCTTGCTTCCATACCTTCAATCCAGCATGGCATGATTGATTGCTTCTTTCAGAGTTGCACACACGCCGAGGGTTGAGCCAGCGAAGAATTTTTTTCTACTCTAAAAAATGGGGGCATTTTCGAGACGCTAAAGTGTCAGAGGTCCACTGGAGATCCCCGATGATCCTAGGGAAGGGTTACAGGCATATTGGCCTGGGGGGTTATGGGTGCACTCACCCGCTACACAAACAAGCCCTTTTATCCCAGTGGTTAGTGGCTGGGATTCTGACATGGTATCAGAGCGAAGGTCTCGGGTTCGAATCCCGGTGTGTGCACCTCGGGCATCCCAGTGCGGGGGGGTGTCAGAGGTCCACTGGAGATCCCCGATGATCCTAGGGAAGGGTTACAGGCATATTGGCCTGGGGGGTTATGGGCGCACTCACCCGCTACACAAACAAGCCCTTTTATCCCAGTGGTTAGTGGCTGGGATTCTGACATAAAGAACTCTAAATTGAACATCCATTTCAGATCATCATTGTTCTCCACTCAGAAGGGTCACATTCATAGTTTATTCTCCCCGTAACAACTCCGATCACGAGTCTCTTTTCAGCACAACATGCTCCTGGGCTTGCTGGCAGTCCATCCCATTCCCGACGAGGCGTTTTAGATTTCGCTTGTCGAAAATAACCCTTTCAGGACAGGTTTCGCGCACATGTGGAGCATAGAGTCCTCTGAAACAGGTACACCGTGATGGCGGGCGAAGGCGGTACGGGTAATTTTCTTAGCGCAGCTCTCGATTTCGACCTCAATGAGGAGTATCATGATCTTCCAGACTGCCAACTGCCCAATGCCCCGATTGATCTAACCGGGGACCGCGATGCGGACGGGGAATTCGAGGCAGCTGTTGGGGGCGATGTGTTCCTGGATGCTCAGGAGGAATTTCCGGCCTCGAACCCTGAAGTCGGGGTCGAGGGAAATGTGGCCGAGGGCGGATTTCCGAGGGGCGGAATTCCGAGGGGGGTGTTCATTAATCTCGTGGACGATGACGAGGACCCCCACCGAGCGTTGTTTGAGGAGAATTGGGAGGAAAATGCTAGCCGAAGCCCAACCTCTGAAGATAATGCCACCTGTCGAATTCTTTTTGTGGAATCGGCCCGTGGCAATGTGAACGGCCCAGAATCAGAGGCATCGCCCCATGGAAGTGCACATGGTGTCGGATCGTCGGCTGCGCCCGCGGGAAATGCTGAGGGACAAGAACCACAGGTTGCGCCACAGGGAAATGCGGAGGGGCAAGCATCGCAGGCCGCGCCTCAGAGAAATGCAGATGGGCCAGCATCAGCTACGCACGAGTCAGTTCGAAAACAGGCCGACGTGGCCAGCAGGATTCGCCGCGCAAAGGTCCCCTACGATTATCTCGCGGCGAAAACCAGAAAAGACTACATCCTGTATTGGCTGCACTACAAGTGGTGGGTCATCATGTTCATGTCAACGCTGCCCAAGACTGAGGTTCCGGCGGCGGAGCGTCTGGACCCGCTGAATCCTGACGAGGTTGGAAGCCATCTGGGGAACGACAAAAAGGCGGAGTGGTCAACTGTGGATTTGGATGAAGTTTATCTCCACGGGCCCCGTGTTACTGGATGGAGGATTCAGAGGTTCCTGCGGTACATGGCAGAGGAAACCCCCGCGCAGGCCGAGATGATGCGGAGAGGCGAAGAAGTGGTGGCTGGAAAGGAGCCCATCCCTAGTACGCCGAGCATGATGAAGGCAAAGATGAGCGCTTTGGGCTTCCTGGGTAGACTTGAAGCTCGACTCTACGACTACCCGAAGGCCCAAGCAGATGAGTACATCGGCGAATCGCGGGAGTACATGAAGCTCAAGCTGAAACAGCTGCACGACAAGCAGGTTGCGTGAGTATTTACACACTTCATGGCCAAACAGATTCTCGAAAATTTGATGCCTAAGCACATTTCACGTTGGTCTATGCAGGGAGGGCAAGGATCAGCACCGAAACTCTCTGGACGATTGCTACACGTCGGAGCAGTACGCGGACCTGCACGAGAAGCACTTTCTGAGGGAGATCAAAGAGTGCTACCAGAGAGCCAGGGTTGCACTATCAGAAAGTCTCTGGCGGTGTTTTGCGGTGCAGGTGATGATTCAACTCGCACACCAAATGTTGGGGAGGGGATGCAGCATTCGTGCTCTACGATTCGCGAACATGTTTGTCCGCCACACGCGTAGCAGCACGGCCGTCCCCGACCGCCAGAAGGATCTCCCTGTGGTGGTTTTCGCCTCTCGAAAGTCCAAGACGAATGCGACCAACAGGCTGACCCACCAATTCTTGGCCCGGCACATCAACTTCGCGCTCTGCGGTGTTGGTGGTCTTTTTCTGTGGATTCATTTCGTCTACGACCTCGTGCCACTGCGATTCGGAGCGGACATCATTCCGCCACTGGACTTCAGCGACCCCCTTCAGTGGTCTAAGAAGCACATTTTCTTCCCATTGAGGCACGGAAGGGAACAACTGCAGGAAGAGCTTCCGTACGTGACTCACAACAACTGGATTAATTGGGTCATGAACGACGTAGCGCGACCGCCCTGGCGGATTAGCAAAAAGACCCATGCGTTTCGCCGATCGGGAGCCCAAGGCCTGAGTGACGATCGCTGTCCCGACCCCGACATCAACGCTCTCGGCGGCTGGGAGCAGGGCGAGATGCGAAAGTCCTATGTCGTGGGCATTCCGTTTTGGCCGGTCTTGATGATGGCCGGATTCAGTGGGGAGCCGGGAGATTACTACATCGGCAGAGCGCACGCTAAACTCGACAACGACACCGAGTGGAAACAGTTGCAAGACCTCTTCAAGCTGTTCATCTTCCCGCGCCTCGAATCTGATTTGGCAAAGGTACCCCTTGATTACCCAGCCTTTTGCAGTGTCTAAAGTTGTTGCGCTAGGCAGAGCTGAATGTCTTCTCTGTCCTACCATCTCAGGTCGATAATTACAACCGCGAGAATCCGGATAAGCCGCACCACTCTGGCAGAAGTTTTTTGGAGGCTCTTGCAAACCCTGGGCGAGACATCGTGGCACAGGACCTTGCCATGTGGTGGTTCTACTGCCCCGATCACGACCATCTTTTCGACGGTACAAGACGGCCATGCCAGTGCCCGCGCCACCCGTACACGGACATGAATCCGCTCTGCCGCCACCATCTCTTCCAGAAATGGGCCATCAAAGTGGCAATCATGCACAAGGCTGGCATTGAACTTCGTGAAGCCAGAGGCACCTCTGCAGCCGCTGTGAGTACATCAGTTCTCTGATCGGCCCTTATATTTCGACAGCATTGACAATGCCTGAAAACCCTCGTCCGTTTTCCCGCAGGATGCGATCTACAAGCTGAACTCATCCCGAAAGTACCAGAAGCTCCTCGTAGAGAACAACCTGTGGCGGACGGAATGTGGTCAGAAGGATCACGAGATTGGCGTGCTGAAGAACAGGCTCGCTGAAACCGAAGAGAGGGAGAAGAAGACGGCCGCTGAAAACAAGCAGCTCAAAGAGGAGCTGGCTGCTCTAAAGGCGCGTGCATAGAGCAGCGCGAACGCACAGGCCGCTGATTGAGGGTCGGGCTCGTCGGCAAAGGAGGAAGCTGGTGGGGAGGCTCCGAAGCCTGGGAAGGCACAAGCCAGCACTCCAGTGCGAGCGTGCGCGTCACGGGTCTGCCACTGTGAGCGCTCAGTGGGGGTAGCAGTAGTAAGAGGGGCAGTAGCGTGGCCGAGAGCATGGTCGTACAGAGAAATATCCTCCTTGGCCGTGAGCTGTAGGAACAGGTGTAGGTCATCGAGCCAGGTGTCGAACTTCACCGGACGGCCCTCGGCGTCGAAAGCTAGAACGGGAGGGCTAGCCATAGCGATAGTAGCAGTAGCAGCAGTAGTAAACAAAGTAGAGCCGCAGTAGCTGTAAAGACGCACTAGCAGGAGTCGCAGGGGCGCACGGGATGCGGTGGTAGGCCGGCAGTAGCGGCGTGCGGTGGCGGCTGCAGGTGCGGACAGTCAGTAGCGGCGGGCCGGCAGCGAGCGCGTGCGGTGGCGGCTGCGGGTGCGCACGGGCGGCAGCGGCGGGCCGGTGGAGGTGGCCGGGGCGGAGGCGGAGGAGGTGGTGGTCGTGGAGGCACGGGCGGAGGCCAGAGTCAGCAGCCTTCCCCGACGCTTCAGGCCGCCCGTGAGTGGTATGCGCAGCGCGGTTTTACCTGCACGTATGTTATTCGCACAGGCGACCGCACTGGCCAGACGTGTGGGAGGCCGCACCAGACGCAGCGCTGCTTCGCGCGCCTCAACGACGCGTGGCGCACCCAGTTTCCTGACGCCACTGAGCTGCCGCGCTGGGCTGATCTGGAAAAGAGGGGTGTTGATATCTGGGCTCTAGACTTTGATGCTATTCTCACTGCCATGTATGCAATGTCTATTAGTGGAGAGGGTGCTCAGTACTTGCGTGTTCCGCCCGACCCGGGCATTCAGGCCAGCCCAGCTGCTGCTCTAGGTGCTAGTGTGTCTGCTCCCACAGGTCCTGCTGCAGCAGCTGCCCTAGGTGCTAGTGCGTCTGTGCCCCCTGGTACTGAGTCGACTGCTGCACTGCACACCTTCACACTGGACTCAGGTGCTTCTCGCTCTTTCTTTCGTGACCGCACTGTCCTTGAGCCACTAGCTCGGCCGGTTGCTGTCTCTCTTGCTGACCCCTCTGGGGGTCCGGTCATTGCGACCTCCTCCACTACACTTCCGTGTCCAGCGGTTCCGTCCGGCACGCTCTCAGGTCTCTACCTCCCCTCGTTCTCTACGAACTTGGTGGCGGGCTGTGCTCTGCAGGACGGGGGTGTTCACCAGTTCACCCCTGCCTACGAGCGTGTGACACATTGCACGTGTGCTCGGACGGGCCGCCACCTGGCTACTTTCACTCGGGAGCCGGGGTCGGACCTGTACACACTGACCACTGAGTCCCCTCAGGTGGCTGCGTCTGCGTCTGCGTCAGGTCAGCTGTCCGCCCCCTGCTCATGTCGCTCTCTGGCGCATGAGACTGTCCTCTGGCACCACCGCCTTGGTCACCCGTCTGTGCAGCGCCTTCGGGCCATGCACAAACGGGACCTTGTTGCTGGTCTTCCCAGGGTGCTCCCTCCCCTTCCCGACTCCCCTGCTCCTGACTGCATTCCCTGTGTTGAGGGGCGGCAGCGCGCCGCTCCTCACTCCTCCTCCTTTCCCCCGACGACTGCTCCCTTGCAGACGCTCCACATGGACGTGTGGGGCCCAGCCCGCGTCCGTGGTCAGGGTCAGGAGAGGTACTTCCTGATAGTTGTTGACGACTACTCGCGCTACACCACGGTCTTCCCCTTGCGCTCCAAGGGTGACGTCCCTGGTGTTTTGATCCCCTGGATCAGCCGAGCCCGTCTCCAGCTAGGCAAGCGCTTTCACTCGGACTTTCCTGTCCTGCGCTTGCACTCTGACAGAGGTGGTGAGTTCGCCTCCGACCTCTTGGCAGCCTACTGTGCTGAGCACGGCATTGAGCAGTCGTTCACGCTTCCGGCCTCTCCACAGCAGAATGGGGTCGCTGAGCGCCGCATTGGTTTGGTCATGGAGGTCGCTCGTACCTCCCTGACCCATGCGGCTGCTCCCCACTTTCTGTGGCCGTTTGCGGTCCGGTACGCCGCGCATCAGCTCAACCTCTGGCCCCGTGTCTCCTTGCCGGAGACTTCCCCGACTCTTCGGTGGACGGGAGAGGTTGGCGATGCGTCGCGTTTCCGGGTCTGGGGATCTCGAGCTTTTGTCCGCGACACGTCCGCGGACAAGCTCTCGCGTCGCGCTGTTCCCTGTGTCTTTCTTGGCTTTGTTCCTGACGCGCCTGGATGGCAGTTTTACCACGTCACCTCGCGCCGGGTTCTGGCCTCTCAGGACGTCACTTTTGACGAGTCCGTCCCCTTCTACCGCCTCTTCCCCTACCGCACTGCCCCGCTCCCCCCCCCGCCTCTCTTCCTCGCTCCAGGTGCTGAGGTACCAGACCCCCTCCCCCCTCAGGGTGCCGCTCCCTCAGGTGTGTCCCAGGTAGACCCGGGTGAGCCTGTCGAGGTAGCTGTTGACTCGCGTCCTGCGTCTGGGGGTGCTGAGCCTGGGAGTGCTGCGTCTGAGGGTGCGGAGCCTAGGGGTGCTGAGCCTGGAGGTGCGGAGCCTGGGGGTGCTGAGCCTGGAGGTGCGGAGCCTGGAGGTGCGGAGCCTGGAGGTGCGGAGCCTGGAGGTACTGAGTCTGGACGTGCTGAGTCTGGGGGTGCTGAGACTGGGGGTGCTGAGTCTGGGGGTGCTGAGCCTGAGCGTGCTCCACCTGGAGGAGCCCTCTCCTCCCAGCAGCTGCAGGAGAGGTACCTCGAGTACTGCCGCCTCCGGAGAGGTGCTTCTGGAGCTCGTCCCGGTACTTCCCCTCCTACCCAGGAGCTCCCTCCCATTCAGGTGATCCGCGAGTGGTACACGCGGCGCTGCAGTCTTCGTAGTGGTGCTCCTGGTGCTGCGGACCCGAGCGGTGGTGCTGTTGCTGGTGCTGAGGACCCGGACGCTGGAGCTGCTGCTGGTGCTGAGGACCCGGGGGCTGGAGCTGCTGCTGGTGCTGAGGACCCGGGCGTTGGAGCTACTGCTGGTGCTGAGGACCCGACCGGTGGCGCTGCTGCTGGTGCTGAGGACCTGACCGGTGGCCCTACTGCTGGTGCTGAGGGCCCGGGCGGTGGCGCTGCTGCTGGTGCTGAGGACTCGGGCGTTGGAGCTCCTACTGGTGCTGAGGACCCGGGCGTTGGAGCTGCTGCTGGAGCTGAGGACTCGGGCGTTGGGGCTGCCACTGGTGTCCCTGCTGCTTCTGGAGACGCTGCGCGGCCGCGACCGTACTTCGTACCGCTCCTTCAGCAGGTTCTTGGTCAGGCTCCTCCTCCTAGTCCTCCTCCCTCCGTCGAGTGTCCTCTGCCTGTCCAGCCGCAGTCACAGTTACCGCCTGCCTCGCCTCTCCCTGCTCCCTCTCCTTACGCTGGTCCCACAGGAGGTCTTACAGAGCGTCGTGAGCCTGAGTCTCGTCCTGCGTCGCCTGTTCGTACTGCTCGCACTGGTCGTCGTGTCCTACGTGAGCGTCCTCCTCCTGTCCCTGGCACTCACTACATGACCCTGCGTCCCTCCACTGCTCCGCAGCGTGTCCCGCTGCCGTCTCCTCCTGCGTCCTCTCTTCCTACTCTTCCTGACCTGGAGTCTGACTCCCGTCGTGCTGCCAGTCCCACTGTTACGCGTCTCCTCGCTACAGTTGTCACTGACCCGACCTTTGAGTCCTCTGCTGCGTCTGCTCTGGTCGCTGAGTTGGTTGACTTTGCTGCTCGCTGTCGCCTAGACTACGCTGCCAGCCTTGTCGCTGAGTCTGAGTCTGCGTCTGCCTGTCCTCCGTCCGTCGGGGGTGAGTGTGCCCTCGGCACGGACGTCCTTGAGGACAGACAGGAGGAGTTCCACTGCCTTGCTGCTGCTTTGCCCCGTCTCGTGTCCTTGCTAGTTGCCCCTGAGGGAGACCCGGATGCACCAGACATCCCGACCCCACGCTCTTACGCTGAGGCGATGGCGGGTCCCTACTCCTCTCAGTGGCAGACAGCCATGGACGCAGAGATGGCTTCCTGGAAGTCCACAGGCACCTACGTAGACGAGGTTCCCCCTCCTGGGGCGAACATCGTCAGTGGCATGTGGATTTTCAGGGTGAAGCGGCCGCCGGGTTCTCCGCCTGTCTTCAAGGCGCGCTACGTGGCTCGAGGCTTTAGTCAGCGAGAGGGAGTAGACTTCTTTCAGACCTTCTCCCCCACCCCGAAGATGACTACTCTTTGGGTGCTGCTGCACATAGCCGCTCACCGCGACTACGAGCTTCACTCTCTTGACTTCAGCACTGCTTTCTTGCAGGGCAGCCTGCACGAGGAGATCTGGCTGCGCCGCCCCCCTGGCTTCACTGGGTCAGTTCCTCCTGGCACCCAGTGGAGGCTTCAGCGGCCGGTCTACGGTCTCCGCCAGGTGCCACGTGAGTGGCACGACACACTGAGGACGACACTTGCGGCTCTTGGGTTCGCTCCCTCTACTGCTGACCCGTCGCTGTTTCTACGCACCGACACCTCGCTGCCGCCGTTCTACATCCTCGTGTACGTCGACGACTTGGTCTTTGCCACTGCTGACACCGCGGCACTCGCCCACGTGAAGTCGGAGCTGCAGAGGAGACACACGTGCACAGACCTGGGTGAGCTGACGAGCTATCTTGGCTTGCGGATCACCCGGGACAGAGCACGGCGCACCATCACCCTGACTCAGTCACACATGGTGCAGCAGGTTCTCCAGCGCTTCCGCTTCACGTACTCCTCGCCTCAGTCCACTCCTCTGCCTACCGGTCACTCGCTCTCAGCTCTGCCTTCGGATGAGTCCGTAGAGCCGAGTGGCCCGTATCCAGAGCTTGTGGGCTGCCTCATGTACCTGATGACCTGCACTCGACCTGACCTTGCATACCCTCTTAGCATCCTAGCACGCTATGTCGCTCCTGGCCGTCACCGGAAGGAGCACATGGATGCTGCTAAGAGGGTGTTGCGCTACTTGTGCAGTACGTCGGGCATGGGGCTTGTGCTTGGAGGGCGAGACCGGGTTGTTCTCACAGGGCACTCAGACGCTTCTTGGGCAGACGACCAGGCTACTCAGCGGTCGTCCCAGGGTTACACCTTCAGCCTTGGCTCTGGCTCAGTTTCTTGGCGTTCTACTCGCTCTTCTTCTGTTCTCAGCTCCAGTTGTGAGGCTGAGATCTACGCCACAGCCATGGCTGCTCAGGAGCTACGCTGGCTGACCTACCTGCTGACCGACCTCGGAGAGCGGCCTCGTTCTCCTCCAGTGCTGTACGTCGACAACAAGGCTGCCATTGCCTTGTGTGAGGAGCACAGACTGGAGCACAGAACGAAGCACATCGCTCTGCGGTACTTCCTTGCTCGAGAGCTGCAGCAGCGTGGTCAGCTTTGTCTGCGTTACGTGGCCACGGAGGCCAACACTGCTGATGTGTTCACCAAGGCGCTTCAGCCTTGTGACCATCAGCGCTTTTGCACTCTGTTAGGCCTTGTACCTACTGGGCCTCACTTGCTTACCTCTTGACCTTGCTTGTACTGTGATTTATATATATATCCCTACTTGTTTACTTTTGCTAGGTTGTGATCACTGTATCTCTTGCTTTGTTATAAACCTGCATGTGAACTGGTCTTGTGACCGCTTGCTTGTGCTCGGAATTTGTGTGGAATCCTTGAGATCCACCCTGAGCTTGCTTTGCTTTGCTTTGACTGGTCTTGTGACCCTGTGGTTGTCTCCCACTACGCCTATGGGGGTGTGTCAAACATTGCATGTTTATATTGTCTAGGCTGTAGTGGGTTACACCTTAGGGGGTACACAAAGTTAGGGTTTCCTACTTGTACCAAACTCTGTTCTAGTTCATTCATTCCTGCTCAGTTATTCTGACAGGCTGCTCTAAAGGCGCGTGCATAGAGCAGCGCGAACGCACAGGCCGCTGATTGAGGGTCGGGCTCGTCGGCAAAGGAGGAAGCTGGTGGGGAGGCTCCGAAGCCTGGGAAGGCACAAGCCAGCACTCCAGTGCGGGCATTTTTCGACCTTGTCGTTAAACCCTGGCGGGACTCGGAGTCGGTCGCAAAGGCATGGGAGCACTGGGTGAAGGTGACCTTTTTGATGGAAGGGAAGACTCTCCGCCAGCTGTCGTCAGAAAAAAGTTTCTACCCCACTTTCTCGTACATTGAGAAGGGTGTGAAGGACGATGCTGGCGACAAAAAAATGAAGCGCATGAGGAACGTGATGCTCGCGGTCAAGAAATACAGGGCTAACGAAACGGAGGAGGCCACCCGAGATGCCATTGCGAAGATCGAGAAGGACGTGGTGGGTCGGAGTTCGATTAGCGCACTGGCGGATGGGGTGATTCTCGGAAACGAGCCACCTCCGAAGAGGGATAATCCCGGCAAGGATAAGACGACGGAGAACAAGCGCCGCAAGGTCGGGTACCTCCTCTTCGCCGCCCAGATGGTGGGTGACGGGTGGGGAGAGAAGATGTTTGGGAAAGATGTTTGGAAGAAGATCAAGATCGAGGAGCCGTTGAAGCTGGCTAAACTGAAGAAGTAGTTTACGCTACCGAGACTTCCTTCCGTGATCGCTTCCCTCATCTTGGACCTCATTTCTGCTCTGCTCTTGACTTTGACCCCTCTTTTTCTTATTTTTAGTTTCCTCTGATCTAAAACCTCTTTTAGAGTTACATCATTGTTGGATCGTATGTAGTTTCACTACAAAATTTACACCCACCGTACATCGTAACCTTCGCCTATCGTACCAAGAGGATTGTGCTCGAAAACAGGTGTCGTTAACAGTGCTGCGACGGCATAGAAAAAATACGCGAACAAAACTCGAATGAGCAGGCTCCCTTTGGAGTACATGGTTACCTGCCACAATAGTCAACGGAACGTAGGAATCTCTCGAAAATCAGGGTTAGCAACAAACTATGATGGCATGCAAAAAGAAATCACTGCGCCGCCAGAGGGAACTTTGATGCCCTCCCTCTCTTCTGTTCTAGATTCTAAATCCTCCTTTAGAGTAACACTAGTCATTGGAACGTCAATGTTAAGCATGGGAATGTCTCGAAAACATGGGAATGTGTCGAATATCAAAGCATGCCACAGACTAATCCGAAGCAAGAGGGTTGCACTCTCGTCACGCGTTAAGTTCACGATCGAAATCCTAAGTACGCTAGTTACTTGAAAACAAAGCCTCAAAAGCAATTAAGGAAACACCGTGGTTCAGAGATCTAACCCTACAGCATTCAAGTCCTTATTCACGCCATGCTTTCGAGTCAAACAATGCATGTAACAGATTTAAGTTCAAATCAATGAAAACTCAAAAACTACAACATTCAGCAGACTATAGTACAGAGCTGCTGCAAACTCGAAATTACCCTCCCCATCCTGCATCACTCGTTGCCTCCCGCATTCCCCTTCCGCCGTCCCCCTTTTGTGGGCTGGGGAAAATGGAGCATCCCACCCTGATACGCGTAAAGACTCTGGTTTGCGTGACAGCACTCGCACCAGTACACCAGCACCCTCGAAACCACCTTGGCCATTTCAATAGCCTCTGCCTCCCCGGGCTCGGGATCCACAAGGCCGAGAATGGCCTTGGTGAGCACCACTTCCCAATCCGCCTTCTCGTGCGTTAGGTTCTTCACGGCCTTCAAGGTCCACACTCCGAGGCGAGCAGTAGAGGTTGCTCGACTAGCAAGGCTTGCCTCGTTGAGCGTGCCACGAGCCGCCTCATCCGCACCCTCCGCCCAGTCCTGGTGGGGAATGCCGATCGAGGCACACCACAAGGTGTAGAGGGTTGCAGCTACTCCCGCTGCATAGACCGCGGGAGTGACATTCGCGGGGGGCGACACCAGCCCACTCCCTCCGTGTACCAGGGCCTGTCCAATCCCTGTGCAAACGGCCACCTGGAAATGTGCGCCGTCCTTCACCCGTGCATTTGTCTTGTTCATGACGTTTTCGAAGCTGCACAGGCGAGGTGGGTACACGGTTAGTAAGGCAAAACGGGAAAGTGTACTAGATCTAGCTAATCCGAATCGAGTACTTACTTCTCGAACTTGTCGAGGTTCAATTCGTTCATGACACTCCAGACACCCGTCGGGAGTTCACGAGCGAAATCGAGGTGGACCGCCCACAAGCCAAGCTCGGCAGGATCCAAGCCGTAATGGGCCATGTCGGTGTCGGGGAAGTAGGACATCCAACAGACGGCCACTGTGAAATCGCGTAGTTTCCGCTCCTTGTAGCTCCCCATGTTCCTCTTCACACCTCCGACGGTTTGCTCCGAGTTGTAGCGCACGTACACCACTTCCCCCTTTTTGTTCTTCTTCTCACGTGTGGTAAGACCACTCGATCTGAAATGCTTTGTTTCCCCCCACCGCTTCCCTAGCTCGTCTGGTAGCACATCCGCTCTTCGCGGTGCCACCTCTCCCGTCGCCTCCCCCAACGTTGGTTGAACGTTCTGATTTCCCGACACATTTTCACCGACACATTCCTCTGACGCAGCAGCCCCCAAAGACCCCTCATCCGCGTCGAAGTTCGTTCCGGTCTGGTCAATGCGAAGCCTCTTCAAAGGCGGTTGAGTCTCTAGACCTCCAGAGCCTGTCACATGTTCCGAATCCTCCACCACCCCCACGAGGTCAACTACTTGCAGCGGTTCATCGGGAACCAATGAAATCACTTGAAGAATCCCGGCCCACCCTTCTTCCGCCTCTCCTCCCTGCCGTTGCCCCGCTGCCCCTTCCTCATCCTCCCCCGCAATCTATCGCCTCTCGTTTTCCATTTTCTCTGTTTCCGCCTCAACTCCATTTGTTGCCTCTCCTCTTCCTCCTTTGCGGCTTCGTCTAACCGTGCAATACGCTCGATCTCCTCCAGGGCTTTCCGACGCTCTATTTCGAGGTCTCTTTTTCGCTTTGCTGCCTCCAACCGCTTTGTTTTCGCAATCTTAGCAATCTGCTGGCGCTTAGCTTCTAACTCCGCCTCCCTCTGTGCCCGCCTCCTTTCCATCGCCTTCGCCTCCTCCTTCTGCCGCTTCTCCTCCTTTTCGCGTTCCGCCTTCCTCGCCTCCTCCCTCTTCCGCTCCTCCTCCTCCTTCTGCCGCTTCTCCTCCTTTTCGCGTTCCGCCTTCCTCGCCTCCTCCCTCTTCCGCTCCTCCTCCTCCTTCTGCCGCTTCTCCTCCTTTTCGCGTTCCGCCTTCCTCGCCTCCTCCCTCTTCCGCTCCTCCTCCTCCTTCTGCCGCTTCTCCTCCTTTTCGCGTTCCGCCTTCCTCGCCTCCTCCCTCTTCCGCTCCTCCTCCTCCTTCTGCCGCTTCTCCTCCTTTTCGCGTTCCGCCTTTCTCGTCTCCTCCCTCTTCCGCTCCTCCTCCTCCTTCTGCCGCTTCTCCTCCTTTTCGCGTTCCGCCTTCCTCGCCTCCTCCCTCTTCCGCTCCTCCTCCTCCTTCTGCCGCTTCTCCTCCTTTTCGCGTTCCGCCTTCCTCGCCTCCTCCCTCTTCCGCTCCTCCTCCTGCCGCTTCTCCTCCATTTCTCGTTCCGCCTTCCTCGCCTCCTCCCTCTTCCGCTCCTCCTCCTCCTCCTTCTGCCGCTTCTCCTCCTTTTCGCGTTCCGCCTTCCTCGCCTCCTCCCTCTTCCGCTCCTCCTCCTCCTTCTGCCGCTTCTCCTCCTGCTCGCGTTCTGCCTTCGTCGCCTCCTCCCTCTTCCGCTCCTCCTCCTCCTTCTGCCGCTTCTCCTCCTTTTCGAGTTCTGCCTTCCGCGCCTCCTCCCTCTTCCGCGCCTCCTCATCCTTCTGCCGCTTCAACTCCTTTTCGCGTTCCGCTTTCCTCGCCTCCTCCCTCTTCCGCTCCTCCTCCTCCTTCTGCCGCTTCTCCTCCTTTTCGCGTTCCGCCTTCCTCGCCTCCTCCCTCTTCCGCTCCTCCTCCTCCTTCTGCCGCTTCTCCTCCTTTTCGCGTTCCGCCTTCCTCGCCTCCTCCCTCTTCCGCTCCTCCTCCTTCTGCCGCTTCTCCTCCTTTTCGCGTTCCGCCTTCCTCGCCTCCTCCCTCTTCCGCTCCTCCTCCTCCTTCTGCCGCTTCTCCTCCTTTTCGAGTTCTGCCTTCCGCGCCTCCTCGCTCTTCCGCGCCTCCTCATCCTTCTGCCGCTTCAACTCCTTTTCGCGTTCCGCTTTCCTCGCCTCCTCCCTTTTCCGCTCCTCCTCCTCCTGCCGCTTCTGCTCCTTTTCGCGTTCTGCCTTCCTCGCCTCCTCCCTCTTCCGCTCCTCCTCATCCTTCTGCCGCTTCAACTCCTTTTCGCGTTCCGCTTTCCTTGCCTCCTCCCTCTTCCGCTCCTCCTCATCCTTTCGCCTCTTCTGCTCCTTTTCGCGTTCTACCTTCCTTGCCTCCTCCCTCTTCCGCTCCTCCTCCTGCCGCTTCTGCTCCTTTTCGCGTTCTGCCTTCCTTGCCTCTGCAGCTGTACCCGCCGGTTGGTTTTCCGTCACTCTCCCCCTGCTGACAGTCCCAGGACGGTCCTCCACCCTCGTATTTCCCAACCCCTTCTCAGCCCGCCTCTTCTTTGCAGCCGTCACTTGCGCCGTCTGAAGTGCTTGCCGCTTCCGCGCTTCAGCCGTCCTCCTCTCTTCGCTCTCCTTCTCCCTCTCTTTCTGCACGTTCTTTGCTGCGTACGTCTCTCTCCAGTTTCTCCTCACTGGTTCAGACAAGTCAATATCTGCCACACCAGCGCCCGTCTCACCCGCCTCACCAGCGTCACCCTCCTCACCCTCGGACGTTGCGGCAAACCTTTCAATGACTCGTTGTGCTGAGGAGATTGGGATGTTTGGGGAATCTGCTTCGGGCTGCTTTCGCGAAGCCTTTGGTGTGGCCTCTCCCCTGGCGGTGGGTGGCTTTCGGACCTTGCTGGGTCCAGTCAGCCCTTTGAGCTTTGTTGACAGTCCTGCCAGAGCCTTCTGAATCTTGTTGAAAGTCAGATTGTTTTGGTCGTCCGCAGCCCTAAGATCCTCCCACACTGCGAGTACACTATTGTCAATAGCCGCTTGCAGGTGTTCCATGGAGGTGGATGTGAACGAGGCCTCTAGCGACGATTGCTCTATCACCTGCTCCACCACACTCTTCAGCTTCTCCCGTAAGTTCTCGAAAAACCCCTGTAACCTTTCCTCTAATGCTTCCACAGCCGCTGCTGCAGCTGCGCGACCCGCATCAGCTGCTGCCGCTCGTGCTTCGGCGACAGAAGCCGAAAGAGCAGTACGCAATTGGGTTAGCTCGTCGCGTTCCCGGACCACCCCGGCCTTGAGCTCGTGGTACTCGTGTGTTAGATCATCGTAGTCCTGGAAGTAGCGGCTGTCCAAGGCTTGCATCTGTGTACCAAATTCTCGAATCTCTGCCATGCAGTCGATGAAACGAACACGTTGCTCCGACGAAGCCCTCGCCACGGACCTTGCCACCAAGGTCAGACGCCGCATCAACTCTGCTGTGGTATGCATCCTGCCGCCAGCTGCGATGCGGTCGCCAGCCTCCTCAAATCCTCGCTCCGTCTCCTCGAAAACCTGCGGCCCCGCTTGCTCCAGTCCCGCCAGTAGCGCCTCCACAGCCACCCATTCACCATCCTCTAGTTCCTCTCCCTGCACCGCAGCAGGATTCTCTGCCGCTCGTGGATGCCGCCTCTGCATGGGGAGCGCACTAGCCGCACTCTCTAGTTCCTCGTCCGCACGTCCTTCCGCCTCTCTCTGCTGAAACTCCCTGTGTCGCACTCCTTCCATTCCCCATCCCACCCCACGCCAGACCTGATCCTCCGCCATTCGCTCACCCTGCCGCGTTCCAATTGCTTCACCCTCTCGCCTACCAGCTTGCCTTGACTGATCGAACCTCCTATGGTCTCCCGCGCCGACCCTGTTCCGGGCTGTTTGATCATCACGCCGGCCACCTTCCCGCTGCATCATCGGCCTCGGTCCGCCTGTTCTCAATCCCGGTAAACCAACATCCGCTGCCCGACCAACAGTTGTTCCGTGATGCCCCAGGGTTGGCTGGTCGCCAACCACCACTTGCCGAGCTCCATCCCCTACATCCCGCCCCAACTGCATTGGGAAGGACCTCGCGCCCCTTTGGCCCTCAGCCACACGCCGCTGCCCCCCAGCACCTTGCTCATTCAACCCAGCAACCTACCTCTGCCTTTCCTGCCTCTGTGTAGCGCCCCCATCCCACGGCGCTCGTTCTCTACAGGTCGATCCCTCGGACGCTCCACACCCTGATGCACACCCGCTTGCTCCGTCTGCCTCGCCACAAACCTTTCTCGCTCGAGCCTCTAAAGCTCTTTTCTTCTGCGTTCGCTTTCAGTTCTCTTTCGTTCCCGATCCTGCCTCTGCCGCGCTTCCTCCATTTCACGCGATTCTCGTTCCCCGGTCTCACCGACCTGCCTCTGTCGCTCTCGCTCCTCCACCCTCGCCTCCTCGCGCGTTTCTCGCTCGTTGGCCTCCACAATCTTCCCCGCCTTTTCGCGTTCCGCCTTCCTCGCCTCCTCCCTCTTCCGCTCCTCCTCATCCCTCTTCCGCTTCTCCTCCTTTTCGCGTTCCGCCTTCCTCGCCTCCTCCCTCTTCCGCTCCTCCTCATCCTTCTTCCGCTTCTGCTCCTTTTCGCGTTCTGCCTTCCTCGCCTCCTCCCTCTTCCGCTCCTCCTCCTCCTGCCTCTTCTGCTCCTTTTCGCGTTCCGCCTTCCTCGCCTCCTCCCTCTTCCGCTCCTCCTCATCCTCCTGCCGCTTCTGCTCCTTTTCGCATTCAGCCTTCCTCGCCTCCTCCGTCTTCCGCTCCTCCTCATCCTTCTGCCGCTTCTCCTCTTTTTCGTGTTCCGCCTTCCTAGCCTCCTCCCTCTTCTGCTCCTCCTCCTCCTCCTGCCTCTTCTGCTCCATTTCTCGTTCCGCCTTCCTCGCCTCCTCCCTCTTCCGCTCCTCCTCATCTTTCTACCGCTTCTCCTCCTTTTCGCGTTCCGCCTTCCTCGCCTCCTCCCTCTTCCGCTCCTCCTCCTCCTGCCTCTTCTGCTCCTTTTCGCGTTCCGCCTTCCTCGCCTCCTCCCTCTTCCGCTCCTCCTCATCCTCCTGCCGCTTCTCCTCCTTTTCGCGTTCTGCCCTCCTCGCCTCCTCCCTCTTCCGCTCCTCCTCATCCTTCTGCCGCTACTCCTCCTTTTCGCGTTCTACCTGTCTCGCCTCCTCCCTCTTCCGCTCCTCCTCATCCTTCTTCCGCTTCTGCTCCTTTTCGCGTTCTGCCTTCCTCGCCTCCTCCCTCTTCCGCTCCTCCTCCTCCTGCCTCTTCTGCTCCTTTTCGCGTTCCGCCTTCCTCGCCTCCTCCCTCTTCCGCTCCTCCTCATCCTCCTGCCGCTTCTGCTCCTTTTCGCGTTCTGCCTTCCTCGCCTCCTCCCTCTTCCGCTCCTCCTCATCCTTCTGCCGCTGCTCCTCCTTTTCGCGTTCTACCTGTCTCGCCTCCTCCCTCTTCCGCTCCTCCTCCTCCTTCTGCCGCTTATCTTCCTTTTTGCGTTCTGCCTTTCTTGCCTCCTCCCTCTTCCGTTCCTCCTCCTCCTGTCGCTTCTGCTCCTTTTCACGTTCCGCCTTCCTAGCCTCCTCTCTCTTCCGCTCCTCCTCCTCCTGCCGCTTCTGCTCCTTGTCGCGTTCCGCCTTCCTCGCCTCCTCCCTCTTCCGCTCCTCCTCCTCCTTCTGCCGGTTATGTTCCTTTTCGCGTTCGGCCTTCCGCGCCTCCTCCCTCTTCACCTCCTCCTCCTCCTCCTGCCGCTTCTGCTCTTTTTCGCGTTTTGCCTTCCTCGCCTCCTCCCTCTTCCGCTCCTCCTCATCCTTCTACCGCTTCGACTCCTTTTCGCGCTCAGCCTTTTTCTCCTCCTCCCTCTTCCGCTCTTCCTCCTCCCTCTGCCGCCTCTCCTCCTGTTCGCGCTCAGCCTGCCTTTCCTCCTTTTTGCGCTCTTCCTCCTCCCTCTGCCGCTTCTCCTCTTGTTCGCGCTCTGCCTGCCTTTCCTCCTCCCTCTTCCGCTCTTCATCCTTCTGCCGCTTCTCCTCCTTTTCGCGCTCAGCCTGCCTTTCCTCCTCCCTCTTCCGCTCTTCCTCCTCCCTCTGCCGCTTCTCTTCCTTTTCGCGCCACACCTTCCTCACCTCCTCCCTCTTCCGCTCTTCCTCCCTCTTGCGTTCGCGTTCCTCACTCTCCCTGTCCCCCTCCATCGCACTCACCTCTCGCTCCTGGTCCTCGAGCCTCACACGCTTCTGTTCCACCCTCCGCTTCGCCTCTTCCTCCTCGCGTGCTTCCCGCTCCTGATCATACTTCTTCTTTGTTCTTGTCTCCCGCCTCTGATACACCACCCTATTATCGCATTCCGCTCTCAGGACCTCATCCTCCGATTCGCCTACGACATTCGGACTGCCCTGCCTCATGTCCATACCCTGCCCCTGCTCCTCCTGTTCATCATTCTCGACCGAGAGGTGCACTGCCTCTAAACCAATTGCTAACTCCTCCACCCTCTCCCCCTCCCCCCTCTGTTGTTGGGTCTCCGACCCGCAACGCTCGGTCTTATCCTCTGGTGCCCTCTGCTGCGCCTCCCTCATTCCACGCAAGATCTCGCGCGCACTCCTCTGAAAAGGTGGTTCCTCTCTGTCCATCATCTGACCCTCCCCATCCGTTACGCTCTGACGCTCGTTGGCCAGACCCATTCGTGCGCCGTCAGCAACCATTGCCCCCAACGCGACTATTTCGGCGTCAATAACGGGCGGGGCACCCGTGTCCTCAGCAGCGTCCCCAACGGGTTCCAGGTCCACCTCTCCCGCATCCTCCTCATCACCTGCCGCCAGCTTGTCGAAATACTTTTTGCAGCTGGTCACTATGTCCTTGAATATATCCTCTCGCCGGTAGGGTGGTTTTCCAAGAACCCTAAATTTATCATCTCGATCATGCTGTAAGAGAATCGAGTCAAAATGATCGAGCACCTTACGCCACTGGTACGCTACATGAGAACCGCTCCCGACCTCCCTAGAGCTGACCATTGGAGTTAGCTTCTGCATGAAAATGAAAGGGAGCTGGTCAGGGCTTGTCCTGCTTAGAGGTCCGAGCTGAATTCCGAGTTTGCATTGCAAACTTACTCCCGCTATGTCGAGCCTCCACCCGCTCATAATCCGTCTCCTAATGTCGCGGAAAGTTTCCTGCTCCTCCGAGTTTGGAGTGAGTGCTTCTCCTCTAGAATATTCCGTCAAGAGCTGCACCTCCAGCCATCTGCTCGGCATGTGAATTTCCGACAAAATTAGGCTATGCTTTGCCGTACCGTCATTTGCACATGTGACGAGCGACAATAGTTAAACCTTACTTGACCATTTGAAGGGCGAGGTCGGTGTGCTTGTGTGCTGGAGAATTCGACTTGGGGTCGAAATGCAGAAGACGTGTCGCAACCGGAATATTCGGGTGGTCGGCCAAACTGTCGGGCCGAACAAGCATGAAAAGGCTACAGCGCGCTCCAGGCTCGGCAGTCATGCTGCATGGGGCGGTGGGGGGAAAGGTTAGCAAGCGCGTAAAAGCTCGGAAAATCGAACAGCCGTTGTATTTTCAGAGAAATAAAGATTGATACCGGAACCTCTACAATTCGAACTCACCTTGACCACAGCGGAAAGACTACGAGTTGCTTGCCAAGCACACCATCGAGTCTGCCAGGACCCATGGGTTCGTACGGTTGTTTCGCCCGGGCCGCGTTGACTGCACTCATGGGGATGATTTCGACTTTCAACAGCTGGTCCGCGGTCAGCCTCTCCTTTGCAATCTTCCTGCAAGAGACAACACAAGGAGCTTTCAGAGATCAGACCAGCGCTACACAACACATCCGTCTTCGTGGAAATATCTCTCGAAATAGAGATCGCTTACTTTGGGCAGTAGAATAGAGGAGACTAGTACTCGGAAGATGGTTTAAACGTTAGAGCGGCGAGAGCGTTATTTGCTAGATCGCTACTAGTACTCTACACGTGACAGAGAACGTAAATCTCGAAACGTCACACATCTATCCGAGAAACAAAACTACAAGGGCATCTTACACCATAGCAAAGTTGAGCATGTTCTCGGTCCATTCCCCACGCTTGAATCGCATGTTCTCGAACTCTAAACGAGAGAGGCGCACACGCAAGCCAGCAGCCTCTACTTCCATCGAAGGCTCCATTGACGAAGTGGTGGAAGCTGGGAGGCTGGGATCTAAGGAAGAAGTTGGACAAAAACTGAAGGAGAAGATGTAAAATGAGAAAATGACCTCCGTTGGGCATTTATACCCGCCCAACACCATCCTGAGCCTGGACTTTGAGGTCGTGTTCAAACATTCGACCCTGTATGGTTGTGGCGACAAAAAAGGTTGCATTTATCAATGGCAGTGCCACCCCAGGCCGTGAAACCCATACTGACCCGCAATCTAAAGCCCTCGTATCGGGACAATCTCAATCTTGTGCTGCACTCTGAAAATCTGACAACGACAAAATCCGACCAATAACCTTCTCCCCCATGCCAATTTCGAGAGTTATCCTGAGCCGCCACGTGGAGGTCAGTGATTTCGAATTCGAGTCCATGCAAGGACGGTCGATTTCGAAATTTGCCCAAATTCAGTCGCCCGATCGCTATTATTCAACTCGAAATTGGGCTACTAATTTCGCTGCATCGGGCTCGTCGAAAATGTACCTCGTATGCGCCGAACAAGCAGTTCCATTTCGGGGAAGTCACGCGAATCTTACCTCCACTCTCGAAAATGACCACCCCATTCAATGTGCTACTACAAACTACACCTAGCACAATAATGTGTTAACTTTAAACAACCAAGATTGCAAGCAGGCCTAACTAAACACATACCATTTCCCCAAACCCCACACCACAAAGCACAATGCAAGGAGGCAATCCAGGTGTAAGGCACACGATTCCAAAACACAAAACATTGAAAACCACAATCAAATATATATGCTACCTTCCACAAACCGACCGTACTTGTAATCGATGTAAAAATCATCTAATTGACCAAAACCCAAAGGTTCAAACCCATGGAAGCACTAGGACACCATGTTAACGTTTGTTGGGGGTGGAAAACATCTAAGTCATCGTAAAGAAACACAGCAAATAGACGTTGAAAACACCCTAGCAAATCATCATACGTTTTCCCCATTTTCTCACACATCATCGTTGGTTTGACATGGCATGTGTGATGGGCAGGGCATTCAAAGCCTAACATTGCATTGAATGCCTTGAAATAACAAATAAGAAAAAACAATGTTGACTTGATGATTGCCAAAGAATGACCTAGCATGTCTTACTGACATACTTGAGTTGGCTAATATGAACCAAAAAGTGCAACATTTGCAAACTAAAAAAAAAAAAAAAAAAAAACAAGTAGAGCAGTACTAGAGGAGACAGAATCCCCAAAAAAAACCCATTTAAAACCAACAAAAAGTCCATAAAACCCCATTAAAATGACCATTTTGAGCTCCACAATTCAGGCATTTGTATGGCCATCCATGCAAAAAAAACACTGAAACGGCATTGAATAGATACCTGAAGACATGCTTTGTCCATTTCAAACATAAAAAACCCCCCTTAAAACCACCCCATCATTCACACAATTCACTAATACAACATTGCATTGGAAAGAAAACCATGGAAACAATTATACAGACTGACAGAATTTCAACAATCAACTACACTACACTATATCGCGCGGCTGTCGTCAGCCGCTTGCGATCTAACGCTTGGTCGTCTTTTTTCACGCCCGGCGATGCAGTAACCGTCTCCCCCGTCAACTGTTCACGCTGGAAAAATGGCTGACGAACTGGTTACCCTTCGCCAATTATCTATCTGGAAATAGATAAAACGGCCAAACACCGGGTCCAGCTGGGTCGTAGTTTTTCATTTCGCCTCGGGCATTTTGGGGGGGTTGGGTCGAGGTAGGTCGAGCGCCCGAGCCGCGCCCTTCCCCGTGGCCATCCACATCTATTTCGGGAGAGGGCAGGACATAGGGCAGGGAGCTCGGCCAGTAATGTCGTCGAAAGTCAGCAAAAAGCCCTCAACCAACCACCATCAGGGCCTATTCCTTCCTCGTGTCAGACACGAAGTAGAGGTCTGAAATGGAGGTTCGGAAGACCCGAAGTGGCCCACTTCGGGTCTTCCGAACATTGATTTGCCAGAGTTCCAGGTCACTTCGGGTCTTCTTCAACTTCACTTCGTGTCTGACCTCAAGTCAGACACGAGCCAAGAATGCACCCTCACAAAACAACAAAACGCTACGCGGCGAAGTCAGTGGCAGCGTCCTCGTCCGATTCACACGTCAAGAAATTTACCGTGACAAGTCATCAACAGCTTCGGCAGCGAATGTACAGTAAATAAAATAGTCCAGATAGGTCGTGGTTTGGCTGAGTGGTTGCATTTTTTTCGATGACTGGCATTATCAAGGTGCACCAACGAAATGCTCCTTGCCTTGTGAACTGCGCGTCCCTTTCCTACTCACCTTGGGCTTGTCTTTCCCTCGTAATTTCCGAAATGCTTTCCAGCGCGGAATGCACCGAATGAAAACGTACTGAACCGTACCGCACTGGACGATAAGCAGTAAAAGGGTGCAAAATTTCCTTCGGACTTGTCACTGTCGCATCTCAAGCTCGCAATGATCTTGTGCTGGCTTGCCTTGCTTGTTTCTCCCCGTTTCCCTTGCTCCTCCCCGTTTCTCTTGTTTCTCTACCACCGCGTCCATCTCACAACTCTCAGCCGTGCCCATCACACACCACCACACCACCACACCACCACCACCGCCCCTATTCTTTTCCATGCCATCCGGTCCGACTCTGTGGGTATCACATTTCGGATTGTCCGACTCTGTGGGTATTTGATTGGTAAATACAGACTGTCGGCAGCGTCACATGCTCTACTGAATCCAAAAAGGCGTTTGATGGCGACATGGTGGTTGAATGTGATGACCTAGATAGTTTGGTTTTGTCTGTTTTTGTTTCAAGTTTCAGGCTTCCCATTTCTTGCCTTGCCGAATGTCACGCCTCAGATTTAGTGACTAGGCGATTATAAACTTTTAAATTGTCATAGCATTATAACAACATACTTCGTCGCATCATGGGAGGAAGGAGTTTGCGAGTTAGGGTTGCTTTCCTATTTCATGGAGTTTCTTCGACGGGTATGCCGCCGATAGTTTTTTGCGAACCGTCGTTGTTACCTTCACGATAACGACCCGAGCCTGGTTCTCTGTTTCGCTTGGTAGTGCCCAAGCTCACGCCAGTCGGTTATAGAACGCCAGTTTTCATCCGCGCCTCGTTCTACGACAAAGTAGCAGCTAACCGCGATTTGGCCTTAGGCCCTCGTGCCGATCCGCGTCTTTATCAGCCGGCTGAACCGAAAATAGATATTCTTCATTCCGCGATCGAGGGTTAACGTACAGTCGGGACATTAATAGCTGCTACGGCTCGCGTATTTATTTTTTCTCGCTGCGGCTGTATCCCTTCGTTTTTATCACAACGTTCTTAAGTCAGCATGGACTGGTATGTCCAGCCACAGGACGCCGGCGCGCGTCTCGATGCCTCTCGCTCCATGCCGCCACGTCAGCACGTAGTCACAACGACGCCTGACGCCGCTGCCGTACCATTAAACCGCTCCCCACGTTCGTCCACCCTTCCAAACCACCTTCCAAATCACCCGGCGTACCATTATCCGAACCACCCGCCGAACCAGCGGCACCGCCTACTACCCGAGCCTGGTACCGACGCTCGGCCCTTCAGCGACCAGCACATTCCCCTTTCAGGCGATGGCCCTCCTAAGCGCGACCGCGCCAACCGCGCCCTCCGCAAGGGCATCTCCGCGTCGTCCGCGGACTTAGATCCGCCGGGATACCGGCAGGATCGAGATGACTCTAGGCAGCGTGACAATAACGGTGGTGAGTACAACGAGCTCACGGAATATCTCTTTGGAGAGGGGGGGCTTGGAGCCGGCGCGTGGGGTTCCGGCGGCGATGCGTACGAGCGCGGAACTGGCGGCGGGATTGGCGGAGTTGCGGGTGGCGGCGCTGGTGGCAGTGGGAGATACGACGACGCAATAAGAGGCGATCCGGGACGAGGGGCCTCTAATGCTCGGCATGCTCTGCCCAAATCTCCGTCTGCGCGTCGTGCCGGCGACAATAGCCGGCCAGCCGTCAACCGCCGGCAGGGGTGGCGGCGGGGTAGTGACGGGCTGTCAGGTTGGGCGGAGAATCCCGAGGTTGTGCCCGAGCCTATGCCCATGGTTCGGCGCCATACCACGGGCATGGGCGGGATGGCAGTTTCGCACGGGGAGAGGGGGAAGGGCGGGGAGGGTATTGGGGAAGACGGGCAGTGGCGGAGCGGGAATCAGGGGGAGAGGGGGGAGCGGGCGCACGGAGTGCTGCTGCAGCGGCGATCGAAAACGGGCCCTGATTATCACAGAAGTCACACGTTGGTTAGCGCGGGGAATACGGCGGGGAACGCTGCAGCAGGGGCTTCCTGGGGAGGCGCCGCGGGACACGGCGAGAGCTTCGGCGGCTTCGGCGGGGGGTTCAGAAGCGCGGGCGGCGCACCGAAGTCGTCCTCGGGCGGATCGGTGCAAAGCGGTGCTAGTGAGGGGCAGACGGCGGTGGGGGGGGAGCAGCAGAGAGCCGCAGGAGGTAGCGGGGGACTGGCGGGCGCGGGAGGCGGGAACAGCGGGGGGAGGGATGGGGGCGCAGGCGGAGTCGCGGGGATAGGCGGACCCCGCGGGGTGCGCGCGGGGAGCATCGGCATCATGTCTCCGCGCCTGCTCAGATTCCTAGTGGACGAAGAGAGCCCCGCAGGCCCGAACCCTAGCGGGGGATTTGACGACGGGCGGAGGCGCGGGGGAGACGCGCGGAAGGCAAAAGGGCGCGGGAGGGACGCGGGGATGGGGAAAGGGGAGGCTGGCGGAGCAGGGGGGCGGGGAAGCAGGGAGCGGGAGAGGGAGGGAGCGGGGCATGTTGGGAGAAGGAATGAGAGTCCCAGGTATCAGGGGGTAGGAGGTGGGGTGACCGCCAGAGCAGCTGCGGCGGCGGCCGCGATGGGGGGAAGCAGCGGCGAGGGGGGGCGGAGATCCCCCAGAGCGGACGCGGGCCTGTACTTCCCCAAATCGCGCAGCGTCGCTGTGCCAAAATCCCCCCTCTCCGCTGCGCCGCGCGTTGTTCCTCCCCCTCTCACGCCCCAGCCCGCACTTCCCCCGGTTTCTCCCGCGGGCCACCGCTTCCCCAAGTCCGCCTCCTCCTCCGCGCGCGCCTTAGCGCGTCCCGCCAATGCCTCCCCCACCGCTGCCGCCCCAGCCTTATCGCCTCACTCTAGCGCCAGTACTGATCTTTATTCCGAATCCGGCTCTTATGTAAGCGCAGGAGTGTACTCCCAGGCGTTTCAGGGTCCGGAGAAACAAAGTGCAAGCCTCGTTTATGACCCGCGTACAGCCTCCGCTCCGCGTACAGGCTCATCTCCCCGTACGGGATCATCTCCCCGTACGGTTTCATCTCCCCGTGAGGGATTATCTCCCCGTACTGAAACGTCTCCGCGTACGGGATCATCCCTCCGTACTGGCTCATCTCCCCGCGATGCATCATCTCCCTCACACTCTCCCTCCTCCTACCCTCCCAAAAGCTCCTATCCTCCTAGTAACTCGTTCTCCCTCCGCCCTTCCTCTGGCGATTCCGCCGGTTCCGCGTCAGGGGGATCGGGGAAGGCGGGAGGGGCGGGAGGGGCGGAAGTGGGGGGGGAAGTGGCTGCCCCCCCCGCCTACCCCACCTCCTCGTCTTTCTCTTTTGACTCTAACCAGGCAGCGTTACAGTCACCCACGTCCTTGCATTATGCCCCCGTTAGTGCGCATGGGCATGGGCTTGGCAGTGATGGTTATGCCGGTGGGGATGGGGGCGTATCGACAGGTGTGTCTGAAGACAAGGGTCGAAGCCTGCAGCAGCACCTGCACGTCCAAAACAAGTACCCACAGCAGAACCAGCACCACCACCACCAGCAGCAGCAGCTGCTGCATCAGAAACAGCAGCCGGAGCAGCAGCAACTGCAGCAGCAGCTGCAGCAGCAGCAGCAGCAACAGCAGCAGCAGCAGCAACAGCAGCAGCAGCCTGTGCTGGTAAGACTGCAGGAGCAAAGAACATCGCCCTCCGTCTCCCCTCCCTTCCTCTCCGCCCCTACCCTGACCGTCCGCAGCAACAGCGGAAAGTTTCGCCGCCCCGCTGCCCTGGATCTCGGGCAGCTCTCGCCGACCAATCAGCTCTCGCCAACCAATCAGCAGGAGCCAGAGGACGCGGAGGAAGAAGACGGGCAGGAAGATATGGTAAGAATGGGAGATGAGGAAGAGGAGGAGGAGGAGGAGGAAGAGGAGGAGGTGGTTGCACGCGACAAGTATCTGCTGCAGGGGAGGGAACAGGTGGGGAAGGTTGAAGGGGCAGGTGGGCAGGGGTGGGAGGAAGAGGTTTATTACTTAGACGAGCCAGATGACGGGTCGGAATACCAGAAACAGCAATACCACCACCAGCAGCAGCAGCAGCAGCAGGCTCCTCCCTGCACCAAGCCTAAGCCCCGAGCCTTGGTGACTGGTTCGGCACATTGGTCCGGCGAAAACGGCAGAACCACGCTTCTAGACTCCATAGAGCCTCTGGCTGGGGACCCTGATGACGAGGAGGGGGAGGGGGAGGGGTACGGGGAGTACGATTGGGGGGAGGATGGAGAGGAGGAGAAGGAGAGAGAGGAGGCCCGCAGGAGAGGGCACAGACGGACGGGGAGTCTGGGAGGGGGAGGGCGGGGTGGGGGAGAGGGAGAAGGGAGTGACGGGAGGAGGTCCCAGCGACGGCAGGCGTTTATTCAGAAGCTTAAGGGCCTTGCCTCGCCGCGCTTCAGGGAGGATAAGGCGAAGGCGAGAGGGTGGCAAGGGGGGGATGGGGAGGCGGAGGGGAAGCAGGAGGAGGGGGAGAAGAGGGCAGGGGGGAAGGGTGAGGGGAAGACGGGGAAGGGAGTGGGGAGGAAAGCAATTGCCCCGGGTGCTGGGGGAGGTGGAGGGGGAGGGGGGGGGGGGGGGGCGGGAGGGGGAGGGGGAGTGGGCGGGGGAGGGGGAGTGGGCGGGTGGGGGCGCAGTATTACAGGGGAGAGGACGCGGAGGGAGGCAGACGCTGTGGTCTCGGTGACAGGGAAGGGCGGAGGCAAGGAGAAAGAGAAGGAGAAAGAGGGGGAGAGGGAGAAGGGCAGGCGGATGGTAGAGGCTCTCCTAGACATGCCCACGCGGAGGGTGGAGTCACCAGCTAGAGGGAAGGCCAGGAAGGAGGTAGTAGCGCGACCAGGGACAGGAGGAGCAGCAGGAGGAGGAGCAGCGGGGGGCGACTCTATGCGCAGAAGCACAGAGGGTTTGTTCAGAGAAACAAAGGGTTTGTCGCTGTGGGAGAAACGCAAGGTAGGCGGGGGAGCAGGAGGGAAAGGAAGCGAGGGAGGTGGAGGTGGAGGGGGAGAGGTCAAAACGCCTAGCTTCCTCCGCTCCTTCACCCAGCCTCGCTCCTCCAGCAGCAGAGGCTCCAAAACACCTAAGGGCGGCACCAGTACAAGCAACACTGCTAGCACCAACACCGGTGGCAGTGGCAGTGGTGGGGGGGCTAGCAGCAGCGGCGGCATCGGCATCAGCCTGGCGTCACGGTCGTTTAAAATGGACCACAGATCTGATCACAGCACGAGTGCGGGCGGCAGCAAAACGCCAAAGGAGGCCAGCCAGCACCACCAGCACAGGTCGAAGCGGTCTGGGTCGGGCACGTGGGGAGGGGGGCTGGTGGCTGCAGTGGAGGGGTTTAGCCGCAGCCTCACTGCTCCTAAAGGCTCCTTTGGCTCCTTGGTTGCTGCTAACGCCTCTGCTTCTGCTGGTAACGCTGTTGCTGCTGCTGCTGCTAGCACTGGTGGTAGCGGCGGTAACAGTGCTGCAGCTGCTTCTGCTGCTGGTGGTAGTGCTGCTGCTGCTGCTGCTGCTGGTGCTGGTACTGGTGGTGGTGGTGAGGTGGGGGGAATGAAGAAGGTCAAAGGTCTGACGCTGTCAACGTCTCCTCGTCACCTCAGCAGCAGCGGCAACACCACTGCTGCTCAGTCCTCCTCCCCTTCCTCTACTTTCACTGATACCTCGCAGAAACATTCTCCTGCTTCTGCCACCACTCCCACTGGCACATCTGCTGCTGGTTCCGCTGCTGCTGCCGTCTCTGCTGTTTCTGCAGCTGCTGGCAGTGTTTCGTCTGGTTCTGCTCCCGCCGTGTCAGGTTCGGGCCGAACCAGCTCGTCCACACCAAAGAACGCAGCAGGTTCGGGCAAAGCCTCTTCGCCTGGCTCTGCAAGTGCCACCGGCAGTCCCTCTCCTAAATCCCCTGCTGGCGCCACTGCTGCTAATGCCCCTGCTGCTGTTGCTGCTGGCGGCGCTGGTGCTGGTGCTTCTAGTACAGCTAGAGGGCATGCAGAGGCCAGGAGCAAGAGTCCTCGCACCAGCAGGACCAAAAGCCCTGGGAAGAGAGACGAGCAGGGTCCTCCTGGGAAGGCTAGTTCCGTGCAGACCGAGAAGAAAAGCTCTCCGCCAACCACCAGCCCGAGAACCCTGAGCCCCAGGACCCCTCGCGACGACGGGCAGCAGCAGCAGCAGCAGCAGCAGCAGCAGCAGCAGCTGGGCACGGGCAGCACGGGCAGCACGGGCAGCACGGAAGGAATTTTCGAGCGCGGGTTCACAGACATCCGAAAGAGATTCGAGGTCGGGCAGCAGATCGGGCAGGGGCGGCGGGGAGTGGTGGTGTACATGTGTGTGGAGCGGCGCACGGGGCGCGCGTATGCGTGCAAGGCGATAGACAAGGCGACTCTGGTGGAGCCGAGGAAGGTGGCGGCTGTGCGCGCTGAGGTGGACGTCATGAGGAAGCTGCTGGGATGGCCCCATGTGGTGGGGATCAAAGACGCGCTGGAAGACGAAAAGGTGAGCCGCTAGGGCTGTAGGTGTGGGTGAAGAAAATATCGAAAAAGCAACAAAAAACAAGAATCTCTCAGAGATAATAGTAAAGAAACAAAAACTCTCAGAGGTTTTAGTATAAAAACAAGAACCTCTCAGAAATAATAGTATCTGATGGATCGGCAAAATCCAACACACTTTTAGAGGTCATTGTCATCATAATGAATCTGCTTGAGCTGGGACCTTCACCTGCGCCTTCACCTTCTCCCTTCCCATTCACACCCCCCACCTCTCCCTTCCGCCCACCCCTCCCTTCCCCCTCTCCCTCTATCCCTTCCCATTACTCTATTTCCTTTTTCATCTCCCCCCTCCCTTGCCACCTCGTTGCCCCTCACGGGAACACTAGAACCCCCAAACCCACAACCAGCACGCTCCCTTCCCCCCATCCCCTCTGTCTCGTCCCCTTTTTCCTCCCCTCCCCTCTTCTCCCCTCAGTGCGTGTATATCATCATGGAGCTGTGCTCAGGAGGCGACCTCCTCCACCACATCAACTCCTCGCCATTTATCACCACCAGCCACCCCTCCCCACCCCTCCCCACCCACCCCCCTCCCCCCAGTGCGTGTACATTATCATGGAACTGTGCTCGGGAGGCGACCTCCTGGACCACATCAACTCCTCTCCATTCATCTCGGAGCGAGAGGCCGCCACCATCCTGCGCGTGCTGGCAGAGACATCAGACACCCCCCACCCCTCCCTTTCCCCCCTCCCCTCCCCCCCGCCCCTCCAAACAGTGTGTGTACATTATCATGGAACTCTGCTCGGGGGGGGACCTCCTGGACCACATCAACTCGTCGCCGTTCATCTCGGAGCGAGAGGCAGCCATCATCCTGCGCGTGCTGGCAGAGACGCTGCGCTCGTGCCACAACCACGGCATCATGCACCGCGACTTAAAGCCCGAGAACATCCTGCTCGCGCAGCCCGGGTGCTGGTGGGACCTGCGATTAGCCGACTTTGGATTCTCCGTTCACCTTAAGGCCGGTGAGTAACCCTCACACTCACAACCGCACAGCCACAGCTACACAAACACCAGCACAACCACATCATCATACACGACCACCTTGACGGCGTCTACGGGTATTCATGCCTCATTGCCTCACTCTCTCACTCGCCTCACCCCACCACACACATACACCAGTCCCATGTCCTCCTTCCAGGCTAGCGCATGACCGACTATGCCGGATCCCCCTTCTACAAGGCCCCGGAGGTCCTAGACAGCGTGTACGGGCACTCATGCCTCATCACCTTGCCTCTTGCCCCGTCTATCGACAGGAGAGCGCATGACAGGCTATGCTGGTTCGCCATTCTACATGGCCCCGGAGGTCCTGGACAGCATATACGGGCACGAGGCAGACGTGTGGAGCCTGGGGGTCATCCTCTACACCATGCTCTCCCAGAAGCTGCCCTTCTGGGACGACACGGACGCGGGTGTGTACCGGCAGATCAAGCGCGCTGAGGTGGACATGGAGAGCGGCGTGTGGCCCGCGATCTCGGATGAGGCTAAGGACCTGGTGCTCGGGATGCTGTCTGCGGACCCGCACCAGCGAATCACTCTCGACAGATTGCTCGGTACGTGCTGTGTGTGGTTGTAGGGGTTTCTGTTTGGTTCAGACTCAGACAGCTGAGGCTTGAGGGGTGCGGGACGACACGGACGCGGGCGTGTACCGGCAGATCAAGCGCGCTGAGGTGGACATGGAGAGCGGCGTGTGGCCCGCTATCTCAGATGAGGACCTGGTGCTCGGGATGCTTTTGGCTGATCCGCACCAGCGAATCACCCTCGATAGACTGCTTGGTACGTCGCATGCCCTGCTGTGCTGTGCGGCTGTAGGGGTTTCAATTTGGGTCCGATGAGGCCAAGGACCTCGTGCTCGGGATGCTTTGAGCGGACCCGCACCAGCGAATCACCCTCGACAGATTGCTTGGTATGTGTAATGGGTTGTCGTACGGGTTGTCCTTGCGCCGTGCGTTGCACGAGTGAAGGGTTTGCATGCTCGAGATGCCGTCGGCCGACCCGCACCAGCGAATCACCCTCGACAGATTGCTTGGTATGTGTAATGGGTTGTCGTACGGGTTGTCCTTGCGCCGTGCGTTGCACGAGTGAAGGGTTTGCATGCTCGAGATGCCGTCGGCCGACCCGCACCAGCGAATCACCCTCGACAGATTGCTTGGTATGTGTAATGGGTTGTCGTACGGGTTGTCCTTGCGCCGTGCGTTGCACGAGTGAAGGGTTTGCATGCTCGAGATGCCGTCGGCCGACCCGCACCAGCGAATCACCCTCGACAGATTGCTCGGTATGTGTAATGGGTTGTCGTACGGGTTGTCCTTGCGCCGTGCGTTGCACGAGTGAAGGGTTTGCATGCTCGAGATGCCGTCGGCCGACCCGCACCAGCGAATCACCCTCGACAGATTGCTCGGTATGTGTAATGGGTTGTCGTACGGGTTGTCCTTGCGCCGTGCGTTGCACGAGTGAAGGGTTTGCATGCTCGAGATGCCGTCGGCCGACCCGCACCAGCGAATCACCCTCGACAGATTGCTTGGTATGTGTAATGGGTTGTCGTACGGGTTGTCCTTGCGCCGTGCGTTGCACGAGTGAAGGGTTTGCATGCTCGTGATGCCGTCGGCCGACCCGCACCAGCAAACCACCCCCGATAGATTGCTGGGTATGTACTGTGTGAGGTTGTGGGGATTGTTGATTCGACTTGAAACTCTTCTGACGAGGCTCAACGATTTGGTGACTGGGATGCTGTTGCCGGACTGGCACCAACGAATCACAGGTGCTTGGTGAGTGTGTGATGCTGAAAGGGCTGGTGTTTGGGTCAGACTCAGAAGACATCAAATGAGGGCACGCATTTGGTGCTAGGAATGCTTTCAAGGACCGAGTTTGGTTGTGTGAGGGTGTAGAGATTATTGGTCGAATCGAGTCAGAAGTCATTAAGAGGGTGGAAAAGGTCGGGTTCTGGTGCATGGGATGCTGTTAGGTGGTGCACATTGCACACTGCACACCAGTGCATGTGTTGCTGACTTGTGGCTTCGTGAAGACTGGCTCGCTCGGTGTATTTAATCCCTTTTTTTCATCCACCTGTTTCTGCCGTTGAATCATTGCAGCTCATCCGTGGATGGCAGCCAACGGCTGTGATATGCCGCCATCGCCTGCACATAGCACAGCCTCTTCGACCGACACGTCAAGCCTTTCTGGCAGACGAAAGAAAGACATTGCTCGGTCTACGGGCACCATTTTCTCCTCGCTCGGAATGCCCTTTTGCCGTGTCTATCAAGGTAATGATGACGACGAGGATGATGACCAGAGTGTATCAGGTTTACAATAGAATATCATATAGTTTATATTTTAGATTTGAGTATTCGTAAAATTACTACGACTGATGTGTAACAGTAGGTATCACTTCTTCCGAATTTGTATCGCGGTCTGGTTCTGCTGTACGCCTTAGTGGACGTGCGTGAGGTTTGTCGAGATTCGCATTCAATGCTTGATGTCACGCGCAGAAGACGCCAATCAAATTGGCCTAGCCTCATCAACACAGTTTCAAGGCTCCCAGGCCTCAGGTACACTGGCACTGTTGGAATGCCAAAGCATGAGCTCTGATTCGCGCATCGTTGTCTGGGAAGCCCAAGGACCACCAGGTGATGTGCGAAGGGATGAGGAGCAACCGTTGGATGCGACAAATGTTATACTCGTTCTTCGACCTACGACGAGACGAAAATAGACGTCGAAACTAACGTCCCTTCCTCTTGCAATGCGTCGAGAACAGCAATGAAGCAGGCGTCGTTCTGTGATATTTGCCGAGTGAACGAGTAACATTGGTACGACTTAAGGATTATGTGTGTCCCAGTTATACATGAATTCACAGGAGCCTGCACAACAAGCTTGCCATCTATAACTGTCCGAACCGGTTTTCTAATTATGAGTTATCACTTCTCGGTCTACTTGATGAAATTTTTACGACAATTACGTGTAGCGGCATGTGGACTTGTGCCACGCTTTCAGCTCAGTGATCATCACTGTTGCGTACCCCACGTCGCATCAGATAGGGGAATCCAAGACCAAGAACGCGAGAAGCACTGTTTCTTGAAGCTGGAGGGCACTGCCTCAGCCAATAGCAAAGCGTTACGTTGCAAGCTGGCCTTTCCAAAACAAAGTTCGCCGCGTGGAACTGCTTCGCATGCCAACAACATTATTTCGCAACGCATCTCACCAGCCCGCGTTTCGTCAAGGACACTCGTCGCATAAAGCTCTGCGAATCTCTTATCATAACGATGTTCGGTTCATGACGATGCAAAATGTTTTCACAAGTTTCTGTTTGGTATTGCACGGTTGCTTTTACCTCCACTTGTATCCTTCTTCCTTGTTTTCGTTTGATTTCGTTACGCTGCACAGCGCATTTCTTTCTGGGCACCAGCTGGGAACAGCTTGCAGAATCACGTGCGTGCTTCTGCCAGCCCAACGACCCACCAATTCCCTTCATCTCGTTCCTGTCTCTCACGTCTCTTTCGATTTCGAATCGAACCCCATCCACCCCCAACTCATGCCTATCCATCCGTGAGTGTATCTAGCAGGCCGAGTCACCTAACCGCCACTCTCAGGGCTAAGAGCTGCCAGCTCTGTGCGTCGACTGCTGCCTCCCACTCCGCAACCCTCCATACTCCTTAGTATTCCCGTTTATTCCTCCGTATTTTTGTTAATCCTGTGCTACTTACCGCCAGCATCGATCGTCCAATCACAAAACTCCAAATGGACGACGAACCGCCGATACTCGCGTATCCCGTATCAGCCAATAGGCAAATCCCGTGGGACCCCGCTCAACGTCCGCCATCCCCGCTCAATCCCGCCTTTAGACGCTTCCCCGCACCCATTCCTCCCCGCACTTGCGCGCAAGAAGCTTCTGCCAGCCCATACGGTGCGAGCCCTCATAGCGGAAGCCCCTATGGCGCAATCCCTTCCGCTTCCCCCGTTCCGCTCCGCCGGTACAACTCTGTCACCTCCCCCGCTCCGCCGCCCGTTTCCGTTCCCCCCGCCGGATCTTCCCCCGCGCCCAAGTCTCCCCTCTTCCGCACGCCCTCGCTCGGCGCCCCCGTGCGAATCTCCGCCGCTAAAGAACAACCGTCGCCGCCCATGTTTCTCCCGCCCACCGCCTCCGAGACCCTCCCGATAGCAGTTCCGCTCTATATTCCCCCCAACCACCCCCCCGTGGGGCCGGCGGACCGTTCATTTGCGCCCAGCTGCGGGTATGAGCCGCGGGCGCAGCAGCTGGACCGCGCGTTTGCGCACGACGGCGGTTGCGCGTATGAGCAGCGGGTGCCGCCACGCGGACCTGCGGGCCCGCTCGCACGGGGAAACAGCGGCGCCGCATCCCGCCGCGCTGCGCCGATTCCGCGCCACTCTTCCCTCCCTCTTGCGGCTTCCGCCTATCCCAGCGGGAACTACTCTTCCGCCGTTACAAACAGCCCTTGTCCCGCTCCTAGTAACTATCAGCGACACGCGAAAGGGCCTGCTGGTAACCTGGTAACCAGCAGAGACAGCGGCGGGAAGTGCGTTCAGGCGGGCGGGTGGGAGAAACCGTTTATTCATCGGTCCACGTCAGCACCCGTGGCTGAAGACGAGGCTTGGGAAGAGGAAAGGGACTCTGGAGAAGAGGGAGAGGATTGGGAGGAGGAGATGGGGGAAAACGAGATGACGGCTGAAGGGGAAGAGCGCAGGGCGGAGATGAGCGGCGCGGGCGGATGGGGAGTGAGCGCGCGGACTGGGGGCCCGGCGGGAGGGGAAACGCGGGGATGGTGCGCGGAGGAACCCCGGCGGCAACTGGACAGGTCGTACCTGACGAGCCCTTACGAGCCGCAGCAGCAGCAGCAGCAGCAGCAGTCACACCTTGCGAGGCATTTAAGTCTCGAACCGCAATCCGCGGATAACCGCAGCGGGCAAGCGCGCGGGGACGGGGAGCGGGCGGAAGGGCGGGAGGGGAGAGGCGCGGGCCTACAGAGACAAGCATCGGACGGGCAGTGCCTGGCGCGCAACGGCGGGTATGCGCGGGGGGCACGCGGGGACGCGCAAGACGGGCAGGACAGGCAATACCCGGACAGACAAACCGCGGATAGGCAGTACCCAGATAGGCAATTCCAGGACAGGCAACAACCGGACAGGCAACAGCTGGACAGGCAGCAGCAGGACAGGCGGCAGCTGGACAGGCGGCATGTGGACGGTATGTACGTGGACAGGAGCGAGCCGGACCGCGAGCGACTGATCGAGCTGCGATTGCGGCGCGTGGAGCGGCGGCGGCAGCAGCAGTGGCACCACGAGCGACAGCGCAAGGCCGCGCACCGCCTGATGGCGGAGCGACGACAGCAGTGGGAGCTGTGGCGGCAGCAGCAGCAGCAGGGGCAGTGGCAGGGGCAGGAGGAACAGGGGCAGGAGGAGCAAGGGAAAAAGCAGGGGCAGCAGGGACAGGGGCAGGGGCAAGAGCAGCAACAGGAGTGGTTTCAAAAGCAGCAGCAGCAGCAGCAGCAACAGCAGCAGCAGCAGGTGTATGAGCAGCAACAGCCAGAGAGAGACGAATACGAGAGGGAACAGCCAGCCACGTCACCTTACCAGCAAGCCACGTCACCTTGCCAGCAAGCCACGTCGCCTTACCAGCAAGCCACGTCTCCTTACCAGCAAGCCACGTCACCATACCAGTCACTCACCCATCGCACACGCTCACTGCCTCAGCACTACCAGTCGTGCACCGACCAAGCCAATACTTCCTGCACCAGTTACGCCCTCCCCAGCAATCCTGCGTGCACCAACCACCTGCAGCGCGCCGCCTCGGATGGACGTGCGATGACTGGTCAGGTGGCACCTGTCGGGGAATCACCTGACGGAGATTCACCTGACCAGGTGGTTCCTGCTCAGCTGCTAGCGCCCAACCCGATGGCACCTGGTCAGGTGGCACCTTGTCAGGCGGCACCTGGTCAGGTGGTTCCTCAGCTGCTTCCGAGCAGGTCGCTGCGGCAGCTGAGGAGAATGCCCCCTCTTGATTCAAAAGCGCAGAAACAGCAGCCAGACACTCACACACAGCGGGCAGACACACAGGCACAGCGGGCATGCTTAGCTGCTCCAGAGCCTACCAAATCCTCCTCGCACCAGGCCTTGTCCCAATCCCCACCTCCTTGCTCGTCCCCTTACTCCCCTGCTCACTCCCCTCCCTACACCTCCCCTTGCTCCCCTCCTCTCTCCCCTCCTGCATCTACTGGAACCGCCATCTGCCACTCCCCTTCCCTCTCCTCCTCCTCTTCCTCCTCCTTTGTGTGGCCGAGGGGGAACGGACCCGACTTTGGGGCGGGCGGCAGGGCTGCGTTGGGGGGAGCGGATAAGTGGGTTGCATGCTTTGTCCCGCAGTGCTGGAACCGCAATTGACCGTAGTCTGAGATTTGATACTGCTGCTGTGAGATGATAGAGAGGTGGGCTGAAGAAGTGTTAACAAATGCCTTGCAGCAGTGTCATGTGCGCTGCCCACCCGGCAGCATTGCCCCTTGCAGCATTGGATTACACGAGATGTGCCCTTGCCACTGGTGTGTGTGCTGTGCTACCCATGTTGCACATATGCTGGTGTGCTGTAGTTAATTGTACCGTACCCTGTATTGTTGTGGAGTATACCAATCAGGAGCCTGTACTGTACATTCTGCAAGCCAGCTGTTAGTCAGCAACACATTGTACAGACAAGCGCCGGTGCGAGCATGAAACCCTAGGATACTCATTAAATCATGCTGAGCTGCATGGAAGTTGGATTGGAACACAGCTACTGTTACCGGTATTCACTTGTCCAACGTTATTCCAGCGAGCTATGCTGCTCCTGGCACAGGTACGGTAGCTGTGATGAAAGAGCCTGTTAGGTGCATCAATGTCAAGTCAAGATGCATCCACTCTAAACCCCTAGCCCTGTTCAGTGAACACCAGGCAGCTGTTCCCTCAGCAGCCACGTATCACACATGCCATCTCCCAGTCCTGCCCTGTCCTCACCAACAGGCTGCTGCAACCCACAGCAGCGTGCAGCAGACATTATTCGCCGATCCACCTCTATAAGGAAGCCTGCTGCTCGATACGGAGGGGGAGCGAGGAGTAAGGGGAATTGCAAGGGAAAACTGAGCGGGGAACGTCTCTTCTAGAGCAGCCAACAGTTGCTCCTTCTCTACTGCTCCAGTGCTATTCCCGAGGCGCCTAAGAGCAAGCCGACAGTCAGAGCATGCCGCCTGTCAGTCATCCCCAGAGTCTGGAACCACATGCCCTCAAGCCCACACAAGCAGCTCACCTCGTGGCAAGTCAACAGCGCGCACAGCAGGTGCCGAGAACCCGGGTCGCTGAAATCACCCACAAACTGTCTCCTTCCACCTTCCCAACCCTTTTGAGACGTCTCACAAGCTGCTCACCCCGTGGCAAGTCAACAGCGCGCACAGCAGGTGCCGAGAACCCGGGTCGCTGAAATCACCCACAAACTGTCTCCTTCCACCTTCCCACCCCTTTTGAGACGTCTCACAAGCTGCTCACCCCGTGGCAAGTCAACAGCGCGCACAGCAGGTGCCGAGAACCCGGGTCGCTGAAATCACCCACAAACTGTCTCCTTCCACCTTCCCACCCCTTTTGAGACGTCTCACAAGCTGCTCACCCCGTGGCAAGTCAACAGCGCGCACAGCAGGTGCCGAGAACCCGGGTCGCTGAAATCACCCACAAACTGTCTCCTTCCACCTTCCCACCCCTTTTGAGACGTCTCACAAGCTGCTCACCCCGTGGCAAGTCAACAGCGCGCACAGCAGGTGCCGAGAACCCGGGTCGCTGAAATCACCCACAAACTGTCTCCTTCCACCTTCCCACCCCTTTTGAGACGTCTCACAAGCTGCTCACCCCGTGGCAAGTCAACAGCGCGCACAGCAGGTGCCGAGAACCCGGGTCGCTGAAATCACCCACAAACTGTCTCCTTCCACCTTCCCACCCCTTTTGAGACGTCTCACAAGCTGCTCACCCCGTGGCAAGTCAACAGCGCGCACAGCAGGTGCCGAGAACCCGGGTCGCTGAAATCACCCACAAACTGTCTCCTTCCACCTTCCCACCCCTTTTGAGACGTCTCACAAGCTGCTCACCCCGTGGCAAGTCAACAGCGCGCACAGCAGGTGCCGAGAACCCGGGTCGCTGAAACCACCCACAAACTGTCTCCTTCCACCTTCCCACCCCTTTTGAGACGTCTCACAAGCTGCTCACCCCGTGGCAAGTCAACAGCGCGCACAGCAGGTGCCGAGAACCCGGGTCGCTGAAATCACCCACAAACTGTCTCCTTCCACCTTCCCACCCCTTTTGAGACGTCTCACAAGCTGCTCACCCCGTGGCAAGTCAACAGCGCGCACAGCAGGTGCCGAGAACCCGGGTCGCTGAAATCACCCACAAACTGTCTCCTTCCACCTTCCCACCCCTTTTGAGACGTCTCACAAGCTGCTCACCTCGTGGCAAGTCAACAGCGCGCACAGCAGGTGCCGAGAACCCGGGTCGCTGAAATCACCCACAAACTGTCTCCTTCCACCTTCCCACCCCTTTTGAGACGTCTCACAAGCTGCTCACCTCGTGGCAAGTCAACAGCGCGCACAGCAGGTGCACCTCCCCCCAGCTGCCCTCCCCTCTCCTCGTCTCCTCCCCTCCGCTACCAGGGCATCACAGCACCAGTCGGTCATGCGGGTATATGGAATCGGGGTCCTTAATCTGGGGGTTACGCCGCAGCACTTCCCCCACGCTCTGCCTGAACCGGTCTGCAATGGTGCTCAGCGTATCCCCCTCCTGCACCTCGTACACGCCCCCCTCCGCACTCCCCTCACCCTCCCTTCCTGCCCTCCCATCAGCGCTCTCCTCTTTCCTGCGAGCCTCTTCATAGCCCCGGCAGAGGTCTGAATACTTTTCCTCGTCCAGGCGACTGCATGGGGGGAAGGGGGAGTTGGGGAGGGGGGGGAGACTGGGGGGAATGAGATAAGGGAGGTCTCGACGATGGAATAGCCTCTTCGTACCCCCGCCAGAGGTCCGCGCACCTCTGATTGAAGAAGTGTTTTGATACGTCTCAAAACACTTCTTCAATCACATAGCCTCTTCATACCCCCGCCAGAGGTCCGCGTACCTCTCGTCATGCAGGCGACTGCAAGAGAGAGGAGGGGGCGCGTGGGGGTGAAGGTCAGAGGGTAGACACGGGCACCCGACGGTGGCTGCTTAGCCCCAGCAGAGGTCCGAATACATCTCCTCAAGCAGGCGACTGCAGGGAGTGGGCACGTGATTGAAGAAGTGTTTTGAGCCGAATACATCTCCTCAAGCAGGCGACTGCAGGGAGTGGGAGGGGAAGGGAGCAGAGGCGATGCAGTCAGAGGGTGAACTGCACGACAGCACAATGGCACCAAAGCCTTGGCAGAGGTTCCAATGGCACCAAAGTCTTGAAGCGACTGCATGAGCGGGTGGGGGAAGTGGGTCCACGCACGCGCCTTGGTCCGCGCGCGCGGCATGGGCAGGATCAATGGGGGAAGGTTTTGGGTTGGGAGGGAACATGGCAACGGGGTAGGGAAGGTGTGAGGCCCGGTATGACATGCAGCTGCCACCAGCCCCCACCATCACCCACCACCACCCACCAGAACCCACCATAAGTTACCATAACCCACCATAACCCACCATAACCCACCATAACCCACCATAACCCACCATAACCCACCATAAGCCACCATAACCCACCATAAGCCACCATAACCCACCATAACCCACCATAACCCACCATAACCCACCACAACCCACCACAACCCACCACAACCCACCATAACCCACCATAACCCACCATAACCCACCATAAGCCACCATAAGCCACCATAAGCCACCACAACCCACCACAACCCACCACAACCCACCATAACCCACCATAAGCCACCATAAGCCACCATAAGCCACCATAACCCACCATAACCCACCATAACCCACCATAACCCACCATAACCCACCATAACCCACCATAACCCACCATAAGCCACCATAACCCACCGCAACCCACCACAACCCACCACAACCCACCATAACCCACCATAACCCACCATAACCCACTATAACCCACCATAACCCACCATAACCCACCATAACCCACCATAACCCACCATAACCCACCATAACCCACCATAAGCCACCATAACCCACCATAACCCACCATAACCCACCACAACCCACCACAACCCACCATAAGCCACCATAACCCACCATAAGCCACCACAAGCCACCATAACCCACCACCAACCAGCAGCACCCATCTGCACCCACCAGATCTCAGCCATGGAGCGGCGGTCCCCATGCAGGCGTCGAATGACCATCTCCCGCTGCTGCCTCAACACCAGCTCCCACCCGCACCCACCAGCACCCACCAAAACCACCAGCAAGCGCCATCATCAACAATAAACTCGCCAGCACCCATTCGCACCCATCTGTACCCACCAGATCTCAGCCATGCTGCGGCGTTCGCCATGCAGCCGGCGAATGACCATCTCCCGCTGCTGCCTCAACACCAGCTCCGCCTGCTGCCACCTCGGCAGCGGCTCGGGACCCCTCCGCCACCCCCCGCTGCTGCTGCCGCTGGCGTTGCTGCTGCTGCCGGTTGTGCTGGTGGTGTTTCTTGCTTCTCCCGTTGAGGTTGAGTTTCGCTGCGAGCCGAGAGACATGAACCAGGGGGGACTGGGGGAAGGGTGCGGGGACAGGGAGGGAACGGGAGAGGACGGGGGACACAGAGCACAGTTGCATTCAGTCGAATGGCCATCCATCTCCCGCTGCTGCCTCAACACCAGCTCCGCCTGCTGCCACCTCGGCAGCGGCTCGGGACCCCTCCGCCACCCCCCGCTGCTGCTGCCATGCCATGCGTTGCTGTGCCATGCCATGACATGCTATGCTATGCCAAGTCCCGCTAATCCATATCATGTCATGCCATGCCATACCTGCCTTACCATGCCATACCTGCCTTAGTGCCATACCTGCCTTGCCATGCCAAACCATGACATGAAAGTAGCACCCATGGCAGCAGCAGCCATGACACCAGCAACCCCACAGTACTCACAACCAGAAGCACCCATGACAGCAGCACCCATGACAGCAGCCATACTGGCAACCCCACCAGTGCTCACCGTGCCTCCCGTCTGCCCAGCCCTGTCCGCTCGTCCTCTCCAACCACCTGCGCCGCTCCCCTCTCCCTCCCACCTTCCCTCCCTCGCTCCCTCCCCCCCTCGCTGCCCTCCTGCCCCTCGCCCTCGTCATCTGCTGCTGCGTGTATGTGCGCAGCAGCCACAGGGGTGTCTCCGAAGTTGAGCTCAAACACCCCGCCAAAGCCCCTGGGAGGGTGTGGAAAGGGGGGGAATATAGAGGGAAGAGAAGGGAGAAGAGAGTGGGAAAGGGGAAGAGGGGATGGATGTGGAACCACAAGGGACGGCCACAGACGTATCTCTGAAGTTGAGCTCAAACACCCCGCCAAAGCTCCTGGAATGGTGTGAAAGGTGGGGGGGAGAGGAAAGGAGAGAGGGGGGATAAGGGAAAGGAGGATGGATGGGAACTGCTAGGGAGCAGCCACAGGTGTATCCCCGAAGTCGAGCTCAAACACCCCGCCAAAGCCCCTGGGAGGGTGTGGGGAGATTGAAGGGAGGAAGGAAAGGGGGAGGAGAGAGAAAGGATAAGGGACGAGGATGGATGCAGAACCGCCAGGGACGGCCACAGGCTATGTGTGGAGAGGGAGTGGGGGAGCTGCAATAAAGCTGATGCTTATGCGTGGTTGATATTAGACGTGCAGCAGAAGATTGACACTCGCATGCCGAGATGTGGTTGCTGTGCAAAGTGGTCGCTGAAACTTGCACTAACTTACCACACCTGCATGCACCACACTGCACCTTCTTCCACAGTTTTGCGAGCGCACTCACATGCCAAGGTGTGGCCGCTGTGCGATGTGGTCGGTGAAACTTGGCCTCTCATACTCCAGCGCTCGCCTGCAAAGGAATTCATGGAGCAGTGCGGTGCAATGTGTTGCGTGCAATGTGGAGCAGTGACACGTGGCAGCACTCACCACATAAACCACTCGGTGGTAAGGTAGCGCAGGAAGCTGAAAAAAATGGACTTTACGAGAGCAGACGGGGCCTCTTCCGAGCCTCAGTTGCAGCAACACAGCAGTTGAGCCACCTCACTAGCACAGTCTACTCTGCTCATCCCCACTCCTCCCTCCTCTCCTACTCAGCTCCCCCCCTCCTCCCTTCCGCCCATTCACCTCCTCTCCTATCGCTTCGTCCCCTCTTCCCTCCTCTCCTTCCTCTCCTCTCCCCTCCTCCCACTCACCTTCTCCTCTCCTCCCTCGTCCGTCTGTTACTCCTATTCGCCACCACCATCGCTCCGCCCACCAACGCCACAGCCCCAGCGGCTGCCACCAAATCCCACAAGCCTCGTCGCCTCTACTCGCTCGTCCTTCCACTTACCTCTTCCTCTCCTCTCCTCTCCCATCCTCCCACTTACCTCCTCCCTCCCCTCTCCCCTCCCCTTCTCCCACTCACCTTCTCCTCTCCTCCCTCGTTCGTCTGTTGGTCCTATTCGCCATCACCATCGCTCCGCCCACCAGCGCCACAGCCCCAGCAGCAGCCACCAAGTCCCACACGCCTCTTCGCCTCTGCTCGCCCTCCCCCTCCCCCACCAGCCCCAGCGCGTGACTGTGGCTGCGGTGACTGCCGCGGGTGTGACTGTGGCGGGAGAGCGAGTGAGTGCTGTGCAGGGCGGTGGAGGTAGAGGAGGCGTTGGAGTGGGTGCGGGAGAGTGGGGAGGCCACTCTGCGGGGACTACTAAGGTGGTCCGGCTGGTGGGCGAGAGGAAGAGGGGGGGCAGGGGGCAGGGAGAGGAAAGCAAGAAAGAGAGTGGGTGCGGGAGAGGGGCGACGCCACTCTGCGGGGACTACTAAGGTGGTCCGGCTGGTGGCACAGGGGAAAAAGACCACGAGTCGGGGGGGGGGGGAGGGAAGATAACAGAGAGGAAAGAGAGTGGAAGAGAGAGAGAGAGAGAGTACCTCGCACGCGCATACTCCTTCGCACCTCGTCAGCTCGTAAGCCGGACTGGAGCGCGATGATGAACCGACTTCTACGATTTCGCCAAGGACTCTGGGCTGGCCTATACGAAGAAGCTGTCGAAGCGATTTCCATCCCACCGCAACCTCGCCACGCACCTGACACAACTGGGATACTGGCAAGGGCGGAAGGACTGGCGAAGCGTGGTAACCTGTCAAAATCTCTTCAATCCCTCCAAGCGACTCCAGTGTCACCTGCCTCACCCGAAGTACTGGAAGCCCTCGCGGCCAGACACCCACCTGCCTGCCAACTGCTCCCAGATTGGCTCCACGCTGCCACGGCGGAGAAATCACCCGCTATCGAAGCCCGCGACTTCAGGCGACTTATCGCCAAGCTCCCCAACGGAGTAGGGGCTGGCCCTTCAGGAACCACCTTCGAACACATCCGCGACGCAGCCCTAGGGAACGCCGAGGTATTCACCCACCTCCTCGCCCTCTCTAACACGGCTCTAGCAGGAAAACTACCAGCAGTCGCGGGAGAACTCCTTACCGCCTCCCGCCTACTAGCCTTTTCGAAGCCGCAGGGAGGAACGCGGCCGATTGCGGTAGGAGAGTGCCTCCTCCGGATTATCGCCAAAGCAGCGCTGTTCCTTACCGCGCCGGCCGCCCGCTCTCACTTCGCCCCCCTTCAATTCGGCGTAGCAGTAGCGGGGGGGATTGAAGCAGCCATCCACACGGCGCGTACATACCTGGAAGTCCACCCTGACGCAGTAGCATTGCAGATTGACCTCGCGAACGCGTTCAACGCGGTCGAAAGGAGAGCGGTGTTCGAGGGACTTAAAAACGAGGCTCTGGATGCCCTGATCCCCCTCGTCCGCCTCTCCTATGGCGCTCCCTCCTCACTCTACCTCGACCACGACTTCGGAGCCGCCCCACTGCAGAGCGCCAGAGGAGTCCGCCAAGGGGATCCGCTCGGCCCCCTCCTTTTCGCGGCAAGTATCCACCCGTGCCTTGTTGACACGGCGGCTGCACACCCCCAAGTGGTGCTGCTGGCATACGCCGACGACATCACGCTGCTCGGTGACGCCACGGCCTGCACAGCAGCATTTGAACACCTCACAAGCGCGCTGGCCGCCCTCGGCCTGGTACACAATCCGGCCAAGTGCGCGGCGTGGTCCGCTGCAGCTATCGACCCCTCATCCGTCCCTCGCGGCATCACGATTTCCGTGGAGGGGTTGCAGATACTTGGCAGCCCTGTCGGCACCCCCCAGGGCTGCGCTGGTGCGGCGAGAGATCGGCTAGCGGCGGCCGCAGCTCCACTCCCCCTGCTGGCCCAGATGGACCCCCAGCTCAGCCTCCTCCTCCTCACCCGCTGCGTCAGCCGCCGCGCCTCCTTTCTGGCCAGAACCACCCCCCTGGAGGCGCTGCCCGAGGCGGAATGGTCCGCGTGGGGAGAGCAGCTACTTCTCACCTTCCTGGAGTCGGCCCACATCATGACCCCGAGGAGCGCCAGGGAGAGACGCCGGATATGGCGGCAGGCAGCCTTGCCGGTGACGCTGGGGGGCCTCGGCATCACCGACCCCGCCGTCGAAGGCAGCTACGCCTACCTCGCCTCGGTGGTCAGCGCAGCGCACCTCCTACGCTCCCTGGAAGATTCTCTGCACCCTGCATTAGCTGCGCTCCTCCCGTTACTGGACCCGGCCCACGGCTCCCAGCACGCGCTGCCAGCACGCCTCGCCGCGGCGGAGGCGGCCCTCCCCCCAGAAGCTCTCGAAGCACTCCAGGCCGGGAAGGCGGACCCGAAGGGACTAAAGTTGCAGCAGAGCCTGGCACTGGCGGTTCACTCCCGCCGCTTCCTGAGGGTTATGCGCGAGGCGAGGCGGATGCGCCCCAACCCCCTCTCGGGCCACGCGCAACGAATGCAGTCGGTGCTCGGCCCAGGCGCAGGGGACTGGCTGCTGGCGATCCCCCTCATCCCCTCGCTTCGGATGGGCCCGTCCCAGCTCTCAACGGCAGCTGCCTTCCGCCTAGGCCTCCCCCTCCCCGTGCCTAGACGTTGTGATTGTCGCTACCGCACCACCTTCCCTGACGATCGTCTCCCCAACCACCTCATGCGCTGCGAGAAGGGGAAGGGGAGGACCGCTACCCATCACGCCCTGCGGGATGAGATAGCATGTATAGGGGCGGAGGCTGGCTTTACGGTACACAAGGAGACGTACGTCTACTCTCAGGTTGAAAATCTAAAGGCGGATGTCACGATCCGTCATCCCCTGACCGGAGAAGTTTGGATGTGCGACGTAACCGTAACGGACCCGGTGTCTTACCAGGACGAGAGCTGCAACCGAGCTCCTGGATGGGCGGCTAGGGCGGCGGCAGCAAAGAAGGAGGAGAAGTACGCCCGCAGGAATGCGTGGGTGGGGTTCCACGCGCTTGCGGTGGAAACGTACGGCTACCCCTCGCCCGGGGTGATGGCTTACCTTCGGCAATGCGCAGAGCTGGCGGCGAAGCTGCGGTTTAACGCGGCTCCAACCTCGTACGAAGCAGCGAAGCTGCTGACAGAATACCGCCAGCGCTGGAGTGTGTGCCTCCAGCGGGCGCAGGCCAATGCGCTCCGCACCAAGACCAACGAGGCCTTGGCTGCAGACGAGCTTGGCTTCCGGGGCCCCATAGTCCCCCTCAGCGAGGGGCAGCTTCACCAGCTGATTGAGGCCCCGTCCGACCAGTAGGGTCGGGCCAAGGGAGGGGCTCTGAGTGGGTAGGAGTTTGGAGGTGGTTAGGTCTCTGGTTTGGGTGTTTGTTTGTTAGCACGCGTGTTTGCAACTTCCTTTGTACCACCCCTTATGTAATGCACGGACCATTCGAGAGAGAGAGTAAGGAGTTGGAGTGCGTGTGGGAGAGGGGCGAGGCGAGTCCATGTGGACTGCCCAGGTGGTACGGCTGGTGGTGCATGGTGGGTGTGGGGTGGGGTGGGAATGGACACAAGCTTTGCAGAACGAGAGGAAGGCATGGAAACGAAGGCACAGGAACAGAAAGAGGGGCAGGAAAGGTGCAGCCAGGGAAGGAAGAGGGGGGTGGGAGGGCGTGAGGGGAAAGAGCGGAGGGGAGTGTGGGAAGAACAACGGGAGGGGGTTGACGATGGGGAGAGCGAGGGAGAGCCAGGGAGAGCGAGGGAGAGGAGGGACGAGGACGTACGAGAACGGGGGTGAGGGAGGTGGGGTCGGGCGGAAGGAAGCGAGGCGACACGTCCACCGGAGCAGCAGACACAGCAGCCCAAGCTCCAGCAGCTCCAGCAGCAGCAGGCACAGCAGCAGCAGCACTGGCTCCCAGGTGACGCTCCCCGCTCTGCTTCTGCTTCTGCTCTAAACCGCGGTGATATTCACTTAAACGGTGACTGTCTTGGCGAGATTCCAGAGCAGAAACGCGGTGGTGTTGGTCCCGATGCTGACTGTGGCGATTGTACAGATGCTGCTGCTCGTGAGGTGCATCATGCACGCGGTTGCATTCACTAGAGTGCTGCCTGTGACGATGGTACACGTGCCGCTGCTCGTGGCTCTCATGCCACGCATCCGCCCTCTCGCCCCTCCAATCCTGCCCACGCACCCTTGCACTACCTGCCACTGCCACACCTGCTACAGCTGCACGCTCTGTAGGTGCTCCTGCTGGCGCTGCTGCTGGCGCTGCTGCTGTGGCAGACTGCATTGCTCCCCCCACGCATCCCCCCACGGCCCTCCCATGCACGCGGAGCGATGGCAGGCCAGCAGGGATAGCGCCCGCCATGCTCCGCCTCTCCTCCTCCTTCAGTCCAAACCATGCAGGTGCATTCAGGGCTTCGGCTGCATGTCCATGCGAAGGTAAACCTGCTGCACCTGCTGCACCTGCTGCACCTGCTGCACCTGCTGCACCTGCTGCACCTGCTGCACCTGCTGCACCCGCTGTACCTGCTGCACCCGCAGTTCCTGTCACAGCTGCAGCACCTGTGGCACTGTTCCCCTGCGCGCTGCTCTCCCGACCTGAAGAAACACCTGCTTCTCTGTTGGTGCTTGACAGCGCATCTGAGTCTGGCGGCTCTGAATCTAACGACTCGGTGGCAGCAACAGCAGTGGAAGCAGCAGAAGCAGCAGCAACAGCAGCAGCAGCGGCGGCGGCGGCAGCAGCAGCAGCAGCAGCAGGGGATGGTGGAGGGAAGGGTGATGGAGGCCGCGCGTGTCAAGTCAGCCAGAGAAGGAGCAAGAGAGGACGGCTGAGCACAAGGGTTGAATGAGAAAGAAGTGGCGGTGGCGGAGGAGGAGGAGGAGGAGGAGGAGGATGAGTCTCTGGCGAGCAGCAGAAGAGGCGGTGACCATAATGCCGTCGAAATCCCGGATGCCCACTAGCCGCTTGGACAGCGTGCGCAGGCACAGGCACACGCGGCGAACGTCCCTGCCATCCACGAGGTCAGGCGAGGTGAAGAGCGATACGTCCCTCAGACCCACCCGCCGACACACCTGGGGAGAAGAGGAGGGACATCGGAGGAACAGCACGGGAACAGCGGGCAAACATAGGGTGACATGACATGGCAGTAAATGGGTGCAAACCACGAGGTCAGGCGAGGTGAAGAGCGATACGTCCCTCAGACCCACCCGTCAACACACCTAAACGGGGGAACGGGGGACATGAGTGTAAGGGAACGGAAGGCTTCTCTTGAATCTACGAGGTCAGGCGAGGTGAAGAGCGGTACGTCTCTCAGACCCATAGATCCATCCCGCACAGCCACACGAGGAGTGTCGGCTATGTTTATTAGGCGCCTAAAAAAACGCCTCACTATGCGCTTACTGTTGAGGCGACTCATGAAAATACCCAGCACAGCCACAAAAGGAGCGACGGCTACGCCCTGGCGTCTTCTGAACGGCCATACCAGCGGCCTGGCGAGGAGAGCAACGGAAATCCCAACCCTCACACCAGCGGCGCTCACTTTGAGAAAGCGCTCCACGTTGGTGCACGCGTGCCAGTACGCGCGCTTAAAGCCCGACCCGCCCGCCACATCACCACTCTCCTCGCTGGAACAACCCCTGTTTGCGCTGCTGCTGCTGTCACCGCCAGCACTAACACCACCACCACCACCCTCAGCAGCACCGTCAGCAGCATCAGCAGCCGCAGCGGGAGTCAGGGGGACGCTGGCGGAGGGGGGGACGTCGGGCGCAAGCAGTTGCTGCACCAAACACGCGAGCTCGAGGCTGTATGGGGGGGAGGGGGAAGGGGTGGGGGGGGAGGACAGATGGGGAGAGGGGAATGGGAAGTCTCAGAACTCGGAGGGGGGGACGTCGAGCGCAAGCAGCTGCTGCACCAAGCAGGCGAGCTTTAGTCTGGAGCGAGGGAGGGAGGTGAGGGGACGAGAGGGGGAGAGCCGAGTGGGAACCATTGGAGGGACTGAAAGGAGAGAGGGTGGAAGCGGCAGATCGAGGCTCGAGTACGTGAGACGTGGATTTCTGGAACGGAAGCTGATGGCTGGGTGGTAGAGGATAACTACGTGGGAGAGGATGGCTGGGTGGGAGAGGATAACAGCTACTAAGGGAGAAGAGGGGAAGATGATGAAGTAACACTGGGAATACGCGGGTAGAAGCAACGAACGAAGCGGGCACCGCGCAATAGGGTCAACGCGAACGGCATCCAGAATCCAGGAGGATAAGAAGCATCGTCTCGAAGCATTAAGAAGTAGAGGCATCGTCGACTAGAGGCAATGAGGACTCACAGTATTTCGCCATCCCCTAGCAGATCGCTCAACGGCTTATCGACGGGAAGCGTTCGCGACAGAGTCTGTGACAACCAGCGACGAGCTTGCGACTGAATGGAGCGAAAGAAAGCACGCGTGCGAAAAAACGGAGTAAGAAAGAAAAGATGAAGAGCGTCGCAACTCTAGGAAACTACGGGATACAGGAGTGAGCATCTACAATATGGAGGTAACCACTTCAAACGAAGCTTCGAAGCTTTGAAGCAGGATGGCATTTCGCAGATCAAGCTCGACCACATGATTATCGAGTCGAATTAAAAAAAAACTGTAATCACCTACACCACATGCACCTGCACTGACGCGGCGCTACCTCTAAGTACTGCTCGTCGATGGACGCAGCTCCGCTTGTTACACTTGCGACGGTAACCGGAATGTGCGACTGAGCTGGCTGCGCTGGCGACGCGGAGAGGTCAGATGCTACCATTTTGACGACAAGCGACAAATTGATTCGGCTGACGAAGTCGCAGGCAGCCCTGTACTATAGCTCTATAACTTATAACGGCCAGATTTGTGATCACGAGACTATGTCCCTTCCACAGAGTCTAGACGGCGGATCGGCAACACCCTTCGCATCGACGCGCTACGAAGCGCTACGACGTGTGCACGGGATCGCCACTATACGGCCCTACTAATTGGCTGATGCCAGGTGACTCAACTGGTTGATCCATTCCGTGCTGTGCTTGTGCGGATTGTCATTCTCTTCGCGTAACTTTTCCGACGAGCGGGAATGTCGGGGCGGAAGCAAGCGGAAGTGATGTGCGCGGGGAAGCGGAAGAAATGCGCCAGGCTCTCCGCTCCTCTGATTCTGTCCATCCAAGTGCAAGCTCTTCGCGGACCTTGGTGATTTTGGTGCAGGGAATAACGCGGGAAGACTGACGCAAGGCCGCTGATTGGCTGAGTTCGTATTGGCGGTAAATTCTCAAGTTGTCAGGGCGCGTCACCTCGTCGATTGGCAAGCACCCATCATCCACCGCACTTACAACCATTTCGTTACTGTACATTGATTTTTTTTAGAACCGTTCTCAACGCCGTGAAGATTCGATCCTGCGCAACCTCCTTTGTTTAGTGCTGACCAGTTGGTTTGGTTGACGCAAGGAATCACTTGAACGGGGGCCATGGTCTGAGCAGGCCAATGCTCTGGCTATGCTTTTTCTTACAAGGTATTGTCACCTGAACTTGATCACTATTATCAACTCTCAACATCAACAGCAACTTAAGATTCCATTATGATTAAACCGCAGTACAACAGATAAACTTTGTACTAGGTACTAGGCTCCATGAAATCCTAACAGCTCTTGCTTGAGCAATGAAGGCCACAAGTGGATGCTGTTGAAATTACAATGTTGATGCACCTGAGTAACCTGCAGAGTGCATACAAGAACGTTAATCCTCTGGCAGAAGATGAATGAAAACAGAGAAAGCAGGAACAGCTCACCTGGCAAAAGTCTAACTGTCTCATGCTGTTGAAGATACAATGTTCATGCACCTAAATAACCTGCAGAGTGCAAACAATAATGTTAATCCTCTGGCAGAAGAAGGAATGAAAGCAAAGAAAGCAGAACTGCTCACCTGGTAAATGTTTAACTGTCTCATGCCTTAGAAGCTGCTGGCTGCAGGCAGGAGGCATTGAGCCATCCTCCCACACCCCAGGGAGGACTGGCCCACCCTCAGGGTTGCTAGTATCAAGACATGCGGGAGCCCATGTGCACACGCCGGTTCTGTCAAGTAGCAGAGCTGCTGCAGTCAGCTCTACTACCGGACAGAACCATTGTGTGTGTATGGCCCGGATTCGAGATTAGCCAACCCCAAGAGTGCTCTCAACCATGCCTTGGTGCCTTAAATGCCACTTGCCACGCCAACCCCTCATGGGGCACCTGCAGGAGACAAGAGAAAACGTCAGTACCTTGGTAAAAGCAGTAAGAAAAAGCTGGAAGTTAACATATGTACCTTCGTAAAGAGGATGGTGAGCGCCTTGAGTGGAAACTGTTGGTCGAAAATCTCCATTGCTGAAATACCTGCAGGGTGAAAAAACGAATGTCAGTCTGGGTGCGGAAGAAATAAAAAAGCTGAAGGTTGAAATCAGTACCTTGGTGACCTTGAATGCTGAGATGCTTGACTTGTTAAACATCTTGAGGGACGAATGGCCGTTAGAGGACTCAAGAGGTGACGTAACTGCGGAAAGGAAACAAAGAGACGTTAGTCAAGGTTAAAACGAAACTCCAACAAAAAACGATTTAAGAAGTCAAGAACGTTACCTTGGTGGCCTTGGATCTTGGGATGTAATGCCAATTGTTGAAGGTCTTGAGGGGCAAGAGGCTGTTGAAAGGGCGTAGTGAGGCATCTGCAGAAAGAAACCAAGGAGAATCAGTCAAGGTTGAAACGAAAAACGGACAAGTAACAAGGCAAATCAAATACCTTGGGGGCCTTGGGTGTTAGAATGTTTATATGTTGAAAATCTTGAGGGGAGATGGTTGTTGAAGGGCTGAAGTGGTGAGGTATCTGCAGAAGTAAACAAGGAAACGTCAGTCAAGGTTTTAACAAAACAAAGAACAATAAACAATTTAAGAAGCCAAGAGCGTTACCTTGTGGCCTTGGATGTTGGAATGCTTCATTGCTGAGTGTCTTGACAGGGAAGTGGCTGTTGAAGAGCTTGATTAGTGAGCTGCCTGTGGAAAGAAAAACAAGGAGTTGTCAGTCAAAGTTGGATAGTTGAACAACAGTTGACCACTGAAAGTTGAGAGCTTTACCTTGAATTTCAAAGCTTGAAAACTTTGAAGGGACTTGGTGGTAAGCATTATCTTCAAAGCATCCAGGTAAATTCTCTCGGTAGACCACACAGCGTTGAGAAGAAGACCTGCCAATTGAAGGGAAGGTTTGAGAAAAAATGTTAACAAAAGTGGCACTAGCAGATCCATGGAGGACCAAGTCATGTATCATGAGCATGATGGGAGAGATAGATGAGCATAGATGAACGAGCGCAAACCACCACATCCACACAAGTCAAGTACCAGAAAAATACCTTAAGGGACCTGAGGATCTCACCAGAGAAGAGTACCTTTTACCAAAAACTGACCAGCTAAGGGGGAATGACTCATGTAGTGACGGTGGTTAGCGCTCATGCATATATGCATAAAGGTGCATGCCATGATGGAAATGAAAGCATGGTGTAAAGCTCAAAATAGCAGAAAAAACCAGCAGAAACGCAATACCAGAGACGAGGCTCGAAAGAAAACTTATCTCCACATTGATGCCAGTTGAAAGTCTTCAGTGCTTGTTCCAGATGTGCTTTTAAACGCTTGAAAGTTGACTTCGCTGCTTCAATGTTGGCTCCAGGAAGTCTCTTCAATGATGGCTTGTTGAAGGCTTGACCGTAGCCTTGATGAAATTGAGCGCAGTGTTGCTCTTGATGGCGGAAGAGAATCTGCCATTGGAGGATAGAAAAGGGGGAATGAGTGAGTACATGTAGCAGTAGAATGTCGAAACGAGCAAGGTAAGTAAGAATGTGTAAGACGGATGGTACGGGTATGCAGGAACACGATGCAAAAGCGCTTAACACAACCGCTATAAAGAGCCAAGTACCAGAATATACCAGTAAGAGACCTGAAGAACTCACCAGAGGAAGTACCTGATACCAAAAATACCATCTAAGGGGAATGACTCCTATAGCAGTTGTGCTAAGCGCTCCAGCATGACAAAAAAATGATGATGAAAACGATGATGAAAAACATTAGCGGGAAAATGAGTTGAGAGAATCAAGATAAGGTTGATACTTATCTGTAATCGAAGTTCAGATCTTGAGTGTTGGTAGGACGACGTTTTGACTTCGAGTCTTGGTGTGGAGTACTGGCTTCGAACCGCAGCAGCAGTGTTGGCTCCAGGAAGTCGCTTCAATGATGGCTTGTTGAAGGCTGGACCGTAGCCTTGATGGCGTTGAGCGCTGTGTTGCTCCCGATGACGTCCAAGAAGAGCATCTGCCATTGAGAGATAGAGGAGGGAGAGTGAGTGAGTACATGTGGCAGTAGAATGTCCAAACGAGCAAGGAAAGTAAGCATGTGTAAGATGGGTGGTACGGGTATGCAGGAACACGATGCAAAAGCGCTTAACACCACTGCTATAAGAGTCAAGTACCAGAAAATACCAGTAAGAGACCTGAAGAACTCACCAGAGGAAGTACCTGATAAAGAAAAATACCATCTAAGGGGAATGGCTCCTATAGCAGTTGTGGTAAGCGCTCCAGCATGACAGAAAACGATGATTGAACCATGAGCGGAAAGTGAATTTGATAGAGAAACGGAAGGGTTTATTGATACTTATCTGTATGTATCTGCAGATCTTGAGTGTTGATCGACGTCGTCTTGGTTTGCAGTCTTGACTGTTTGATCTTGACGGGATGAAATCCGACGGTGCAGCGAGCCTTACTTCTCCCAGGTAATATACGCATCGCCGCGGAGAACCTGCCAGAGAAAACGAAGATAAGGGAGTCGCGATAAGTTCAAAGTGGCAGTAGGACGCGATAAACGAAAAAATGCGACGAAGCATGTGGGAGGGAGGGGGTATTCCAGTCAAAAACCGCACCGTAGAGCTCAGACAGACCGACGCATGCACGAACTTAGCGACGCTGACACTAGACAGACCTAGAGAGAGACTAACCCGGACCTAGGGGAAGAGACAGGGAGCTCTACGGGCGGAAATTTGGCTGGAAAACAAACAAACAGAAACGGATGAAAAAACAAATTGCTGGCACGATGAGGGCGACGTGAATACTTAGCTGGAAAGATGAAGATCGGTGGTGAACGTAGGCTGGAGGATGTAGGACCGTGGAGCTGGTTGAGTTATGTCGGATAGACGTGCCGCCGGCGTCGCGATGAGTGCACAGAGTGGGGGTCCAATGGCTCGAGTGACCTTGGAGAACTCGATCATGCTTGAGCAGCTTGCGAAACATGAGCAAAGGCTTCAGCTTCCATTGGAAGAAGTCGAGTTGCACACGTGCAGACGTTGAACACATTAAGCTAGAAGATCGACGGTGAATCGTAACGGAGAAACTCGTCGTTGAAATCAGAAAGCAGGAGACTGATGTGCGAGACAACAATAAATCGTTGCTATTTATGATTGCACAGCCACGGATGTGGGACCTTGAAACTGACTAGACGGTAGTAGAGGAAAAGCAAGGGAAGGGAACGGAAAAGCGAGGAGCTCAACCCAAAGAGACTCTGTCTCGAGTCGCATGCATTGGGGTTGGTGCTAAAATCAACGGATACGCGGCGATTGCGGGAGAATTTTAGGAGCCGACGGGGTTGGTTCAAAGGGAGACATTGGCGGTGGGGATTGAGGCAGCTGATGTGTCAGGGAGATGGGGTGGATCCTCTTAGGGTTTCATGGGGAGGGATGTGAGACCCTTGGGTTCTGTGGGATTGGCGAACGTCGCAAAGTGTCTCCTGATGTGAGGTTCCTGTTTTCGCTACTAGTGCGGTGTCGTCACTGTCAGATTGGGTGACGAAAGTTGGGCCACCACCACCCTCGTGATTGGCTCGTCAAATCCGGTTTGCGCTGCTTCCGCGGCGAACACGCTGGGTTTGGCAGGTTTGCAAAACTCTTGGCGCGCGGAGCGCTGCGCAAAGCGGAGCGCACAGCCCCACATAGAGCTGAGAAATGGCGGGCTGATTCCGTCATTTTAGAGAGTTTTGCTCAATTTTGCGGAACCGCGCTTCGTTTTATTTTCGCCACGTGGCGTGCCTACGATCGCGCAAACCGCGATCTGTTTTATTTTCCCCACAAATTTCAAGGGAATTTTAGTTAAGTTCGGAGGGTCACATGTACTGCGCTGCCCGCGGGCAAAATAAAACCCAACTGGGCCTGGCATGCGTTCAGGATGCATCAAACCTAAAAACATGGAGGCAAGGTGTTTATGGTTGATGCCTCCCTAACACATGCCAGCCCAAAAGGGTTTTATTTTTGCCCGGGGGCAGCTCAGTTCATGCGATCCACTAAACTTAACATGAAAATTGTGGTAACAATAAAACAGATCGCGGCTTGCGCGATCGTAGGCACGCCACGTGGCGATAATAAAACAAAGTGCGTTTCCGCGGATTTGAGCAAAACTCTCGTCATTTTAGCTCTTCCTTCCGCCCTCCCCCCCACCCACCCTCCCCACTCTGCTATTCTACCAACGGCCAATGGGATTGGGCATTTTGCAAAGCTCAACAACAGCGCCGAAACTCGACCATCATGCGATTGGTTTGCGAGGAACCCATCATGCGCCGGTCGCACAGTAGCACAGTCGCACACCAGTTCCATGGGCCATCCATCCATCATCCAGCCAGTCTCCAGGCGCAAACGACGCTGATTTGGTCCAATGGGAGCAATTTCGTGATTCAGGAGGTCGCACATCAATCCCAGCCCAGCAGGGAAGATGTCATGAAGTTCCTGAAGTACCGAATTAGAACGCTATCTATCTAGCCAGAAAATGCACCAACCGCATTCCAAACCAGCTCGAATGGTGTTTAGTCAGAAAACGCACCAGGTATATAAGACAATCGCAAGCCTAGTCTACCCCACACCAACTTCTCCTTCATCCAACTCCGCTGGTGCAGCAGTCTCCTGCCAAAAGCGCGGTAGCCATAAGCTGAAACCCTAGATTCCTCCCCATCCGACACAACACACATAACTAGGATACACTTCCTGTGTTGGCGCTATAGCTTCAGCAGTCGTTGTCTGGCAGTTCGGCTGCGCTGGCAGGTTCTTGCCGGACCCCTTGGTTCTTAGCTCAACGGCGAGGTGGATTCGAGCTTTGAGGTGGATCTTGAGTGGCAGCTGTTTGAGTAGTATTTTGTTGATAAATACCTGGATTCTTCGGTAGAACATAGCCTGCTAGTCCCGTGTCTCACCACTGTTACCGTATCATTATCTCAACGCACCTTCAAGCCTGGCCTCGAGTGGAAGACTCAACTTACTGGTTACACTTAGGATATTTGGTCCCAAAAACATTTCAGAAAGTGGCAGAGAGGGGGTGGAGGGAGCCGGCGAGGCTCCTTTCGCCGTCAACTCACGCCTGACGGACGTCAGTCGCGATGTCGGCGATCGTCTGCGGTAAGCGGTCAGCGTTCGAGGAGAGCACGGTCGAGGTCTTCCATCCAGCAAGCCGGTCCGCGTTCGACGACAGCATCTACGTCGCTCTGCCGCCCGTTTCCAAGCGAGGTCGCTGGTTGCAACCGTCGTCGCCGTCGCGCTGCGCGTGGGCCGAAGAACCGGCAGGCATAAGCGTTGGGATTCGCGGAGGGTCGTTGGCGGAGAAAGTGGTGCTGCTGCGAAGCATGTTCGGCGGCGTGGAGGAGCAGGTGAGCGGATGTCTATTTCCGTCCAGTCTTTTAAAAGGAGCAGATACCTGTGTTTTGTCGGTCTGTTTTCGCCTTTTCACTTGTTGCGTGAATTTGCCTTTCTTGCGATAATGTCGTCGCCTCAGCCTGACTGCAATAACGAGCACGGAAGCTCTGCGTCTCATCACCACTCCGTATCCCGCCTTTCTTTCTCCTCTCGTGGTCGCGTCGCAGGTCGTTCACCAGGTGTTGGAAGCGTGCAATCACGACATCGACTCCGCCATCCAGTCGCTCAAGGGTTTGCGAATCATCGCCGCGGATAACGCCGCGCTACCACACGCTCAGCTCCAACATTTCGCTGATCCCGTCGCAGCTCGAGGTGGGTGCCTTGCTGTGTGTGGTCTCTCAGATTCCCGTTTCATTTTGTTTGTTTCAATCCGTTTCAACTACTCCGTTTTTTCCCTGATTCGTGCCATCTCTCAGCCGCGGAGCAAGCGGATCAACACTCGCCGACAACAGGGCAAGCGCAACCTCTACAGGAGCCGCTGCAAGGTCAAGCAGGTCCCGCGCCCGCATTAGATTCAACAGCCGCAGCAGGAGGAGGTGATGTAGGAGGAGTGGGAGGCGATGGGGTTCCGTCAAGCGGTGCAGAGTGGGTAGAGCTGGTGGTGCGGGAGATGATGTCAGCAGTGGACGTTGATGACGTCAGGCAGAAAGCAGCCATGGTTCTGGAGCAGTTTGAGAAGGAGGTGCGGAAACGATGCGAAGCCGCTGCTGCCGCCAGTGCTGCTGCCAGTGTCCCGCAGGTGTGTGAAACTGTTGCCATGCTCTCTATTTCCAGCATTTTGAACCAAGCATGCGCGCACGCATGTCCGCTGCTGCTAGTTTTGCTAGTCAAAGCCACGTTCACAGTCTCACAATGCTTAAGTCGGCGAATCTCGTTCCACCCTCTCGATTCCTCCGCCATTCAACCTGTGCAGGCAACCGCCAATGGCGTTTCTGCGGGAACACACGCAGATCACCACATGGCAGCGCACCACGTGGCAGCGCTGGTGAAGGAGAATCAGATCTTGAAGCGAGCGGTGGCGATTCAGCATGAGCGGCAGCGCGAGCACGAGGCGAGGGAGGTGGAGCTGGCGCAGATGCGGCAAACACTAGCGCAGTACCAGGATCAGATGCGGAAACTGGAGGTGAGCTGATCAATCCCTAGGCGAGGTAAGGCAGATGCTGGCACTGACGCGGGCGCAGCACCAGGACCAGATGCGGAAGCTGGAGGTGTGCTCTTAATTTTCAAAGCATCTGGCTCTGGTAGGGCAGGCGCTGGCGCAAAACCAATATGAGTCGTTTATCCAAAGATACTGACACTGGCACAGCCAGGGCAGACATCGCCGCATCGGCAGGATCAGTCATGGATGCTGGGGCAGGGTCTGGAGTCTCATTGCAGGAGTTATATTTGGCTGTATCTCATCCCTTTATTTCTCGGGTGGGATGTGATGTCATTGTGTGGCATGACGATATGGCATGGTTTGGCATGGCGTGGCATGGGTGCAATGTGGTGTGCGGGGGTACTGGTGGACTGATGCTGCTGGTGCTGTGGTTGGCAGGTGAGCAACTACGCCCTCAGCTTGCACCTCCAGAAGGCACAAGGCACAGGGACCATCCCCAACCGCTTTCACCCAGATGTCTTCTAACGGCACCGCACCCAACTCCTCCTGGTTTTTGTTCCTCCTTGTGCCTACATGCCGTAGCACAAAGCAGTACCAAGCCTGCTTTGTGCAAATCGCCTCGTATTACAGCAAAGCAAAGCAAGCATGGCATCGCAAGCATTCCGCTTGCGCATTTTGCGCCCCTTGAATGCTCTCTCTTTGTATATTTTTTTGTACAAATACCAACCGAGCTCCACGTAGGTGGATCTTTGTGAACAAGGCAGCATTGATTAAAAGTCCTCTATAAAACAAGTTGGTGGATTTTACTGTACATCTGCAGCGTACCTGGGGATAAGCTTCGCAGCTACCCTCCAGATCAGAGTTTTGAACCGTGTTGTACATGACCAAGCAGGAGTAGCTTGCTGTTCCAGGGTAGCGGATTCTTCAGGACCAGTTATCTGGATTTTAGGGTGGCAGTGGTACCGTATTTGAGTCTTATCTCTCTGGTACGGTAGAGTACGGTACATTTATGGTAGCAACGCAGCCAACTGTCTGGCTGGCATGGCACACGAGCCAATCACACCAGGATAATGTTACATGTAACGTGCGCGCACTCGCTCCCTGCGCCGTCACATGGCTTCGTAGCAAACTGCCGGTACTACAGGTAGCAGAGCTGCACAGCTGGCTGGTACGAGACTATGAGTGTGCTGTACAACCGCCACAAACAGCAACACTCTCCTCTCGTGCAAATCTTTGATTTCCATACCCCAACATGGAAGTTCAAAGCCCCATCTCCTCTTCTCCTGTCCGCCTCGTCTCCCCTCACCTCTTCTTCTCCCCGGTGGGAACCCAAGGAGGCAGAGGCGGGCACCCCTCAGGCCGATAAATCACGCCCCCTGCCAGCCCCGGCACTCTCACCACCTTGCCTGCCCCTCCACACCCACCGCTGCTACCACAGCCGCTGCCACTGCTGGTGCCCCCGCTACTGACAGTGCCACTGCTGCTACCACTCCCACCACCACTGCCACAGCTCGCACCACTCCCACACCCACCCACTGCACCCAACGCATCCCCTTCCGAGCTCCCTCCGTTCAACTCCTTATCCGGCACAAAGCAGGGCGGATTCCCGCCAGGAAACGAAGGGCAGATGGCACTAGCCTTGCTCTCTGGCGGCGGCTGGAACGTGGCAGACTGCGGCGTGAGCAGCGAGTGAGAGGAGTAGGACGGAGAGGAGGTGGAGGCAGAGGGAGAGGAGGCAGAGGCTTTGGCGGCGGTGGCAGTGAGGAAGGAGGAGGAGGCGGAGAGGGAGGAGAGGGAGTCGGAGGAGCGGATGAGTGGGCGGTCGAACTTGATTCGGAACTCCATGGTGGTGCGGCGCAGACACTCTATGGCAAAGGTGGCTGGGTCTATTCTCACTGGTACTTCTCGGATGCGCGTCTGATGTGGGAAAGGGCGAGGAGAGGAAGCAAAGGGAGGGGGGAGTGGGGAACTTGATTCGGAACTCCATGGTGGTGCGGCGCAGACACTCTATGGCAAAGGTGGCTGGGTCTATTCTCACTGGTACTTCTCGGATGCGCGTCTGATGTGGGAAAGGGCGAGGAGAGGAAGCAAAGGGAGGGGGGAGTGGGGAACTTGATTCGGAACTCCATGGTGGTGCGGCGCAGACACTCTATGGCAAAGGTGGCTGGGTCTATTCTCACTGGTACTTCTCGGATGCGCGTCTGATGTGGGAAAGGGCGAGGAGAGGAAGCAAAGGGAGGGGGGAGTGGGGAACTTGATTCGGAACTCCATGGTGGTGCGGCGCAGACACTCTATGGCAAAGGTGGCTGGGTCTATTCTCACTGGTACTTCTCGGATGCGCGTCTGATGTGGGAAAGGGCGAGGAGAGGAAGCAAAGGGAGGGGGGAGTGGGGAACTTGATTCGGAACTCCATGGTGGTGCGGCGCAGACACTCTATGGCAAAGGTGGCTGGGTCTATTCTCACTGGTACTTCTCGGATGCGCGTCTGATGTGGGAAAGGGCGAGGAGAGGAAGCAAAGGGAGGGGGGAGTGGGGAACTTGATTCGGAACTCCATGGTGGTGCGGCGCAGACACTCTATGGCAAAGGTGGCTGGGTCTATTCTCACTGGTACTTCTCGGATGCGCGTCTGATGTGGGAAAGGGCGAGGAGAGGAAGCAAAGGGAGGGGGGAGTGGGGAACTTGATTCGGAACTCCATGGTGGTGCGGCGCAGACACTCTATGGCGAAGGTGGCTGGGTCTATGCGCACTGGCACCTCCCGGATGCGTGTCTGGTGAGGGTGGGGGGAGGGATTTTGTCAGGGCTTTTACCAAGTAGCCTGTCTCAGTTGCTACATGCTTCCTGATACCTGCTGCCGTTACATGCTGTTGATTCACACACGCAGCCGCCCCCGTCTGTCTCGCATCACCTTCCCCACATCATCTTCCCCACACCGCCCGCCCAAATCACCTTCCCCATATCCGCACCTGCCAGTACACGAAGTAACCGCGCTCTGCTAGAATGTCCGCCAGCATTTGTGGTGCGCCTGGTGAGTTGCGGGCATGGGGAGAGGAGCCGAGGGGGGAAGGAGGGAACATCCATAGGAAGGAGTGCAAGAAGATGCCATCAGATTACGTGTTTTTTTTTTTTTTTAAGGAATGTTGCTGTAGGGATTGATTATCCAAGACATGCAATCCAGCTGCACTCCTCGTGCAGGCATGAAGAGCGGAGATGGCGTAAGTCACACAAGACGGTACACAACTTCTGAGACGCCTCAAAGGGCATGTGTCACACACACAGGATAGGAAGGATAGATGGTGAAACATGAGTAAACTCTTGACGCGCCTTGAAAAGAGACGAAGAGGACGGGCACCATACCTCCCTGGACGAAACATTTGTCACTGAAAATAATATACAACCGACGTGCACCGTACCTGGGCGGTCAAAGAAGACGGGCAGCTCAGTGTTGGAGATGGCAAAGCCTGAAAGGGTTCTTGAGGCACGTCACAACCAGGCGAGGGGATGAAGAGGCAGCATACCTGGGCGGTCGAAGAAGACGGGGAGCTCAGTGTTGAAGATGGCAAAGCCTGAGAGGGCGGAGCGACTTTTCAGACGTCTCAGAAGTGGCCTCAAGAGGAGAGAGGCGGCATACCTGGGCGGTCGAAGAACACGGGGAGCTCAGTGTTGAAGATGGCAAAGCCTGAGAGGGCGCCTCATTCTCAACACGACTTACTCCTGAAACGTCTCAAAAGGAGGAAGAGGCAGCGTACCTGGTCGGTCGAAGAAGACGGGCAGCTCAGTGTTGAAGATGGCAAAGCCTGAGAGGGCGGAGCGGCGGATGATGGGGATGACTTGAGAGTCGATCACTGCGATTACCTGCAGGGGGATGGGTGCGGATGGGGGAGGATGGTTGAGGATGGTTGAAGATGGGTGCATGCGTAGGGCATTTGGGTCTCAATGATGGGGATGACCTGCGAGTCGGTCACTACTATCACCTGCAGGGGGATTGGTGTGGATGGGTGACGATAGGTGAGGATGGGTACATGTGTAAGGTATATGGTTCCCAATTATGGCAATGACTTGAAAGTCGACTTCAGGGGCGGTTGGGTCATTTGACAGATGATGGAGCATCAAAGCGTTGGGATAGAGGGGCGAGGGGCAAAGGCCATGATGGGGCATGCAAGACGAGGCTTGATGCAATGACTCCAGTACCTCCTTGAACGTGGCAGGGTCCTTCTGCTGGTAGCTGTCAGGGCGAGTGACCGTGTCGGGTGTGTGTTTGAAGTGTTGAGATAGATGGTGAGGACAGGTGGGTGCATGATGGGCAGGACGGACAATCAACAGTACCTCCTTGAACGTGGCAGGGTCCTTCTGCTGGTAGCTGTCCAGGCGAGTCACCATGTTCTGCCTTGCATACTTGGCTATGTCCTGCCGCGCATAGGCAGTGTGTGGGGGAGAGGCAGTAGAAGAGAGGAGGAGGGGAGTGGCGGGGTGAGGGACGAGCGTTGGAAAGGGAGCGGGACAGGAAAGAGTTGAATGGGAGGAAGGTGAGGAGGGATGCAGGCTGACAACGACGGGGAGGAACACAGGGACGAGGGACAGAGGGACGAGGAACACAGGGACGAGGAACAGAGGGACGAGGAACACAGGGACGAGGAACACTGAGGTAACAATGGTTTGTGCTCCCAAGGATGGAAGAAATGAAGACAAACGGCAAGCAATGGGACAATGAGGTAAGAGAAACAAGCCAGAAGAGTACAGAGGCAGCAGGTATGTAACTGATGGCTTAGAACGTTGCTAGTTCGGTTGGGGTGGGTTTGGGTGTAGGGAGCATGGGGGGAGAGGGAGTGAAGAACGAGCAACAGGAACCATACTGAGGCGAATGCTGTTGATAGTTGCGATGGTGGTTCGGCTGGGGTGTGTTAGCCTTGAAAACAGGTTGCAGAATGAGAATGAAGGTGGGCGTGTTGATGGTGAGAGTGATGTTTGAGGCGCCTCAAAAAGCGCCTCAAAAATCGTCTCAGAATGCAGGTGGGCGTGTTGATGGTGAGAGTGGGTCCGAAGCCGTACCGAGGCGAGGGGAATGTGGCTGATGGCTCGGAACGTGGTTAGATTGAGCTCCAATGCACTCTGATACTGTAGCTCCTTCTCTATCTGCCCCCCACAGGGACGAGCAGAGCAGAGCAGAGCACAGCACAGCACCACAGAAAGAACAGCACACCACAGCACAGCGAAGCAGAGCAGAGCAGAATTAAGAAGGTAGAAGGGGGAGGAAAGGCAAGAGAAGTGCGAAGAGGGGGGGAGGGAAGGAGAAAATTGAGAAACGAATTAGATGGCAGGTGGCGTGGGAAAGTTACGACCCACGCGCCTCTGAACCTGAATCTACTTCTCAAGTTGCAGTCAACAGTGCAGAGAAGAGCAAGAAAGCATAGGGAAGCGGGGTGGGAGTGGGGAAGAAGAGACGAACAGGATGAAATGAAGGTACAGACACAGCTTGGGCCATGCTTATGCCCATGCCCATACCCACGCCCACGCCCATGCCCCTGCCCATGTCATACCCACGCCCACACCCATGCCCATGCCCTCCTTCCACCTCCCATGGCCTCTTGCCCTCATCTGCTCACCTGCTCTCTGCACTCAGCGAGTGTGCCCATGCCATCAATAAGGTGGAAGGGAAAGAAGGCCTTGAGGCGCAGCAATGTGTCGTAGTGCTGGCGAAATATGTGGTAGCGACGCCGGGCTGACTTCTCACTGTTTGGAAGGAGGGGGGGGGGGAGAAACGGGAGGGTGAGAAGGCCTTGAGGCGCAGCAGAGTGTCGTAGTGCTGGCGGAATATGTGGTAGCGGCGCCGGGCTGACTTCTCACTGAAAGGGCAGGTGAGAGGGGTGAGAGAAGGTAGAGGGACACGTTGGGGGTTGAACAGAAACAGTGTGTCGTAGTGCTGCCGCAATACGTGGTAGCGGCGGCGCGCAGACTTCTCACTACGGGGAAGGGGGGGTAGACCCATTGAAAGATGAAGGGAAGGAGAGGGGTGAGACAGGTGAGATAGCTTATCAGCGCAGGAGCAGCAGAGTGTCGTAGTGCTGGCGGAATATGTGGTAACGCCTCCGCGCTGACTTCTCACTGTTTGGAAGGAGGGGGCGGAGAGGAGGGAGGGGAGAAAACGGGAGGGGAGAAACGGGAGGGTGGGAAGGCCTTGAGGCGCAGCAATGTGTCGTAGTGCTGGCGGAATATGTGGTAGCGACGGCGCGCTGACTTCTCACTGGGGGGGCAGGCGAGGGAAGGGAGAGAAGGGAGAAAAGACACGATGTAAGTTGAGAGGAAGGAGAGGGGTGAGAAGGCTCATGGGCGCAGCAATGTGTCGTAGTGCTGGCGGAATATGTGGTAGCGGCGACGTGCAGACTTCTCACTGCCGAGGAAACGGAGGGTAAGGAGAGAAGACACACTGAAGAAGAGGGAGAAAAGTCGGAGAGACAGCAAGCAGCATGCACCCCGTGCACCCAACATGCATCGATAGACTGAAATACTCACCACAGGTCAGTCGCCCGCACTTCCTGCAGCTCGCCTATCCCGCTGTCCACCACGCGCTGGTTGTGCTGAATGGCCGCCCTGCCCCTCAATGCTCTCACATGTATGCATACGTGCGCACACACAGCCATCAAAGTCATCAGTGCCATCAATGCCTCCCTCACCACAGGTCCGTTGCTCTGACTTCCTGCAGCTCCTCTAACCCGCTGTCCACCACCCGCTGGTTGTGCTGAATGGCTGTCTTCTCCCTTCCCCCCACTATCCCCCAATCCACCACTCTCTCACTCCTCACCACAGGTCCGTTGCTCTGACTTCCTGCAGCTCCCCTATCCCGCTGTCCACCACGCGCTGGTTGTGCTGAATGGCCGCCCTGCCCCTCAATGCTCTCACATATATGCAAGCATATCTGTATCCCACAAGCACACAGCAATGCCCCCCTGATTCCTCACCACAGGTCCGTTGCTCTGACTTCCTGCAGCTCCCCTATCCCGCTGTCCACCACGCGCTGAATGGCCGTTTCATGCACCATGCACCATGCACCATGCACCATGCACCATGCACCATGCACCATGCATGCTCACCACAGGTCCGTTGCTCTGACTTCCTGCAGCTCCCCTATCCCGCTGTCCACCACGCGCTGGTTGTGCTGAATGGCCGCCCTGCCTCGTGCCAGCTGCCGCCGCACACTCTCCTCCTCCTCCACGTAGCTGTAGGCGAGGCATGGGGAGAGGGGGGGGCGTAGAAGGGAAAGAGACATATCATAAGCTGCTCTGCCCTGCCGCGTGCCAGCTGCCGCCGCACACGCTCCTCCTCCTCCACGTACCTGCAGGAGAGGGACGGGAGAGAGGGGGGGGGCATAGACGGGACGAACAGATTGGGAAGGAAAAGGGACAAGAAAGAGACATGTCATAAGCTGCTCTTGCCTGCCCCGTGCCAGCTGCCGCCGCACACTCTCCTCCTCCTCCACGTACCTGTAGGAGGAGGGGGGGGGAGAGGGGGGAGTGGGGAGAGGGAAGAGGTGCAAGGGAAGGGGAGGGGACAAGGGATCATATCGGAAGCTGCTCACTGCCCCGTGCCAGCTGCCGCCGCACACTCTCCTCCTCCTCCACGTAGCTGTAGGCGAGGCATGGGGAGAGGGGGGGGCGTAGAAGGGAAAGAGACGTATCATAAGCTGCTGTGCCCTGCCTCGTGCCAGCTGCCACCGCACACTCTCCTCCTCCACGTACCTGCAGGCGAGGGAGGGGTCGAGGGGACGGGAGAGGGAGAGGACAAGGGATAACGAGGACAATGGCAAACGAGGTGTGGCGGGGATAAAAAATGCCTCACAACACTGTTGTGTGCTGAGATACCATCTCCAGAAAGTCAAGGAGAGTCAAGTAGTCCGGGCATATGTAAAATAGCCTTACAGGACGGCAATGCGGAAGAAGGGTTGTGGGAACTGTGCTTCCAGCGGCATGTTGCGAGAGGGGCGGTGAGCAAAAAGAGCCAAGCAGTCCAGGCGTATGTAAGGTGGGGTGGGCTTACAGCACAGCGATGCGGAAGATGGGTCGGGGGAACTGCGCTTCCAGGGGCGTGTTGAGGTACTTGTGATGCAACTCCATTAACCTGGGTGGTGGGTGAGGAGGCGAGGGAGGGGAGAGGAGAGCAGCTGCAAGTGAGAAGGCAACTCACGTCCACCACGCCAAGCACTGTGCTTCCAGGGGCGTGTTGAGGTACTTGTGATGCAACTCCATTAGCCTGGGTGGTGGGTGAGGAGGCGAGGGAGGGGAGAGGAGAGCAGCTGCAAGTGAGAAGGCAACTCACGTCCACCACGCCAAGCACTGTGCTTCCAGGGGCGTGTTGAGGTACTTGTGATGCAACTCCATTAGCCTGGGTGGTGGGAAGGGGAAACGAGGGGCAGAGAGGGGAAGAGGAGAAGAGCGTGTGAGAAGGCAACTGATGCCCACCAAACGTCACTAGCCGTAGAGCACACCACACCTGTCGTATACCACACATGCACCACTTCGCACTACACTGCACCTCTGTGCACCGCACCTGTCATAGAGCATCTTGATGAAGTCGACCTGCACGGTGGTGCGTGGAAAGCCGTCCACCACAGCACCCGCCACTTTGCCGCCCGCCTCGGGATTCGCCACCACCTCCCCGTGATCCGCGTCCTGTAGCATGGCTGGCGTGTTGCCTAGTGTGAGGATGCGCTGATGGGGGTGAGGGAGAAAAAGGGTGGAAATTCGTGAGGGGCGAGGAAGGAAGGGCAGACGGTGGGGATTTGCCACCACCTCGCCGTGATCCGCGTCCTGTAGCATGGCTGGCGTGTTGCCGAGAGTCAGGATGCGCTGGGAGAGGTGATAAGGGAGAAGAAGAGCGAAATCGTGACGGGCGAGGAAGGAGGGAAAGAGGGCGAGGATTCGCCACCACCTCGCCGTGATCCGCGTCCTGTAGCATGGCTGGCGTGTTGACTAGTGTGAGGATGCGCTGGGGGGAAAGGGAGGGGAGAGGTAAGAGGGGGAGAGGGTGGGCTCTTAGGATTGGACTTTATTTCGCATCTTGCAGCATGGTGAGCGTGTTGCCCAGCGCATGGATTTGCCTGAGGTACGTGACGGTTCACCTGCAGCACGATCTGCACCACCGTGGAGTCGAAGACGAGCCCTCCGCTCCTCATGATGCCTCACCTGAACCACCTGAAGGTTCACCTGGAACACCTGGCGGCTCACCTGAAGCACCTGAGGGCTCACCTGCAGCACAATCTGCAGCACCATGGAGTCGGATACGAGCCCTCCGCTCCTCATGATGGCCGCCACGTCCTCGTTGCCGCCCAGCAGATCGCTCACTTGGATGGCGCGCGCTGCATGGAGAGAGTGGGTGGGTGGAGGTGTAAATGAGTGTGGAGAAAGTGTGAGTGAGTGAGTGAGTGAGGTAGACGCAGAGAGGAATTGATGAGACTTATGAAGGAATCTGGGGCACGAGCACCCACTCTCCTTCAGCCCACCCACACCCCTTCAGCCCACCCACTCCCCTTCAGCCCACCCACTCTCCTTCAGCCTACCCACTCTCCTTCAGCCTACCCACTCTCCTTCAGCCCACCCACTCTTCTTCAACCCACACTCGGCGCTCCAGCGTACCCCCCTACCTTCAAATCCGCGCGTGCGCAATATGAAGGGCGTGTTGGCGCCCTTCCCCGCGCCGGGAGCGCCGTTGAGCCACACGATCTCCTTGGGCGGCGACAGCTTCTCCTCGCCGCCCGCCGCTATCACCCCCTGCCACGCCTCCTCGAACGCGCGCCGCGACTCCATCGGAATCTGCGCGAAGAAAAACGGGGAGAGGAGGGGGAGAGGGGAAACGGGGAGGCGGGGAGGAGGGGAAGAAGGCGAGGAAAGGGATTGGGGGAGGGGTAAGCGATGGAAAAGGATGTTATTGGGCGCTTGAGAACCACTTCCTGATATCGCCGCTATCACCCACACACCCGGACTCTCCACCTCACCTCCGCACCCTCAACTCCCCAGCCTCATCTCTAGGGCATCACCTCTAGAGCCTCCACGTCGCCCTCCTTCAGCCTCTCGTCCAGCGACCGCTGCGACGGATGCCCGATGTCCATCGGCAGACTGTCCATCTGCACCGTTGGATGGCTCGTCTCCACCGTCGGATGGCCCATCTCTCCTTCAGCCTCTCGTGCAACGTCCGCCGCCGCTTCGCCCGGTCCTAGCGACGCGGACGATGGATCGGTATCGGCGCGCTGCTCGCCGAGCCTATCGCTGTGGCCACTATGATGGATCTCGCCGCCATTATGGCCGTCATTATCGCCGTGAAACACGGTCGTCGCGCCGACCTCTTCCACTGCCGATTCGCCGCCGGCCTGCTCAGCGATCGGATCCGCCGACGTCGCTAGCTGCGCGTCTGCTGACTTGGCACGCTGCGCGACTTCAGATCCCGCCTGTTGATGGAGCTGTGCGACGCGTGCGACGCTTTGGGAGAATAGCATACGACTAACTGCGACGGGGTCATGCGACAGAGCAATGGGTCCTCTGCATCGCAGTTTGGATCCTGGTTGGCATAACTGACCACCGTGTCCGAGCTTGGAACGCTGTGGTGTTTCGAGAGCATCAGGCGACGAAACGCGGGTTGCAACGCCGGAACTGTGTAGATGACGAGCGGTTTCAATCAATGACGAGTCAAAAGAGCCCTGAGGTAAGACAGTAAGGGGTTCAGTGAGGCGAAAGGCAGGAAGAGCGAGACGCGAGGCTGTGAGAGATACTAGCCTCCGTCGACTGACGGACAGCGCGGCGCGAGGCATTCTGACGAATCTCTAACGAACAGCCGTTTAAGCAAAGCGGAAAAAACGGCTTTCAATGGGCTTCACTGATTAATCCAAACGTGCATCACAAACGAACAGTTCTCTGACAGTCTGTCCTCGACCTGAGTATCACGACCACATCACTCCTCATAGACGATGGAAATCTATTTGGCAAGCTAGTCAGAAGCTGGAAAATGAAGTGCAAGTCTAGGTGCTCTGCCAGAGAGCGGAATGTTGAGCAGAGGGGGGAGGCAGAAACCTAGGGAATGTCGTGATGACTGCTTGAATTCCTGAATGCTGGGAAGCAGGAGATCCCGAGGTGTACGGTTGAAAATGTCGGAAGACTCACACCTTCCGTGCAACATGAGCGTCAAGATTCCCGTATTTTAGCTAATCAAATGAGGGTGCGTTCCTGGCCCGTGTCAAGCTTCGGGCCTTCCCGGGAAGGCCCGAAGCTTTGGGTCAAACTCCCTGTCAAACTTCAGGTCTTCCAGAAACGGGCAATTTTTGGCCGGAAGACCCGAAGTTGGTCTCGGATGGCCCAGAGTGGGTCCAACTTCCGGTCATCCGCGGATGACCGGAAGCTTGACACTGGCCAGGAGTCTCACACCGAGTGTTGCAACGAAATTAGATCTTTGACGTGGTCTTCAGTGCTCGAATGTGGATTTTAGCTACCGAGAATTGGAAATTCAAGTCCCAACTGACTTGACAGCCAGGATTCGTAAGGGGCGACGTGATTGGGCGAGCAGTAGCATTTCCCGTGATTGGGCCTTCAAATGGCGCAACACTGGAAATCAACCAACCACGTAACAATGAAGTGTACTCGCCAGGAATATCCTCGATTTCAATCTCGCGAAACCCCCTCATCGAATCACATGCCTTGTTTGCCCTGCGAAGGCAGGTTTGGTTTGGTGAACTTGTACAGCTCCATACCGACGGAGCTCCATACCGAAGGGCAACAATCTCCGTTACAGGAAAATCGTCCTCGTCAAGTTCGTCCTTTTCACGATCGAGTTCGCCATCTCGCCAACAATCCCCAAATTCCGCCGTCCGCAGCCAGCCCGTTGGAGCAGCAGCCCCGCCTTTTGAGGTTGCGTTCCGAAAACTCCCGAATCTGCGCCCTCTCAGTGGTGTGTCAGGCTTTTTGGGGGAGCGCATTGACAGGCCCGCGGATATCCTTGCCGGAATCGTTAGCCTCGACGATTGTGGCGACACTCACGATGTCGCAACAGTTGATCGTCCGAGCGAAAGACTGCTTAATACACACAAGCGAAACAGCACTTGCGTCGCCAGAGCCATTTCGCTTGTCGCAACCGGTTTTCGTCACTTGGCCGTTTGTCCGAAATCATGCGCGCTCGCGGAGATTCGCGGGCGAAATTTGTCGGCGGTGCTTCCTCCCCCGCCGCTTGGCCCACCTCGGGATTGGTTGGGATAACTCTGGGCTGTGCTGAACCATTCCTGTGGCAGCCAGAAACAGGACAAATGCAGCTCAGAAACACAACATTGTCAAACCACTTTGAAACCATCTCAACCGCACTGAACATGGCCATCTAATGTGCCGATTCCATTTCTGAGAATCCCTATCTGGGCCAACCCAACGGGCACAAACTCATTCTCCCTCATTTCCGCATTCCTTTCACTCCATCTCGTTTCTTCCAGCGCCCAACTTCCTGCGCTACCTTACGCTGTCGCCTTAGTTCTCGTCTAGAGCCTCTCACAGCGTTTTCTTCATGAGTTCTTCGTGCTCGAGACTAGTTATGGCGCTAGTTTCGTTCTCGCTGGCGATGATTTCTATCTTTTTCTCGGCGACGTGTTCTCGCGTTAACGTCTTTTCTTGTGGTCGCTCGGTCGCTGAGTTTTCCACGGTAGCGGTTCCGGCGGGGATAAGTCTCTTTCGCGTTGTCCATACGGAGATGAAGCGATTATATTCTGATAGTTCGTCAAGGTTACTCTTCCAATGATGTTTCTTCACCGCGAGATTTCATCGTCAATCTATTTTTTATTCTATCAGATGTCACACATCTCATATCTCGTTTCGCGATTTGCACTTGCTGTCTCACCGACGTCAGATGTACCCACGCAACCAAACACGTGCTGCCGTGGCGCCGCTATTCCTCATCCCTACAATCGTTATTCTTTGCTTCAACCGTCCGCCGACCATCGCCTGCTCCCTGAAGATTTTCGCGAATGCTTCGGTACGACTCTCAGTTGCTTTTACCACCTCCTTTCCCGTTGCTCTCTCACCCTACGAGCCTCTGAGTTGCATTCGATGCACCACTTCCTGAACCTCGCTAATGTCACGTTCGTAACCGTCTTTTCCCGTTTATTCTCCGTTGACTACGTTCAGACGCTTCTGGCGACGCTATCGAAATCGTTCGCGCGTCGACGCACTGCGAGATCGTCGCCTGCGCGACGTACCCTGGCGAAATTGTCGTCCGCGTGATGTATCTCGTCGTCGTCCGCGTGACGTACCACGGCGAAATCGCGTCGTACCACGGCGAAATCGTTGTCCGCGCGTCGTCGCACGGCGAAATCGTCGTCCGCGATTCGTTTCATGGCGAAATGATTGCACGGTTGTGCCTCCGTTGGCGTGGGTGTGAGCAGCAGCTACGGCAGAAGCAGCATCAGCGCTCGGTGCTTCTTCAACCGCCAGCTAAGTGCCTTCTCCTCCCTCCACTTCCCCTCGCTTGTTGCCCACCGTTGCTGCTCGCCGTTTCTCCCTGAAATACTCGCCACTGGTTGGGGCCCGCCTCACAAGCAACAGACCCCCACCCCTCATTACAGGTAAACCCATCAGGTACAGGTTCAGCCCCCCTAAAGCCTTACAGCCCCCTCAGGTTCCCCTGGGGGTCTGTGGCTTGTAGATGTGCCTCCACCAGTGGCCCCTCCCTTGTCTTGCCTGTTGTTCCTGCCATCTCGCACGCTGCACTGTCCATTGCCCATCTCACTCTCGCTCCCACTTCTCCCGCTGCCTTCACCTCGTTCCTCACGACCATCCCCTCTCCTCCCTCCCCTCCCCGCGCTCCCATCCCTTCCCTGCCAGGCGAACCCAAGGCAAGGAAAGGGCAGCAGGGGCGAGCAGCAGGCGAGGGGAGCACCAGGGCGGGCAGCAGGAGCGCGGGCAGCGGGGCAGCAGCGCCGGCCTCATCAACGGTTGAGGTTGCAGTATCGCCCCTGCCACCACACTCCACTTGAGCCCACTTTCCCTCAGGTTCAGGTTCAGGTTCAGGTTCAGGTGCAGGTTCAGGTTCAGGTTGGTAGCGGCTCTTGTGGGGTTGTGGTTGGCGTCACATGCACTGTCGTTTCTGCTGTTGCACGTGTGTTTGACACTTTTCTCCATTGCAACCCCTCTTACTTTCGGCTGCCTTTCCTTTCCGCCCTGCCCTCCCTCCCCTCCCTTCCCTGCCAGGCCTTCACAAGCCAGAGGGAGGGCAGCAGGCGAGCAGCAGGCGAGGGGAGCGCCAAGGCGGGCAGCAGGAGCGCGGGCAGCGGGGCAGCAGCGCCGGCCTCATCAACGGTTGAGGTTGCAGTATCGCCCCTGCCACCACACTCCACTTGAGCCCACTCCCCCTCAGGTTCAGGTTCAGGTGCAGGTTCAGGTTGGTAGCGGCTCTTGTGGGGTTGTGGTTGGCGTCACATGCACTGTCGTTTCTGCTGTTGCACGTGTGCTTGACACTTTTCTCCATTGCAACCCCTCTTACTTTCGGCTGCCTTTCCTTTCCGCCCTGCCCTCCCTCCCCTCCCTTCCCTGCCAGGCCTTCACAAGCCAGAGGGAGGGCAGCAGGCGAGCAGCAGGCGAGGGGAGCACCAGGGCGGGCAGCAGGAGCGCGGGCAGCGGGGCAGCAGCGCCGGCCTCATCAACGGTTGAGGTTGCAGTATCGCCCCTGCCACCACACCCCACTCGAGCCCACTCCCCCTCAGGTTCAGGTTCAGGTTCAGGTTCAGGTGCAGGTTCAGGTTGGTAGCGGCTCTTGTGGGGTTGTGGTTGGCGTCACATGCACTGTCGTTTCTGCTGTTGCACGTGTGTTTGACACTTTTCTCCATTGCAACCCCTCTTACTTTCGGCTGCCTTTCCTTTCCGCCCTCCCTCCCCTCCCCTCCCTTCCCTGCCAGTTCTCACAAGCCAGAGGGAAGGCAGCAGGCGAGGGGAGCGCCAAGGCGGGCAGCAGGAGCGCGGGCAGCGGGGCAGCAGCGCCGGCCTCATCAACGGTTGAGGTTGCAGTATCGCCCCTGCCACCACACTCCACTCGAGCCCACTCCCCCTCAGGTTCAGGTTCAGGTTCAGGTTCAGGTGCAGGTTCAGGTTGGTAGCGGCTCTTGTGGGGCTGTGGTTGGCGTCACATGCACTGTCGTTTTTGCACTCACACTGCTGCCAGTCGCTTCCTCACACCTGCCTCTTACTATCTCCCATCTCTTTCTTCCTTCTCTTCTGCCTCACAGGTCCGTCCCTTCAAGCCCCGCTCGCCCTGCCCACTCTCCATTGAAGCACCCCCTCCGCCTGCACCAAAAATCAGCTAAGTACCCGTCCCCCATGCCCGCATCCTTTCCTGCCATACCGGTTCTCTTGTTTCATCTGCTTTTGCACCGCCCACTTGAAACATTGCCACTGGTTGAGCGCGGTTCACATGCTACAGACCCCCACTCTTCAGGTAACCCTCGCAGGTGCAGGTAACCCTCTCAGGTGCAGGTAACCCTCTCAGGTGCAGGTAACCCTCTCAGGTGCAGGTACACCCCTCAGGTTTTTTTTCAGGTGCCCTTGGGTCTGCAGTTTGTAGCCGTGCCTCCACCAGTGGCGCCTCCTCCCTTCCCTTGCGCTGCATTTCAAGTCACAGTTTCCCCTTCAACTTGCTCTCACCACTGCGCTCTGACTAGCTCTGTGTGTGCGCATTGCAGGTGGCGGGGAGGGGTGTGGGGTCAACACCGACGCTCCCTCACGCCCCTCCCCTGTGGCCGTGCAGGGAGGAGGCACCTGGAGGAGGGCTGCTGCGGAGGGAGGCAGCTGGTGGTGCTGCAGCTGCCTTGAGCTCGCCCTCACGCTATCAGCTAAGTAACCGTTCCTCCACGCCCTCATTCTTGCCCGCCACATCTTGGCTTGTTGCTTTCTTGCTTCCATTTTGTTTGCCGGTTGTGCGTTCGCCCTTCCCTTTGAAACACTGCCATTGGTTGAGTGCGGTACACATGCCACAGACCCCTCCACTTCAGGTAACCCTCTCAGGTGCAGGTAACCCCTTCAGGTGCAGGTACACCCCTCAGGTTTTTTTTCAGGTGCCCTTGGGTCTGCAGCTTGTGGCCGTGCCTTAACCAGAGGCTCCTCCTCCCTTCCCTTGTGCTGGATTTCAAGTCACAGTTTCCCATTCAACTTGCTCCCACCACTGCGCTCTGACTAGCTCTGTGTGAACTTGCTCATTGCAGGTGGCGGGGAGGGGTGTGGGGTCAACACCGACGCTCCCTCACGCCCCTCCCCTGTGGCCGTGCAGGTGGCAGTGGTGGGAGGGGAGGGGGGCAGCACTCCACTCGGCTGGGATGGGATGGGAGAGTATCGGGATGGGGTCGTCTGGAACAAGGTGAGCCTCTTTTCCCTCGTGCACTCATGCTGCTGCTTGGTCTTCTCCTCATGCTCACTTCTCTTCCTTGCTCTCTCCCTGCCTTTCTCCCTGCCTTCACGCTTCTCTCTGTTCTCACTGCTGTCCCTTCACATTGTTACCCCTAGCCGCTTACTCACTTCCCTTCAGTTCTCTCCTTGCAGGTGGAGGGGAGGGGCGTAGGGGTCAACACCGCCACTCCCCCGCACCCCTTCCCTTGTGGCCGTGCAGGTGGCAGCTGTGGGAAAGGAGGGGGGCATCACTCCACTCGGCTGGGATGGGATGGGAGAGTATCGGGATTGGGTCGTCTGGAACAAGGTGAGCCTCTTCTCCCTCATGCACTCATCCTGCTGCTTGGTCTTCTCCCCATGCTCACTTTTCCTTCTTGCTCTCTCCCTGCCTTCATGCTTCTGTCTGCTTCTTTCTAGCTCTTCTCCCCATGCTCACTGCTCTCCCCATGCTCACTGCTCTCCCCATGCTCACTGCTCTCCCCATGCTCACTGCTCTCCCCATGCTCACTGCTCTCCCTTGCTCCCCTGCCTCCCTCCCTCTCCCTTCCCTCTCAGTACATTGAAGGCTGTATCTGAGCAGCAGGGGGCAGCAGCAGGGCAGCAGCGGAGGGGAGGGGAGGGGCAGCGGCAGCAGCAGGGGAAGCAGAGTAGCAGACCGGCAGCAGCAGTAGCAGCAGCAGCAGCAGCAGCAGGGGGGCTAGAGGGCAGACTAGGTTAGATGCAGTTGCAGGTGAGGTATGGTACAAGGTATGGTATAGTAACAGGTGTGGTATGGTACAGGTGAGTTATGGTAAGCTGATCCCCTCCTCTCTCTCTTCCCCCTCTTCTCTCCCGCAGGCTGAAGGTGAAAGCACTGGAGCAAGGGCGGGAGAGTGGAGCCCACCCTCTCACTCACCTCCTCCTCTCTCCCTTTTCCCTTCCCTCCCAGCAGCACCCTGCCTGGACCACAGTGGAGTCCCGCCCTCCCTTAATCCCCCCCCTTTCCACTTCCCACCAGCCTCACCAGCATGGCGCTCTGCATGGCTCGGGTAAGTGGAGGTAAGTAGAGGTAAGGAAGCATGGGGGTGAAGTGTGGGGGGAGGTGGGTGGGGGAGAGCATGGGAGCATGCATTCAGGTCACTGCCTTAGGGGCAGCATTCTCAGGGGATGTCCCTTGTGGGGTGGGGTGTGGAGGGTGGAATCTCCGCGGCACGGCACTCGGTGCTCAGGTTCCCGATCCGGCGTTTAAGGCTTAATGGACACCGTCAGAGCCGACCGGCCGGCGGCTCTGGTTCGCGTCAGCTCTAGCTACGTCAGGGGCGGGATTTGAGTCTTGGGCTGGAAGCGATTTTTCTCTGCCACACCTCGCCCCACAAGGCACCGCCTCTGGGGGTGCTGTTTCCTTAAGAAAGTGGGCTTTCTGCTGCTCCTACTGCTGGCAGGTGAGTGTGGGGATGGGCTGGGTGGGTGAGTGAGAGAGAAGGGGCCTGAAACCCCTTGGGTTGGGTGGGTGAGAGGGAAGGGGCCTGAATCCCCTTGTGTGGGTGAGAGGGAAGGGGCCTGAGTCCCCTTGGGTGGGTGAGAGGGAAGGGGCCTCAGTCCTCTTTGGTGGGTGAGGGGGAAGGGGCCTGAGTCCCCTTGGGTTGGGTGGATGAGAGGTAGGGGGCCTGAATCCCCTTGGGTGGGTGGGTGAGAAGGAAGGGGGTACTGAAACCCCATGGGTGGGTGAGTTAAAGGAATGGGGACTGAAACCACATGAGTGGGTGAGTGAGAAGAAAGGGGGACAGAAACTCCATGGGTAGGTGAGTTAGAAGTAAGGGGGACAGAAACCCTTTGGGTGGGTGAGAGAGAAGGATGGGGGACTGAAACCCCTTGGGAGGGTGAGTGAAAGGGAAGGGGGACTGAAACCCCATGGGTGGGTGAGTGAGAAGGGGGACTGAAACCCCATGGGTGGGTGAGTGAGAAATATGGGGAACAGAAACCCCATGGGTGGGTGAGTGAGAAGGAAGGGGGACAGAAACCCCATGGGTAGGTGAGTGAGAACGAAGGGGGACTGAAACCCCATGTGTGGATGAGTGAGAAGGAAGAGGGACTGGAACCCCTTCGGTGGGTGAGTGAGAAGGAAGGGGGATTGAAACCCTATGGGTGGGTGAGTGAGAAGGAAGGGGGACAGAAACCGCTTGGGTGGGTGAGTGAGAAGGAAGGGGTACTGAAACCCCATGGGTGGGTGAGTGAGAAGGATGGGGGACTGAAACCCCATGGGTGGGTGAGTGAGAAGGAAGGGGGACAGAAACCGCTTGGGTGGGTGAGTGAGAAGGATGGGGGACTGAAACCCCATCGGTGGGTGAGTGAGTGAGAAGGTACGGGGACTTGAACCGCTTGGGTGGTTCGGAGAGAATATGGAGCTGGAATGTGAGTATGTGAGTGTCTGTGAGTGTCTGTGAGTGTCTGTGAGTGTCTGTGAGTGTCTGTGAGTGTCTGTGAGTGTCTGTGAGTGTCTGTGAGTGTCTGTGAGTGTCTGTGAGTGTCTGTGAGTGTCTGTGAGTGTTGGTGACTAATGTGTGTGTGCGGAGAGAATATGGAGCTGGAATTCCCTGGGTCGGCTGAGTAGGACGAGAGTCTGTGTAAGTGTGAGTGAGTGCTTGTGGGTCTGTGTGTGAGTGGGTGGATGTGTGTGGGCACTGCACGTGAGTGTTACTGATTGTGAGTGGAAGTGTGTGAGAGTGTGATTGACTGTGAGTGCCGGAGGGAGTTCAAGTGTGTGTTGTGTGTGTGTGTGTGTGTGTGTGTGTGTGTGAGTTTGGCTGCATATGAGTGTTGGTGACTCTGTGTGTGCAGAAGTGTGTAAGTGACATGTGTGTGTTTAAGCGTGTGTGAGTGCGATGTTTGTATGTTTGTGTGCGAATGTGTATTTGGCAGGTGAGAATGACATTGAGAGATGCGAGGGAGTGACTGTGTGTGAGGTGAGGGATTAGTGTTTGTGGTGACTCTGTGTGCGTAAGTGTCTGTGACTAAGTGTGAGGTGAGGGATTGTGAGGGAGTGACTGAGTGTGAGGTGAGGGATTGTGTGTATAGGTGCGCGTGAATGTGCATCTGGCAGGTCAGAACAATATTGGGATTCCGAGTACCGGTATGTGATTGTTGGTGACTATGTGTTTCCAAGTGTGCGTGACTGTGTATGTGGCAGGTGAAATTGACATTGAGATGCTCCAGATGGTTGGTTTGGGTGTGGCAATGGCAAATGCTGGCCAGTCAGTCAAGGCAGTGGCAGACCATGTGTCGAGCTCTGACGACCATCATGGCTTGGCGGCTGCTGTAAAAGAGTTGCTCTTACTACTGCTGGAATATGTTGCTAGGACTAAGATGCGTGAGTAATCACTACCAGTGCCATAAACGAGGCTGTGATAAAGCTTACCATTCAGTAATATTCAGTTTATGCTGCGTAGAGTTGATTGAAGCTATTCAAGAAGTGCAGATTTCAGTGAGATAAATAAATGAAAGTGTCTAATTGTTGCAGATGTCATGAAGTTGTATTTTTTGTTAGCTGATTGAGTATCATATCGAAGAACACTCAAAAGTATCTATTGATTGATCGAGGAGTGATCTGATGCGTTCTGCCTCGGTTCATTTCATCTGTTGGAGCTTCCTGAATGTCGAATCAAAAGCTTCATGCTGTTCTACGAAATATCCCCAAATTGCGCCGTCCGCAGGCATCCTGTTGGAGCAGAAGCCCCGCCCTCCGCAAAACTCCTGAATCTGCGCCTTCATTGCATCGTGTCAGGCTTTTTGGGGGAGCGCATTCACAGGCCCGCGCTACTTGATGGGTATCCTTGCCGGAACTGTTAGCCTCGACGTTCTTGGCGACACCCACATGTTTCGCAAACATCCGTCGTTTGAGCAGGGGACTGCTTGCAGCGCAGAAGCGAAGCAACAATCACGTCGCCAGTGCTATTTCGCTTGTCGCACTCGATTTTCGTGACTTGGCCGTTTGTTCGAAATCTTCCGCGCTCGCGGACTTTCGCGGGCGAATCTTGTGGGCGGTGCTTCCTCTTCCGCCGCTTGGTTCACCTCGGGATTGGTTGGGACCACTCTGGGCTGTGCTGAACCATGCCTGTGATGGCCCAGCGGAAACCGGGAGTAGCCAAGACACACAGCAGAATTCAACCACTTCGAAACCATTTCAACCGTGATACTTAGCCATCTTTTGTTGGCAAATTCCACAGCTCGTTCCGTGCGCCAAATCACCACCACCCGTTCCTCTCCGCTCATTCTTTCCACTCCATCGCCTCGTCGCCTTCATTCCATTACGTCTTGTCTTACCGCTCCACTTAGTTACGACGACATTTTCTTCCTCCTCAGGGCTATCCATGGCCGCTAGCTTCGTTGTCGCTGGATACAACTTTTTATCGTCCTCGCAACGATTAGCTTCCCAGGTCGACTGCTTCTCTAGTACTCGCTCGCTGACCGCGTTTTCCTCTGGAGCGGTTTCTGGCGAGGTTGCGTCTTCTCCGTGCTCTGCGATGAAGCAATGATACTCAGATAGCTATTTCGACAAGGTTAGTCTTCCAGTTCGGCGATACTTCTCTGCTAGCGTCAGTTTCTCGTGGATATAAGTTTCATTCTATCATCAGGCTTCTCATTTCGCGCTCGAACCTCTCAGATGTTCATTTCCCGATTACACTTTTCTGTCTCGCCCACGCCAGAGGCGCCTGCGCTACCGAACACGTGCCGTCGTGGCGACGCGATTTCTCATCCTCAGGCCGTCGTTGCCTCGTCACGCGTGCTTCCGCGATTTCCGCACACTGTTCTATGAATGCTTAGGTACGACTTGCTCGAAGTGGAAATAATCCTGTCGCTTCTTTCATCCCTACGACTCGCTTCTTTCATCCCGACTCGTCACACATTTTCTCTGCCTGCCTCGTTAGTGTCACTTTTGAAAACATCTCTTCGTTATTGCTGCGCTGCCTGCGTTTCAGTATCGACTGACAACGATGTCGGAATCGTTCGCGTGTCGTCGCACGGCGAAATCGATGGACGCGCGTCGCAGCACGGCGAAATCGTCGTCCCCGCGTCGCAGCCCGGCGAAATTGTCGTCCTCGCGTCTTAGCACGGAGGAATTGTCGTCCTCGCGTCGTCGCACGGAGTAACTGTCGTTCCGCGCGTCGTACTAAGGCGGAATCGCGTTCCGCGCGTCGTACTAAGGCGGAATCGCGTTCCGCGAGGCGGAATCCTCGACCGCGCGTCGTACTAAGGCAGCATGATCGGAATCGTTCGCGCGTCGTACTACGGCGAAATGGTTGGCCGCGCGTCGTACTACGGCGAAATGGTCGTCCGTCCGACATCGCATGGCGAAATGGTCGTCCGCGCGTAATGGCTAGTTAAATGGTCGCATGGCCGTACATCTGTTGGCGTGGGGGTGGGCAGCAGCTGCGGCGGCACCACCAGCTCTCGTTGCTTTGTCAACCGCCAGCTGAGTGCCTTGACCTCCCTCCACTCTGTTCCTTTCATGTCATCCTTGCACCATGCACCATGCATCATACTCCCTTCTTCACTGCTCTTTGTCACACCCATTAGACCTCCCTCCCCCAAGGTAGCAGGTATTTTTTTTCTTGGTACAGCCTCAGGTATTTGTTTTAGTTTGGTTCAGCTGGTACGAGGTCTCTTGGGTGTGCCACTGCAGCAGTCCATTCATGCACGCATCATGCTTGCGCTTGCTGCACTCTTCAGTCTCACTTGTCTTGGCTTCTTTCCTCACTGCTCTCTCCACTCCTCTGCCCCCCCTTCACTCCCCCGTTTTCCTCCCCCCCGCCTCCCTTTTTCCCTCTGTCTCGATTTGTCCCCTCTCGTCCCAGCAGGTCGCTCACACGGGAGGCGAGGGGAGCACCATGGCGGGCAGCAGGAGCGCGGGCAGCGGGGCAGCAGCGCCGGCCTCATCAACGGTTGAGGTTGCAGTATCGCCCCTGCCACCACACTCCACTTGAGCCCACTCCCCCTCAGGTTCAGGTTCAGGTTCAGGTGCAGGTTCAGGTTCAGGTTGGTAGCGGCTCTTGTGGGGCTGTGGTTGGCGTCACAAGCACCGTCTTTTTGCACTCCCACTGCTGCCTGTCTTCTCCTTTAAAAGGTTCACTCCCTCCCACCTGCCTCTTACTATCTCTCTATCTCTCTCTCTGTCTCGCAGGTCTGCCTCTTCAAGCCCCGCTCGCCCTGCCCACTCTCCATTGAAGCACCCATCCCTTCCGCCTGCACCACACAATCAGCTAAGTACCTTTCCCCATATGCCTGCACCCTTGCCTGCAGCATCGTTTCGTTTGTTTCATATGCTTTGCACCGTCTTCTTGAAACTTTGCCACTGGTTGAGAGCGGTTCACATGCTACAGACCCCCACTCTTCAGGTAACCCTCTCAGGTGCTGGTAACCCCTTCAGGTGCAGGTACACCCCTCAGGTTTTTTTTCAGGTGCCCTTGGGTCTGCAGCTTGTGGCCGTGCCTCAACCAGTGGCTCCTCCTCCCTTCCCTTGCGCTGGATTTCAAGTCACAGTTTCCCATTCAACTTGCTCCCACCACCGCGCTCTGACTAGCTCTGTGTGTGCGCGTTGCAGGTGGCGGGGAGGGGTGTGGGGTCAACACCGACGCTCCCTCACGCCCCTCCCCTGTGGCCGTGCAGGGAGGAGGCACCTGGAGGAGGGCTGCTGCGGAGGGAGGCAGCTGGTGGTGCTGCAGCTGCCTTGACCTCGCCCTCACGCTATCAGCTAAGTCACCCACTTCCATGCCCTCACCCTTGCCCGCCACATCATGGCTTGTTGCTTTCTTGCTGCCATTTCGTTTGCCGGTTGTGCTTTCGCCCTTCCCTTTGAAACAATGCCACTGGTTGAGCTCGGTTTACATGCCTCAGACCCCCTCTCTTCAGGTATCTCCTCAGGTGCAGGTAACCCTCTCAGGTGCAGGTCCCCCCTTCAGGTGCAGGTTCCCTTGGCGTCTGTGGCGTGTGGCCTTGCCTCAACCAGTGGCCCTCCCTACCTCTTCCACATCTGGCAGTTTCCGCTCTTTGCCTTGTTTTGTGCCCATGCCATGCATACTGACCACCGCCGTGTGTGTGCATTGCAGGTTGAGGGGAGGGGCGCTGGGGTCAACACCGACGCTTCCCCACGCCCCTCCCCTGTGGCCGTGCAGGGACTCGTGGGGACGGGAGGGAGGCAGCACTGCAGCATGGCAAAACCACTGCAGCAAGGGAGAGTATTGGATGGGCTTGGCCTCTCAAGGTAAGCCTCATAATTCTCTTTGCCGCTGCACTGGTTTTCTGCTAACTTGCCCTCGCGCTCATCCCTTTGATTCGCCCTTGCCTGTTTCAAGGCCTGCACTCACTCCCCTCCTGGCCTCCCCTTCCGTTCTTCCCTCCTCCAGGTCACTCGCAGTGCAAGAGGCAGCTCATGGCACAGTGGCGGCGGCAGTAGCAGCAGCAGCGGCAGCAGGAGCGCACAAGCAGCAGAGGAGTCAACATCATCAGCTGCCAGCTAAGTGCTTTCTCTTCCCTGGAATCACCCTCGCTTGCTGCTCTTTCCTTACGTTGCTGCCTGATTCATTTTCGCATGTGCTTCCTCGTTTCCTCCCTGGACATCCCGCCACTGGTTGAGGCCCGGTTTGCAAGCCACAGACCCCCTCCCCCTTAGCTCCTAAGCCTTTCAGGTCAAGCCCTCCCTAGGCCTTACACCCCCCTCAGGTTACCCCCTGCTTTCAGGTCCATTGTCAGGTTCCCTTGATGGTCTGTGGCCTGTGATCCTTCCCTCCTCCAGTGGCCCCTTCCCCCCACTTCCCTGCATCTGAAGTCCCAGCTGCCATTTCAGCCTTGTGTTATGATTGCACACTCACTATCTCTGTGTGTGTGCCTCGCAGGTGTAGGGGAGGGGCGCAGGGATCAACGCCAACACTCCCCCACGCCCCTCCCCTGTGGCCGTGCAGGTGCCCGCGGGGATGGGAGGGCGGCAGCACTGCAGCAGCTTGCAGCTGGTGCCACGAGGGAGAGTTTCGGGGTGGGCTGGCCTCTCAAGGTGTGTTACCTCCCTTCCTCCTTGAAGTGCATTTGTTCCTTCAGTTCTTGCTGCAGTTCTCTCTGCATTTTGCCCTTGTTGTCTTTCTCAGCTTATGCATTTTCCTGTTGACTTCACTGTTTCTTTTCACGTCACATCACTAACCTTCTGCCCTTTCTCTCCTGTCCCCCTCCCCCTTCTCTGCCCGCCACCAGGTCACTTGGCATCAAGAGAAGAGTGCAGCAGAGGAAGCAGAGTAGCAGACCGGCAGCAGCAGTTGCAGCAGCAGAAGCAGCAGCGCAGCAGCAGTGGGGGGTGGGGGGCAGGACAGGGGATTAGGCTAGGCATGGTGTGAGCGAGGTGTGGTAAAAGGTTTGGTATGGTACCAGGTGAGGTGAGGTTTGGTGGTCTGATTTCCTCCCCTCTCTTCCCTTTCTCCCCTGCAGGATGAAGGTGGGAGCACTTGAGCAAGGGCGGGAAAGTGGAGTCCACCCTCTCACTCACCTCCTCCTCTCTCCCATCTCCCTCCCTTCCCTCCCAGCAGCACCCTGCCTGGATTACAGAGGAGTCTTTCCCTCCCCTGATCTCCCCTTCTCTCTCCACTTCCCAGCAGCCTCAGCATCATGGCGCTCTGCACGGCAAGTACAGGTACGGAGGTAAGTACAGGTAAGGAGGCATGGGGGTGAAGTGTGGGGTGGGTGGGTGGGGAGCGTGGGAGAAAGCGGGGAGTTCACTGCCTTAGGGGCAGCATTCTCAGGGAATGTGCCTTGTGGGGTGGGGTGTGGAGGGTGGAATCTCCGCGGCACGGCACTCGGTGCTCAGGTTCCCAATCCGGCGTTTAAGGCTTAATGGACACCGTCAGAGCCGACCGGCCGGCGGCTCTGGTTCGCGTCAGCTCTAGCTACGTCAGGGGCGGGATTTGAGTCTTGGGCTGGAAGCGATTTTTCACTACCACACCTCGCTCCACAAGGCACCGCCACTGGGGGTGCTGTTTCCTTAAGATAGTGGGCTTTCTGCTGCTCCTACTGCTGGTAGGTGAGTGTGGGGATGGGCTGGGTGGGTGAGTGTGAGAGAAGGGGCCTGAAACCCCTTGAGCGGGTGGGTGAGAGAGAAGGGGCCTGAAACCCCTTGAGCGGGTGGGTGAGAGAGAAGGGGCCTGAAACCCCTTGAGCGGGTGGGTGAGGGGGAAGGGGACTGAATTCCCTTGGGTGGGATGGGTGAGAAGGAAGGGGTGAATCCCCTTGGGTGGGATGGGTGAGAAGGAAGGGGTGAATCCCCTTGGGTGGGATGGGTGAGAAGGAAGGGGTGAATCCCCTTGGGTGGGATGGGTGAGGTGAATCCCCTTGGGTGGGATGGGTGAGAAGGAAGGGGTAAATTCCCTTGGGTGGGATGGGTGAGAAGGAAGGGGTGAATCCCCTTGGTTGGGTTGGGTGAAAGGGGTGAATCTCCTTGGGTGGGATGGGTGAGAAGGAAGGGGTGAATCCCCTTGGGTGGGATGGGTGAGAAGGAAGGGGTGAATCCCCTTGAGTGAGATGGGTGAGGAGGAAGGGGTGAATGCCCTTGGGTTGGTTGTGTGAGAGGGAAGGGGACTGTCTCCCCTTGGGTGGGATGGGTGAGAAGGAAGGGGTGAATCCCCTTGGGTGGGATGGGTGAGGTGAATCCCCTTGGGTGGGATGGGTGAGAAGGAAGTGGTAAATTCCCTTGGGTGGGATTGGTGAGAAGGAAGGGGTGAATCCCCTTGGGTGGGATGGGTGAGAAGGAAGGGGTGAATCCCCTTGGGTGGGATGGGTGAGAAGGAAGGGGTGAATCCCCTTGGGTGGGATGGGTGAGAAGGAAGGGGTAAATTCCCTTGGGTGGGATGGGTGAGAAGGAAGGGGTGAATCCCCTTGGGTGGGATGGGTGAGAAGGAAGGGGTGAATCCCCTTGGGTGGGATGGGTGAGAAGGAAGGGGTGAATCCCCTTGGGTGGGATGGGTGAGAAGGAAGGGGTGAATCCCCTTGGGTGGGATGGGTGAGAAGGAAGGGGTGAATCCCCTTGGGTGGGATGGGTGAGAAGGAAGGGGTGAATCCCCTTGGGTGGGATGGGTGAGAAGGAAGGTGTGGTGTGGTGTTCTCGATGGGTGGTGTGTTCTGGATGGGTGGTCTGTTTTGGATGGGTGGTGTGTTTTGGATGGGGCTGGATGGGTGGTGTGTTTTGGATGGGGCTGGATGGGTGGTGTGTTCTGGATGGGTGGTGTGTTCTGTATGGGTGGTGTGTTCTGGATGGGTGGTGTGTTCTTGATGGGTGGTGTGTTCTGGATGGGTGGTGTGTTCTGGATGGGTGGTGTGTTCTGGGGTGGTGTGTTCTGGATGGGTGGTGTGTTCTGGATGGGTGGTGTGTTCTGTATTGGTGGTGTGTTCTGATGTTCTGATCATACTATAGTATCTGGTGTATCTTGCCAAGCACCTGTGCTGCTGAGGGATATGGTAGACCTGTGCTTTGCAAGAATGGGGGTTTTTGCGTGGGGGCTGTCATGATAAGTTACGAGTCAAGATTGAACTCTTGGCTTAGGATCACCGCAGGTTGATGGAAGAAGCTTACTGGTTTGGTAATGTTTAGTTATAGAGATAAATGCGGTATTGCAAAAGAGAATAGTGTACTATGTACCTGTTGTAAATTTATGTAACTGATTGCACATTATTTTAATCCATCTGAACTCAGTATTGTAACTTACTTGCCCATACTGATCCGCTTGAGTTCCATACAGAATGCCTCTAATTCTTTGTAGCCCTTATGGCTTGGAAGCATGTGCAATGCAACACCCATCTATAAGGTTTATCAATACCGTAGTATATTTAACTAAAATGCCGACATGCATCAGAGCAGTTTCACCCCTTCAAGCTCATCAACATCCATCTCAGCATAAAGCTCCCTCAGCTTCTCAATCACTTCATCGTTTGCTTGTACCCGCAGCCTCCTACACTAATCAATACCGTAGTTTATTTTCACTTCTACAGTATTATACACCATTACACTACGGTATTCCATGAAGAGTTGCTCACTAGCGCAGCTTCACCCCTTCAAGCTCATCATCCATCTCAGCATAGAGCTCCCTCAGCTTCTCAGTCACCTCCATGTTCACCTGCCATGCTACAGTACTTGATACAGTTTATCCATACATGTACTTTTCATCACTAACTAGCGCAGCTTCACCCCTTCAAGCTCATCGTCCATCTCAGCATAGAGCTCCCTCAGCTTCTCAATCACCTCGTCATTCGCCTGCCACATGCCCCGCCCCGCTGCCTCCAGCATGCGCTTCAGAATGTTCTGGAACGCCTGCAGTGCCATACCGTAGTGGTCCATGGGACAAGAACAATGGAACACACCGAAGGGGACAAAGTGGAGAGTCAGAAAATGAAAGCCCACCTTGCCCTGCTGCCTCCAGCATGCGCTTGAGTATGTTCTGGAACACCTGCAGTGCCTTGGTGGGTAAGAGAACACATGCCAAGGGGACAGATTGGAGGGTCAAGAAAATCAAGGTCCGCGCCCCCGCTGCCTCGAGCATGCGCTTGAGAATGTTCTGGAACGCCTGCAGTGCCACGGTGGGTGCATGGGACAAGGGCAAGGGACCACACTGGAGGGACGCATTGGAAGGGCACTCCAAATCACCTCCCCACCCCAACATTCCTCCCCACCCCAACATTAGCGCACACACGCATGCACACACACACACGCACCTGGGGGTTGTTCTTCCTGAGCTTGGCAGCCATGGCGTCATCTAGTGCATAAGTATCAGCTGCCTGGTCGAACACCCAGTCCTCCTGGAACCCCGTGGTGCCGCCCCACCCCAGAAGCGCTGTCATGCGCTGCGATATCTCGTACGTGCCCCCGCTGCCCTGCGCTGCCATCTTCTCCGCCCACTTGGGGTTCAGCAGCTGGCGAGGTGAGGGGAGGGAAGAGAGGAGAAGAGGGCATGGGTGCTCAGTGAATCACGAGTCATGAGATGTGATATCTCGTACGCGCCCCCACTGCCCTGCGCTGCCATCTTCTCCGCCCACTTGGGGTTCAGCAGCTGGATGGTGGACAAGAGGGGAAGAGAGGGAAGGAGGGATCAGATATTCAGTGAGTCACACGTAATGAGGCAATGGAGGAGAGGATTGGCAGCGTCTGGATGAATAGCTGAGAAACACCTGCATGCAACGAGGCAGCCTTGCTAAGCAGGCGGTCTCAACCCACCTTGCATGTGGCCAACCTACCTTGGAGCGGTACTCGAGTCGCAGTGTGGCTTCAAGGTCGCGCGGGCGAAGGTCCTTGCCATATGTCTCCACCACACTACACGACACCTGCACATGTGGAGGGTCGGCAATTGAAAGAAGCAGGGGTGGAAGGGGAAGCAGGTTCTATTCTGATCCGGTTAACAGAAACCTTGCTGCACGTGGAGGGTGGGCGGTGGACTAGGGAGGGAGGTCAGGGAAATGGTACACACTATGGATAGGGCATATCAGATGGAGACGAGAGGAGCATGGGAGGGGGGGGAAGCATTGCAGGGGGGGAGGGCATGGAAGTGCATTACCTTGGCCCCATTGCGAGCGGTCTCAGCAGCATTCTTCATGGCGCCCGTGTTGGCATAGTACTCCTGGATGTCCGTCAGCCCATACTCCACGCTGTCTATCTCCTGCACTATGCGGTCTGTTGTTTGCAGCAGCTTGCGCATCACCTGGGAGGGGAGAGGGTTGAGTGGAGTGGGGTGAGGTGGGAAGGGATGGGGAGAGGCATGTCTGTCAGCCCATACTCCACGCTGTCTATCTCCTGCACTATGCGGTCCGTTGTCTGGAGGAGTTTGCGCATCGCCTGGGAGGGGGAGGGGTTGAGTGGGGTGGCGTGAGCTGCGGTGGGATAGTGTGTGTGTGTGAGGCATGTCCGTCAGCCCATGCTCCACGCTGTCTATCTCCTGCACTATGCGGTCTGTTGCATGCAGCAGCTTGCGCATCACCTGTGAGGAGGAGGGAGGGGTGGAGTGGGGTGGGGTGGGGTGGGTGGGGGTGGGGAGGGATACGGGGTGTGTGGAAAGAGTTGGTACCAGGAGCTGACTGAGACATGTCCGTAAGTCCATACTCCACAGATCATCCAGGGAAGGTCTAGGACGGCACGTGATATGCTGGTTGGCCAAAAGCAGAAAAAAGCACAAGAATAGTACAAATGGTAATGGTAATGAGGCGATATAATGATGGTAATGGTAATGAGGCGGAATGGTAATGGTAACGAGGCAGAATGGTAATGGTGATGGGGCGGAATGGTAATGGTGATGGGGCGGAATGGTAATGGTAATGAGGCGGAATGGTAATGGTAATGAGGCGGAATGGTAATGGTAATGAGGCGATATGGTAATGGTAATGAGGCGGAACGGTAATGGTGATGGGGCGGAATGGTAGTGGTAATGAGGCGGAATGGTAATGGTAATGAGGCGGAATGGTAATGGTAATGAGGCGGAATGGTAATGGTAATGAGGCGATATGGTAATGGTAATGAGGCGGAATGGTAATGGTAATGAGGCGGAATGGTAATGGTAATGAGGCGGAATGGTAATGGTAATGAGGCGGAATGGTAATGGAGCAGCAAGGTACCTCTGGTCGAGCCACGCCCTGCTCGCCCCTGCCATAGCTGAACGAGTTCCTGGACTGCCACGTGTCCCCCAGCTCCTCCCCGTTCTCCCTGTGACACGAACACACAATAGGCATGCCATAGGTCACATATGCGCCTATATGTTACAGTGTCACGTACGTGTGTTAGCAGCAAGCAACAGGAGGGACAAGACATGGCAGATTATGCACAGTGGCATTGTTCCAACGCAAATGGAGTGATGGGGAAGGAAAGGGGAGGATGAAGGGTGAGGAACGAACCAGTCAGCTGCACCGATGCGCTCATTGACCATTGATCCGTAATCGCCTGCTGGATTAGAGAAGATCCTGGCCGTTGACGCATCAATGCCTTCTGCCTGTAAGGTCACGCATCATGAGCAAGGAAAGTGGCAGTGGCAGTGACAGAGATAAGCTTTCAAGGAAGCCGGAGATTCCAAAGGCAAGTGCATGATAATGTCTGCAGCGCCAAGAAGTGTTATATTCTAGTTAACTGGAGCAAATCAGCAAGTGCAAGTGCATGAGATAAGGCTCAGAACTCACCTGCAGCGCGAGCGAGTGCTTTCTGAGAAGTTCATCTCTGGAGGCTCGAGAGCATATGCAGTGACTTCTTATTAGTTAACTGGAGAAAATCAGCAAGCAAGCGCAACTGCAAGTGCGTGAGAGGGAGTACCTGCAGCGCGAGCGAGTGCTTTCTGATGAAGTTCATCTCTGGAGGCTCGTCCGCCTCTGCCGCCCGCCGGAACAGGTCGTCCAGCAGCTCCACCACGTTGGCGAAGCTGTCTCGGAAGATGCCTGAGAGGTTCGCCAGCACGTCTACTCTCGGCCGCCCCAGCTGCTCCAGGGGAGTAAGGTCAAAGCGTACCACTCGCCCCGTGCCCTGCCGGGGTGAAGTGAAGGGGGAAGGAGTGAGAGACGATGGCATTACATGATGTTTGTGGGTTGCTATGAGACCCATGCCTCCAGGAGAGTGATGTCACAACACATCACTCTCGCCCCATGCCCTGTTTTGAGGCGCCTCAAAACAAGACCCATGCGTCCAGGAGAGTGGGGTCAGAACACATCACTCTCGCCCCATGCCCTGCCACACGTACAAAATCACACCACCATCCCTCACAGTCCTGCCTGCATTGCAACTTCACATCTTCTCCCATTCCCCCCTCCCACTCACCTCCTTCACGGGGTGTGCCCCTACGAGTGCGAGGGCTATGGCAACAGACTCGCCGCGCGTCTGATGGGGGTGGGAAAGGCAGAATGCAGGTAGGGCACGGAGGAGGGGAGAACAAGGTAGGGGAGAGAGTGGCATGCGTGAATGACGAGGCAGGGATGCTGCTTCGTAGAAAGAGGTGGAACGGAAAAGAAAGAGGAAATAGCATCGGAAGCAGTACCGAAAAAGAGAAGCAGAAAACGGTAAGCATGCACTCTGCAGAATCAGCTAGTATGGTGCAATGCAGGATGGCAGTGTCGTTCACACCTAAAAGCCCACCAACCTTGATAGCGTCAAGCCCCCAGAGCATGACTGCAACGGTCTCAGGGTACGTGCCGTGCTGGTCCAGGTGCTGCTGTATTATGTTGGCCGCTATGGCACTGCCCCTCTCCCATGCCGCTGGGGAAAGGGAGGAAAGGGAAGAGATGGAGGGGAGAGCAATGAGAGCAGCGAAAGTGGAGAGGTCAGGAGAGCATGGTGGGAGTGAGTGAGGGACTTCTGTTGTACGTGAATGAAGTGATTAAGTGGTACATGAGAGGGTGTGAAGGGGCAGCAACGAAGCACGCTTATTTCAGACACACGCATGCATGTCACTTCTGTCCCTCACTCCCAGCAACGAGCACGTTAGCCAGATTGAGCAGTGCGAGTGTAAATGTGTTGTGAGCAGTCAATAGGTCGTTTGATCACGACACCACACCCGGCAGTGCCAGGTGATGCGGTCATCACATCTCACAAAAGGGGGGCTCATGCCGAGCCGCATGGCGGGAACAAGGGGGGCTCATGCTGCATGGCGGAAACAGGCGATGCAGCTTGCCACCAGAGAATGTGAATTGCTCTTGAAAAGTATCATGTGTGGGGAGGCACACCTGCTGATGGCATGCGGTAGGGGTCCAACGCATGGATGTTGCGCCCCGTGGGGAGCACCCCTGCAGAGCAGCACAGGCAACACAGGCAAGAAGCAACACAGCAGGGCAGATAACGTTTGAGATGTCTCAGAGGGCATGCGGTAAGGGTCCAAGGCGTGGATGTTTCGCCCTGTAGGCAGCACTCCTGCAGAGCAGTAGACAACATGGGACGGGACAGGCAGCAGGCAGCAGAGGGCACAAGGATGTTTAGGACAAGAGAAACAGGTCTTTGTCTTGAGGTAAGAAAGAAGAAAGGGAAGAACGATCTCGAGACGGGGTAAGGGGTGACTAGGGAAGGGGTAGGGACGAGTGGGGATGGATAGAGGTGCTACGGAGGAGCATGAAACTTGGGGCATGGACGGACGGACAGAGAGGTGTGAAGCAGAACGTAGAAAGAGCTGCCAAGGATCACCATCAATCCCCGGATCTGACAGGTCCTATCAATACCCAATGACATGGGATGCGTGTGTGCAGCCTCACGTGGGCGTGCAGTGCAGGTGCACCGGGCTTTGGGTGGTGACCTGTAGCTTTCTGTCCGTGTGTGGATCCTCACCTGGGCCGTCTCGCAGCAGGTCACCTCCCACAGCAGGAGGCACATAGTCACCTGCACTCACACATGGCAGACAGGGGTCAGGACAGGAAAGGGAGGAGGGGAAAGAACCATGAATGTGTACGTCAACCGGCAGGCCTACTTGTTTCCCTTCCAACGTATTGATAAATCCAGCCATCCATCCACACCGCACTAAACCTCTCTCACCATCCAGCCCGCGCAGCACGTTATCGAGCTCCTCTGTGTTGCGCGCCAGAAGCTGCCGAATGCTCACCGCCTCCGCCACGCGTGCGTCCACCTCGGCATCCCGCGCGGGCGGCGCCACACCGTCCCTCAGGTACAGCTGCTCTAAGCGCTGCCGAACCTGGGGGACAGGCACGGTGGGAGAGGCGTGGTGGGTCAGGAACACGTGCGACATGCATGGTGGGGCAGACATGGTGGGACATGCATGGATAAGGTGGTGATTCTTGGAGCACTAACAGCCAAAAGAAATTAATTCCATGTTGAACCTACCATTCCCTATCTGTGCCGCTCTTCCCATCACCCCTCCCATCACTCTTCCCATCATACCCCATCCCCAACTCACCCTCTTGTCACGCACCTCAGCCAGGTCCCCATGGGTCTGAGCAACGGCCTCAATAGCCGTGTCATCCAGGTCATCCCCGAAGTAAGCTGACAGGTACTGCTCCATCTGCTCCTCTCACGGTAGTGCCTCCTCCCCCATTGGCCCCAGTCACCAACTCCCCACCCCCCACCACGCACCTCAGCCAGGTCGCCATGCGTGTGAGCAACGGCCTCAATGGCCGTGTCATCCAGGTCATCCCCGAAGTAAGCTGACAGGTACTGCTCCATCTGCTCCTCTCACGGTAGTGCCTCCTCCCCCATTGGCCCCAGTCACCAACTCCCCACCCCCCACCACGCACCTCAGCCAGGTCGCCATGCGTGTGAGCAACGGCCTCAATAGCCGTGTCATCCAGGTCATCCCCGAAGTAAGCTGACAGGTACTGCTCCATCTGCTCCTCTCACGGTAGTGCCTCCTCCCCCATTGGCCCCAGTCACCAACTCCCCACCCCCCACCACGCACCTCAGCCAGGTCGCCATGCGTGTGAGCAACGGCCTCAATAGCCGTGTCATCCAGGTCATCCCCGAAGTAAGCTGACAGGTACTGCTCCATCTGCTCCTCTCACGGTAGTGCCTCCTCCCCCATTGGCCCCAGTCACCAACTCCCCACCCCCCACCACGCACCTCAGCCAGGTCGCCATGCGTGTGAGCAACGGCCTCAATGGCCGTGTCATCCAGGTCATCCCCGAAGTAAGCTGACAGGTACTGCTCCATCTGCTCCTCTCACGGTAGTGCCTCCTCCCCCATTGGCCCCAGTCACCAACTCCCCACCCCCCACCACGCACCTCAGCCAGGTCGCCATGCGTGTGAGCAACGGCCTCAATAGCCGTGTCATCCAGGTCATCCCCGAAGTAAGCTGACAGGTACTGCTCCATCTGCTCCTCTCACGGTAGTGCCTCCTCCCCCATTGGCCCCAGTCACCAACTCCCCACCCCCCACCACGCACCTCAGCCAGGTCGCCATGCGTGTGAGCAACGGCCTCAATAGCCGTGTCATCCAGGTCATCCCCGAAGTAAGCTGACAGGTACTGCTCCATCTGCTCCTCTCACGGTAGTGCCTCCTCCCCCATTGGCCCCAGTCACCAACTCCCCACCCCCCACCACGCACCTCAGCCAGGTCGCCATGCGTGTGAGCAACGGCCTCAATGGCCGTGTCATCCAGGTCATCCCCGAAGTAAGCTGAGAGGTACTGCTCCATCTGCTCCTCCCACTGTACTGGCGTCACCCCCATCGCTCTCCCCCTATCACCAACCCCCATCACCGTGCCCGACCATCCCTCATCACCCACCTCAGCCAGGTCCCCATGGGTCTGAGCAACAGCCTCAATGGCTGTGTCATCCAGGTCATCCCCGAAGTAAGCTGAGAGGTACTGCTCCATCTGCTCCTCCTTGGGTGGACGGCCCAGATTGTGCAGCCCCTCCGAAAACAGACGGTTCTCCACCACCGCCTGGGATGCAGGGATGCGCAGTGATGGGGGGAAAGGGGGATTGGGCAGAAAGGGATTGGGGCAGCGATGGGAGTGGAGTGGAACAGCAGCTGGGATGCCCCTCGGAGAACAGACGGTTCTCCACCACCATCTGTAATGCAGGGATGTGCAGTGAAGGGGGGAAAAGGTGGGGGACGGTGATTGGGGGAGGGGGACTGGGCAGAAAGGGATTGGAGCGGCTATGGGTGTGGAGTGGAACAGAAGATTGTGCAGCCCCTCGGAAAACAGACGGTTCTCCACCACCGCCTGATTTGGGAAACGATTGGGGGCGATGGGATTTGGAAGGAGGAGATTGGTGGGGAGGGGATTGGGGGGAACGGGATGGGCATGGATTGGAGGGGTTAAGAGGAAAGGGATTGGGGCAGGGGGGAGAGTGGAACAGAGCAATGAGGATGCATAACGTCTGGAGGGGAAGGGTCGAATAGGAGAGGAAAGGGCATGAGAGAGGAGGGGGTTGTGACAGTAGTATAGGAAGAAGCATGCTCGCACACTCACTCACTCCTCACTCCCTCCATCCCTCACTCACTCCTTCATTCACTCCCTCCTTCCCTCACACCCTCTCTCCCTCATACTCACCAGGTACTCATACAGCTTCACGAGGTACATCTCAAACTCCGCCTCCGGCACCCCCTTGATGCTCTCCTCGTCCAGAAACACTGCCTCGCCCCCGCTAGAACCATCCGAGGGCACGAACGGGCAGTCTGCCTGCATGCCCGCCGTCACCAGCGCACCCACTATGGCCGGCTTGAGTGACTCGTTCTTTGCTGGGTCCTCCCGGAACTCTGAGATCTGCACATGGTGCAGAGTATGGGAGATGAAGGGCAGATCAAGGGGAGATAAGGGGGGATGAGGGGGAGATCAGGGGGGGATGAGGGGGGGATGAGGGGAGGATGAGGGGGTGTTCTTGGGTGTTTTAGACAGACAACTCACAGAGACTCGCATGGTTCAAGGCGCCTCACAACTCACCAGTTCTCTCAGCCCAGCAACCTCGTTGTACAACCCCGCCATGCCGTATGGAGGCACATTGTACGAGACGATGGTGCCATACCCCCGCCTCTCTGCTCAAGGCAGCTCTCACTCACCAGTTCCCTCAGTCCAGCAAGCTCCTTATACAGCCCTGCCCTGCCGTAGGGCGGCACGTTGTACGACACGATGGTGCCGTAGCCGCGCCTCTTGGCAACAATGGACTCTGAGGGGTTGTTGGCCGCATAGATGTAGCTGATGTGGAAGTGGGGGGAGGAGAGGGAAGGGAAGGTGGGAGCAGGAAAGCAGCACATGTTTGGGGAAATAGATGCTAAGGCACAACACCTCCGCCCCCCTCTTGGCCACGATGGACCCTGAGGGGTTGTTGGCCGCATAGATGTAGCTGATGGGGGTGTGGGGAATGGCGCATGGAGGGCAGGCAGCAGTGGAAAAGGAGGGAAATGTGGGGGTGCGAGTGAGGAGGAGACACATTTGAGATGAAGGGGGATTAAACAGTGAGAGTGTGGAAGTTTGGAGTGTGGTAGGCGGGAGTGTGGAAGGTGGGAATGCGAGACTCACATGTTGGGGAGGTTACCCAGCAGTACGTCGGACCAAGACAGGCCTGCAGGAGCGAGGAGATGGGAGTACAAGGCAGGAGAGAAAACGGACGAGGGAGTGTGGAGACGGGATGAGGAAAGAAGGATGGGGGACAAGGGGGGAAGCGTAGGGATGACGGAGGGGAGATGGATAGAGGCGCGCACATACACATGTGCAATATCATATTAAGCATGCACCACCATGCCATGTCACCCAATCCCCTGACAAACCTGTGTTGCCCAGAGGGCTGCCAGGAAGCCACTCCACGGTACCGTGCATGCCGAAGTGCACCACTGCATTCGCCTGCATGCCCTGCTGCAACCACTTGTAGAAGGCCGCGTACTGGTAGTGGGATGGCAGGCAGCAGAGGGGTGGAGAGATGGTGGGACAGCAGAGGAGAGGGGTGGGGGGATGGTAAGGCAGCAGATTGGTGAGTGGGGAGATAGTGGGTGGGACAACAGAGATTTGAAGACAGTGCATGGTCAGAGGGATGATACTATGAACGAAGTGCCAAGCGGAAAGTGCAGACAAGGAAGGGGATAGACATACACGATCGACAAGACACGGCACAAGGAACCGGTACCTGGGGGTGGGGAGTGAGGTCACGCTCAAACAGCAGGCGCATGGGGTCTCCCTCCAGGCCCAGCACTGGCTGCACTCCTATCCTGCCATGACAGTGCCACCCAGGGCAGGTGGTGGTGGGAGAAGAGAAGTGGAACGGGAGGAGAGGAGAGGATAAGAATCATCAGGGCACAGTCGGAAAGGGGGAGGGAATTGAGGAGTGAGATGTGGGGGGATAAAGAGAGAGACGAGTGCAGCCACTGCTTGTGTACAGATCGCAGGCAGGTGCTGAAGGCCAGAACCTTTGAGGCACTACACTGCAACGCACTGCACTGCACGCACCACACGTTGCCGAGCTGGATGCCGCTGACAACGCTCCTGCCCTCCGAGTCGCAGTGGATGGATCGGATCTTCCTCAACTCGCCCCACGCCCTAGAGCCCTGGCGACACTGCACCGCACCGCACCGCACTGCACCGCACCACCATGCAAGGGTAACTCACCACACGTTGCCGAGCTGAATGCCGCTGACAACGCTCCTGCCCTCTGAGTCGCAGTGGATGGATCGGATCTTCCTCAGCTCGCCCCACGCCCGCTCCATGCGCCCCGTCAGGGTCTCCCTGCCAGCCACAAAGAATCAAGAGGAGATGCAGTGGATGTGTGGGTGAGTACCGATCGTACTGTGCTGGTTCCTCACTCACACGACCCAGTCCCTGTTTTGCGGCACCAAAAAAAAACACCAGCATTGCCACTCCCCACTCACCCGATCCAGTCTCTGAGTTGCCGCCAGTCGATGCACTCTGCCATGGGCACCACCCCCTCCGGGATGCTCCTGGGGCCGTCCTCGCTGCGCTGCAGCTTCTCATTCACCGCCTTGAGTGCCAGCGCTGGCCCTTTCTCCCCCGCTGACACCACTCTGTCCGCATCCAGCTCCTGCAGCAGCGCGATCAGATCCTCACCGTTGATTTCGCCGCGTGCGATTGCCTCGCCTGCTGGGCCCAGGTCGTAGCTGGTGGGTGGGGAGGAGGCAGGGGAGGGTGGGGAGAGGAGGGGCAGGGGAGTGCGTGACAGTTAAAGGACGAGGACAGAAAGTGGTGTGTCGGTTGAAATTGAGTTAAACCAGCTGCGCCAGTGTGTATGGATCATACGTGTCGTCCGCTGCTCCAAGCCACTTGACTCAGCAGCTCAGCTATCTCCTTGCCCCGCTTCCCTCTCACTGCTCTCCTCTCACAATCCATACCATTCAGTCCAACTTTTCAGACTACGCCACCTGACTCAAGAGGCCCCAAAAGGGCTCTCTTCACCCACCCCTCTGCATGCATGCACTGGAGAGTTGGCTTTGGCAACTTGGGGACATCGAGGAAATGCAACTTCATACAAACAATACACCATAGATGCCTCTTGTGCTATGGCACTTGAGTCAGCAACTCACCCCTCTCCTCTCACCCCTCACCTACCCCTCTTTGTGCATGCGCTGCAGCAGTGCCTCCAGCGACTTGGGCACGTTGAGCAAAGCGGCAGTGCCGGTGGCGCCCACGCCAGGGGGGAAGCCGTACAGCACCAGGGCCACCTTGCACTGCGTCCTACATGCTTTCAATGCCATGCCCATGCACTCAGCAACTCACCCAACACCTACCCCTCTTTGTGCAACCTCTGCAGCAGGGCTTCCAGCGACTTGGGCACGTTGAGCAGGGCGGCAGTACCAGTGGCGCCCACTCCAGGGGGGAAGCCGTACAGCACCAGGGCCACTTTGCGCTCTGCTCTTGCTGTGCGCCGCAGGTTGATCCAACTCCACAGGCGCGAGGTCAGGCGCCTCACTCGCTCTGGCACCTGCGGTGGTAGGGTGGTAGGGGTGAGAGTGCGGCAGAGGGGCAGGGGTTAAGAGGGAAGCCGTACAGCACGAGGGCCACCTTGCGCTGGGCTCTTGCTGTGCGCCGCAGGTTGATCCAACTCCACAGGCGCGAGGTCAGCCTTCTCACTCGCTCTGGCACCAGTGACGTGGTGGGGCAGGAAGCAGAAGGTGGGGTTCCAGCAGCTGATGCCAGCCTATCAGGTGAATGCCGTCGCCCAGAAGGCCTCCCAGAGGCACAGCGCCGACGGCATGGCCCTATGAGAGCCCGACTTACTGCAGCCCCTGTGCCATATGAACGCATCTTAACCAGGAAACCCAGCCTACCTGGTGCATGCATAGCATACCATTTAAGCCCAGCCTACCAGGTGAATGCCATCGCCCACAAGGCCTCCCAGGGGAATGGCGTCGATCGCCCCGTCCAGCTCCGGCAGCGAGTAGAGCACGACTGACTGCAGCCCCTGTGCCAGGTGAGCGCATCTTACCCGGTGCATGCATACCGTCTAACCCCAGCCTACGACGTGAATGCCATCGTCCACAAGCAACCCCAGGGGCGCAGCATCAAAAGCCCCGTCCAGCTCCGGCAGCGAGTAGAGCACGACTGACTGCAGCCCCTGCAGCGTTGTGCCAGGAGAACGCATCTTACCAGGAAAACCCATCCCACCTGGTGCATGCATAGCACACTGCCTAACCCCAGCCTACCAGGTGAATGCCGTCGCCCACAAGGCCTCCTAGGGGCACGGCGTCAATGGCACCGTCCAGCTCCGGCAGCGAGTAGAGCACCACTGACTGCAGCCCCTGCACGCCGTCGCGCTTCCAGCTGGGAATGTCCTGAATGAGCAGCGGTGCTGCCACCACGTAGGGCACGTTCTTGGCGAGCAGGATGGACTTGGCCACCTGGTGGGAGAGGATGGGCATGACGGGTACGTAAAATGTCGTACTATTGGTCCGAGAAGCAATGGTGCAAGGAGGACCCGAGCACCGAGACGCTTCCAGCTGGGGATTTCCTGAATGAGCAGCAGCACTGCCTGTCACCACATAGGGCACGTTCTTGGCGAGTAGGATGGACTTGGCCACCTAGGGGGGGGATAGGAAGGGATGAGGATAAGGAACAGTGTGGAGGAAAGGGCAGAGAGAAAGATGGCAAGAGGAGAGAACAGAGCGAGCGGAACTGATGAAAAGAACAGAGCGGAAAGGGAGGCAGAGGGAGGAAGAGGCGGGGGAGTAGAGCAAGGGCGCATCTTTGGAGAGAAGACACACCTCTGCCTGGCGGCCACCTTCCATGGACCCCGCTGGCCCTCCGACCAATGGAAAACCTGCAGTGCGCAGCAGAGGAGACAGGTGTGAAGAAACGTGGCTTCAGAAATGGGTTGAGGCACAAGGAGCGAGTGGGCAGCAGAGTGCAAGCGCACAAGCGCAGTGCAAATCATATGCCACATGGCTCACCAATGGTGCTGACGACAGCATCGACTGTCACAGCGTCCTGCAAGAGGGATGGCGTCATAATCACCCCTTCCTCCTCTCCTCCTGCTCGTATTCAGTGGTGAGCAGATCCCTCACCACCGTGTGTGCCTCCACGCCATTGATGAAGATGGGCAGCGGCACCAGCCCTGCCTGCTGCAGCATGCGGATGAGGCGGGGGATGTAGGGCTGCTGCGTCACCACGTGCTTGCGATACAGCAGCAGCGCCACCACGGGAGCGGATGGGGGCAGATTTTTTTCAGATGATCGGAACCAGCGCAGGTAGGCGCTGGGGAGGTGAAGTAGCCGTCTGGGAAAGGGGTGGAGGGGGGAGGGGAAAACGGGAGAGAAGGGGGAGGGGAAAAGGAAGGGAAGGGGGAGGGGAAGTAGTGGGGGAAGATGAGCTAGAGAAGAGAAGATGAGGCGGGGGATGTAGGGCTGCTGCGTCACCACGTGCTTGCGGTACAGCAGCAGCGCCACCACTGGCGCGGACGGGGCAAGGTCCTTTTGGGAGGAACGGAACCAGCGCAGGTAGGCGCTGAAGGAGGTGAAGTAGCCGTCTGGGGAGAGAGAGAGGAGGCGGGGAGGTGGGGAGAGGGGAACATGGGGAACAGGATTGGTTCTAGGGGAATAGAAGTCGATCGGGACAAGCCGTAAGTTCTTTTTTCCGGACAGGCAGAAACAGGACAGGCAGAAACAGTACAGGCAGAAACAGTACAGGCAGAAACAGTACAGGCAGAAACAGTACAGGCAGAAACAGTACAGGCAGAAACAGTACAGGCAGAAACAGTACAGGCAGAAACAGTACAGGCAGAAACAGTACAGGCAGAAACAGTACAGGCAGAAACAGTACAGGCAGAAACAGTACAGGCAGAAACAGTACAGGCAGAAACAGTACAGGCAGAAACAGTACCGGCAGAAACAGTACCGGCAGAAACAGTACCGGCAGAAACAGTACCGGCAGAAACAGTACCGGCAGAAACAGTACCGGCAGAAACAGTACAGGCAGAAACAGTACAGGCAGAAACAGTACAGGCAGAAACAGTACAGGCAGAAACAGTACAGGCAGAAACAGTACAGGCAGAAACAGTACCGGCAGAAACAGTACCGGCAGAAACAGTACCGGCAGAAACAGTACCGGCAGAAACAGTACGGGCAGGAACAGTACGGGCAGGAACAGTACAGGCAGGAACAGTACCAGCAGAAACAGTACCAGCAGAAACAGTACCAGCAGAAACAGTACCGGCAGAAACAGTACCGGCAGAAACAGTACAGGCAGAAACAGTACAGGCAGAAACAGTACAGGCAGAAACAGTACAGGCAGAAACAGTACAGGCAGAAACAGTACAGGCAGAAACAGTACGGGCATAAACAGTACGGACAGAAACAGTACGGGCAGAAACAGTACGGGCAGAAACAGTACAGGCAGAAACAGTACAGGCAGAAACAGTACCGGCAGAAACAGTACCGGCAGAAACAGTACCGGCAGAAACAGTACCGGCAGAAACAGTACCGGCAGAAACAGTACCGGCAGAAACAGTACCGGCAGAAACAGTACCGGCAGAAACAGTACCGGCAGAAACAGTACCGGCAGAAACAGTACCGGCAGAAACAGTACCGGCAGAAACAGTACCGGCAGAAACAGTACCGGCAGAAACAGTACCGGCAGAAACAGTACCGGCAGAAACAGTACCGGCAGAAACAGTACCGGCAGAAACAGTACCGGCAGAAACAGTACCGGCAGAAACAGTACCGGCAGAAACAGTACGGGCAGGAACAGTACGGGCAGGAACAGTACGGGCAGGAACAGTCCCGGCAGAAACAGTACAGGCAGAAACAGTACAGGCAGAAACAGTACAGGCAGAAACAGTACAGGCAGAAACAGTACAGGCAGAAACAGTACAGGCAGAAACAGTACAGGCAGAAACAGTACAGGCAGAAACAGTACAGGCAGAAACAGTACCGGCAAAAACAGTACCGGCAGAAACAATACCGGCAGAAACAGTACCGGCAGAAACAGTACCGGCAGAAACAGTACCGGCAGAAACAGTACCGGCAGAAACAGTACCGGCAGAAACAGTACCGGCAGAAACAGTACCGGCAGAAACAGTACCGGCAGAAACAGTGCCGGCAAAAACAGTACCGGCAAAAACAGTACCGGCACAAACAGTACCGGCACAAACAGTACCGGCACAAACAGTACCGGCACAAACTGTACAGGCAGAAAAAGTACAGGCAGAAACAGTACAGGCAGAAACAGTACGGGCATAAACAGTACGGACAGAAACAGTACGGGCAGAAACAGTACGGGCAGAAACAGTACGGGCAGAAACAGTACAGGCAGAAACAGTACCGGCAGAAACAGTACCGGCAGAAACAGTACCGGCAGAAACAGTACCGGCAGAAACAGTACCGGCAGAAACAGTACCGGCAGAAACAGTACCGGCAGAAACAGTACCGGCAGAAACAGTACCGGCAGAAACAGTACCGGCAGAAACAGTACCGGCAGAAACAGTACCGGCAGAAACAGTACCGGCAGAAACAGTACCGGCAGAAACAGTACCGGCAGAAACAGTACCGGCAGAAACAGTACCGGCAGAAACAGTACCGGCAGAAACAGTACCGGCAGAAACAGTACCGGCAGAAACAGTACCGGCAGAAACAGTACGGGCAGGAACAGTACGGGCAGGAACAGTACGGGCAGGAACAGTCCCGGCAGAAACAGTACAGGCAGAAACAGTACAGGCAGAAACAGTACAGGCAGAAACAGTACAGGCAGAAACAGTACAGGCAGAAACAGTACAGGCAGAAACAGTACAGGCAGAAACAGTACGGGCAGGAACAGTACGGGCAGGAACAGTACGGGCAGGAACAGTACAGGCAGAAACAGTACCGGCAGAAACAGTACCGGCAGAAACAGTACCGGCAGAAACAGTACCGGCAGAAACAGTACCGGCAGAAACAGTACCGGCAGAAACAGTACCGGCAGAAACAGTACAGGCAGAAACAGTACAGGCAGAAACAGTACAGGCAGAAACAGTACAGGCAGAAACAGTACAGGCAGAAACAGTACAGGCAGAAACAGTACCGGCAGAAACAGTACCGGCAGAAACAGTACCGGCAGAAACAGTACCGGCAGAAACAGTACCGGCAGAAACAGTACCGGCAGAAACAGTACCGGCAGAAACAGTACCGGCAGAAACAGTACCGGCAGAAACAGTACCGGCAGAAACAGTACCGGCAGAAACAGTACCGGCAGAAACAGTACCGGCAGAAACAGTACCGGCAGAAACAGTACCGGCAGAAACAGTACCGGCAGAAACAGTACCGGCAGAAACAGTACCGGCAGAAACAGTACCGGCAGAAACAGTACCGGCAGAAACAGTACCGGCAGAAACAGTACCGGCAGAAACAGTACCGGCAGAAACAGTACCGGCAGAAACAGTACCGGCAGAAACAGTACCGGCAGAAACAGTACCGGCAGAAACAGTACCGGCAGAAACAGTACCGGCAGAAACAGTACCGGCAGAAACAGTACCGGCAGAAACAGTACCGGCAGAAACAGTACCGGCAGAAACAGTACCGGCAGAAACAGTACCGGCAGAAACAGTACCGGCAGAAACAGTACCGGCAGAAACAGTACCGGCAGAAACAGTACCGGCAGAAACAGTACCGGCAGAAACAGTACCGGCAGAAACAGTACAGGCAGAAACAGTACAGGCAGAAACAGTACAGGCAGAAACAATAGGCAGAAACAGTACCGGCAGAAACAGTACCGGCAGAAACAGTACCGGCAGAAACAGTACCGGCAGAAACAGTACAGGCAGAAACAGTACAGGCAGAAACAGTACAGGCAGAAACAGTACAGGCAGAAACAGTACAGGCAGAAACAGTACAGGCAGAAACAGTACAGGCAGAAACAGTACCGGCAGAAACAGTACCGGCAGAAACAGTACCGGCAGAAACAGTACCGGCAGAAACAGTACCGGCAGAAACAGTACCGGCAGAAACAGTACCGGCAGAAACAGTACCGGCAGAAACAGTACCGGCAGAAACAGTACCGGCAGAAACAGTACCGGCAGAAACAGTACCGGCAGAAACAGTACCGGCAGAAACAGTACCGGCAGAAACAGTACCGGCAGAAACAGTACCGGCAGAAACAGTACCGGCAGAAACAGTACCGGCAGAAACAGTACCGGCAGAAACAGTACCGGCAGAAACAGTACCGGCAGAAACAGTACCGGCAGAAACAGTACCGGCAGAAACAGTACCGGCAGAAACAGTACCGGCAGAAACAGTACCGGCAGAAACAGTACCGGCAGAAACAGTACCGGCAGAAACAGTACCGGCAGAAACAGTACCGGCAGAAACAGTACCGGCAGAAACAGTACCGGCAGAAACAGTACCGGCAGAACAGTACGGCAGAAACAGTACAGGCAGAAACAGTACAGGCAGAAACAGTACAGGCAGAAACAGTACAGGCAGAAACAGTACAGGCAGAAACAGTACCGGCAGAAACAGTACCGGCAGAAACAGTACCGGCAGAAACAGTACCGGCAGAAACAGTACCGGCAGAAACAGTACAGGCAGGCAAACAGTACAGGCAGGAACAGTACAGGCAGGAACAGTACAGGCAGAAACAGTACAGGCAGAAACAGTACAGGCAGAAACAGTACAGGCAGAAACAGTACAGGCAGAAACAGTACAGGCAGAAACAGTACAGGCAGAAACAGTACAGGCAGAAACAGTACAGGCAGAAACAGTACAGGCAGAAACAGTACAGGCAGGCAGGAACAGTACAGGCAGGAACAGTACAGGCAGGAACAGTACAGGCAGAAATAGTACAGGCAGAAACAGTACAGGCAGAAACAGTACAGGCAGAAACAGTACAGGCAGAAACAGTACAGGCAGAAACAGTACAGGCAGAAACAGTACAGGCAGAAACAGTACAGGCAGAAACAGTACAGGCAGAAACAGTACAGGCAGGAACAGTGCAGGCAGGAACAGTACAGGCAGGAACAGTACAGGCAGAAACAGTACAGGCAGAAACAGTACAGGCAGAAACAGTACAGGCAGAAACAGTACAGGCAGAAACAGTACAGGCAGAAACAGTACAGGCAGAAACAGTACAGGCAGAAACAGTACAGGCAGAAACAGTACAGGCAGAAACAGTACAGGCAGAAATGGTACAGGCAGAAACAGTACAGGCAGAAACAGTACAGGCAGAAACAGTACAGGCAGAAACAGTACAGGCAGAAACAGTACAGGCAGAAACAGTACAGGCAGAAACAGTACAGGCAGAAACAGTACAGGCAGAAACAGTACAGGCAGAAACAGTACAGGCAGAAACAGTACAGGCACTGGGGGAAGTGAAGTAGCCATCTGGGGGGGGCGGAGGGAAGACGGAGAACAGCCAATGGTTGCTGAGGAATGGAAGATGTGACATGGGATGGGGCGAGTGAAAACGCTATCCGGCACTAGAGATATACAACTCCCCTTCGATTTGAATTACCATAGTCAGGGTGGTATAGTCCCAGCGGTGGAGTTTCCACAGGAGCAGACGCTGTGATGCCCATGGGAAGCAGGTACTCATTCGCGAGGTACAGGAACATGTTGACCACGTTGACTGCATTGACCAATCCGAAGTCAACTCACCATAGTCAGGGTGGTACAGCCCAAGTGGGGGAGTCTCCACGGGAGCAGAAGCCGTGATGCCCGTAGGAAGCAGGTACTCATTGGCGAGGTACAGGAACATGTTGACCAGCCCGCCCTGGTTCAGCTCACCATAATCAGGGTGATACAGCCCAAGAGGCGGAGTCTCCACGGGAGCAGCGGCAGTGATCCCCGTTGGCAGCAGGTACTCATTCGCGAGGTAGAGGAACATGTTGACCACGTTGACCAGCCCGCCCTGGTTCCAGTACCCATACACCGTCAGCCAGTTGCGCAGGTCCCGCGCGCGCTTGCCCGGGATGAAGCGCAGCAGCTTGGGGCCGATCTTGAGGAAGCTCAGGTACCCCACCATGCGGTCCTCCTCCCGCCCGCCGCCGAACTTGGAGAGAACGGCTTTTACCGGGGCGGGCATGCCCTGGCTCTTGCCACCTGCCATGGCGAAGCTGGGCAGAAACGTTGGGGAGGGGAGACCATGGAGAGGGGAATTTGGAGCAATTTGTGGGCAGCACAGCCCTCGGGGGATGAAGCGCAGCAGCTTGGGGCCGACCTTGAGGAAGCTCAGGTACCCCACCATGCGGTCCTCCTCCCGCCCGCCTCCAAACTTTGACAGCACCGCCTTTACTGGGGCGGGCATGCCCTGGCTCTTGCGACCTGCCATGGCGAAGCTGGGAGTCGAAGGGAGAGGGGGAAGAGGAGTTGAGAGAGGGAGAAGTCAGAGAGGAAAATTTGGAGGGATTCGTGAGTGGTGCAGTCTATTGGGGATGAACGGTACATGGGATGCACCGTGTCAATGCATGCATGCACAGGGTATGTGTGGTGGGGTGTGGTACCTGCCGAGGGTGGTCATGGCCATGAGCTCGAGGGATGACTCGAAGATGAGGCGGATGGGGATGCTCTTGATGCGCTGCTGCAGCCACTCGCACTGCCAGCCGTGTGCGGGGGAGAAGAAGGGAGATGTGGGATGAAATGTGGTAGGGGGGGAAGAGTGCACAAGTTACGTGATTGCTGGTTGGTTGCTATTGTATACAACCAACCATGTGGGGCAGAACATGGATGACAGGAGAGAAAGGAAAGAGCACTGAATAAAGAGAGCTTTCTGCTTGAGGCAAAACCGGTTGACAGGTGTGTCTGACTGACTGGAACTCAAATTTTCGCATTGAAGACCTGAGACGACAGGCACACCTCATCGTAGTCGAAGATAAGGCTGCCGAAGAACACATCTGCCCGTGCCAGTGCTGCCTCCATCTGCCATGCTCACATGCACACGCACACGCACGCACGCGGCACACGACGGGAGAGAAGGAGCGAGGGATGTTGAGGGGCTTGACAATAGGACTGGTCTAGGAAGTAGAGTCAGTGCTGTGGCTGGCATGTGTTAGCGAAGAGCAGCACACGCAGAGGCAGCAGCACACAAAAGCAGTTGGAGCAAACATTGGGTTGTTGACCCACCTCTCTGCTCTTAGAGAGAATGTCCCGATTGGAGAAGACAGAGAGGCGGATGCCTGCATGGGACAGTACAGGTGAAAGAAGCGCAGTTAGATCATCGCGCACGTGAATAGCAGCACACGGGTCAGAACCACTGACACTCATGCACTCTCTCAAAGCCACATCCTTACCCCTGCTGCCCAATCTCAATCCTTGCATCCCATCCCATTTCCCCCCACCCGACCCTTGTGATGCATCTTCCCCACATCCATGCCCCTGCCCAACTCAGCTGCGCATCCACGCACCAGGGCACTTGGCGCGCAGCTGAGCCGCAGCCTGCTTATAGAGCGCCACATTAAACGACTCAAAGCCCGCCACCAGCACTATGCTCGCCACCTTGCGATCCACCTTCGCGCCCAGCCCAGGGATCACTGCCGCTGGGCCCTCCGCCTCTGAATCCGACGCTGATGAGGACTCCTCCATGGGCTGTGCACAGGAGGGACGGGGTGGGAGCGAGGGGAGATGGGAAGACAGTGAGGGATGCAGTGCGGGAGTCCTGCGCTCCCCCTTTACGCCCAGACCAGGGATTACTGCCGCTGGGCCCTCCGCCTCTGAATCCGACCCCGATGATTCCTCCATGGGCTATGCACAGCACAGTGGGGAAGGGGTGGGGGCGAGGGGGAGAGGGAAGACAGTGAGGGATGCAGTGCGGGAGTCCTGCGCTCCCCATTCGCGCCCAGCCCAGGAATCACTGCTGCTGGACCCTCTGCCTCTGAGTCCGACACTGATGATTCCTCCATGGGCTGTGCAGCGGAGGGGGGGATGGGAGACGGACGACAGTGAGAGATGGAGTGAGGGAGTCCTGCGCTCCCTCTTCGCGCCCAGACCAGGGATCACTGCTGCTGGGCCCTCTGCCTCTGAGTCCGACGCTGATGATTCCTCCTCCATGGGCTGTGCAGGGGGGGACGGGGTGGGGAAGGGGAGATGGGAAGACAGTGGGGGGTGCAGTGGGGGAGGGGGGAAGGCAGTGGGGGATGGAGGAAGGCGTGGGGTTGGGACGGGCGGGGAGAGTGTGAGGTTGGATCTTAGGGCGGGGAGAATGGGGTGGGGGTGAAGGAAGGTAGGGGGGTCAGCGGAAGTGGCAGAAGCCTTTCCTTTCTACGTGAGAGCCAGACGGCGGAGAGTCTGATGCAGATAATAGAGCAGGAAAGCAGGGTGGCAAGCCAGAAAACGACCTCGAAAGCATGAGTCGCCAGGGAAGGCAGTAAGCGCGGCGAGCGAAGGGGATATTCAGAGAAATTCGAGGGAGCGACAGAGGGAGGGAGGGAGGGCGGAGGGGGCGAAATAGGGGCGGAGTGTGAGGAGGGCCGTACAGCAGCGGCAGCAGCGCGGGCCTCTTCCAGCTGGTCCAAGAGCGCCCTGAGCTCCTGCCGCGTGCGATCACGCCTGAGCGCCAAGCTGTGCACGTCCCTCTGGAAGGCTGTCCACTTTGCCCGGTCCACCGACTCTGATGTGTGGGAGTGGGGGAGGGAGGGATTGGAGGAGTGAAACATAGCGACCACATACTGCACCGTTAGAAATGAGTGTAAGATTGGCTAGCTGTCTTTGAAAACTCGCGCGCTAGTATTAAGTTGATGACGTTTGCGAACAAAATCAGAGTTGATGTTCATGCCACATAGCTCCAAGGTCAGAAGGAGTGGGTCATGGATGGATGCTCTAAGCCTGATTCCGCGTCTGGTGAGGGAATGATGAAGCCAGTGAACATTCAGCAGTACGATTCCTCCACTTCACCAATCAGCGCCTTCAACACGGATGGCTCTGAACGGCCCAGATTTCCCCACGCCTCCTCATCCATGCTCTCAAACACGCGCAGGGGAACGTCATCCGCAGCAGCAGAAGCAGGCTGTTGGTCCTCCACTTCCTCCTTGCCTTCCGGTTCGCCTGCTCGTGATGCCTCTGGTGCAATCTCCACGCCAGAGAACGTCTCGGAATAGAGCTTGTCAATCTCAGCCTGCAGCTCATGACGGCCACATGAGCAACGGGGACTAATAACTCAAGCACGCATTTTCTTATTTTTCTTCGGCATACTCACCCTTTGCAGCTTACAGCAAAAATAAATAAATAAACAAATATATGAATATATTAGAACAAAATCAAACAGACAAACAAAAACTGGATATTTATAGATCTCTTACAGACAACTGGAAGGGAGTTGAAGTAAGGGAGCGTGTGACTATCTCGGATGAGTAGATATACCTGTAGTTGCTCCAGCACGCGTTGCTTCGCGTCCACTTTCCCCTCCAGCTCCTTAACGCGCTTCTCTCCCTCTTCTACCGCCAGCAAGAACGACTCCGTGCGACTCTGCTGCGCCTGCGACCCGCTGTCGTCGCCTATCGCAACCACGTCATCCCTCGCTAGAACGGATGTGACTGTAACGAAGCGAGACGACGTGGAGCGATGAACGGTGAAAGCGGAAGTGGAAAACCGAAGTGCGGAGATGCTTCCTGGAAGGAGGTCTGACCGGAGATGGTTGCGGCGACGGGCTGACACGCGTGCGATTCGAGCTGGACTTATGGTCAAACCGTCATTCCTAGAGCAAGGTGCACGGAAAATGCTAGAAGCGTGCTGGATTCCTGACGCTGCTAGTGCAGACTGCGCCAGGGCGAAACTCGCCATGGCTGACAGGCCTTCAATGTATTCTCAGTATATTGCCAAGCTGATGTCCTGAATCTTCGCGTGCGCAATAATATTTTTAGTGCGTGCTAGAACAACAGAGAGCCAATTTTGGAACTTGTAATTGAGACAAGATTGCAGTAGGTGACGAGTTGGAAATGTGATTTCACAGCACCAGCCCAAGAAGGCTACCGCGGCGCAGTCTGATAACCCTCGATGAACAATGGCTGCCTGGATTCGACCATGCGGACAGCACAGCACAGCACCGCACAGCACAGCACAGTACAGCAATGCTTGAGAATAAGCTGCTGAATAAGGGCGCGTGTCTTTTGAAATTTGGGCCAAAGTTCATGTTTTTTACTCGAATTTTTATGTTTGAACTTAGGTCGACCTGTACTCGAATATCTCATTTTTTTAGTCCGAGCCGCGAATGCCCACTTCATCAAAAGCACGAGGCACACCAAAGTTCAAGTACGAAGTTCAACTTTCTACACTCACAACCGAATCGCTTACAACATCAGTAGGTTACCCGGTTCTCACGCCTTGACGGCGCGCCACGTATGAATGTGGCGACTCGACGACACGAGGGCTACAAATAGCCCTCGTGTCCAACCTACAATTCATATCATTATTCCAGCCATGACAAATTTCACGGACCGCGAATACAGAATAGCCGTCGTGGCAGAATGGGCATCTTCGTGCCACGTAAAGTTCTGACGTGGCTGTTCGTGACGTCGGTATCCTCGTTCCCGCTTCGTGTGTGCGCACGAAGCGATTTGCGACGGTCGCGCATTTCGCATTTGCTTGAATCATGCTCAGGAGGACACACGTTCGTCCAATCGTGAGGGTTACGCATTCGAACGTGGGTTCGACCTGGGTTTTGTTTCCTCCAACTTGAACACTGTCATAGTGGACACACGATTGTCGCAAAGACCGCCTTGCGAAATTTGCGAAGCGGGTTACCAGCAAAAGTTCGAGCTTATTTTCGAACCTCTACACCAAAAGACACGCGCCCTAATGAGATTCCCTCGGAATGAGAAAAATCGCTTTGCAGGGCTGAAGAATGAAGGGCTCGACGAAACTGAAGAGGCATGGAAAGGTTGGAATTTGACTTCGGATGCGGTTCAGAGCGATGTGCTTGTAAAGATTGTGCTCGGCGCGCAAAATTTCATGGCAAACTCGACAGTCCCCAGAACGTATTTTCATTATTTCACTGTATGGTATTTTCACTGAACTGTATCAGCTCCGCGCCCATGGGAATCGAAACTTCGAAGCCCCTTGAAAGCTCCACGTACACGTACCCCACAAGCTTTCCCAAGCAGAAAGGCGGGTACGCGGTATAGAGATGTCGGTCATCTGAATCTTGTTTGGCTTTCCAGCGATGCACATGGAGCACTCACAGCTCGCCACGACACAAAAACTCAATTGCGGAACATGTACACGTGGAAATTTTGCCACAATCACCTCTCCACAATCACAGGCCGAATGCCATTCTTGTTCAAATCCACTCTTCACCAAAATTTGCCCCTTCAAAACAAGCAATCAGCAACAGGCAACAGCGTTCTCATTTTACACAAGCAGGTCACCCGCTAGCTGCAGCAGCGCAATTTTGCGTTGGTTTAGCCGAAGTGAAATCGCGACGCGTAGTATCCTTCTCCGCTCTCAACTAGCTTTCGCGGCCGCAGCATTGCCTAATTATCGTCGAACTTCCGAACGTTGACTTTCACAAACAAAATGTTGTCTGTCAGCCGTGTCCCAACAGCCACCACAGCCCCCACCATCTCACCCTCCTCTCCCTCGCGCTCCCTTGCCTCACAGCGGCCCTCTCCTGTCGTCGTCGCGAACCGCTCTCAACCTCGCAATATCGCAATCAGAAGCCGCCTAGTTCACCACGCGCACCTGCAGCAGCATCGGTCTCCGTCAGTCGCGCCTTTCCTCGACCGCTCGCTCCTCTTACCGCTCCGCACTCGCCGCCTTTTGCAATCCGCCACAAGCGCGCATGGCGCGCACTGTCAGCGACGAGCGGTGCCGTGCCGAGCCAGCGGGTCGAACGGCGGGGAGGAGCGGAAAGAATACAGGTACGAGCGCGCGGGCACTGGTGGTGGGACGGATGCGTGCATTGGCAGGATGGGTGCAGATAGAAATTATACAGAATTCAATCCCTCTATCCGGTCTCGTCGCTTTCACTACATCCCGCTTGCACTGCACACTCCTCCAATCCCCCTCCTCCGCCTCCTTTCGCCGCCCTCCCCCTCTCCGTCGGTTCCGCGCAGCCAGGAGGCGCGCATGCGGCAGGAGGTGCTGAACCCGTTCCGCACGGTGCGCATGTTCCTGTACGGCGCGTTCATCGCCTCCGCGTCCGTCGGCGCGCTCATCACCGCCACCTCGCTGCTCGCCATCGCGACCGGCGCGCGCGACGCGGACGCGCTGCAGGTCCAGGACTCCCTCAAGGACCTCGGGGTTGACGTGGCGGCTGTCGCTCTATTCGCGTTCCTGTACCGGTGAGGCAAGGGAAAGCGGAAAGATGAGTTGAAATAGGAACAAGGAAGGAACCAACTAATCATCGAGAGGAATGCTGGGTTGAAGAAGGAACAAAAAGGATTCAACCAGTTATCAAGGGAAGTAGAAGACTGTTAACTGCAATTAGAGCTTCTCACTAGGAAAGTCGGCCTGGCCCAGCTGCAGGGCTCCTGCCGCCTCATCATTGTCGCCGGCCCCCTCTCCCACGTGCAAGCAGCTCTTGCTGCTGCCAAGCCGTACTGTCAGTCAGTCTCACCCAGCTGCAGGGCTCTGAGTCGACTCAAATCTTTCCTACTCCTCATCCCTTCCCACCCCACACCCCAAGGTCGGATGCGCGGGGCAAGGACGCATCCCTGAACCGGCTGACTCGGAAAGAGAACCTGGCAAAGCTGCGCCTGGAGCTGCCCACGGGGCGAATCGTCAGCCTCGACCAGCTGCCGGGCTCTGAGTCGACCCCAAACTGTCCCCATCCTCATCCCTCCCTTCCCATCCTTTCCCGTTCCAAACCCCAAGGTCGGATGCGCGTGGCAAGGACGCATCTCTGAACCGGCTGACTCGGGAAGAGAACCTAGCAAAGCTGCGTCTGGAGCTGCCCACGGGGCGAATCGTCAGCCTGGCCCAGCTGCAGGGCTCCTGCCGCCTCATCATTGTCGCCGGCCCCCTCTCCCACGTGCAAACCGCCCTTGCTGCAGCCGAGCCGTACCGCGCTGCACTGCTGGAGCGAGCAGTGGTGGTCGCCCCGCTTGTGACTGTGGGTGCGGAAGCAGGGGCGGCGGTTTCTGGGAATGTTGTGCTGCCTGGGGATTTTAAGGGGTTTGCGGAGGTGGTGGACCCAGCTTGGGGAGTTGAAGTGGCTGCGGATGGTGGAAATGCAGGGAAGGTGGAAGAGGTAGGTGGTACTTCACAGGCTGCTACAGCTGCCAGTGGGTTGCTTCAGAGGTGGATGGGCAGGCCAACTTACACTGATGAATGGAACAGGTGAGAATTGCAGTCATTAGTGGGTAGGCAGCCGGAAAGCTGTTGCGTTGCATTGGTTGTTTAATTGCTCTGATTGAGAAAGCTTGCTTTCTTTCTTATCAATTGGCATCGTTCTCATTACAAATGGCGTATTACAACATTTGTATCATCATTCGACACAAGCTAGTGCGGACTAATAACGCTAGCTAGGATATACCCTATCCAAGTGGCATTAGCAAGGCGGTTTACTCTGGGGTGGGTGGTGGGAATGTTGAGTGAGCCGTTTGAAAATTGAGAAACGTGGGTGGAGGGAAATGAGCTCCAACCCACGGTTTTTGTAGTTGGAGAAGGGCGTTTAGCGCGCTTCGACGATGCCAATTGTGCAGTACAAGCAGCTTCGCTTTCACAATACACAATTTTAAAAAACACTACATGTGTGTTTAAAAATTATAAATTTTCGCCTTTTGCAGATGGTTGAAGGAGCAAATGAAGTTCGCCAATGTGGCTCCAGGCTCTCCCGTGTGAGTCCACAAGTCTACCTTTTCCTGTATTCTGCATTGAGAAAGCTTGCTTCTGTCGCAATTGGCATCGTTCTCATTACAATGGGTTCAAGTACAACAGTTCCTAGCAGTTATACTAATATACTATCACATCCAAAATGTCTAAGAACTACTACTCTCATAAGCTGACAAGCCTGGGGAGGGTGGGTGGGAATTGAACTTGAGCGATTGTAAAATGAGAGACGTGGGTGGGGGAAGAATGACCCCAGCCCACATTATATATTCGGAGAAGGCGAATACCGCGCTTCGACGATGCACAAATTGCGTTACAGTCAGCTTCGCTTTCACAATACGCAAATTTGAAAGCGATAAAACGCTTAAATTATTTTTATATTTATACATTCCTATCAAGTGATTGTTTATCTGCTAATTTTTCCTGAGTTCACTGCGCTGACTTACGTCCACTACATTTACTCTGGCAGGTACATATCTCTACGACTAGATGGGCGTGTGCGAGCTAGTGGAGTGGGATATCCTCCCTGGAGTGTGATCGCTGCTCAATTGCCTCCCATGAAGGGAATGTGGGCTGGCCCACTTGATGGAATGGATGGCCGGGTTTTGTAATTGGATTTTTCATTGCAATACAATTTGAGCTTTTCATGATAACGTCCCTAAATTGTAGATTTGAAACTGGCAGTGTACAATGCTGAAATTCGGATGCTAATGCGGAACCCCACTTGACCCGGCGGAAACTCGACGAACTCCGTTACCGTGCCGTCCAAGCAAAAGCCGCTTCGATGATGGTCATTGGTCACATGACCCACATCCCTGCCATGCTGGAACGGATCATTCACAACAGACATGACTGATGACAACTCGCGAACATACCATGCGGTGTGGTTACCGCTATGCTCTACTTCCTCGCACGTCCCCCAACCTTGCTCAACACTGACATGAAACCCTAACAGCAACGAAAAACAAGCAGAGAAACTAATTTCAAGGCTCGCTCAGTTCTAGTGTTCGAATCCTGTTCTAGTGATTTCTGCTTGCCTCGTAGCCTCTTCCTTGTTCTAGTATCATCTTGTCACCATGGAAGCCGCTCACGCTGTCGACACGCACCTCATGAAGAATCAGGGTCATGACCTGGAGGCGGGCCCGTCGTCCGATCTTCTTTACCCAGGAATTACGCTGTCGGAGAATGAGATGCGATGGGGATTTATTCGGAAGGTATGCTGCGTATGTTGTATATGCTGCGTATGCTGCATGCCGAACGTCTTTTGCGGCAGGCTCGCTGTTATTCTTTTTCTGTGGCCGTTATGGACGTCGTTGCTCGCTGCGTTTTTTTTGCTAGTCCACGTGGCTTCATCTATTGCGCGACTGGCATATGCGTCTTGTGTAGTAACACCCTTCACAATGGGCCGAAGCGAAGGCGCGCGATGACACTAGTGTGCTTTAAGCATGTCATTTAGTGAAATTCACTCACTACTTCCGGCACCGGCAGGTCTACGGCATCATTGGAGCACAACTCCTGCTAACCGCAGCCGTCGGATCCTGCTTCGCTCTCATCCCATCCGTCCGCGAGTTCGGCCTGACCAATGGATACTTCATGTTCTTCGCCACCATCCTACCCTTCGCCAGTACGTTTCTTCCTCTCGCTCCACTCAGTCAGTGCGTCTGTTGCCTTCCGTTCACGTCCTTCGCTTCAATTTTCGTCGCCTCCTTCCCGCAAATGTTCGATTCGTGTCTGGTTATCTCTTTGCTTAGTTATTTGTGACGGTCGATTTTATCAGCCAGATAGGACGGCTCTGTTTGTTTACGATGAGCCTCGTAAGATTTCCTCGTACGTCCTTCCTCTGTTCTGTGCGCAGCGCTCATTCCGCTCGTCATTTACCGGTCTCGCCATCCTCTCAACCTAGCCTTGCTCGCAGTCTGGGTACGTCATCTTGGCACGTAATGTGCATGTTTCTCCGTTCCCTACTTTCGCGTACGGCTTTCAACTCCCGCTGGTGACTCGTTTTTTTTTTTTTTTTCTCGTTTTGCGCTTTCTGTCTGACGACAGAGCCCTTTCCTTCCATTGTCCTCACTCACACCGCTCTTCCCCCCTTCCCCTCTTTCCCTCTTCCCCCCCCTTCCCCTCTTTCCCTTCTTCCCCTCTTCCCCCACCCGCTATCTCACCCCACTTCTTTCCGCGTCTCCCCCCCCCCCCCGTGCGTCTGACTTTGCAGACAGCGTGTATGAGCATGACAGTGGGCCTCATTTGCAGCATGTACAGCGGTAAGTGTCGCACTTGGTTTCCTGCGCTGTGTGACGACAAGGGGGGGATTGAATGCGATGAGGAGGGATTATGGGGTGGGGTGGGTGGGGTGGGGTTTGACTGGGAAGGGTGGGAAGGGTTCCGATGTGTGCTCCGTTCAAGCCCTCTCCGCTTTCAACCTAGTGTATCCTTCTCGCACGTCGTTTCGTTCCAGCACATATACAGAACCTCTTTGATTGTCCCCCTTTCTCCACTTTCCCACCCCCCGCTCCCCACTCCCCCCTCCCCCCTCCCCCCCCTTCCCCCCACCCACCCACCTCTTTGACTACCTCCCCGTTTTTATCGCTTTCTGTCCTTTCTGAAGCTCCCTTCATCCGTGTGCCCGTTTCTGGTTATAGATATCAATGTACTCATTCGTACTCTTTGCTCCCTCCTCCCCACCTGCGTGCTTCCTCCTTTTGCCTGCTTCCCCACCTGCCTGCTTCCCCACCTCCCTGCTCCCCACCTGCCTGCTTCCCCCCATCCCTGCTCCCCACCTGCCTGCTTCCCCACCTGCCTGATTTTTTTTCCTGCACCAGGGCCCATAGTGGCCGAGGCTCTCGGTCTGACAGCTTCAGTGGTGCTGGGGCTCACAGCGTACACCTACTATGCTGTCAAGAAGGGACAGGAGTTCAGGTGCGCTCTCGCCCCCATTTTCTCTCGCTCTGCCGCACACACTCACTTTGATTGTTTTCCATTCCTTTCCTGCCTCCATTGCTTTTCTTTACCCTCCCCCCCCTCCTCTCCCCCTCACGTTTCTCTCCCCTCTCCCCTTTCCCTTCACTTCCCCCCCCCATCCCCGTGCTCCATTCTCTTTCCTCCCTTTTTTCTAGCTACCTGCGCCCTGTGCTGTACACCAGTCTCTGGCTACCTCTCACTCAGCAGTCGCCCACCCGTGTGCATCCCTCCCTTTTGTTGTGCCCTCGTCCTGCCCTGCGCCAGCTACCTGGGTCCTATGTTGTACGTCAGTCTCTGGCTGCTGCTCGGCTGGTCCTTTATCCAAATCTTCTGGGGCCTTGGCAGCGAGTGAGTCTCAGACCCAGCTCTTTAGCGTCTTCATTTGCATAACTAGTCAGTTAGTGTTACACTTGCAGACCTTTGTCCGTGTTCTTGTACATAAAGCAAGTATTTGTTCCGTTCTGTTGTTCTGTAATCTGTTGTGTTACTTGCTGCCCTTGACAGTGCTTACACTTGTGTTGAGTTTCATGCATCTCTTTCCTGCTATCTCCTTGCCGGCCTGTGTGTGTTCCCCTTGTGCAGGTTCGCTCTGGCTCTGGTGGGTGCTCTCATCTTCGCCCTCTTCATTGTGTACGACACCGACCTTATTATCAGGCGTAAGTAACCATTTTATTCTCACACATTGCGCGATGAAATGATCTCACAGTACTTGAGCTGGATCCCTAGTTCACATGTCTGGCTGCAGTGATATCTTCATTTGAGCTTGCATTTACTTACTCCCTCTACATGTTCTGTTCCATGTGTTTGCAGGGTACTCGTATGACGAGTATGTGATGGCGAGCCTCAACATTTATCTTGACATTATCAACCTCTTCATTCGCATGCTCGAGATCCTACAGTACCTGCAGGGTAAGGCTCCCTTATGCTGTTTTAGAGTTCGAGTTTTTGTTGTGTTAGTGCACATCCATTCCCACGAATCTGTTTTGGTCAGTCAGTCCTTGTGATTTTCGGTCGCACTGACCTTGACTTTTTAGCATGTGCAGGCAACAACTGATAGAAGAGTTTTTAGACGGGCATGAAGTGGTGTATATTTGTTATTCTATGTGTAGGCTGTTATTGTGATGTCGTTATTGTGATGTCATGTTGCACTGGGATCTAGTTTAGCTTATTATGCTGTGACCTAGTACACAGGTGGCGAAGAGATGCAAATATAGCAAGTACCCAGTATATGTGTTTTTTTTTTCGCAAGCGTAATTCTTGTACACGTCAAATATTAGGGCACCGCTGTCGAAAATCCCGTTGTGAACTGGCCGCGTCTCGGGGTAGCAATTATTGGTGGTGATGTGGATGAGCGATGCGAATATAATGTAATACGATGCGATAAGATGGAATGGGATGGAAATGGGGTGAGGGATGGTTTCGGATGGGTTAAGGTGTTTGATCTTGACGCATGGGTGCATAGGTGCATAGTTATCCATGTTGATGATGGTTCAAACCTCAAGGCTAGGCAGGAATCCCTCCCTCTTACGTGTAGTGTACTCGGGAGCTGGGATTCGGAAACTCTTTCACGAAGTCCGAGACAAAGTTCCTAGGACATAGCAGGCTCCACCGTTCTTGACGTCTTCTTGTCACGGCCATTGCTGCACCGAAGCTCGTTGTGTGGGTTCTTCTAGATTGATCAGTCTTTTTTTCATGCCTTGGATTTGTCCGTGACTTCACGGCATAGTATCAGTCTCGCGTGCTCCCGACCCTGCTTAGTCACAGAAATGCTTCCGACGAGGTTTGCCAGGATCCCATGTAATTTATCCCGCGTCGCAGCATCTTGCTCATGAGTAGGCTCCGGGGTTCTAAGTTATCTATTGAACGTATGAGATTCGCCAAGCGGCGATGGAGCTAGATTCGGCCGTCGCACTGAGTGCCACATCAGCGGCACGTAACAGCGCAGCTCGCGCCGCCCCGCGCGCCGTGCACACCGGAGTGCGCTCGGTTCTCGAGGCGCCTCAAATATCGACTCTGTACACTAGCGGGATGCGCTCGCACCACCGCGTTCCCCGCTGGAATAGGTCCATTCGTCTAACCCGGCGGCCACCGGCCTTAATAGTAGCGCTACTCGTGGCCGTCGCTGTCTTGGGCAATGGCAGCAGTCTTGGCAGTAGCAGCAACCTGCCGCGCGAGACGCCCTGCTGTTCCCCGTCCTCTCACTCTACTCTCGCGCCTCTCGCGCGTCTCGCTACTGACGCGCATGACTCCATTCACGCGATTCAACGCTTCTCGCGTCGTCTTCTGCAAGAATCGCCCGCCTCGTCCCCTGGCAAGTCTTTTTCGCCGCGGATGGGCCCTGCGCCGCCTCTCCTCCTTTCCCCGTGCATGCGCGCTGCCGCAACCCTCTTGGTGCATGCGCGCTGCCCCACACCCCTCCCCGTGCATGCGCGCTTTCTCCCCTCCCCGCGCATGAGCCTCCCCCCCTCCTGTGCATGGATTCAACCGTAGTCCAAACTGTTTCATTGTCGAACAAAATTGATGTATTCCTTCTCAGTCTTTCCCTCCACATACTTTCCCTAATGCTTGTCTTCCAAATTTCCCCCATCCCCACGCCTGCGTCCCTTTCCTCTTCCAACTTACGCCCTTGCACGGCCTAACCTGTCAGATCAATCGAGTAGCCCTCTACAGTCCCGCCCTCTTTTCATAACGCTCATTGCCGCGTGTGCTGCACTCATCCTCGTTATAGCCAGTATCGGATTCTGCATGTGCTGCAGACAAGGTAAATTATTCTATTTGTTGCTGCTCTTGGTAGATGCATTGATTCTTATTGGTAACCCCATCCTTGTGATAATGAGTCTGTTTTGAAACGTCTCAAAACAAATCTATTTTAATGTGGATGCATTTTCTCTCGTGCTTGGTAACCCCATTTGCTTGTCTTGATGGTTTCTCCATTGCTGCTGTGTTGTTACTGCCCTCGCATGTCCTACTGCCTCTCCTCATATGGGCGATGGTTGCTGCCTCCCTGCCTGCCATGTGCTGCTGCTGCATGGTGTCAATCGTTTGAGTCGACTCAAAAACATCCTCATATGGGCCATGGCTGTCGCATGCCCGTGTGCCATGTGCTGCTGAAAAGAGATAAGCTTTTTTAATATTTTATTAAATCTGCACGTGGCAATTGGCGTGGCACGGCGTGCCATGGGGTGGCATGACATGGCATGGCATGGCATGGCATGGCACGTCGCGCGGCACGGCATGGATGGAATGGCATTATTTCCTATTGGCAGCAAGGAGAGCAGAGAGCAGCTTCGACGAGGCGTTTCTAGCAGACTACATTGCCCGCTCCGCCCACCACTACGACCCCTTGCTCAAGGTAAACCCCCTCCCCTCCTTTTGAGCCGCCACATTAGGCGTTTCTAGCAGACTACATCGCCCGCTCCGCACTCCAATATGACCCCCTGCTCAAGGTATATCCGCTGTTCCACTGCCGCCAGCCACTTCTTCACTCACTCCCTCCTACGTTCTCTCACTCCCTCCCACATTCTCTCACTCCCTCCTACATTCTCTCACTCGCCTCCTTACCAGCCTGCTCCTAATACCTCACTCTTTGATTTCCCTCTTTTACTCCCTGCACTGCTGATCGCCCATTCGTACCCTTCTCCATCTCCCTCAACCTGCCCCTTAACGCCCTGTTGTTCATCCCTTTCCCCATCCACACACCTTCCACACACTCCACTACTCCAGCTTGGTTCGGGCCAATTTGGAGACTCGTTCCCGTGCTCCGGACCAGATGGCGAGCCTTGGCTTGTGGTTCGGGCCACCATACCTGATAATTTGGCTGGTGCCACGTGGCTGCCTTGGACTGGCGCGGCTGCCAAGAAAAGAGCGTTCAACGAAGAGGTGAGTGATAAAGGGTCGGAGTGAGGGATACGTAGTGAGGGATAGGGAGTGAGGGAGAGTGAGTGAGGGAAGGGAGGGTGGTAGGGAGCAAGCAATCAGGAGTGACTCAAGCTAAAACAATCCCACTGGTTTGAAGCAAGAAATTCCATCTTCCATCATATTTCATTTCTCACCTTTCACCTCTTTCACCTCAACTCCTCAACACCCAACCACACATATGCCCACCCACACATGCCCATCCCACGCCACCCCACCCATGGCAGATCATCCGTTGCTCTGGTTTGTCGCATCCCCATCTGCTGCACCTGATTGGCTGGAGCGACCAGCCCCTGGGGCAGGCGGGTGGCAGCAGGCGGCTGAGGCAAGTGGGGGAGAGCATGAGGCAGTGGGCGCAGATACTGTGGCGGAAGAGAGGCGCGCAGGAGCAGGGGGACGGTGGGGGGTCAGGGAGAGGAGATGGTGTGGGATCAGGGCGAGGCGAGCGTGCGGGGTCAGGGCGCGGAGAGGGTGAGGGGTCTGGGCGAGGCGAGGGCGAGGGTGAGGGTTCAGGGCGAGCAGAGGGTGAGGCGTCAGGGGAAGCAGGGATGCAAGGCAGAGCAGTAGGGATTGCGGGTGGAGAGGAGGGGGAGGAGAGAGGGAAGGCGGGTGATCAATCTGTTGCTTCGTCTGATTGCCGAGTGGATGTAGGAGGAGAGGGGTTGGGGAAGGGATGGGATGGCGGGAAGGGCGGAGAGAGTGTAATGGAAGGGAGGAAGGGGAGGGTGAGGCGAACACAGTGCGCACCAGAACCAGGTGGGGGGGAGGCAGACGGTGGGGCGTGGGAGGCAGAGGGTGGGGGACGAAGAGCAGAAGCAGGAACATTATCAGTAGCAGGAGGAGGAGCAGAAGAAGCAGCAGGATCGGGAGCAGGAGCAGGGGTAGAACCGGCGTCGGCACCAGTGGGAGGGAGAGGAGGCAGTGGGGGGAGGGAGCTGCTGCTGCTGTATGAGTGGTCGGACCAGAAGACACTGTGTGCTCGCTTGCAGACACAGAGGGAGTTGATGCTGCAGGGCAGGGACAGCGGTAAGTACTCACGCCCCTTGCTGTGGCTCTTTGATATGATACAAAATAAGACTCGTTGTGGGGTTTGTGGATGTAAGCAGGTCAGTCATCGGGCACAAAAATTGCAGCGGCCCTTCCTTATGTAGGCCCGATGTGCTGCATGCGCACATGCACATTCACATACATGCTCACCACATTCCCTTCGCCCTCCCCTCCTCTCCCCTCACACCAGACGCACAGTCCCCCCTACCGCTGGCCTTCTCTCAGCGTCTAGACATAGCCACGGCTGTGGCAGAGGCACTGAGCTATCTGCACACAGTCGCGCAGCCAGCCTCTCCCTATGTTACCATCCCCTTACAATGTGCATACCCCCCATATTCCCCCCGTGCTACCCCAGACTCGCAGTCCCCCCCACCGCTGGCCTTCTCCCAAAGATTAGACTTAGCCACGGCAATCGCAGAGGCACTGAGTTATCTGCACACAGTCACGCAGCCCGCCCTGGTGCACCGCCTCGTGTCTTCCTCCTCTGTCTTCCTTGAAGTGCTGCCTGTGGTGAGTGCGTGCGAGATTTATGATGTTTCACTTTATATACATATAGATATACACATGTATATGGTGACTTTTGAGGCGCCTCAAAAGATGTGACACATGTATATGGTGCACAACATTATCTCGTTTTATGTGTCGCCACCCCTTGCAGGCCCGGCTGGCGAATCTCGGCATTATCAAGGGCCTACCCGGCTCTCCCTGCCTACTTCAGCAGTGCCACGTGGCAGCTCCTCATAGGGACCCGGATTGGTGGGAGCGCATATGGCCAACCCCCCGCACAGATATCTATGGGTGGGTATCTTTGTCTTCTTCCTCGTGCTTTCCCAGTGCGGTTCTTAATGGTGCATATGGGTTCAGCATTATGGCTTCCGCAATGTGCTTTCTGAGTGCAGTTACCTGAGTGCCTCTCTTCTCACTCTCTCCAGTCGTTGCTCTCCTCTCACCCCTCTCCTCTCTGCCCCCCCCCTTCCAGCCTGGGCATTATCATGCTAGAGCTGCTCTCAGGCTGTCCAGCCACCACCACGGACCAAGCCACTGCCAGCACCATATCCTTTGACGTGCAACAGGTAAGCCCCATGCTCATGGCTTTCGGGTGGGCCTCAAGCGAGGTGGGCCTCAGGTGGGCCTCACGTGGGCCTCACGTGGGCCTCACGTGGGCCACAGGTGGGCCTCAGGTGAGTTTCAGGTGGCCCTTCCACCGCCCCAGGTAGTCTAGGGTGAACCCCATGCTATCTCCCACTCCAGCCGTGCATCCTGTGATTGCTGCAGCCGCTTCCCCATGCTGACACCGCATACGCTTTGCAATCAAGCCACGCACCTCATGAAAAATCACCTGGAAGTCCCTGCATTCTACGTGCCTTCCTTCCTTGTACTAACCATTTTTTCCCTCAACAACCCTTCTCAATCGCCCACGTGTCCCCCACTGGCAACCCTCCTTCTAACCTCCTCTTTCCCTCTCTCTGCCCTCATACCTGCACCACCACTCCTCACCCCCAGATGTTAGACAGCATAGCAACAGACGATATTGCTACGGTGCTGGACCCCTCCATAGCCGCCCAGTCCATGCCAATTCGTCCCATCCGCTCCTTCGCCCGCCTCGCCGCCCGCTGCGCCGCCCCTGCCGCCCGCTCTCGTCCCGACATCAGCACAGTGGTATCAGAGCTGCAGGGGATCAGCCGCGCCATGATTCGACTCAGCATGGCCCGCACCACCGCCCACAACTCCTTTGTTTCGCGAGCAGACTCGTGCCTTGACTCTCCAGAAGGCTCTGAAGAAGATTCACCTGAAGATTCATCTGAAGGTTCACGTGAGGAGTTGCCCGAGGATTCACATGCCGGCTCGCCAGAGTTTCAAACACAAGAGCCAGTTGACCCATCTTGGAATGGCAGGGGGCAGTTTCAGAAGCTCGGGTGATCCTAATAAAGAAGGTGGCTGTAATGCTCTAGTGAAAGATTTTGGCTACTGAATACCCGAGTGACAATGTGCATTGCAGAGGCCTGTTGCAATCAATGTGCGAATATTTTGTATGTACCAACCTCATGGTTAATGTTCCTGGAGTGCCTGCCTAGGCGTAAAACCCTTTTGACTAGAACGCATATGAGTGTACCAGTGGATTTGCAAGCCCAGTCATTGGGGTGCCTGTGTTGGCATGTTACCAGCTAGTGTTCCTTTCCTGTATTTAGTGCCTGTCTGTGGTTAGAGGGCTTGGAAGTGCACGAGCCCTTTACACAAGCCCTGAAGTTAGTGTACTCAATTCTGCATGTCCTGTAGTTAGAGTGCTCAGTAATACAGGCCCTGTTGGTAGTGTACTCTATTCTGCAAGCCCTGTAGTTAGTGTGATTTCACAAGCGTGCTTGATTTTACCGTCCCTGAAGTTAGTGTGCTCGATTTTGTTGGGCTGAGATAGCCCCTTAGGATCTTTTCAGGGGAGAACTCTGGATAGGATAATGTTGTAACAGCGGAAGCTTAATGAAGGATTGTGAACCACCTTGCGCTAGTATGTGAGGGCAAAGTAGATTGATTATATTGAAGAAGTACAAGATTATATATTGATACAAGGAATATGAATGGATGCAGTTATAACTACTTTTACTGTTGCTGTTGCGGTTCGATACAATACTGTTAGAATCTAGCAGCAGGAATGGATGAACTAACAGGATGCAGGAGTACAAGTAGTAAACCCTAACTAGGTTGTACCCCATATGGGCTACCCCACTACAGCCTAGACAATATGCAGCACATATAGTTTGACACACCCCCATAGGCAAAGTGGGGGAGAACAAGGGGTCACACGACCAGTCAAGAGAAGCAAAACAAGCTCAGGGTGGATCACAACGTCACCACGCATTCTGAGCACAAGCAAAGGGCCACTGGGCCAGTTCACATGCAGAGATATATATGCAGCAATAACAGTACAGTGATGGCTACCTAGCAAGAGCCAGCATGCATATATATATATATATATATATATATATATATATATATATATGTACAGATCACAGTACAAGCAGAGACTACAGCAAGTGTGGAAACGTAGGCACAAGGCCTAACAGAGTACAAAAGCGCTGATGATCACCAGACGGAAGTGCCTTGGTGAATATGTCAGCAGTGTTGGCCCGAGTGGCCACGTGGCGAAGACGAAGCTGGCCTCGCTGCTGCAACTCTCGAGCCAGGAAGTACCGCAGAGCAATGTGCTTCGTTCTGTGCTCCAGTCTGTGCTCCTCACACAAGGCAATGGCGGCCTTGTTGTCAACGTACAGCACTGGAGGAGAACGAGGCTGCTCTCCCAAGTCAGTCAGCAGGTAGGTGAGCCAGCGTAACTCCTGTGCAGCCATGGCGGTGGCGTAGATCTCAGCCTCACAACTGGAGCCGAGAACTGAAGTCGAGCGTGTAGAACGCCACGAAACTGAACCAGAGCCAAGGCTGAAGGTGTAACCCTGTGACGACCGCTGAGTAGCCAGGTCGTCAACCCAAGAAGCGTCTGAGTGCCCAGTGAGGACAACTGGGCTCGTCCCTCCAAGCACTAGCCCCATGCCTGATGTGCTGCACAAGTAACGCAGTACCCTCTTAGCAGCAGCCATGTGCTCAGGTCGGTGCCGACCAGGAGCCACGTAGCGAGCCAGGAGACCAAGAGGGTACGCGAGGTCAGGTCGAGTGCAAGTCATCAGGTACATGAGGCAGCCGACTAGCTCTGGGTAAGGACCACTCGGCTCTACGGACTCGTCCGAAGGTGGAGCTGAGAGCGTGTGACCTGTAGCCAGAGGAGTGGCCTGTGCTGAAGACCAGGTGAAGCCGAAGCGCTGAAGGACCTGCTGCACCATGTGTGACTGAGTCAAGGTGATGGTGCGACGTGCTCTGTCTCGGGTGATCTGCAAGCCAAGGTAGCTGCGCAGCTCACCCAAGTCTGTGCACGTGTGTCTCTTCTGCAGCTCCGACTTCACGTGGGCGAGAGCCTCAGTGTCAGCAGTGGCAAAAACCAAGTCGTCGACATACACGAGGATGTAGAACGGCGGCAGGGAAGTGTCGGTGCGCAGAAACAGCGACGGGTCAGCAGTAGAAGGCGCAAACCCAAGAGCCGCAAGCGTAGTCCTCAGTGTGTCGTGCCACTCACGTGGCGCCTGGCGGAGACCGTAGACCGGCCGCCGGAGGCTCCACTGGGTACCAGGAGGGAACGACCCAGTGAAGCCCGGGGGGCGGCGCAGCCAGATCTCCTCGTGCAGGCTACCCTGCAGGAAAGCTGTGCTGAAGTCAAGAGAGTGAAGCTCGTAGTCACGGTGAGCAGCAACGTGCAGCAGCACCCGAAGAGTGGTCATCTTCGGAGTGGGGGAGAAGGTCTGGAAGAAGTCAACTCCCTCTCGCTGACTGAAGCCTCGAGCCACGTAACGCGCCTTGAAGACAGGCGGAGAACCCGGCGGCCGCTTCACCCTGAAAATCCACATGCCACTGACGATGTTCGCCCCAGGTGGGGGAACCTCGTCAACGTAGGTGCCTGTGGACTTCCAGGAAGCCATCTCTGCGTCCATGGCTGCCTGCCACTGAGAGGAGTAGGGACCCTCTATCGCCTCTGCGTAAGAGCGCGGAGTCGGGATGTCTGGTGCATCCGGGTCTCCCTCAGGGGCAAGTAGCGAGGACACAAGATGAGGTAAAGCAGCAGCAAGGCACTGGAACTCCTCCTGCCTGTCCTCAAGGACGTCCGTGCTAAGAGCACACTCACCCCCGACGGACGGAGGACAGACAGACGTAGACTCAGTAACAAGACTGGCAGTGAAGTCTAGACGACAGGCAGCAGCAAAGTCAACAAGCTCAGCGACAAGAGCAGACGCAGCAGCAGACTCAAACGACGGGTCAGTGACAACTGTGGCTAGTAGACGCGTGACAGTAGGGTGCTGAGCACGAAACCGGTCAGACGCAGGGTCCGGAACGTCAGGCAAAGAGGACGCAGGAGGAGACGGCAGAGGAACAGGCTGCGGAACAGAGGAAGGACGACGGACTACGAGGTGCGCGCTGGGGACAGCCGGCGGACGCGAACGAGGAACACGAGGACCGGTACGACCAGGACGAGCAGGCGAGACAGGACGCGACGCAGGCTCACGACGCACAGCAGGACTACCAGTCAGCTCAGCGTAAGGAGAAGGAGCAGGCAGCGGCGAGCCAGTCTGTAACGGAAGACCAGTAGACGACGGAAGAGTAAGAACCTGACGAAGAACAGAGGCAGACGGCGGCAGAGACGACGGAGACGGCGGAGCGAAGAACAGTTGTGTCGGTCCTTTGTCTACTGGAGGTACTGGAGTCGCTGGTTCTGGAGGGGCTCGTGCTGGAGACACTGAGGCTGGAGACCCTGGGACTGGAGGTGCTGGCTCTGGGGGTGCTGCTGCTGGAGACGCTGAGGTTGGAGACCCTGGAGCTGGAGGTGCTGGTTCTGGGGGTGCTACTGCTGGAGACCCTGCGGTTGGAGACCCTGGGACTGGAGGTGCTGGTTCTGGGGGTGCTGCTGCTGGAGACACAGAGGTTGGAGACCCTGGGACTCGAGGTGTCGGCTCTGGGCCTGGAGCTTCTGGAGCTGCTGGAGGTACTGGAGCTGCTGGAGGTACTGGAGCTGCTGGAGGCACTGGAGCTGCTGGAGCTGCTGGTTCTGGTGCAGCTGCGCCGACACGACCAGAGACCAGGGAGCGAGAGTGCATGCTACGCAGGCGAGGCAAGGAGGGGTGACCAAGGCGGTGGTGCCACAGGAGAGTGTCGTGCGACAAAGCGCGACACTCGCAGGGGGCCGCCAGCTGACCAGACGCAGACGCAAACGCAGACGCAGCTACCTGAGGGGACTCAGTGGTCAGTGTGTACAGACTCGAGCCAGGTGCACGGGTGAACGTGGCCAAGTGCCGGCCCGTCCTAGCACACGTACAGTGAGTCACTCGCTGACTCGCAGGAGTGAACTGGTCAACCCCCCCATCCTGGAGGTCAGCTCCACTCACCAAGTTCGTAGAGAACGAGGGGAGGTAAAGACCTGACAGCGAGCCGGACGGGACGGCCGGACACGGCAGAACCGTGGAATAGTGGGCAAGGACTGGACCCCCAGAGGGGTCCGCCAGGGAGACCGGGACTGGCCGACGGAGCGGCGTAAGTGCGGTGCAGTCGCGAAAGAAGGAGCGGGAAGCTCTTGAGTCAAGGGTGAAGGTGTGCGAGACCGCAGTGGGCGCAGTACCAGAGAGAGCAGACACAGCAGCACCTGATGCCACGGCCTCACCAGTACCTAGAGCAGTAGACGTACTAGCACCGAGAGCAGCAGCCTCACCAGCACCTAGAGCAGGAGACGCACTAGCACCTAGGGCAGCAGCCTCACCAGGGTCAGGCGGTACGCACAGGCAACAGGCACGGTCAGCACTAGTAGACAATGCATACATGGCAGTGAGAATAGCATCATAGTCAAGCGCAAAGATATCTACCCTCTGTCTATGCAGCTCCAGCCAGGTGGGGAGCTCAGCCTCGTCGCCAAACACTGTGCGCCAGTCGTCGCTCAGACGGGCGAAGCAGCGGGACTGTGTGTGACCAAGCGTCCCACAAGGCTGACCAGTCCTAGCACCTGTGCGAATGACGTACGGGCAGCGGACTGTACGCGTAGACCTGCTACACTGAGCGTACCACTCCTGGAGCTGCCGGGGCGTAAGTGTCTCACGTGGACGTCCCTGCAGCTGCAGCTGGCCACTGCCAGACGCTCCCAACTGACCAGCTCCAGGGCGACAGCTACGACGGCTACCGCGACAACCCCAGCTAGTATACCACTCACTAAGCTGCTGAGGCGTCAGAGGCTCGCGTGAATGTCGCTGGAGCTGCATCTGGCCACCTGCCAGTAGCAGTAGCGCAGGAAAGGCAGGCGCGGCAGGCAGGCAAGCAAGCAGGCAGGCAGGCAGGCAGGCAGGCCGGCAGGTAGGCAGGCAGGCAGGCAGGCAGGCAGGCAGGCAGGCAGACAGGCAGGCAGGTAGGCAGGCAGGCAGGCAGGCAAGTAGACACGCAGGCAGACAGGCAGGCAGGCAGGCAGGCCGGCAGGCAGGCAGGCAGCCAGGCCGGCAGGCAGGCAGGCAGACAGGCAGGCCGTCAGGCAGGCAGGCAGGCGCTCACCAAAGGCTGGGAGAGCAGGGCCGGCGCTCGAGTAGGCGCACGACAGCGGCGACGTCGGGGCCGCAAAACCGGCTGCAGAGCAGGGCCGAAACAGCTGGAGGGCGCTGCCGCGTCAGCGGCAGTAGCAGGGTGGGGCCGCGTCAGCGGCAGGTCGGGGTCGTGGCAGCTGCAGGGCGGGGCCGCATCAGCGGCAGGTCGGGGCCATGGCAGCTGCTGGGCGGGGCCGCATCAGCGGCAGGTCGGGGCCGAGGCAAAGGGCCGCGCGCGGCCGCGCTAGGGAGTAGCGGGCCGCGCGCGGCTCGGCGCGGGCTGTTGCGGGCCGCGCGCGGGCCGTGCGAGGCAGGAGCAGGCCTCGCGCGGCTCGGCACGAGCTGCTGCGGGCCGCGCGCGGGCTGCGCGAGGCCGTAGCAGGCCGCGCGCGGCTCGACGCGGGCTGCGCGGGCTCGGCGCGGGCTGCGCGCGGCAGCTGCGAGCTGCGCGCGGCTCGGTGCGGGCTGCGCGCGGTTGCAGCGGGCTGTGCGCGGCTCGGTGCAGGCTGCGCGCGGCTGCAGCGGGCTGCGCGCGGCTCGGTGCGGGCTGCGCGTGGCTGCAGCGGGCTGCGCGCGACTCGGGGCGGGCTGCGCGATCTCGGTGCGGGCAGCGCGCGGTAGCAGCGTGTGTGCGGGCCCGACAGGCGTGTAGAGGCGGCGCGCGGGCCTTACGGGCCTCTAGGGGCAGCGCGCAGGCAAGGCAAGGCAAGGCAAGGCATACAAGGCAAGGCAAGGCTACGTGGGGTAGCGCGGTAACCGCAGCGGTAGGTGGGCCCGAAAAAAAACGGTCCTACGGACCTTAGTGCTCTGAAACCATGTTAGAATCTAGCAGCAGGAATGGATGAACTAACAGGATGCAGGAGTACAAGTAGTAAACCCTAACTAGGTTGTACCCCATATGGGCTACCCCACTACAGCCTAGACAATATGCAGCACATATAGTTTGACAAATACGACTCGGGCAACTGCTCTGTAACGAGTCAGTTGTGTGTCCTTAACTGTCGCGTTGTATTTGTCAGGTCAAAGGTCGCTTGACCTTTGACTTTCGCGTAACCTCCAGCAACCTCTCAACCTCCGAGGGTTGACTCGCGTTTGCTTCGGTACTGCTTGCTTCACTTCTGGTGCGATGTTTCGACACGACTGAAGCGCTTAAGTTTCACTGTTTCCAACACTCCCCTTCGCTTCTGGAGTGTCGCTGCTGATGACGTGGCCCTGTCCAGTCAGCAGCATGCAGTACTCGAACTTCTGCTTTCCGAGCTTCTTGGTCAAATAGTCGGCTGCCATCTCGGACGTGGGGCAGTATGACAGCTGAAGTCTCCCCTTCTCGATCTCGTCTTTCACGAAGAAGTAGCGCAGGGCAATGTGTTTCGTCCTGTTCGCGAAGCCGTTTTTGTTGGCGATGCGAATTGCTGATTGATTGTCGCAGAACAGGGTGAAGCTGGGTAACTCAGCCAACTTTGCTTCTTCCAGCAGTTCGCGAAGATAAAGGCCTTCTTTGGTGGCTGAGCAGAGTGCGATATATTCTGCTTCAGCTGAAGATAGCGCGATTAACTCCTGCTTGCTCGACTGCCAGGAGATAGGACCGATAGGCTCGAGGCGGTAAACGTAGCCGGTGCGTGAGCGCCTGTTGTCGGAGTCGCCGGCGTGATCGGCGTCGACGTAGCCGATTAGTTTGGTCGGTGTAGTTGCGTTCTTGTGGTAGGTTAGGCCGATCGTCGGGGTGCTGATGAAGTAGTGAAGAGCGCGGTCGAGCTCCGCCAGGTGTTCTGTTTCGGGCTTCTTGAGGTAGGTAGCGAGCTGACTTGCGGAGTATGAGAGGTCGGGACGGCAGGTAACAGCTGCGAAGAGGAGGCAACCTAGCTTCCTCTGATAGTCGCGTATGCCGGCGGGCTTGAGTAGAGTGGATCTTCCCTTGTCGGCTCCTGTCGTGTAGCGGTATGGTGTTGAGATCGCGGCTGGCGTGAGACCGAAGCGTTTGGCGATGGTGTCGGCGTACTTCTCGGCGCTGAGGTAGATCGCGTCTTCTTCTTCTCGAATGTTGAGGCCGAGGTACTGAGTGACGGTAGGCGAGACCGTGAGTGTGAGGTCTTGCTGCAGCTCCCCTTCGAACCAGGTAGTGATACCGTCGTTTACGACGGTATCACTACCTGGTAGTGATGTAGAGGAGGTCGTCCACGTAGACGATTAGTAGAACGTAGTCGTCGTTCTTCGTGAGGCGATACATCCCTTGATCGTGTGGGAGTTGCTTGAAGCCGATGCGGATGAGGCGAGCGTGTAGGTACTGTTGCCATAGTCGCGGGGCCTGTTTGATCCCGTAGAGTGATTTTAGCAGCTGGCAGACATGCGTGGAGTCTGTGTTGGAGCCGTGTGGTAGCTCCACAAAAATCTCTGCGTCAACAGGTGCGTAGAGAAAAGCATTTGCGACGTCGATTTGTCGCAGCTTCTTCTTCTTCATGGCGGCGATCGCGAGGAGAATTCGCAGTGAAGTGTGGCGGCTGACCGGAGCGAAGGTTTCGGTGAAGTCACGTCCGTGCTCCTGGTCGAAGCCGCGCACGACCCAGCGTGCTTTGAATTTGTCGATGGTGCCGTCAGCTTTCGTCTTCACGCGGAAGACCCATTTTCCGGTGAGTATGGTCTTGTTTCGTGCTACGCCGATAGGGACGACCTTCCAGGTGTTGCGTTCTTCTAACGCCTTCAGCTCTCTGTCCATGGCTTCGCGCCATTTTTCCCTGTGCTCCCCCCCAGAGCCTGTTGAACCGTCGCAGGCTCCTTAGGAATGTCGGCGCCGTGGACTGCGGTGACGAGGCCAAGGATTTGGAGTCCACTCTGTGTGTAGCGGGGGAGTGTGGTGTCCTCGGGATAAACTGCTTCGTCTCCAGCTTCTGGATCAGGTGCGAAGTTGGGTCCTACGCGTTCTGCTTCGTTGGTGTTGACTTCAGCGGGTGTAACGTAACCGTTGTCGGCGAAATCGTAGTAAACTTCGGCGTTGATGCTTTCGCGTGGGTCTTCGTCGTCCATTGGTACGTCCACTGGGCAGTAGGGAAGAGGTCCGGCTTCTTCCGAGGCTCGGTCCACGTTCTGCTCGTCCCAGTCAGCTTCATCTTCTGCCGAGGCGAAGGCTCGGGTGCCAGTGAATCCGCCCGTGAGGTCAGGTCTGTTGGCTCTGACGTACGCGAGATGAACGTCGAGGGTGAGGTGTTCGTAGAAGATGACATCACGTGCTGCGACTGTTTCCTTGCTGTTGATGTCGAAGATTTTCCATGCGTTGTGGTGTTTTTCGATGCCCAGGTGTAGTCCCCACTGTGCTCGTTGGGAGAATCGACCGGCGCGTGCAGATGGTGGTCGGTACTGTACCATGCACCCGAAAACTCGTAACATTTTTGTGCTGCCCAATTTTCCTGTCCACAGCAGGTGCGGTGATGCGTTGTTCGGGAGCGATGATGACGAGAGCAAGTTGTGCAGCATGACGGCGTGGTCCATTGCTTCGGGCCACTGGTGGTTGGGCAGATGCATGCCACGTAGCAGCTTGCGCATGGTGGCTTGAAGTGTCCTGTTCATCCGTTCTGCTACACCTTGCTGTTGATGGGCGTAGGGAAGGGAGATGAGCCGCTTGATTCCCTTCTCTGCCAAGTAGTCCTTGAACCTCTGTGAGGTGTATTCTCCTCCCCCGTCGGACTGAAAACTTTTCAGTTTTACGCCCGATTCTCTTTCTGCTGCAGGAAGCCACGCGACGAACGCTTCGAAGGCCATGTCGCGGCTGGGTAGGTTGAGGTGCCAGACGTATCTGGTCGCGGCGTCGATGAAGGTAATCGTGTAGTTGTAAGTGTTCTGTCCAGGTTCGCGGTTGTACAAGATGTCGCTGTACACTTTCTCGAGCGGTGCGTAAGCTGGTGCGCTTGGATTGTGGTGAGATGGAAATGGTTGTCGCGTTAGGTCTGCTTCGGGGCAGGTGAAGCATGTTCCTCGAGCTCGCTGAAGTTCTCTGCCGTCGGTTAGTAGGAGTGAATCTTTGTCAAGCACTCCCGCTCCGATTGTGTTGTTTAACACGGTGTGGCTCGGATGTCCCATTCTTGCGTGCCAGGTTCCTTCGGTGGCGCGGTGTCCTTGAGAACGTCGGTACATGTCGGAGTTGGAGTAGAAGCCGGCGGTGAAGTTGGCGCTGCGGTGAACTTCTCGCGGCGTTGGTTGAAGCTGCTGCGCGGGTGTTGGTGGCGTGTCGTCGATGAAGAATGGTGTCGTCGAAGGACCGGCGACTGGTGTTGATGTTCCTGCTGCTGCTGTCGTTGTCTCTGCTGCTGCCGATGTTGTCTCTGCTGCTACCGATGTTGTCTCTGCTGCTGCCGATGTTGTCTCTGCTGCTGCCGACTGTTGAATCGTTGCTAACGCTCTTGTTCTCTCTGTTTCAGGAATGGTGTGTGAGTACCAGAAGCCGCCCGGACTGAAGTCTGGATCAAGGTCTGGAGGGTGCGTCCAATTCGTAAAATTGACGATGGCGTCACTGTCGGCGGTGCCAAGGTCCGGAACGAAGTCAAGAACGAAGACGTTGTTCTTGAGGACCGCCTTCCCGATGTAGAGACCTCCTCTCCCGTGGTACAGCTTGAACTCCTGAGTTGTGCTGTCTGCTTCAAGATGAATGCCCTTCGCCATCAACTGACTGACGCTCAGTAAGTTGTAGCCCAAGCCCTCTGCGATTAGGACCTTAGACATCTGCAGGATAACGTTTGTCTCTCGTGACTGAAGTTGTACTACGCCTTGTCGTCGTGTGCGCAGGTTCTGGTTGTTGGCGACGGTAATGACGACTTCCCGTTGAAGCTGGTACTCTCGCTGCACGAAGCGTCCTGAAGAACACATGTGCTGTCCGCAGCAACTGTCCAAGAACCACGTGTCCTTCCCGGATGGCTCGCTTTGGGCGATGGCGGCGTATGTTGGATTCGGTTGAAGTGCTTCGCGGCGAGGTGTCGTTTCATCGAGCTGTTCTTCTGGTGAGTAGTACGGTGGTGATTCCGTGACGCAAGAGTCACTCAGTCTTGCCATGCAGCTAACGATGTTTCTTGCTCCTTGTGCAGGTTGTCCCGTTGAGGTCGTTGAAGCTTGAATTTGAGTCGTCGGGTTCGCCTGTGTTGACGCAACTTGATTGCTTGAGGGTCGTAGCTGCCGCTGCGGAGTTGTTGACTGTTGACGATTCGGGCAATGCGTGCGTGGGTGTCCCGAAGTTTTGCAGATGTGGCAAAAGGGAGGTACAGGCTTCGGTTGCTGCTGTCGATTGTTGTAGTTGTTGTAACGTCGCTGAGTGTGGAAGGCAAATTCTGATGCTGTTGTCTTCTTCCTGTGTCGTTCTTCTTGCAGATCCATGTCCTGCTGCTCGGCGTGGATTTCGGCGCAGAGTGCTGCTTCAGAGATTCTCCCGTGGGCTCGGAGAATAGCTTTGGTGGCGCGCCATTGAGGACCAAGACCGCCAATGATGACCGTCACGAAGGCGTCTTCTGATATTGACCCTCCGCATCGAAGAAGCTTGTCGCGCAATTCGCGACATCGGCTGATATACGCCATCCCCTTTTCTCCTGGTTTCATTTCAACTGTTGTCAGCTGCGCCATTAACCTGCTCTGGTTTACGCTGTCTGTTGCTTGATACAGGCTCTTCAGGTGGCTGTACGCGAGCTCAGCGGAGTTGCCATAACCCCGGTAAGAGCGTATGTTTTGCTGCTGAGTTGGTGTAATGTTTCTCAGCAGAATCGTATACGCCATCATCGATTGATACGTATACTGCTGCTTCTCATACTGTGTGCCGTTTGCTGGATATTGCAGGGACCCGTCGAAGAAGCCAAGTATCTGCGCGCCTTCCATCATCAACTCGAACTCGAATGACCAGGTAAAGAAGTCCTTTCCGTCGAAGGGCCTTGATGTCTGCAATTTCAGAACGTGTGCGAACTGTGATTGCACTTGTAACGCGTCCAGTGGTTTATCTTGTCCAGGTGAAGGCTGCGGCATGAAGCTGATCGACCCGCGCTCGTACGGGGCGAAGGTAGGTTGCTGCTGTTGGTTTCCGCGCGCATATGACGACCCGTCGAGGCTCATGGGCGTCGCTCCGTTGTTGCTGTTGTGTGTCTGTGCAGGTCCCGATTGCTGGTGTTGCTCGTAGAAGGACATAAAGGAGAAAAATTTCTCCATCATGCTCTGGTCGAAATTGGCGGGGTGGTTTGTGGGAGTCTCAGTAGATGTCACCCTTGGTCTTGTTGACGTGCTTTCCTCTGTCTGCAGGCCAGAGGCAGGAGGTGGAGTAGGAGTAGTGCCCGGGGAGCCGTTAGAGGAGCTCCTTTCCTTGCTTGTTGCCATGTCTTGTAATAATTTGAAGGTAGTAGAGTTTCCCCTGTTTGCTCTCATACCATGTTGGGCTGAGATAGCCCCTTAGGATCTTTTCAGGGGAGAACTCTGGTAATAATGTTGTAATAGCGGAAGCTTAATGAAGGATTGTGAACCACCTTGCGCTAGTATGTGAGGGCAAAGTAGATTGATTATATTGAAGAAGTACAAGATTATATATTGATACAAGGAATATGAATGGATGCAGTTATAACTACTTTTACTGTTGCTGTTGCGGTTCGATACAATACGACTCGGGCAACTGCTCTGTAACGAGTCAGTTGTGTGTCCTTAACTGTCGCGTTGTATTTGTCAGGTCAAAGGTCGCTTGACCTTTGACTTTCGCGTAACCTCCAGCAACCTCTCAACCTCCGAGGGTTGACTCGCGTTTGCTTCGGTACTGCTTGCTTCACTTCTGGTGCGATGTTTCGACACGACTGAAGCGCTTAAGTTTCACTGTTTCCAACAGATTTTACAGCCCCTGCAGGTAGTGTATTCAATTTTACAGGCCCTGTGGTTAGTGCGCTCGAATCTACAAGCCATGTAGTTAGTGTGCTCGATTCGGTAAGCCTTGTAGTTAGTGTACTTCATTTTGCCCTGTGGTACGTGCCCTGTGGCTAGTGTGCTCGGACCTGTGATTAGCACGCCCTGTGGTTAGCACGCCATGTGGTTAGCCCGCCCTGTGGTTAGCACGCCATGTGGTTAGCACGCCCTGTGGTTAGCACGCCATGTGGTTAGCACGCCCTGTGGTTAGCACGCCATGTGGTTAGCACGCCCTGTGGTTAGCACGCCATGTGGTTAGCACGCCATGTGGTTAGCCTGCCCTGTGGTTAGCTTCCCTGCCCTACGCACGGGTTCGCTGAGGTGGGTGGGTTGCAGGGTATGGGGTAGGGGAATGGGGGTGGGGGGTGTGGTGGGAGTTCTACGCAGGCGGAGGGGGATTGGAAGCGGGAGGGAGGGAGGGGAGGGGGGGGGATACCGTACCTGAGAGTGTTACCAGTCTAGATATCCTATATCACATTCAAACTGGTTCAGCTCTAGCCTATGTGGTCTTCTTCCTCGTGACTTGGCTTCCACATGGAACTGCTTCGGTTGTCCTGCAATGAGACAAGAGGAGGGGAGGCACACAAAATCTGAGCATCACGGCATGATAGAAAAAGATAAGTTTTGGTCCAGTCTGGGCACATGATGTACATAATTTGGTAAGACATGACTTGAAGTGATATAAGGTGTGTTTGGGTTGGATAGGGCGATATTGGGTGGAGGATAGGTTTTGCGAGAAAGAGAGTGGTGCACAATTGAAGAGACAGGTAGGTAAATTGGCATTCAGAGCATTGAAGGCGAGCCAAAGAAAATAAGAAGGGTAGCGGAATGTCCAAGGGACTTACCACATTACAAGTGGTCTCCCTCCTCTCTGCTCCCTCTTGTATGCTCTCTCTGCGTCATTTTCGGCTTCCGAACATCTGAGACAGTGGTAGATCAACAACTCATAATGAGGTGACGGAGTGGGAAGAGACGAAGGCCAGTACAGGAGCAGGAGGCTAGTGAAGAAGGAAAGTAAAGGAGGCTATGGAAACAGAGCAAAAATGAAAGGAGGAGGACGATAGAAAAAAGGGCAAGAGAGATCTTACCACGTTCGCTGAAGCAACCTCTTGCCCTCCTGCGCTTCCTCTTCTCCTTCTCTGCTTCCCGTGCTTCCTCCTCCTGCGTTGACGTCCTCTGCTCCTTTCCTCCTCTGCTTTTGCCACGACACTCCTAGAACTAGAACCTGCTGACAAGGTGAAACAGCCTAGAGCCTACAGCCCAGAACCCACAGCCCACAGCCTATAGCATACAGCCTGTACAATACCTAGAGATACAGCCCACAGCATACAGCCTACAAACTGTACTAGAAACCTCTCTCCCTTATCGCTGCTCCCTCTTGTTTGCTCCCCCTGCGTCATCCTCGGTTCCCGAACATCTGAGAGAGGGGTGGATTAACAACTCATAATGAGGTGAAGCAGTGGGAAGAGAGATGGCAAGTACAGGAGGCTAGGGAAGAAGGCAAGTAAAGGAAGCTATGGAAACTGAGTGAAGATGAAAGGAGGAGGACAATAGAATAAAGGGCAAGAGAGATCTTACCACGTTCGCTGAAGCAGCCTCTTGCCCTCCTGCGCTTCCTCTTCTCCTTCTCTGCTTCCCGTGCTTCCTCCTCTCCTCTGCATTTTCGTCCTCTGCTCCTTTCCTCCTCTGCTTTTGCCAGGACATTCCTAGAACTACAACCTGTATACAAGGTGAAACAGCCCACAGCCTACAGTCCACAACCCACAGCCCAGAGCCTATAGCCTGTACAATACCTAGAGATACAGCCCACAGCAAACAGCCTACAAACTGTACTAGAAATCTCTGCTCCGTTATCGCTGCTCCTTCTGCGAACATCTGAGAAAGTGGCAGATCAACAACTTATAAGGAGATGCAGAAGTGGCAAGAGAGAAGAAGGCAAGTACAGGAGGCTATGGGAACCGAGCGAAGGCGAAAGAGACGCCGAGCGCGGACAACCCACATGATCACCCCGGTTACCGGCCATTTATTGTTGCAGACGGACTGGAATTATCAGCCCATTGTTCCACATCAGCCTGCTTCGCCCATACATCCGCACTACAAGCCAACTGCCATGCCATCGCTGGCCATCGATAACGTGTCCTGCATCGCAGCCGATTGTCGACCCCGAAAAAAATATGAGCCATCGGATTGCTGTCAATCGTTGGAGGACGACGATAGAATAAAAGAGCAAGGGAGATCTTACCAGGTCTGATAAAGCAACCTCGTGTCCTCCCATCCTGTGCTCCCTCTCCTCCTTCACTTCCTTTCCTTCCTCTGCTTCCTCTCCTCCTCCTCTGCTTCCTCTCCTCCTCTGCTTCCTCTCCTCCTCCTCCTCTGCTCCCTCTTCTCCTCTTCTTCCTCTCCTTTTCCTCCACGTCTGCTCCTCTGCTCTCTGCTCCCCTCCTCCTCCTCCTCCTCTTCCTCTTCCTCCCTCTGCTTCCTCTTCTCCTTTTCTCCTTCCTCTTCTCCTCCTCTTCTTCATCTCCTCCTCCTCTGCTTCCTCTCCTTTACCTCCACGTGGATTTTCCTCAGCTCCTCAGCTCCTCTGCCCCTCTGCTCCTCTGCTCCTCTGCTCCGCTGCTCTCTTTTCTTCAAGCTAAAACAATCCTAGAGCTACAACCTACAAGTACAGTGACACAGCTTTCAAATCACAGCCAACAGCCTACAGCCTAACAGCCTGTGCGATAGATAGAGATACAGCCAACAGCCAACAGCCTACAGCCTGTATATCACAGAAAGAGTTACAGCAGATCAAGTTTATCTTGACAAGTCACAAAGTAAACCTTTGCAAAGTTAGCTTTTCTTAGTTCTTTCCATTCAGCTAATTTTCATTGCATACTTGTTCGTTATCCCTTTCTGCATGCATCAGGGTAGGCGCTGCCCTGTAGTCAGAGTGGGGTTAGCGTACCTGTAGTTAGGCGCTGCCCTGTAGTCAGAGTGGGGTTAGCGTACCTGTAGTTAGGCGCTGCCCTGTAGTCAGAGTGGGGTTAGCGTACCTGTAGTTAGGCGCTGCCCTGTAGTCAGAGTGGGGTTAGCGTACCTGTAGTTAGGCGCTGCCCTGTAGTCAGAGTGGGGTTAGCGTACCTGTAGTTAGGCGCTGCCCTGTAGTCAGAGTGGGGTTAGCGTACCTGTAGTTAGGCGCTGCCCTGTAGTCAGAGTGGGGTTAGCGTACCTGTAGTTAGGCGCTGCCCTGTAGTCAGAGTGGGGTTAGCGTACCTGTAGTTAGGCGCTGCCCTGTAGTCAGAGTGGGGTTAGCGTACCTGTAGTTAGGCGCTGCCCTGTAGTCAGAGTGGGGTTAGCGTACCTGTAGTTAGGCGCTGCCCTGTAGTCAGAGTGGGGTTAGCGTACCTGTAGTTAGGCGCTGCCCTGTAGTCAGAGTGGGGTTAGCGTACCTGTAGTTAGGCGCTGCCCTGTAGTCAGAGTGGGGTTAGCGTACCTGTAGTTAGGCGCTGCCCTGTAGTCAGAGTGGGGTTAGCGTACCTGTAGTTAGGCGCTGCCCTGTAGTCAGAGTGGGGTTAGCGTACCTGTAGTTAGGCGCTGCCCTGTAGTCAGAGTGGGGTTAGCGTACCTGTAGTTAGGCGCTGCCCTGTAGTCAGAGTGGGGTTAGCGTACCTGTAGTTAGGCGCTGCCCTGTAGTCAGAGTGGGGTTAGCGTACCTGTAGTTAGGCGCTGCCCTGTAGTCAGAGTGGGGTTAGCGTACCTGTAGTTAGGCGCTGCCCTGTAGTCAGAGTGGGGTTAGCGTACCTGTAGTTAGGCGCTGCCCTGTAGTCAGAGTGGGGTTAGCGTACCTGTAGTTAGGCGCTGCCCTGTAGTCAGAGTGGGGTTAGCGTACCTGTAGTTAGGCGCTGCCCTGTAGTCAGAGTGGGGTTAGCGTACCTGTAGTTAGGCGCTGCCCTGTAGTCAGAGTGGGGTTAGCGTACCTGTAGTTAGGCGCTGCCCTGTAGTCAGAGTGGGGTTAGCGTACCTGTAGTTAGGCGCTGCCCTGTAGTCAGAGTGGGGTTAGCGTACCTGTAGTTAGGCGCTGCCCTGTAGTCAGAGTGGGGTTAGCGTACCTGTAGTTAGGCGCTGCCCTGTAGTCAGAGTGGGGTTAGCGTACCTGTAGTTAGGCGCTGCCCTGTAGTCAGAGTGGGGTTAGCGTACCTGTAGTTAGGCGCTGCCCTGTAGTCAGAGTGGGGTTAGCGTACCTGTAGTTAGGCGCTGCCCTGTAGTCAGAGTGGGGTTAGCGTACCTGTAGTTAGGCGCTGCCCTGTAGTCAGAGTGGGGTTAGCGTACCTGTAGTTAGGCGCTGCCCTGTAGTCAGAGTGGGGTTAGCGTACCTGTAGTTAGGCGCTGCCCTGTAGTCAGAGTGGGGTTAGCGTACCTGTAGTTAGGCGCTGCCCTGTAGTCAGAGTGGGGTTAGCGTACCTGTAGTTAGGCGCTGCCCTGTAGTCAGAGTGGGGTTACGAGCAGCGAGTCCCTCCAGATGAAGCTTCTCACCAGAGCAGCGAGTCCCGCCAGATGAAGCTTCTCACCAGAGCAGCGAGTCCCGCCAGATGAAGCTTCTCACCGGAGCAGCGAGTCCCACCAGATGAAGCTTCTCACCAGAGCGTCCCGCCAGATGAAGCTTCTCACCAGAGCAGCGAGTCCCGCCAGATGAAGCTTCTCACCAGAGCAGCGAGTCCCGCCAGATGAAGCTTCTCACCAGAGCAGCGAGTCCCGCCAGATGAAGCTTCTCACCAGAGCAGCGAGTCCCGCCAGATGAAGCTTCTCACCAGAGCAGCGAGTCCCGCCAGATGAAGCTTCTCACCAGAGCAGCGAGTCCCGCCAGATGAAGCTTCTCACCAGAGCAGCGAGTCCCGCCAGATGAAGCTTCTCACCAGAGCAGCGAGTCCCGCCAGATGAGATGGGTAGTGAGAGGCGGGATGGGTTGAGGGAGGATGGGTGGAGGGAGCAGGTAGGGGAGGTGAAAGTGGCAGGGAGAGGAAATAAGAGAGCAAATAAAGGACAAAACGGGAAAACAGGAGAAATGAAGCAATAACAAACGAATGCATGAATATGAGACGAGAGGGTAGGGGGGGTAGAGAGCTGATGTCAAACCAGAGCAGCTGGATGGGCCACAGCTGTGTCGAGTTCCGCTCTTAAACTGGTCCAGGTAAGGAAAAAAGCAGTGACAAATGAAGCAAAAGCAGACAAGACCGGAAGAATTTAGAAGTGAAATCAAGGTGGAAGGATGCAATGAAAACAGAGAGGCGATGGTAGCTCATGGCACTAGGTTGGCGAGCTAGCAGGCAACGGAAACGAGACGCGGGCGTGAATGTGAGTGCATTATAACTAACCCTCTAGGACTCTAGTGTGAGCTCAAGCCGCCCCAGTGCCATGTGCTACCATCGCCACGCGAACGTTTAAAAAACCTTCATGCAAAGGCGGCATTTTAGTTCGAAGCATGCTTTAAAAGAGAGACTGGGCAATTGTGAACACAAATTGCAACGTAAAGCGGCGGTAAGGATGGCAAGGGTTGAGGAGGGAACTTAGCGGGATTCAGAAGCTGCTCGTCGCCATGTTACTGTCAGCAGCAGCCCTCCCAGCAGCAGCACTCAAGGTCGCTGGGCGCGTGAGGGAGCGGCGTGGTCAGCAGGGCATGCAGGAGGCACGCACGCCGCTGTGACTGCCTGCCGTGCGTCATCCCACCGCCCTCCCTCCCCGCACCACGCTGCCACAGCCCTGTGTGAGAGGGGGAAAGCTGAGGAGAGGGAAGGGAGCGAGTGGGAGAGAGGAGAGAAGGCAGAAGGGGGCAGGAATTGAAGAAGTTAGTCTAATATAAGCATGGCCGCGATAAAACAAAACAAGAGGCATAATCCTGTGAGAGTAAAAGCTGGAAGTTAAACAACAGGTGGCACAGTGAAAGGGTAGGCGATGGTAGCTCATGGCACTAGGTTGGCGAGCTAGCAGGCAACGGAAACGAGACGCGGGCGTGAGTGTGAGTGCATTCTAACCCTCTAGGACTCTAGTGTGAGCTCAAGCCGCCCCAGTGCCATGTGCTACCATCGCCACACGTCGCCCTTGTCCCTCGGTCAACTTTTGATCCCTCCCAAGCAGAAGCAACATTTTTGTTTCGCGCAAGATTCGATAAGCGAAAGGAAAGAGGAAAGCAAGCAGGAAGAAGACAGGGTATGAGAAACTCTTAGCCGTGTGACGAGCAGTCGCATGAGGAGCAGAGGGATGTTGACACGGCCAGCAGCAGCCCTCCCTGCAGCAGCCCTCCCAGCAGTAGTCCAGCAGCTCGGCAGCAGTGGTCAGCAGGGCCAGCCCAGGCCGTGCGTCATCCCACCGTTCGCCTCTCCCGCTCGCCACGCTGCTCCCACTGCTCCTCCCTGCTCCCAGCCGCTGCCGCCCAGTAGATGCGCTGGTAGAGGGATGCAGGCAGGAAGAGAGGAGAAGAGGGAATCAGGTTCACGGAGCAGAGGGTTGAGGTGAGAAGACAAGTGATAAGCCGGGGTACGCAAGGGAAAAACGGCAAGCATGCACGCGGTGAATGGTGGGAGGGGAAGGCGCATGGAGACGGTGGACCAGAGGCCGCATGGCAGCGAGCTAAGGCAGCGAGGGGGGACTGGGAAAGAGAGGGACGCGCGCATGGCATGAATGCACTGCTACTCTATGCTACACACTCTCTCTCTCTCTCTCTCTCTCTCTCTCTCTCTCTCTCTCTCTCTCTCTCTCTCTCTCTCTCTCTCTCTCTCTCTCTCTCTCTCTCTCTCTCTCTCTCTCTCTCTCTCTCTCTCTCTCTCTCTCTCTCTCTCTCTCTCTCTCTGGACTCTACTGTGCTCAACTGCCAATGCGCCTTGACCCACCGCCGCCATGCGCCAAGCACGTTTGTTTGGGACGTGCAACGCGGGATGCAGCAACACAACAGAGTGGTGAAAGGGGGGAGTTCAAGGGTTGAGGAGGGAACTTAGCGGTATTCAAAAGCCGCACGTCGCTTTCCGCACGCCGCTCTCCGCTCGTCGCTTTCCGCACGTCACGTTCCGAGCGTCGCTTTCCGCGCGTCACTTTCCGCACGTCGCTTTCCGCACGCCGCTCTCCGCTCGTCGCTTTCCGCACGTCGCGCTCCGAGCGTCGCTTTCCGCACGTCCCTTTCAGCGCGTCGCTTTCCGCACGTGGCTTTCCGCACGCCGCTTTTCGCACGTCGCTTTCTGCACGTCGCTTTCCGCATGTCGCTTTGCGCACGTCGCTTTCCGCACCTCGCTTTCCGCACGTCGCTTTCCGCACGTTCCGCACGCAGCTTCCCGCACGCCGCTTTCCGCACGCCGCTTTCGGCACGCCGCTTTCCGCACGCCGCTTTCCGCACGCCGCTTTCCGCACGTCGCTTTCAACACGCCGCTTTCCGCACGCCGCTTTCCGCACGTCGCTTTCCGCACGTCGCTTTCCGCACGCCGCTTTGCGCACGTCGCTTTCCGCACGTCGCTTTCCGCACGTCGCTTTCCGCACGTCGCTTTCCGCACGTCGCTTTCCGCACGTCGCTTTATCAGCAGCAACACTCGCAGTCTTGATCCCTTGATGTCAGAAATCGTCGCTTCGAATGTCACCGTGAGAAACTCGCAGTTTCGATCACCAGTATGAGAAGTCACAGTCAGAACGCGTCACTTCTGTCGTTACTGCGACAAGTGTATTGATTGTCACCGTCGAAAAGCGTCGCATCAGTCGTCACCGTCAGAAGTCACCGCCTAAATTGTCATAGTCAGGGAGCGTCGCTTCAGTCGTCACTGCGGGAAATCGGTCTCTGATCGTCACCGTCAGACGACACCGTCCCTCGTCACCGTGAGGAGCAGCCGTGTCGTTTGTCACCGTCAGAGAATACCCTCTCAGTTACCACCTTTAAAAGACTCCGACTCACTGGAGCAGAGACCCCGATTATTCTACAGGTTATTGCTAGATGGCAGTATGCCAGGTTTTGACGGTCATGTACTTCGGGGAGAGTCCCCTCACGGATTTCTAAGAACTACAAATGGAGCTGCTCCGGATGACTGGAATCTTCGTTCTATAAGCTCTACATTTCTCCTGCGTCTAGAGCATGAATAGAGCTAAAACGATTAATGCGACTTATTGTTTCTGGTCAGCGCTGGAGGAAGACAGTGAAGATCAAGATCTCTAAAGATAACGATGCTAAGGCTGTCACAGCGCCCTAAAAATGACCGAAACAAAAATCCTAGTAGTCACAACGAACGACACGAGATTAAGTCACGAGGAAGCCTATTGTCGGAGTTGGCGAACAGACTACGGTGGTCATAAAGCTTTTGTGAGAAAGCAGGATTTCAGAATGGAGCGAGAGGCCTTCCGTGGAGCAACTTGGGGGATGAAGAACGATTGAGAGCGGTGCACAGTATATTTCACATAGCAACAGCTGAAGAGCACTCTCCCTCTGGTGGTCAGGTCGAGGCCGCCGATCCTCGGCGGAGGTTTGACGACAAGTTTTGCCAGCAAAAGATGTGGTTACGCGAGGTCGCTAGAAATTCGCGAGCAAAGATTCAGTTTTGGGCCGAAGCGCGGAATATTCTTGGCGCGGGAACTGTTCGAAGAGGATCATCTCTGACAGCCTATCATGCGACCATTGTTCACCTTTGTTCTCCGATAAAGCTCTCCGATATGGTAACACAAAACTGCTCTCAGGTTTCCTAGCACCATTAGAACTATCGCTACAGAACAGTACACACATTTGGCTGGGAGGGAGGTGTGCGGTGCACCACATCCCACCACTTCTTCTGGGAGAGTGGCCCTCAGCCGTTTGATCTAATCTGGAGTCACCAAAATCCAAACCGTTGATCACATATGGCCAAGTGATCTATGGCCATGTGGGGGATGCATGGGCATGTGTATGAACGCCTGTCAGAGGCATGCATTTCCCGCGCAAAACAATCAAAACTGTCAGGTTTCCGCGCTTCGGATCTGTAACTTTGCTCGCGAAATCGAACATATTGCCTCGCATAACCACATTTGCTGGCAAATTTTGTCGTCAAAGCTCGGTTCATGACGAAACTGAACACCCAACGACGCTTCGGCGGCCCACACCCCACCAGCGAACGATTTCTTCTCCGGTTCTGCAGGGATGCCTCCACCAGCTCTTGTGAATCGCATCGCACCGTTCTCAATCAATCGTAATCTCCAAATTTCTGTGCTGAACACCTCTTTCTAAGCTAACACCCAACTGTGATCATGTTTTCCTCTCTCAAGCTGCTCTGATTTCCGTCTCACCACCATTATCACTGCAGTTCGTTCACCGACTCTTAGAAGGCTCCGCCCCTTTGTGACTTCCAGTGTTAGTAGGCTCCGCCATTCGTTCACTAAGACTCCCTCTTAGTAGGCTTTCTGAGACGAGTCTGTAGCTTTTGATCGTAATCTTATTTTATTTTCATCTTGACTGTCTCATCAAGGCTTAGCTCATTAGTAGCTACAATCAATGGCCGACGTCCGTTCAACACTAACCAGTAACTTCTTTAGGCTTGATCGTAGTTATCGCCATAGTTATCAAACCATCTCTGCCTGCCCTAGTCGCACAGAGAAGTTTCGTCAAGGGAATTTGTAAGGGGACTCGTAGTACATGGCCGTCGTCCACTAGCATTCCGTCACTATCAGTGACAGTCTATCTCGGACCGATCCTAATCTCTGCGCGAGTATTTCATGGCAACTCCGCTCTATTAGTCTAGAACCTTGCCCGACGGTCGTAGTGAGGGAAGGAATTCGGCACATGACGGCTCGCCGAAATCCCTCACAAACTTTTCGTAGAACGATTCGTTTTGGCGTCGGCTGCCCATACGCTGCTCGCGACAACGCGATGACTTCTCACATCCAGTGGCGAGACGGCGTCTTCTGACGGTGGTGACTGAGAGGGTGTTTCCCGACGGTGACGAACGGCGCGGTCGCTTCTGACGGTGGCGAGTGACGGTGTGTTCTGACGGTGGTGACTGAGATGGTGTTTCCCGACGGTGACGAACGGCGCGGTCACTTCTGACGGTGGCGAGTGACGGTGTGTTCTCTCGGTGGTGACTCAGATGGTGTTTCCCGACGGTGACGAACGGCGCGGTCGCTTCTGACGGTGGCGAGTGACGGTGTGTTCTGACGGTGGTGACTGAGATGGTGTTTCCCGACGGTGACGAACGGCGCGGTCGCTTCTGACGGTGGCGAGTGACGGTGTGTTCTGACGGTGGTGACTGAGATGGTGTTTCCCGACGGTGACGAACGGCGCGGTCGCTTCTGACGGTGGCGAGTGACGGTGTGTTCTGACAGTGCTTTCGTAGCCGCTGCCTGCGCGCGAGTGCAGCCCACGCCCGACCGCTCGCCCCTAGGACGGCGCTCGTAACGCCGCCGCCCGCCCGCAGGTCGCAGCCCGCGCGCAGTGGCGATCGCGCGTCGGCTGCTGCAGCTCGCGCTTAGCTGCAGCTCGCGCTTAGCTGCAGCTCGCGCTTAGCTGCAGCTCGTGCTTAGCTGCAGCAGGACCCCAGCCGCGGCCTGCACGCAACTGCAACCCTAGGCGCCGCCGCGCACCGTGCATAGGCCCGCCGTTGCGCTGCCCTACCTGCCCGAGCCGCGCCGCCCTGACTGAGCCTACTGTTTAGGGTTTAGGGTTTTGCAGCACCTACTGTCCCTGTTCCTGCTGTTACAGCTGTTCTTCTCACTACAGTTGTTCCTACTACTGCTCTTACTGCCGCTACTGCCACTATGGCTACACCCACAGTTCTCTCTTTCGATGCTGAGGGCCGTCCGCTCCAGTTTGATGCTTGGCTTGACGATCTCCACCTTTTCCTCCAGATCACCGCTAAGGATGACGTCTCGCTGTATGACCACGCGTCCGGAACCGCTCTCGCACCTGCTGACACTGCTGACAGTACAGCTCGCTCCCAGTGGCAGACTCGTGACGCCCACGCTCGCCTAGCCATTCGCAGCCACCTGCCGTTAGATGAGCGCGCGCACTTTGGCCAGCACAAGACTGCTAAGGAGCTGTACGATGCAGTAGTCGCCCGCTACTCCTCACCTGCCTCCGCTACGATAGGCCGTCTCTCTCTGCCCTATCTTTTCCCCGATCTCGCCGCCTTTCCCACAGTCGCTGACCTCATTACACACCTCCGCACCAGTGACACTCGCTTCCGAGCCGCCCTCCCTGCTGAGTTTCTCGCCAAGAACCCCCCACCGATGTACCTCGTTCTCTACCACCTAGTCACCCGTCTCCCTGACTCTCTTCGCGCAGTCAGGGACCACTTTCTCGCCCTCTGCCCTACCGAGCTCACCATTGACCTGCTCGAGAAGCATCTGCTTGCAGCTGAGGCTAGTATAGTTGCTGTAGGTGCCTCTCGTGGCGACCCCCGCACGCCCTTCTTCGACGGGTGTTCCCCTTCCCCCCTTCTCCCCTCGGTTGCCTCTGCTGCCGCTGTCGACTTCCTCGGTGCTGAGGACGTCGGGGCTGCGTCTGCTCCTAGCTGGAGGCGCAAGAGCGGCAAGGGCAAGGGGGGCAAGGGTGGCGGCGGTACCAGTGGGGGAGGTGGGGGTGGCGGTGGAGGTGGAGGCGGTGGGGGTGGTGGCGGTGGTGGGGGTGGTGGCGGGGCTGGGGGGGTCAGTGGCAGCGGCGGGGGTGGCAGCGGCGGGGGTGGTGGCGGCAGTGGTGGTGGGGGAGGCCGGGGTGGAGGTGGTGGTGGTGGCGGCAGTGGGCGTGGTGGCGGCGGCTCGGGTGGTGGTCGGGGTGGACCAGCGCAGCGTGGAGGCTCGGGTGGTGCCCAGCGCCAGCAGCAGCGTCTTGGAGAGACCCCGTCGTCCCAGCAGCTTCGTGAGTGGTACTCTCAGCATGGGGGGTCTGGGGGTGGAGGCACCTGCACGTATGTCATCCGCACCGGTGACCGCGCTGGTCAGACGTGTGGGCGTTTCCACACGCCGCACCGCTGCTTCTTTCGTCTAGACGATGCCTGGCGTGCACAGTTCCCGGAGGCCTCTGAGCTGCCCCGCTGGGCTGATCTGCTTAAAAAGAACATTGATGTATTTGCACTTGACTTTGATGTTATTCTTGGAGCCATGTATGCATTGACTATTAGTGTTGAGGGTGACTGTTACTTGTGTGTGCCACCAGACCCAGGCATTGCGACCAGTGAGGCTGCCGCTCTAGGTGCTAGTGCGTCCGCTGCCCCAGGTCCTGGTGAGACAACTGCTCTAGGTGCAGGTGTGTCTGCTGCCCCAGGTGCTTGTGAGGCTGCGCCTTCAGGTACAGCGTCTACTGCGGCACTGCACACCTTCACCCTGGACTCAGGTGCTTCCCGCTGTTTCTTTCGCGACCGCACTGCCCTCGAGCAGCTTCCTAGACCGGTTGCTGTCTCCCTGGCTGACCCCTCCGGGGGTCCGGTTCTTGCGACCTCCTCCACTGTCCTCCCGTGTCCTGCGGTCCCGTCTGGCACCCTGTCAGGTCTTTACCTCCCCTCGTTCTCTACGAACTTGGTGGCGGGCTCTGCTCTACAGGACGGGGGTGTTCACCAGTTCACCCCTGCCTATGAGCGTGTGACCCACTGTACGTGTGCCCGGACGGGTCGCCACCTTGCTACCTTCACTAGGGAGCCGGGGTCGGACTTGTACACACTGACCACTGAGTCCCCTCAGGTCGCTGCGTCTGCGTCTGCGTCAGGTCAGCTGTCGGCCCCCTGCTTGTGTCGCTCCCTGTCCCACCAGACTGTCCTCTGGCACCACCGCCTTGGTCACCCGTCAGTGCAGCGCCTTCGCGGCATGCACCGTCGCCTCCTTGTCTCTGGTCTTCCCCGGGTTCTCCCTCCCCTCCCACCCTCGCCTGCGCCTCCCTGTCTTCCCTGTGTCGAGGGGCGGCAGCGCGCCGCTCCTCACTCCTCCGAGTTTCCCCCGACAGAGGCTCCTCTGCAGACACTCCACATGGACGTGTGGGGCCCCGCCCGCGTCCGTGGACAGGGCGGGGAGCGCTACTTTCTGCTGGTAGTTGACGACTACACGCGTTACACCACGGTCTTCCCCTTGCGCACCAAGGGTGAGGTCCCTGATGTCTTGATCCCTTGGATCCGCACTACCCGTCTCCAGCTGGAGAGGCGCTTTCGCTCGGACCTTCCAGTCCTGCGACTGCACTCTGATAGAGGTGGTGAGTTTTCCTCCGACCTCTTGAGAGCCTTCTGTCAGGGGGAGGGCATTGAGCAGACGTTCACGCTTCCAGCCTCTCCGCAGCAGAATGGGGTTGCTGAGCGCCGCATTGGCCTGGTCATGGAGGTCGCTCGTACCTCCTTGGTCCATGCGGCTGCCCCCCACTTTCTGTGGCCGTTTGCGGTACGGTACGCCGCGCATCAGCTCAACCTCTGGCCCCGTGTCTCTGACCCGGACACCTCGCCGACACTGCGTTGGACGGGAGAGGTTGGCGATGCGTCGGTGTTTCGAGTCTGGGGATCTCGTGCCTTTGTCCGCGATGCGTCCGCGGACAAGCTCTCCTCCCGTACCCTCCCCTGTGTCTTCCTTGGCTTTGTCCCTGACGCGTCTGGCTGGCAGTTTTACCACCCTGCCTCGCGCCGTGTCTTCCCTTCTCAGGACGTCACGTTTGACGAGTCGGTCCCCTTCTACCGTCTCTTCCCCTACCGCACTGCCCCGCTCCCCCCTCCGCCGCTCTTCCTCACTCCAGGTGCTGCTGTGGTAGACCCCCTGCCTCCCCAGGGTCCTGCAACCTCAGGTGTTTCCCAGGTAGACCCGGTCGAGCCTGTCGAGGTAGCTGTCGACTCTGGTCCTGCGCGAGGTACTGAGCCTGAGCGTGCCGAGCCTGGTGGTGCTGGGTCTGGTGGTACCGAGACTGGGGGTGCTGCGCCTGGGGGTGCTGACACTGGGGGTACTGAGCCTGGGGGTGCTGTGCCTGGGGTTACTGAGCCTGGGGGTGCTGCGCCTAGAGGCACTCTTTCTTCCTTGGAGCTGCGTGAGTGGTACTCTCGGTACTGCCGCCGCCACAGTGGTACTGTGGGAGCTGGGAGTACTGTTGACACTGGAGCTGAGGGCGCTGGAGCTCCTGGTGCTGGTGTGGCTGCCGACCCTGGGGTTGGCGCTGGAGGTGCTGGAGCTGCTGGGCCTGGAGGTGCTGCTGGAGCTACTGGAGGAGCGAGTGCTGCTGGAGCTGGAGGTGCAGGTGCTGACGGTGCTGCTAGAGCTGGTGCTGAGTCTGGGGGTGTTGCTGCTGGGGACACTTCGACAGGAGACCCTGGGACTACAGGTGCCGGCTCTGGGGGTGCTCCTGCTAGTGACGCTGGTCCTGGAGGTGCTGGAGCTGCTGGAGGTGGTGGAGCTGCTGGTGCTGGGGGCACTGCGCAGCCACGACTGTTCTTTGCTCCGCCGTCTCCATCGTCTCTGCCACCGCCTGACGCTGCTCTTCGTCAGGTTCTTACCCTTCCGTCGTCTACTGGTCTTCCATTACAGCCTGGCTCACCACTGCCTGCCCCTTCTCCTTACACTGAGCAGACAGGAGGTCTTGCTGAGCGTCGTGAGCCTGCGTCTCGTCCTGCGTCGCCCGTTCGCACTGCTCGCACTAGTCCTCGTGTCCCACGTCCGCGTCCTCCTCCTGTCCCTGGCACGCACCAGATGACACTTCGTCCGTCCACTGCTCCACTGCGTGTTCCACTGCCGTCCCCCCCTGCGTCTTCTCTGCCTGACGTTCCAGACCCTGAGTCTGACCGTGTACGTGCTGCTCACCCTACTGTCACGCGTCTCCTGGCCACTGTTGTCACTGACCCTTCCTTTGAGTCCGCTGCTGCGTCTGCCTTAGTTGCTGAGCTTGTCGACTTTGCTGCTCACTGTCGTCTAGACTACGCCGCGAGTCTAGTTGCTGAGTCTGAGTCTGTCTGTCCTCCGTCCGTCGGGGGTGAGTGTGCTCTTGGCACGGACGTCCTTGAGGACAGGCAGGAGGAGTTTGAGTGCTTTGCCGCTGCTGTACCTCATCTCGTGTCCATGCTGATTGCACCTGAGGGAGACCCGGATGCACCAGACATCCCGACCCCGCGCTCTTACGCTGAGGCGATCGCGGGTGAGTACTCCTCTCAGTGGCAGACAGCCATGGACGCAGAGATGGCATCCTGGAAGTCCACTGGCACTTACGTCGACGAGGTTCCCCCTCCTGGGGCGAACATCGTCAGTGGCATGTGGATTTTCAGGGTGAAGCGGCCGTCAGGTTCTCCGCCTGTCTTCAAGGCTCGTTACGTTGCTCGAGGCTTCAGTCAGCGAGAGGGAGTAGACTTCTTCCAGACCTTCTCCCCCACCCCGAAGATGACCACTCTTCGGGTGCTGCTGCACGTTGCCGCTCACCGTGACTACGAGCTTCACTCTCTTGACTTCAGCACAGCTTTCTTGCAGGGCAGCCTGCACGAGGAGATCTGGCTGCGCCGCCCCCTGGGCTTCACTGGGTCGTTCCCTCCTGGTACCCAGTGGAGCCTCCGGCGGCCAGTCTACGGTCTCCGCCAGGCGCCTCGTGAGTGGCACGAAACACTGAGGACTACACTTGCGGCACTTGGGTTTGCTCCCTCCACAGCTGACCCGTCGCTGTTTCTGCGCACCGACACTTCACTGCCGCCGTTCTACATCCTCGTGTACGTCGACGACTTGGTGTTTGCCACTGCGGACACTGAGGCTCTCGCCCACGTGAAGTCGGAGCTGCAGAAGAGACACACGTGCACAGACTTGGGTGAGCTGCGCAGCTACCTTGGCTTGCAGATCACCCGGGACAGAGCACGCCGCACCATCACCCTGACTCAGTCACACATGGTGCAGCAGGTCCTTCAGCGCTTCGGCTTCACCTGGTCCTCAGCACAGGCCACTCCTCTGGCTATAGGTCACTCGCTCTCAGCTCCACCTTCGGACGAGTCCGTAGAGCCGAGTGGTCCTTACCCAGAGCTAGTTGGCTGCCTCATGTACCTGATGACTTGCACTCGTCCTGACCTCGCGTACCCTCTTGGTCTTCTGGCTCGCTACGTGGCTCCTGGTCGGCACCGACCTGAGCACATGGCTGCTGCTAAGAGGGTACTGCGCTACTTGTGCAGCACATCAGGCATGGGGCTAGTGCTTGGAGGGACGAGCCCAGTTGTTCTCACTGGGCACTCAGACGCTTCTTGGGTTGACGACCAGGCTACTCAGCGGTCGTCACAGGGTTACACCTTCAGCCTTGGCTCTGGTTCAGTTTCGTGGCGTTCTACACGCTCGTCTTCAGTTCTCAGCTCCAGTTGTGAGGCTGAGATCTACGCCACAGCCATGGCTGCACAGGAGTTGCGCTGGCTCACCTACCTACTGACTGACTTGGGAGAGCAGCCTCGTTCTCCTCCAGTGCTGTACGTCGACAACAAGGCCGCCATTGCCTTGTGTGAGGAGCACAGACTGGAGCACAGAACAAAGCACATCGCTCTGCGTTACTTCCTGGCTCGAGAGCTGCAGCAGCGTGGTCAGCTTCGTCTGCGTCACGTGGCCACTCGGGCCAACACTGCTGATATATTCACTAAGGCGCTTCCGTCTGGTGATCATCAGCGTTTCTGCACTTTGCTAGGGCTTGTGCCCACATTTCCTCACTTGCTGTAGGCCTTGCTTGTACTGTGATCTATATATATATATATATATATATATATATATATATATATATATATATATATATATATATATATATATATATATATATATATATATACGTGCATGTTTGCATTGCTAGGTAGAGATCACTGTGCTGTTCTTGCTGCTTATATACCTCTGCATGTGGACTGGCCTTGTGGCCGTTTGTTTGTGCTCAGTGTGTGTGGTGACGTTGTGATCCACCCTGAGCCGTGTTTTGTTTCTTCTCTTGACTGGTCTTGTGACCATTGCTTGCTCTGGCTATCCCCCATTTCGCCTATGGGGGTGTGTCAAAACATATGCATGTTAGTATCTAGGCTATATTGGGGCTAGCCTTAAGGGGTACAGAAACTCACTCGACACTCTAGTCTTGTACCCCAACCTCCACCTAATCACACATACTCTTCTCATTCTAACATCACATCCACAAAATACGGTAGGCACCCTATTCACAAGTGTCGGTACATGCAGACACACTAGCCAAAGCAAGTTGTGGCAGGGACACCTCTAAATGGAAATGCTGCGACTACTTAATTTTAGGCCTCTTCAAGGAAGAAAGATTTGAGCCAGGGTAGGAGAAGAGCCGAACAGCATTGGCGAATGCTGCTTCTGCTACCTCTTTCTTGGACCTGCCCATGCTGCTCGCCACCATCTCACACACCTGCATGGGGGCAGGGGGGAAAAGACAAGGGGAGAAAGGTGGGAGGAGAAAGAAGGGAAAGGGGAGAAAGTAGACGGGACAAGCCAGAAGGGAATAGGGAAGGCGACATGGGAGGGATAAAAGAGGCGACTAGAGCCATATCTGACGGTGATTGTGTCATGCGTGAGTGTTAACCATGCACGAGTGTGTGTCATGTGGGATGGCAGTGTGTGGCATGCGTAAGTGTGTGAGTGTGCCTCATCAACAGTGCGCTCTCACCAGGCCAATGGTAGCTGGTGAGTTCAAGCCCGAATCATCGCCACTGCCCTCCACCTCTCCCCTGCCTTCTTCCTCTGCCTCTCCCGACCCTCTCTCTGCCCTTTCCTCATCTCTTTCCCCCCCTCCCTCCATCCCTCTCTCCTGTCCTCTCTCCTCTCCTCCCCCCTCTCCTCTCTCCCCTTCCATGCCGCACCTCTCGCCACCTCCACTCTCTCCGCGTTGCTGGGCTTCAGAATGAGACTCCCTCCTCCTGCACCCCTCCCTCCCCCCTTTCCCTGCCTTCTCCTCCCCTCCCCCCCCCTTTCCGGTCCTGCCTCCTTCCCCCTTCCGCCTGGCAGGGGGGAGGCCGTCAGGTGAGTCTGTTTCCAGTAGGAGGCGATCTAGAGGCACCTGGAGGGGGGTGAACGGAGGGGAAAGAGTGGGTGAGACGAGATGCAGCAACCGAATAACGGACGGGTCAGGCATGTGGGAATTTGTGAGGAGCATACCTGGTGCAGCAGGTGTGCGAGCTTGTGGGGGGCCGAGGAGGCAGAGAGGCGGGAGATGGAGAAGTAAGCTTTGAGAGAAACGAGCGCTGGGAGCAGTGTAATAGGCATGCCTGGTGCAGCAGGTGCGCGAGGCATACCTGGTGCAGCAGGTGCGCGAGGCATACCTGGCGCAGAAGGTGTGCGAGCTTGTGGGGGGGCGAGGAGGCAGAAAGGCGGGAGAAGGAGAAGAAGGCGTTGAGAGAGGTGAGGGCTGGGAGCATTTCTGGAGGGCCGTTGAATGAATGCAGAACGACTCCTGCTGGAAATGGGCCGTTCTGTGAGGAGGGAAGGAGGCGGGGAGGGAAGGAGACAGAGAGGTTAAGAGGGCTGGGAGGGGGAGAGGTGGAGTGCTGGGTTGCTGAAGGATGCTCATGCTGATGCTGATGCTGATGCTCATGCTGATGCTGATGCTGATGCTGATGCGCTGATGCTGATGCTGATGCTGATGCTGATGCTGATGCTGATGCTGATGCGCTGATGCTGATGATGATGCTGATGCTGATGCTGATGCTGATGATGATGCTGATGCTGATGCTGATGCTGATGCTGATGCTGATGCTGATGCACTGATGCTGATGCTGATGCTGATGCGCTGATGCTGATGCTGATGCTGATGCGCTGATGCTGATGCTGATGCGCTGATGCTGATACTGATGCTGATGCTGATGCTGATGCTGATGCTGATGCGCTGATGCTGATGCTGATGCTGATACTGATGCTGATGTGCTGATGCTGATGCTGATGCTGATGCGCTGATGCTGATGCGCTGATGCTGATGCTGATGCGCTGATGCTGATGCTGATGCTGATGCTGATGTGCTGATGCTGATGCTGATGCGCTGATGCTGATGCGCTGATGCTGATGCTGATGCGCTGATGCTGATGCGCTGATGCTGATGCTGATGCTGATGCGCTGATGCTGATGCTGATGCGCTGATGCTGATGCTGATGCTGATGCGCTGATGCTGATGCTGATGCTGATGCGCTGATGCTGATGCTGATGCTGATGCGCTGATGCTGATGCTGATGCGCTGATGCTGATGCTGATGCGCTGATGCTGATGCTGATGCTGATGCGCTGATGCTGATGCTGATGCGCTGATGCTGATGCTGATGCGCTGATGCTGATGCTGATGCGCTGATGCTGATGCTGATGCTGATGATGATGCTGATGCTGATGCTGATGCTGATGTGCTGATGCTGATGCGCTGATGCTGATGCTGATGCGCTGATGCTGATGCTGATGCTGATGCTGATGCTGATGCTGATGTGCTGATGCTGATGCTGATGCTGATGCGCTGATGCTGATGCTGATGCGCTGATGCTGATACTGATGCTGATGCTGATGCTGATGCTGATGCGCTGATGCTGATGCTGATGCTGATGCTGATGCGCTGATGCTGATGCTGATGCGCTGATGCTGATGCTGATGCGCTGATGCTGATGCTGATGCGCTGATGCTGATGCTGATGCTGATGATGATGCTGATGCTGATGCTGATGCTGATGTGCTGATGCTGATGCGCTGATGCTGATGCTGATGCGCTGATGCTGATGCTGATGCTGATGCTGATGTGCTGATGCTGATGCTGATGCTGATGCGCTGATGCTGATGCTGATGCGCTGATGCTGATGCTGATGCGCTGATGCTGATACTGATGCTGATGCTGATGCTGATGCGCTGATGCTGATGCTGATGCGCTGATGCTGATGCTGATGCGCTGATGCTGATGCGCTGATGCGCTGATGCTGATGCTGATGCTGATGCGCTGATGCTGATGCTGATGCGCTGATGCTGATGCTGATGCTGATGCTGATGCACTGATGCTGATGCTGATGCTGATGCTGATGCTGATGCTGATGCTTATGCTGATGCTGATGCTGATGCGCTGATGCTGATGCTGATGCTGATGCGCTGATGCTGATGCTGATGCGCTGATGCTGATGCTGATGCGCTGATGCTGATGCTGATGCGCTGATGCTGATGCTGATGCGCTGATGCTGATGCTGATGCGCTGATGCTGATGCTGATGCGCTGATGCTGATGCTGATGCGCTGATGCTGATGCTGATGCGCTGATGCTGATGCTGATGCGCTGATGCTGATGCTGATGCGCTGATGCTGATGCTGATGCTGATGCGCTGATGCTGATGCTGATGCGCTGATGCTGATGCTGATGCGCTGATGCTGATGCTGATGCGCTGATGCTGATGCTGATGCTGATGCGCTGATGCTGATGCTGATGCGCTGATGCTGATGCTGATGCGCTGATGCTGATGCTGATGCGCTGATGCTGATGCTGATGCGCTGATGCTGATGCTGATGCGCTGATGCTGATGCTGATGCGCTGATGCTGATGCTGATGCGCTGATGCTGATGCGCTGATGCGCTGATGCTGATGCGCTGATGCTGATGCGCTGATGCTGATGCGCTGATGCGCTGATGCGCTGATGCTGATGCTGATGCGCTGATGCTGATGCTGATGCGCTGATGCTGATGCTGATGCTGATGCGCTGATGCTGATGCTGATGCGCTGATGCTGATGCTGATGCGCTGATGCTGATGCTGATGCGCTGATGCTGATGCTGATGCGCTGATGCTGATGCTGATGCTGATGCGCTGATGCTGATGCTGATGCGCTGATGCTGATGCTGATGCGCTGATGCTGATGCTGATGCGCTGATGCTGATGCTGATGCGCTGATGCTGATGCTGATGCTGATGATGATGCTGATGCTGATGCTGATGCTGATGTGCTGATGCTGATGCGCTGATGCTGATGCTGATGCGCTGATGCTGATGCTGATGCTGATGTGCTGATGCTGATGCTGATGCGCTGATGCGCTGATGCTGATGCTGATGCGCTGATGCTGATACTGATGCTGATGCTGATGCTGATGCGCTGATGCTGATGCTGATGCGCTGATGCTGATGCTGATGCGCTGATGCTGATGCGCTGATGCGCTGATGCTGATGCTGATGCTGATGCGCTGATGCTGATGCTGATGCGCTGATGCTGATGCGCTGATGCTGATGCTGATGCTGATGCTGATGCTGATGCGCTGATGCTGATGCTGATGCGCTGATGCTGATGCTGATGCGCTGATGCTGATGCTGATGCGCTGATGCTGATGCTGATGCGCTGATGCTGATGCTGATGCGCTGATGCTGATGCTGATGCGCTGATGCTGATGCTGATGCGCTGATGCTGATGCTGATGCTGATGCGCTGATGCTGATGCTGATGCGCTGATGCTGATGCTGATGCGCTGATGCTGATGCTGATGCGCTGATGCTGATGCTGATGCGCTGATGCTGATGCTGATGCGCTGATGCTGATGCTGATGCGCTGATGCTGATGCTGATGCTGATGCGCTGATGCTGATGCTGATGCGCTGATGCTGATGCTGATGCGCTGATGCTGATGCTGATGCGCTGATGCTGATGCGCTGATGCGCTGATGCTGATGCGCTGATGCTGATGCGCTGATGCTGATGCGCTGATGCTGATGCTGATGCGCTGATGCGCTGATGCTGATGCTGATGCTGCGTTGCTCGCCCGCTCACACGCTGCACCGCCCGCTCGTACGCTGCACCGCACGCTCATGCACTGCATCTGAATAGGGGAAGTATGCATAGAGGGCCGTTGAAGGAATCTCTTCTACTGAAATGGACCATGCTGTGGGGAGGAAGTGTAGTGGAGGTGAAGAGAGGCCGTGAAGAGTGTAAGTTCTCGCCCATCCTTTCCAAAATCCGCTACCACGAACACCCACATGCATGAACTGCCATACCTGTTGCAGTTCCGTACCTGCTGCAGGGCTGTGAGCATGTGACCATACGCCTGAACGCAGTGCAGGGCAATGGGGCGGTGCAAGCGGCGGGCCAGCTTTAGCTGATCGCACATCACTGCCACCTGCTCCTCCATCGCTGCTCCTCTGCTGCTGCTGCTGCTGCTGCTGCTGCTGCTGCTGCTGCTGCTGGCTTTCCTGCTACGATGCAAGCCTGCCTGGGAGGAGTGGGTTGAGGTGCAGGGCAGGCGGAAAAACAAGGAGAGGTTTGGCGCTTCACAGCAGTGCAAGCGGCGGGCCAGCTTTAGCTGCTCACACATCACCGATACCTGCTCCTCCATCGCTGCTCCCCTGCTGCCGCTACCGCTGCTGGCTTTCCTGCTACGATGCAAGCCTGCCTGGGGGGAGGTGGAAGAGACGAAGATCGGATTCCTCTTGACTTTTGAGTCGACTCAAAAGTCAGGTCGGGATTCCTCTTGAAAAACCCAGAAATGCTGACATTCGTTCTCCTCCCCCTTGCCCCAAATATATTACCCCCCTCTCCCCCCTTCCCCTCTCGCCAAATTGACGACGCACCTCGCCCATGGCGGCGTGGGGATGGGCGGAGAGGCGCTGCTCAAGGTGCTGAAGCCAGTGGGGCGAGCGAGAGTCGATGTACCTGCGGGCATGGGGCATGGGGGGGGGCCAATGGGATGGGGCATGGGGGGGGGGCCAATGGGATGGGGCATGGGGGGGGTCCAATGGGATGGGGCATGGGGGGGGCCCAATGGGATGGGGCATGGGGGGGGGGCCAATGGGATGGGGCATGGGGGGGGGGCCAATGGGATGGGGCATGGGGGCATGCGGGCATGGAATGGGGAGAGGCGCTGCTCAAGGTGCTGTAGCCAGTGGGGCGAGCGAGACTCGACGTACCTGCGGGCATGGGGGCATGGCCGCATGAGGCATGGGCGCATGGGGCATGGGGTGAGCATAGGGGGGACATGAGGATAAGAGGAGGCATGGGCGGCCATGGGGACAGGAGCGGTATATGGAGGTATGGGACCATAGGGGCATGGGGTACGCTCACATACCATGGGTGCAGGCCGAAGGAGGGGATGACGCAAGGGTGGGCAGCAGCAATGGCGGCCACTGCATCCCAGTCTCCCTGATGCCCGCCCGTGCATGGGGTGGGAAGCATTGGGCATGGGAAGGGGAGGCCAGGGCGCGCATTGGAGCATGAAAGCAGGAGAATCTATTTCTTGGAAGGGTGGGGGCGGAAGGCGGGGGAGGCTATAAGAGGGCGTCGGTTGAATTGAATTCCGCTGCTGACACAAATCCAGTAGATTCTGACGTCACCATGTCCTCTGCTGACCTCATGCGTGCCGTTGCAGACCATCCATTGGACGCCCGCGTCGGCCGCGTCACCCACGATGCGCGCGGTGCGCGAGGCGTTGCGCGGGTCCTGCAGATGGCAGTGCGCGTCGAACCACACCGCGCGACCCGCCGCTGCTGCGGACATCACAGCGAATCGCACGACGCGTCACGTGTGAGGACGAACGAGAAAGGGTGAGAATCGCACAGCTAAGTGGATGAGCCGCTAATGAAGAAAATTGCGAGAGAGCAATTGGCGGAGCAGGTCGATGGCGCGAATTGCGGGCGGAATTTGAGGTGGCGTGAGCAATGAGTAGCGAGCTCCGAGCCAGCCGTCCGCGCTACCTGCGCGTTTGCTCTTACCGCGTTGTCAATCTCAACTACCATGACGAGTTAGTTTTTTCTTACAGATTCAAATACGGTACTAGTCAGCACTTTCCACTAGTGTAATCCAGACAAATTAAACTCTAGTGACTTATTTCCCCTATAGATAATAATTTTCGCGTTTTATGAAATTTTTGAAAGCCATAAAACCATGCCACGGTATTTTCAAAATTAGGACGCAGGAGGCTTGGCCATTTGAAGCCTCCCATGTGGTGGGACCAACCAAAATTTTCCGATGAACCCTAAAGAACATTCTTCAATCATTGGGCTTCGTCGAGGCGCTCGAAGCCCTGGTTGGCATTCCGGCCAAAAAGTATCTTCTTGCGAGCATGGCGTTTTCCTGCACATAGAATGATGAGGCACGGACAAGGCAAGGGGTGGGGGGGGGGCAGTCCGTATCATTTCCGGGAATACACAAATGGAGACGGTGTACAGAACATGGCAGTGTACCAAGAATGAAGATCCAACCAAGTGTACCGGTAAGCACAAAACTCAAAGCATACCTGGCAGGGGGATGAGCTTGGAGAGCATGCCAAAGGGCACGCAGCCAAACCCCAGCACGAAGCACAGTGCCCACTGCAGCAGCGTCAGGCGCACACAGCCAGCGAACTTGCCCAGCAGCTGCACCAGCAGCACCTGGGGCCAGGGGGGAGGGAGAGGGGAGGGGGAGGAAAGGGTGGACTTATCTACAACTGCGTGAGGCGCGCACAGCCGAAACACTACCGTACAGTTCCACTAGCAGCACCTGGGTAATGCACTGTCGTTGCACTAGTTTGACCAACACCGACCAGCATTGACCAGCACGGCGAGATGGATGGAGACAAGAGGACGAAGAGGCGGTTGACGAGCATTGACTAGCATTTATAAGTATTCACATGCATTGACCTGCGTTGACCAGCGCTGACCTGCACTGCGAGTTCGATGGAGACAATGAGGAGGAAGAGGCGGTTGACGAGCAGCCCCTCAAACACGTTCCACTCCTCCAGCTTGCGCGAGTTCAGCTGGTTGAATATCTGCCGTGTGGAAGGGAGAAGGGGAGGGGGAGAGGGGGAGAGGAACGGGAAGGCGAGCCTGAGCTTGAATAGCACATCCCATCATCTCCCACTACGAGCCACATCCATGCCCCATGGGTACCATATTTACAAGGCATCAATCCCATGGCCACCACACTCAACCCCCCAGGACATGTGCATGAAGAGAGACATTGAGACCCCCCCAGAACACCTGCACTCACTCACCTGCATGAATACAAAGGACGAGAAGATGATGGTCACCAGCTGCTTTTCCCCTTCCGAGATCTCCTCCCCGCCCTTGGCAATCACCCTCGGCACGCCCGGTGGTCCCGGCAGCTGGAGAATCTCCATCCCCTTGAACCACAGCACGCACAGCAATTCCATCGCCATCCCCGTTCATTCCCCCAGCACACCTACATCAAGTCAACCGGTGAGATGAGAATATCCCCCCCAGCCCACCTGCATGAATACAAAGGACGAGAAGATGATGGTAACGAGCTGCTTCTCCCCTTCCGATATCTCCTCTCCTCCTTTAGCAATCACCCTGGGCACGCCCGGGGGTCCCGGCAGCTGCAGAATCTCCATGCCTTTGAACCACAGCACGCACAGCAGCGACAGCTGGTACACCGTCTGCCCAATGATGTTGCGCCACATGGCGGCGGATACCAGCTCCTGGCTGCGCCCCACAGGCGGCTGCTCCAGCAGCTTATCAGATGGGGGTTCCGTGGCGAGGGCTAATGCACCCAACGTGTCTTGAATCAGGTCTACCCAGAGCATCTGAAGGGTAGTGTGGAAAAAAGGGGTTGAGAGGGAGTAAGAGGAGAAGCGCCACATGGCAGCCGATACAAGCTCCTGGCTGCGTCCCACGGGCGGCTGCTCCAGCAGCTTGTCCGAGGGGGGCTCTGTGGCGAGAGAAAGTGCACCTAGGGTGTCCTGAATCAGGTCCACCCAGAGCATCTGAAGGGTATTGGGGCAAGGAGGGGTTGATGAGGAGGGGAGAAGGTGCAGTTTGCAGGTGAAATGAGCTCCTGGCTGGCTGCGCCCCACAGGCGGCTGCTCCAGTAGCTTGTCGGACGGGGGCTCGGTGGCCAGGGCGAGCGCTCCTAAGGTGTCCTGAATCAAATCCACCCAGAGAATCTGGAGAGTGGGGGAAGTGATGCATGAGAAAATGTCAGGACTTGGTTGCACTCAGAGCGCAGAGCAGTTTTGAGACGGCTCACAACCCCATAGTGTGCCGGACGAGGCGTTGCCTCTGAGTCGACTCAACATACGGTCCCGAACCGCATGCCAGCAACACGGTGAAGTTTGAGACAGCTCAGAACCTCAGGGGTGCATGATCGATAGTCAGCAACAAAGCTGGCACGCACCTGCACAGCTGTGAGCGGAGCATCCCCCGTGACGACAGCAGAGATGAAGTTGAGAGTGAGAGCCACGCAGTTGACGGTGATCTGGAACTGCAGGAAGCGCTGAATGTTGGCGAACACAGAGCGCCCCCACACGACACAGCACACAGCACAGCACAGCACAGAGCTGCCAGTCAGCTGCTACTCACCTGGACAGCAGTGAGGGGCGCATCCCCTGTGACAACAGCAGAGATGAAGTTGAGAGTAAGGGCGACGCAATTCACTGTGATCTGGAACTGCAGGAAGCGCTGAATGTTGGCGAACACAGAGCGCCCCCACACGACGGTGCGCACGATGGATGCAAAGTTGTCGTCCAGGATTATGATGTCTGCGCTTTCTTTCGCCACCTCCGTGCCGCACTGCCCCATCGCCAGCCCTATGTCCGCCTGCGGGTGTCATAGAGGCAAGAAAGAAGAGAAGCGCGTGTCATGTGTGCTCTGAGTTGCAAGCACAAACAAAACCCCATGCATGCTCCCACCCACCACCCATACCCCATGCATGCTCCCACCCACCACCACCCATACCCCATGCATGCTCCCACCCACCACCCATACCCCAAGGCACGCACCTCATGCAGCGCAGGGGCGTCGTTGGTGCCATCGCCTGTGACCGCCACCACATGCCCCATCTCCTTGAGCGCCCTCACCAGCTGTAGCTTGTCTGTGGGTGATGCGCGTGCCAGCACCTGGTGAAGGGGACGCGATGGCATGGGCGGGAAGGAGGAGAGGGGTACATGGTGGGGGGCTTGGTGGAGAGGGGGGTACATGGTGGGGGGCTTGGTGGAGAGGGGGGTACATGGTGGGGGGCTTGGCGGAGAGGGGGGTACATGGTGGGGGGCTTGGTGGAGAGAGGTGGGGAGGATTCAACCCAGTGCGGAACAGAGAGGAAGAGGGTGGGGGAGTGGGGAGGGGGAGAGGAGGATATGGAAACCGCCACCCACCTGCAGATCTGCACCCACTAGCGCCCTAAAGCCCACCTGCAGATTTGCACCCACTAGCGCCCTAAAGCCCACCTGCAGGCGGTCAACGGTTGCAGGCAGGTCGTTTTCATGGATGGCACGGAACTGAGCACCGTCCATCACAGTGCCACCCGCGGTCAGAATCCCGCACTCCGTGGCGATAGCCGTGGCCGTCTCAACGCTGTCCCCCGTGACCATGCGCACCACAATGCCCGCGTTCTGGCAGTGCAGCACCGAGTCAGGCACCTCCACTCTACACGGGTCCTTGATCCCCACAAACCCTACATACACCAGATCGTCCTCTGGTACCCCCACACTCCCGTCCTCTCTCTTTGGCATCCCCTCCAGGCCTGTCCGCTTGTCAAAGTCCCGAAAGGCGAACCCCAGCGTGCGCAGGGCTTCTTTTCCCATGTCGCGGAGGGCTCGCTCTAGCTCCATGCGCTTGGGTTCGGTGAGTGGAACGATGCTGCCGAGGGAGTTCACGTAGTGCCCGCACTGCTGCAGGATCACCTCGGCTGCGCCCTTCCAGTGCACGCGTAAGCTTCCCGGGGTGGTGAGGGAGTCGGTGGTGGTGGTGGTGGAGGAGGGAGAGTCAGCGGTGCGGATGAGCACACCCATGCGCTTGCGCGTAGAGCTGAAGGGCTGCACTGCCAGCACCTCGCACTGGTCCTTGGTCTCGTGGAAGCGCATGCCGAACTGGTGAGATGCAGGATGGGAAGGAGAGATGGGGGGGGGGAAGGGGTTGTGAGGCGGTTAGTGCAAGGCACAGCAGCATCGGAGGTGAATGGCTGCACGGCCAGCACCTCGCACTGCCCCTTGGTCTCGTGGAAGCGCATGGCAAACTGGTTGGAGAGCAACCGATGCGGATTGGGATTGGAAGACGAATGGTGTAAGGTGAATGGAGGGCGAAAATGAGGAGAGCATGGGACTGAGGAAACGGGAGAGGTGGAGAGTAAGCTTCTAGATGTGTAAGGTGTATAAGAGGAGAGGTGAGGAGGGATGAGGATGGGAGGGGTGGAATTTCGGAGAATTTCAGAGCGTGTTTAACAAGGGAGGGGGCTTGGTGGGGCGGCTGGTGAAATGTTGCAAGTGAATCCAGCATAAAAAGGAGGAGGATGGGAGGGATGGCTTACCGAGACTCCCCAGGCGAGAATGGCCTTTTCTGTGGGACTGCCGCTGATGACAGGTGGCATGCCCTGCTCCTTCCACGTGGCAGCACAGGGCGTGGGGAGGAGGGAGAGGCAAAAGGAGAGAGATTAGGCAGGGAGGGAGGAGTGAGGATGCCGTGGGGGTGGAAGAAGGGTGAACAACGAGGAGAGAAGAGTTGATTGAGGGTGAGGCAGGAGTAGGGGAGTGCGAGACAAACAGCATGAGTAGAATAGCAGGCTGGGATGAAGGGAACAATGCAAGGGAACAGGGAATAAGGAGAGAGGGGTGAGTAGGGGAGAAGGGTAAGCGGAGAGAGGGATGAGAAGGACAGCGAGGCAGGGAGAATGGAGAGGTGAGGAGGAGAAAGGGTACCGGAGGTTCATCGACGGATCCACTGGTGTTGACCGCGATGGCCTGGTATAGCAGCTGTTGGGGGGAGAGCACAGACATGGCAAAGGAGGAGAGGAGAGCGAGGTGAGGAGGAGGGAGGGTGCCGGAGGCTCATCGACGGATCCACTGGTGTTGACTGCGATGGCCTGGTACAGCAGCTGCAAGGGGGACACGCACAACAGGGGGGGAAGGAGGACCCGGGTGTGTGAGACGCCTTGACGCAGGAGGCATTGAAAGCTGAGGCAGCTGGCGCAGAGCAGGGGAGGAGAGAGGCGCGGTGGCGCGATGGGACAGACGTAGCAGCAGCTGCCGCTGCTGCAGATGAAACATATCAGAGTCTTTTTTAGAATTCCCAAAGTATCTGAGGCAGGCATACCTGAGCAACGGGGGTGGAGACGCCAGTGCGGATGGTGTGGGGCTTGTGGAAGTCGCCTGCCACCCACGCCTGCACCACTGTCATCTCGTTGAGAGTGAGCGTGCCGGTCTTGTCGCTGCAGATGGTGGTGGCACACCCCATCGTCTCACACGACTGCAGGTGCCGCACCTGGTGGGGGCAGGCAGATCACATGGCACGTGGCACACAGCATGCACGTGATGATATACGAATTTTGGGTTCGACTCAAAACGCACAGATGGTGGTCGCACACCCCATGGTCTCACATGACTGCAGGTGCCGCACCTGCTGGTGGTGGTGGTGGTGTTGGTGGTGGTGGTGGTGGTGGTGGTGGTGGTGGTGGTGGTGGTGGTGGTGGGAGTGGTGGGCAATACATGGCAGGCACACATGTGATGACATAATGCAAGATCTACATGGCAGCGCACCAATAGCAACGTTCCAATAGCAGTGCACCAGAAGCAACGTATCAGAAGTGGAGCAGAAGCAGCAAGTGGCAGCACGCATGAGCAGTGAGGGAAATGAGATGAGACAGACATGAGCACGAGCTCACCAGCGAGTTATCCTCCATCATCTTGGTCACTGAAAAGGCCAGACTGGCATGCACAGTTGGCTTTGAGACGACTCAAAAGCCGCCAGCGATGAGGGAGACGAGACAGACAGACAGACAGACAGAGATGGCTATGGGCTCACTCACCAGCGAGTTATCCTCCATCATCTTGGTCACTGAGAACGCCAGACTGGTACGCAGGTACATAGGGGGGGAACAGGAAAGGAGGGAGGAAAGAGTGTGAAAAGAGAAGCGCGGAGGAGGAAGGATGGATGGGTGGGTGAGCAGGAAGATGAGCCAAGCATGCAGGGCAAATGACCATTCATAGAGATGCTCTTGATCTTACGTGAGAGTGACAGCGAGGGGAAGGCCTTCTGGCACTGCGATGACTAGCACTGTGATCTGGGGGAGGATGAGAGGGACGCATGGAGAGGAACACGAAGAGAGGGGCCGACTGGAGGACAAATACTGCAGCGAGTGATGTGCCCTGTTGCAGTGCAGGGTCACAGTGGCATATTGCAGCGGTCACAGTGCGAAGACACAGCACTAGGTGGCAAAGAGAGAGTGAGTGGTTGAGGCATGGTGGGGTGGGGGCATACAGCGATGGTGAAGTAGCTGAGCAGCACGCTGACGTCACTGGCAGTGAAGTTGCTGAAGTCTGCATCCGTCACCAGGTACCTGGGGGGTGTGGTGTGGTGTGGTGTGGTGTGGTGTGGTGGGGTGTTTTGGGGAGTGGTGGGGTGGGGTGTGGTGAGCTAGGCGTATTTTGAGACTCCATATTGTGCGCTGAAACGCATGCCCCCTAAACAATCCTCACTCTCGCCTTTCATTGCAGAATGCATTATGGTGTTCCTGTTACCTTCCGAGTACGTGAGAGACCATTGCATTAAGTACGAGCAGCACGCTAGCAGCACATAATACCGAGTAAGAGCGCACCTTATACTGAGGATGAGGAAGATGAGCACGCCCACAGTGATACCCATGATGCCCAGCAGCTCTGCCACCTTGGTCAGCCGCACCTGGTGGTGTGCGTTAGGGTGGGAAGAGAGGTGGGGAGAGAGGATGGGCAGATTGAAGGACTCAAAGCGCAGCAAGTTGGCTGTGTGATACCCATGATGCCCAGCAGCTCTGCCACCTTGGTCAGCCGCACTTGGTGGTGGTGGGGAGGGCAGGGCGGAGAAATGTAAGGGCTCAACACCAGAAACCTGCTGTGTTGGCTGTGATGGCTGTGGTGGCTGAAAAAGGATACAGTACCCGTTGATGCATTGCTCGTGATATTCAGCAGGATCTGCCGCCCACCTGCAGCAGTGTGCATCCATTACCCGTTGATCACTCTTCTGCACCTCTCCCTCTGCCCACCTCACTCCCCACCAACCTGCAGCGGTGTGGGCTCATCACTGTCCTCTGTGATGGTCGCTAGCACCTTGCCCCACTCCACCTACCTGCAGCAGTGTGCAACCATTACCCGTCACCACACCCCACTCAACCCACCACACACCCCACTCACCTGGAGCGGTGTGGGCTCGTCGCTGTCCTCTGTGATAGTTGCTAGCACCTTGCCCCACACACCAGCAGGACCGTGCAACATTTACCCGTCAACCAGTCTTCTGCACCGCTGCTCTGCCCCCACACCTCTCCCCACTGACCTGCAGCGGCGTGGGCTCGTCACTGTCCTCTGTGATGGTCGCTAGCACCTTACCCCACTCCGTCCTCATGCCCACCGCTGTCACCTGCTCCCCATGCACACATGTATACATGCACACATGCATACGTGCGGGCATCCATATAGTGTGGGAAGAGGCGTCACACACGCATGCAGGCAGGATGGCAGGAAGACAAGAGCAACAGCCGAAATCGAACTAGCTGAACAGCTGATTGAACTGAACAGGCACGATCCAAGCTGGACCTAAATGGAGAGACCAGATGTTCCCTGTGAACCAGAATCGAACTGGCTGAACAAGCACCGTGCATATCACCACCATGGGATCACTGTGGACATGTGATAGCAACCCAACCCCCAAGGACGCCTCACTCACCATCATCTCGCCGAATCCGTCCATGATGGTGCAGCCCGCGAGGATGAATGGGTTGGCCTCGTCCTTGTGCATCTGCCACACCATGTCACCGCACAGCACAGCACACCACACCACACCACCACAGCACAGCACCGCACAACACGCACAGCACGGCGGCAGCATGCAATGGCAGAGGGCATCAGTGGCGTGTTCTCGTGACTGATACATCAGCTGCCAATGTCACTGGTGGTGTAGGGGTATGGCCAACGTGGTGGGACCTGGACATGGTGGCACTCAAAGAGCGGCAGCCAAAGGGCGGCAGCCAAAGGGCGGCAGCTAAAGGGCGCACTGGAAACGGGCAGCACTCACGTTTTCAGACTCTCCTGTGATGCTGGACTCGTTGACTGCCAACGAGTGCCCCTCCATCACCACCCCGTCCGTTGGTACCTGTGTGTGGCACAGCAGACAAGTGAATACACAGCGTTTGCCCATGTGCCCATGTGTGTCCCAGGAGAGAAAAGCACACAGCATTTGGAAAGCATAGCATTTAGCATGGAATGACAGAGTAATTACCGAAATGGATATGCGGTGCCAGCACAAAATGGGAGAGCACAAAATGCCGCGGAATGCAGTGCAATAAAAGGCGAGGGACATGGCTCACATAGTCGCCGTTAGCAGGGGAACACAAGAGCAGATGCATGCCGCACTCACATGGTCGCCAGTGGAGAGGTGGATGATATCCCCCACCACCAGGTCGTCTATCCACACCTTGCCACACCTTGCAGCACCTTGAGGGCAGTACCAGGGGGATACACTAGCACATGCACGACTGACTCACATGATCGCCAGTGGAGAGGTGGATGATATCCCCCACCACCAGGTCGTCTATCCACACCTTGCACCGCCGCCCTGACCGCGTCACCTGCGGGGAGCAGCACGGGGCGTGGGGCATGAAGGGTTGGAGGAGGTCAGGGCGTGTAAGGGTGCCATGCGGGGCAAAAGGAGAGAAGCCGAGGGCACAATAGGGCGAGATGGTAAATGAATGACAATAGCGGAGCGAGTTTTGAGTGGGCGACCACCTCACCTCGATTTGAATCTTCTGCTTCTCGCGGTTGAGCTTTTGAAACTGCAGTGCCTGCCGGTAGTTGCTTATCGCTGCTCACCACACACGGGCGCACGCAGGGGTGTTCAAAAGGGGAACAACTGGCAAGGATTGTGAGCGGATGGAGAGGCCATGTAGAGGCAATGATGATGCAGGGAAACGACAGGGGAAGTGGAGGAGTGTGCGTGGGTGTGTGCATGTGTTACCAGCGACGGTGATGATGAGGAAGAGAGCGATGAAGATGCCCAGCCCGTCGTACAGCCCCTCCAGCGAGCCCTCCGTGGGGATGCTGACGGCGATGGATGCGATGGCGCACACGAATAGGATTTGCACTAGCGTGTCCTGCATGGCCTCCCACACGAAGTACTGTGGGGGTGGAGAGGGGAGGAGGGGAGAGTAGGGGAGGATGATTGCAGCGTGTGTGAGGCGAGGCTGGTCACTGACAGTCACGAACAGGATCTGCACCAACGTGTACAGCATCTCCTCCCACACCAAGTACTGCCGTTGGGGGAGAAAACCGCGGGGATTGGAGAATGGAGAACCTTAGGGCGGAGGGGCATAGGGTGGGCCGCACAGGGAAGAGAGAAACGGAGCACAGGAGTCCGGGTTTAAGGCTTTGGGTTCGACGTGCGCCTTTGTGCGCCCTCCCTTTCACTGACCCACACGCACGTACCCAGAAAGTCTTGCTGCAGCACAGTGCCCACTGCCACTGACCCACAGACCACTGACCCACAGACCACTGACCCACAGACCACTGACCCACAGACCACTGACCCACAGACCACTGACCCACAGACCACTGACCCACAGACCACTGACCCACAGACCACTGACCCACAGACCACTGACCCACAGACCACTGACCCACAGACCACTGACCCACAGACCACTGACCCACAGACCACTGACCCACAGACCACTGACCCACAGACCACTGACCCACAGACCACTGACCCACAGACCACTGACCCACAGACCACTGACCCACAGACCACTGACCCACAGACCACTGACCCACAGACCACTGACCCACAGACCACTGACCCACAGACCACTGACCCACAGACCACTGACCCACAGACCACTGACCCACAGACCACTGACCCACAGACCACTGACCCACAGACCACTGACCCACAGACCACTGACCCACAGACCACTGACCCACAGACCACTGACCCACAGACCACTGACCCACAGACCACTGACCCACAGACCACTGACCCACAGACCACTGACCCACAGACCACTGACCCACAGACCACTGACCCACAGACCACTGACCCACAGACCACTGACCCACAGACCACTGACCCACAGACCACTGACCCACAGACCACTGACCCACAGACCACTGACCCACAGACCACTGACCCACAGACCACTGACCCACAGACCACTGACCCACAGACCACTGACCCACAGACCACTGACCCACAGACCACTGACCCACAGACCACTGACCCACAGACCACTGACCCACAGACCACTGACCCACAGACCACTGACCCACAGACCACTGACCCACAGACCACTGACCCACAGACCACTGACCCACAGACCACTGACCCACAGACCACTGACCCACAGACCACTGACCCACAGACCACTGACCCACAGACCACTGACCCACAGACCACTGACCCACAGACCACTGACCCACAGACCACTGACCCACAGACCACTGACCCACAGACCACTGACCCACAGACCACTGACCCACAGACCACTGACCCACAGACCACTGACCCACAGACCACTGACCCACAGACCACTGACCCACAGACCACTGACCCACAGACCACTGACCCACAGACCACTGACCCACAGACCACTGACCCACAGACCACTGACCCACAGACCACTGACCCACAGACCACTGACCCACAGACCACTGACCCACAGACCACTGACCCACAGACCACTGACCCACAGACCACTGACCCACTGACTGCTGACCCACTGACCGCTGACCCACTAGCCCACAAGCCCACATGCGCGTACCCAGAAGGTCTTCCCAGGCTTCTCAGGGTACGTGTTGGCGCCGAAGTGCAGCTGGCGGCGCGCTATGTCCTCCGCCGTGCCGCTGATGCCGCGCTTCGGATCCACCTGCAGCCGCTCCGCCACCCCCGCTAGCTGCCAATGTAACCCAGTGGTCCGGGGGGTTCAGGGGTTCAAGGGAGGGAGTGGGGAGGCCTGAAGAATGGTGGAGACGTCTGGGTGAAGTTTGAAGGGGAAACGGAGTTCGGGTGGGTGCAGTGCGGTGTGGGGGAACCATTGCCGCATGACTGGAATGACGAGAGGGAGTGCAAGAGCGCATTCCCTGCTTGCGCCTAGGAATTTCCGTGCACAACCTAGGCAATGCCCGCATGTGCCAATGTCCATGCACACGCTCATCACCGATCCCTAGCGCATGCACGCGCACGTTACATACCCATCCCCATGCCCGTTCAAGCCACGCGCACACACACGCACAAACACGCACACAGAACTCGGCACAGCACACACGCCAACGACCACTCACTCCTCCCAGCGACTGCAATTTCGCGAAGTCGCCCGGATGCGACATTCGCGAGAGTTCGTCAGGGTCGATGCCGAATCCGCCCGCCTGCCACGCGCCGGTTTCGCCCATCTCCACCGTCCCACCGCCTGCTCATGCCACGTGGCCATGCAAGAATTGTCGACTCGGTTGTGGAAGTAAGATCTATGATTACCCAATCTGCTGGTTGCATTGACACGTTCAATCAATTCAGCCTGAACCGAGCGTGGATGTCAAAGCCGTAAGCTGGATATCGCATGACATATTCTTGAATGGGTTAAACAGTGTCGAAAGAAATGGCATCTGCGATACACACACCTTTGTTCTGGTCGCCCTTCTTCGTCCGGTCCTGCACACCCATGGCTGCGAGACGCTGATCTTGCGAGTGTGATTGGTTAGATGAGAGGAGACGAGAGTCGGGATAGGCGGAGACGCCTTCTGAGGCGCCCCGAAAGATGATGAACCCGCAAGTGTGACGATTTGAGAGGAGCAGAAGACGGGACAGGCGGAGGCGCCGCCGTCGTCGATCTGCTTCGACGAATGGCTACGATATTGTAGATCGCTTGGTACGCCAGCTGCTATAACACTACGTTGTGCTGCATGACGAACAGGGATTGAGTGCCGACGACTCCATCAGAAGTTTAAGAGAGGTGTCGCGTCAATAGGGTCTACTTTAGCCCAGTACCATCAGCGGACTCGCGGAGAGAGTCGATGCGGTCACAGTAGGGGTACTAAGAGCGTGATTCTCGGTCCCAAGTCGCTCCTAGTTGCGAGATAAATGAACGGGAATCACAATGAACTTGAATGGACACCAAGAAATTGCAGTCTCGCACGGGGGCAAGTCAATTCAATGTACCGGAGAGGACGGATACCGTTACGTATATGGTGAGAACATGCATGAGACAAGTCCACCAATGGTGAAAATTGCGCTGGTGATGTAGCACCTAGCCAGCGGAGCTGAACTCAACGAGCTATGGCAAGGATTTCTGGGGTGCGTATTTGCAACCACCTGCTCAAACTTATTTACACCCAAATTCCATGCCTTTCATGCATCTTGATTCCTCGTGACCCCTGAGGGGGACGCGGTACACGACTTTGTCCTCCTGAGGGCGAGTTGTGGCGCCCACAATTTGTTCTTCACAAACGGTTGAGTGCAATACTCTGTGATGCAGTACGGTTTCTTGCTTACTGCTTTGAGCCGTTTTATAACCCGTCTCACCGTTCACGCCTGAATTGTGACCATCTCCACTGGGACGGTGGGAATATCTCACGATTCAGCAAATTCAGGGGTTGCGTGGGACTTCGTCTTGCGCGAATAGACCACGGTTCTGTTTGGTTCGCTGCTTTCCAAAGCGGTGAACCGTGTAGCAAACCAATTGAACCACATGCAACGAATAAGGAGGGGCGCGCTTCATAATATCTTTGCGGCGGAGAGCGGAATGGGGATACGAGTGGGAATGGGAAGTGGCGCAAGCCAAAGGGGAAGGAAATTGATGGCGAGGGGAAGGGAATAGAGAGCGTGGCGGAAGGTAGGGGGGAAGCGCGGAAACAGCGCCAGGTTTACGAGATGATGGAGGCATGGAAAGCTCGAGGGAAGGGTGGATGGGCGCCTTGATTTGCGGGAGGCCAGAGCGCAGGTGTGCCACCAGGTGGCTCCTGGAAATAAAGGGTTTGATTGGTGCACGAAATGTGCGAAACTTATGAAGTCCTCGTTGATGAATCACACGCCGTTCGTCTCACAAGCAATCAGAAGTGGTCCGTGACGTCACAGATGCACTCACCGCCACCAATCACATTCACACCTCCCACGTGACTCCTCAAGTTCTGGGGTAAAATAGAAACAGTGCATACTCGTATTGACCACATCAGTGAACCCGTTTTGCATCTGATATATGTAACTTCAACTAAACCTCTTAGTGAGGCTGCTTTCCACATGTGAAACATGACGTGTTCAAATCCGCGTACTATGCACACTCACGCTGTCTCCTTGCATGAAGCCAATTCTTATGGTACAAACAAGCTGTTATGTACATTAGTGTGTGTGGTACTTGGGAGCATGCATGCTAACTAGGTGTAGGACTCAGCAGCGCTAGCTAGATCTCTCCGGTGATATGGTGTGAGAACAGAATCCACTGCAATATCCTCAAAGATACGAACCCTGAGCTCAGGTCTGAGGCATGCCCCCTTGCCCTGCTTGCCCTTTCCACCTCAAATCCGGGCGGCACACTGGCGCAAACGAGCACCAAGAGCATTTCCAAGCCTCTTCACGAGGCACGAAGAAGGGGCGGCGGCGCCCGAGCCAGAACTCGAGGCTCGTGGCGATGCTAGCTTGCAGCCAGTGGGGATCGTAGGCGAAACGATCCTCACAAATGAGTGAGCCATCGGCCTGCCATTCATACCTGCACGAAGACAGCAGCATAGCAGAAGAAGACTACTTGAGCAACTCAGGGGAGTCGGCGAGACAGGAGACTTTGACTGTCGTGTGTCGTGCAGGCACTCAAGGCGTTGCAGCAAACACATGCCGGAATTTGGTGTGACGGGGCTACCATACCGTCTGCGTACCGTAATAGCAGGGTCGAGTGCAGCGGCTGCAGCGACTGGAAGGCGTGAGAAACCGCACTCGTGACGTCAGCTAGACATGCGATCTGAAATATGGGGCAGACGTGAGCAGAAACACAGCACACAGTGGCTACAGGCAGGGCCAAACAACATCTCACCACAATGGCTACACCTTTCATAATTTCACCTTCCCAGCATCTCACCTTCCCAGAATCACACCTTTCTCCGCGGAAAAACCTCTGCAGCATGCTCGAGCACTTGCGGGGAGAGCGCGGTATGGGGGTGGAGGCGGAAGCAGGAGAAGAAGGGCTCCTGAGGCACGCCATGCTGAATCATGCTGCTCAGCAGCGCGCTGTAGCACATGAGCTGCAACCTGCCGTGGGGAGAACAGGGGATGGGAGAGAGCGGCATGGGGGTGCAGGCGAAGAAGAAGAAAAGCTCTCGAGGCACGCCGTGCTGCACCATGCTGCTCAGCAGCGCACTGTAGCACATCAGCTGCAACCTGTGGCGGGGAGAACGGGGTGGGCGCAAGCGGGTGGGAGAAAGCGGGTGGGAGAAAGCGGGTGGGAGAAAGCGGGTGGGAGAAAGCGGGTGGGAGAGAGCAAGGGGAGCTGCTGCTCATGAGCTAGCGATCGTGCTCGAGAGAAGAGGATGGGCCAAGAACGGTGTCTGTGCCATACACGGCGAGCCAGGGGGGACGAAGGAAATTTATGACACAGGGAGCATGTGGGCGAGGGATGGGGCCCATACAAGCCCACCTGGCCTTCCTTCTCTGATCAGTCCTGGGGGTCGGGGCCGCACGCGCGTCCTGGTATTCACCACCATCACACGCCACCCGCTCCCACCCTCTCTGCTTCCCTCCCCCCTTCCCACGCCCACACGCAATTCGTCTTGCATGCAAGCCCACCTGCTGTTTCTGCTCTGTGCTGTCCTGGGGGGTCGGGGGCGCACGCGAGTCTTGGTATCCACCACCATCACACGCCACCCAGACCCGCCCTCCCCCACTCCTCCCCCTGCTCCTCCCTCGCCGCCACCCTCCCCGCATCCCCCACCACATCCCTCCGCGCCTCCCTTGTTGCCCCCATCCCTGCCAGGGCGTCTAGTGGAGTGAGGTTGCGGTGCAGGCAGCATGGGCACATCGGACTCATTGGACTCAGTGGATGACTGAGAGTTGATCGCCTGTGAATCGGAACCATATCCCATTGAGCGTTCTGAAATCATCAATTGGGAATCCAACGGCTGTGATTCCAAAGGCTGGGGATCTAACAGCTGCGAATTGAACGGCTGTGGATCTAACCGCCGTGAATCTAATGGCTGTGATCCACCTGATGCTCTCTCCTCCTTGCTCTTCTGCGTGTGCTCTCCCTCGGTCCCCATGCACCCAGATTTCCTTTTCACTGGACTTGCATGGCTCGACTGACCCCTTTGACCTGCCTGTCCTGATTGACTAGCTGCCTGCCCTGTTTGACTCGTTTCGCCTGATTGACTCGTTTGACCTGTTTGACCTGATTGTATTGTTTGACTTGTTTCGCCTGATTGACTCGTTTGACCTGTTTGACCTGATTGTATTGTTTGACTTGTTTCGCCTGATTGACTCGTTTGACCTGTTTGACTGCCAGCGCTGCAGCCTTCCATCCCTGCACTCCCCTGTCGATCATCTGCTGCAGCAGGGCCAGCGCGCACGAGTCGCAGCTCATCAATCACGCCCACCACCCACAGTCCCTGCACCCTGCCCAACCTGAACACGGAGATAATCAACAAAAAAGGAACAACACAATCCCGTGCCAGCTGGCGAATCAAACAGCAGCGAACGCGGCAGCAGAAGCAGAAACAGGAGAAAACAGGCAGCGGGTGGTGTCCTAGAAGTAACAGTATAGTATCAGGAGGGGGGGAAGGGCAGGAGGCACTAACACAAAGACTTCGCGCGTTATCCCGCCAGCAGCATCACCAAAGCCCGTCCCTGACCCTCCCCCCATCGTCCCCCTCAAGGCCTCCCCCAGAGCGAGCACTCTTGCAGCGGCCCCCAGCAGTCTGAGCGCCCACGCGTCCTCCCTGGTTTCCACCGCCACCTCCACTGCTTCCACCACCTCCCTCTCCAATGCTGCATGCCTCTCCGCGCCCGCCCTCATTGCTGCTGTTGGCAAAGGTTTGCCGCGGGAGAGAGAAAACACGACCCGCTGCTCACACCACTCCTGTGAGCAGAATAAGAACGACCACGTGTGGGAAAGGGCAAAGGGGTGGAAATGACGAGTCTGAGCGCCCACGCGTCCTCCCTGGTTTGCACGGCCACCTCTACTGCTTCGACCACCTCCCGCTCCAACGCTGCGTGCCTCTCCGCGCCCGCCCTCATTGCGGCTGTCGGTGGGGGGGCGCCGCGGGCGAGGGCGAAGACCACCCGCTGCTCACACTACTCCTGTGAGCAGGGGCGGAAGGGGGAATGGGTGAGTGAAACCAACATACGCTGCATGCCTCTCCGCGCCCGCCCTCATCGCTGCTGTTGGTGAAGGTTTGCCGCAGGACAGAGAGAAAGAGCACCCGCTGCTCACACCACTCCTGTGCGCAGGGACGGATGGGGGGATCAGGGAATGAGGGAATGGGAGATTCGGTGGGTTTGGCGACGGAAGAATGGGCGAGTGGACGAATAGTGGAAAAAAAGAGGGCGAGACTGAGAGGCTTCTAAGAACGTGGCGCGGGATGGAAGAGGCACGTGAGTGCATTGTACCGCGTCTGTGATATCGGTAACGGACAGCCGTTGATTGTGCTTGCAATCCAATGGCCGCCGTGCCACGTGCCTTGCCCGAACCTCCAGCGCCCCTTCTCTGGCTTCCCGTGCCTCTGATTGCGTCCCCCTCTCCTCTGAACCTGTTCCCCGAGCCTCTGTACTCAATCCCCGAGCCTCCGTTCCTGCCTCGCGCTCCCCCGCACAACCATCAGCGCCTGCAGCAACGCCACGTGTACACTCCGCCGAAAGCGCATCGCGCTTCGCCACGTCCTCAATGTCCGGAAATAGAGACCTACTTGTTGCAGGCTCCGCCACTTTCGGAGCCTGAAAAGGTGCCTCAAAAAGCGCCTCGGGTCGCATCCAAGCAAGAAGCGACTTTTGAGGCGACGCTGCCGCCGCGCTGCTTCCCGCAAACTCGCTCCGCCCCCCGCACCGGCGCGCATCGTTCCGCGCGTGCGCGGATTCCCCCCTGTCCACCCGCGGGTGTTCCGCCACTACCTCCGCGGAACTACCCGCTCGCGCAGCTTTCCGCGCAGCCGCTTCCCGCTCCGCGGCCGCCACTGCCGCCTCAAGCAGCGCGAACTCTTCGTCGGGCAGAAGAAGCTTCTCATGAAAATGCTCTACGATCTGCATGCTGCCCGCGAACATGCAGCGTCACTCTTGTCCTCGCTAATAGCACAATAAAGCCCCTTGGCTCGCTAAAGGAGGCTGTAACCGAAATCGTGGAGTTTCTGGCTCCCGTCGCGAAAAGCTGTCAGTGTAGCGCTAACGAGGCCCTCCCCCAAAGCCATGTTCGCTCACGCATGTAGTATCACTCATACTGCTGCTGCTAGCAAACAACGCCCGCTTTACTACATGCAATGCTACAGTACCCTCGTACCGGCGAGGAAATCAAGAGGCGCAGCTGAGTCCAGATCCATGACAGCTATTTTGATGAGTGTAATGTCTAAGTAGACTGACTGGGAAGAGGAGATGAGATAAACGGCTCTTAGTCAGTCCCAGTTCTTGAGGGCTAGGCACAACTGCAGCTGAGGGGAAAAGAAAGCAGATCCAGATTCCAAACGTGTAGCCCCCGTAAGCGTCACCAGCACGCTACATTCTACTGCTCAAAAAGCCCCGAGGCTCTTTTGGTGGTCTGGTTCAGATTTGGGAATGCATGCAGCCATCATCCTTGTAGTGCCAGCCTCGAAACGTTTATAGTCCTCATAGGGTTGAGCTGTTCAGCTCAGACATTCCGACAGAGTGAGGCGGGTGATGGTAAGAATTGCACCATGGAGCATGCAGAGCAGTTTAAAACGAGTACAGAAGCAGTCTCAAAACAAGGGCTGTTCGCGATTGGAAGCAAAAGCCACATTTGCCATTCAAATGGAACGAATCGAAGACTACCATTTGGCCTCGTGGGATTGCTCAAGAAAATGGACGCGTCGACCATCTTTCAAGTGGATTCCCTAATGAAGCATGAATGGGCAGAATTGAGTACAGTATCCCTCTTGAATTCAGCCCGAGGAACACGATACAGCTCGTGTATATCAAAGCTGTTATTGAAATTTGTGTGAATGAGAAATAGAATTATTTATTCATAGTATTAGACTTCACCAATTTACGAGGCGACGCGAAAAGAATATTCTTCTTCCGCCTCTGGTCCGCCAGCAGTTTGTGGCATGCAAGCCAGCCACACGAGCGTAGCTTCTGTGCGAGATGTCAGCCACATGACTCGAATTTTGAGTTACCCTCCGCCAATCAACGACAGCCCTTCGCAATGTGCCTGCCCAGCTGGGCTGATCTTTCTTGCCAAGCTTGTCTAGGATGCACTGTACATACGGTACGTTCTCGGGTGCGCGACAATTTGCCCAGATCTCATAAGAGCCAGCAGGGCGAGGCCTTGTGCATCCAACTCATCAAAATCATCATCATCCATCTTTTTGTCCTCGCACAACTGCATCTGTTACATGTACAGTGCACACGAAGGTGATCGCGAGAGATTTTATAGAACTTGGCTTGCCGATCCGACGGTTACTGTTCGACGGTTACTCGTCGCTATCGAATCCCGCTGGTGTGTCTTCATCCCGAGACTATTCAAAGGGCGAACTTTTTCCCTTACAGTGCCCGGATGATCAGCACTGAAACAATATAGTACAGTACACCCTTCCCATCCTTCCGAAGAAATCCTCAGGTCATTTCTCTCTGCCCTCCCACCCTTCCCCGCTCCATTCCATCCACCCCCTCTCCTGCATGCATCACAGCTGTGGGAATTGTCGCATTTCGAACGCCCTCTTGACTCCGTTGCACTTTCCCAAAAATCGTTGGGCCAAAGCAAAGCAGTCTTTTCGCTTGAAACTCTCCTCGTCCAGCTCAGCCACAGATTTTTCCTGTCTCGATTCCCCCATCTCATTCATCCCACTCATCCCGCACGCGCCACGGCCCGACCCCCTGTTCCCTCCCTCCTCCCCTCTTCCGAACATCTCTCTCGAAGCTCGGCTCTTCCATTCAGCCCCAAACATTTGAGCTTCGCATTTGCAAATCCACGATTCGACGCCACACAGTCCCAAACAACTTGCCAAACGCGGGCCAGCAATCTGCCTCTAGCGCTGCACTGCACCACTCCTGCCTTTCCTGCTGTCCTGCTCTATTCTGCGCTGCTCTGTGCGTTTCCCCACAAGACCATCCCAGCTGTGCACATTCATTCATCTCCTCAAATTACAGAAAATTGAAACGCAGTTTTCAGACGCCACCATAGTCTCCAAATGTCTGCTTCAGCGTTGACGACACCCATTCACATTTCCGACATCCTTTCTCCACTTGACGCCTTTCGTCTAACGATAGCCTTTCGCCCTGCTCCGAGACATAACGAATTACGAGCCAATCGCTACTGCGGTTCGAATTAGTCGCGTGTCCCGTCGATTCGCAAATCACTTACGATCGGGTGTTGGTTGCAACAGACGAATTGATTCAACGCGATCAGTCTCACTTTGTGAGTGAGACGTCGATCATCGTGGATGAGTACGCCTGAGCCGCGCCGCAATCCACTGAATTGAAGGCTCTGCAGCACCGCACCGCCCACCGTCGACTTTGTAAAAGACATTGCGTTTTGAACCGTCCCGCGTCGCGGATCTGCTTCGGATCCCCTCCGAAAACCGCGAGTCGCGAACGCAGTAGCACCACGCGCGAGAGTTCGACTGTAAGCCATCTTCATCGATCCATCCATACGATCATCAGAGTCGTCTCGCGTCCTCACATCCGGACAGAATCCTCGCGACGTCAGCTCAGCTGACAAAAGAGTCCGACCGTTGATTTGATCGAGTCGACCGTCCACTGCGGTGACCCGTTGGTTCGATCAAAGGAGGTCTTTAAGAAGCAGGCCTGAGCCGCCTCCCTCTCCTGCGAAGCGAGATTGGATTTATTATTCAAGTCGCCAACTTCAGCGCATTCTCTAAGCGTCGCTCGAAGCACTCGTTCGCTGTCGCAAAGACGGCGTCTGCGACGGTTTCGGCGAAAGCGACGGCGTCACGACGGCATCGACGACCCGGCGGTGACGGCGACGGTTCCGTCGAGCAAATACGGGCGAGGCGATGCGATGATCGCTGCGACCCGCTTCGGTACTGGCGACGTTTCTGCGATAATGTCGGCGGGAAATGCGGCGACGGCGGCGGCTTTTGGCGCTCGATCAGCGCGCGACGACCGCGCCGACGCAGCAGCGGCCCTCGCGGCAGCAGGGGGCTCTGCATTCAAATCGTCGCCTTTGCCGCGATCGGCGGGAGCGGAATCGCCTCAAGGGGCGCACGAGCCGACGGGGGACGGCGCGATCGGCGGCGCAGAGTCCGGGGCGACGGGGAGTTACTCCCGCTGGTGGTCGCCCGAGGTAACTTATTGCGGCCCCCTTGCTGCGCGCGATGCAATGCCGCCCCTTGGCTGCGCGCGAGGTAATGCCGCATTCCCCATTCGCCGCATTTATGCACCGCATGAATCACTTTGAAACAAAGTGATGGTGCATTTCAGAGCCGTGACTCTCCTTCTCACCGCCCCTCTTCCTCCCGCCTCCGCTTCTCCTCTCCCCACCTCCTCGCCCCCCCCTTCCACCGTCACACCCGCAGGAGGATTTGATTTTATTGGATCACGTGCGCAGCTACGGCACGCGGCACTGGGGCGTGCTCAAGGCGTCGGGGCGGCTGCCGCACCGCGACAACAAGGCCTGCTGCAACCGATTCATCCTCCTTAAAAAGTACTTACGCACTTATCCTCCCTAAGAAGTGACTCGTTTGTGGGCAGCGTACTGCAAGCCCCATTATTGTGCTTTCTCTCACACGTGCCCGCTTCAGCATCGTCTGTCTGCATCGAGTCTTCCTTCCACCCCTCTATCTCTCACCCTCACACCCTCTCACCCTCTCTCGTTCGCTCATTTCCCCTTCCCCCCTCCAATCATTTCCCGCCTCCCCTCCACCCTTCCCCTCCCCTCCCCCCTTCCCCGTTATTCCCCTTGCAGGCGCTACTTGGACCAGGAGGGCGCGCCAGTCTATCACGGCCTCACGGAGCCGCTCTCTCAAGGACTCAACCCAGCCCTCCGATCCGCGCACAGCCAATCTGAGCTGTCCATTCTCTCGCCCACGTCTCCCCAAGGCACCACCGCCACCGCCACCACCGCCCTGTCGTCCCCTGCCGCCATCACCAGTCATCAGTGCTTCGTTCAGCCGCATCACCCTCGCGATTACCTGGTTACCAGCTCACACGCCGGCCCTGCTGCTGCTGCTGCTGCTGCTGCCCTTGCTGCTGCTGCTGCTGCTGCTGCTCTTCCGTAGCTGCTGCAGCTGGAGCGATGGCTGGGCAACCCCAGGGGTTTCCTGTCCCTGTCGGTTCGGATCCCGGACCTACTGCCGAGCCTGCTGGTGCTGCTGGCGGATCGACAGTGCGCGCTGGGCTAAGTGCGGCTTTTAGTAAAGCGCCGGAGGTGGTGGAAGAGGAGGAGTTGCGCGGGCTGGCGCTGACGGCAGGGGGGACGTGGGAGGAGAGGGAGGGGGGGATGGCACATGGGGGATGGCGCATGGGCGGGTGGTGGATGGGGGGGGAATGGATGGGGCGATGGCGGATGCTCTGTTGGGAGCTTATGATTCTGGTGATGGTATGTCGCATGGTGATGCGATGATGGGTGGAGGAATGATGGGTGTAGAGGTGATGGAGGGAGGGATGATGGATGGGGGGATGGGTGCGGCCGACATGGGAATGATGGGAGTTGATGGCAGGGCAGCCATGCAGGGCATGGAAGGGGCACAGGCAGCAGCACATGCCATGTGGATGGGCGGCAGTCACGCCACGTGTCGTGCTGCTATTCGCGGCAGCAGCAGTGCAACCATGGCAGTGCATGGCTCAGGGAGCATGGGGAGAGGGGGGCAGCATGTGGGGGGAGTGGGTGCGCATGCATGGGCGGTGGAGCGCGCCATTCGAGAAGGGCTGCGCCCACATGCCTCCACGTCTTTCAAGACAGCTGCCAGGAGGAAAATGGCGCCCCACTCCCCTTCGTTCTCCGGCTCACCGCACTCCCATGACCCGGCCTTCATTCGCCGAATGGCCGATTTCTTCCGCCTCCCCATGCCCCCGCCTGCTGCTGCCGCTGCCATCGCTGCTGCCGCTGGTGGTGCTGATACTACTGCTGCCACTTCACCTGCTGCTGCTGCTCGTCCTGGTGGTGGTGCTGCTGGTGCTTTTGTTGCCACCACTTCTGCAAGCTCTGGCCCTAACTCACCTGAGGATTCACCTGGTGGGGCACCTGAGAGCCGTGCAGCACTGGAGGAAAAAGATGCGACATCAGCGGGACAGCAGCAGCAGCAGCAGCAGCAGCAGCAGCGACAGGAGGAGGAACAAGCAATCAAGGCAGCAACGAACCTGGACAAGCTCCAAATCAACAGCGGCAATGGCTCACATCAGTCACAGTGCTTTCAGCAGTCTCACCACTCTCAACCGCTTCAGACCCCTGTGGAAACAGTCAAGACGAAGCTATCGTCTCAGCTGCCATCCGGGTCCTCTGCTGCTGCCCTTCCTTCTCCCTCTTCTGTCCAGAACGAACTGACCACTCGGCTATTTGATGCCCTCAGCCAATCGCCACCTTCTGTGGAAACATTTTCAGCTGCCCGGAAAATGAGCCATGCACTCCAAGCAGCAGCAGGGGCAGGTGGAACTGCAGCTGATACGACGGCTACAAATGCTGCATCTTCTGCTGCTCCTGTTGCTGCTGCTACTACAACCATCATGAATGCTGCACCTGCAGCTCCTTCTGCAAACACTGTCTCTGCAGCTACAACTGCCTTGTCTGCTGCTAAAACTGCTGCTATGCCTTCAGCTGTTGCCGCGTCTGCTTCACAGGTTGATGGAGACTTGCACCTCTCTCGAATTTCATCCTCGCCCACACTCGAGTCTTCCACACTCCCTCACTCCCTCCCTCACTCGCGCTCACTCACCCTCTCACACTCGCTCTCCCACTCTCACTCACTCTCCCATCCCCGCTCGCTCTCCCACTCACGCTCCCTCTTCCAATCCCACTCGCCCTCACTCCACCGCTTCCCAAGCCAGGCTTCATTGTCCACCTCCCCTCACCACCCTCACTCCCTCCTCCCCTCCTCTCTTCCCCTCCGCTCCCCTCTCTCTAACCTGGAGCTGCAACAGCAGCAGCAGCAGCAGCAGCACTGGCACCAGCAGCAGTTACAAGACCAGTTACAGCAGCAGCAGCAGCAGCTGCAACTGCAACATTTACAGCAGCACCACTTGCAGCAGCAGCGCCAGTTGCAGCGGCTCCAAGCACAGCAACAGCAGGCGATGCTTTTTGCTACAGCTACCACCAACACCACCACCACCAGCAGCAGCGGCCCCAGCGGACCCAGCAGCAGCGTTTGTTTCCCAGCGTCCATTCATAGTGGGCCTTCCCCTGCCGCTGCAGCTGCAGCAGCAAAGGCAGTGCCTCGTGCTCTCTTCTTCTCCTCCTCCCCCCGCCCCATCCCTGTCTACCAGCAAATCATGGTTCCCCAGGCAGCCTTGACCACCACGGCCCACACCATGCTCCCGGACCAAACAATGCTGCCGAACCAACCAGTGCTGCCGAACCAACCAGTGCTGCCAAACCAATCAATGCTGCCGAACCACAGCATGCTGCCGGACCAGAGCATGCTGCCGAACCAGGGCATGGTGGTCGGGGGCATGCTGCCGCAGCAGGCTGTGCTGGTGAACCAAGCCATGCTGCAAAGCCGTGGCATGATGGCACAACAGGGCTTGATGGGGCAGCATGGCATGATGGTGCTGCCACAAAGCATGCTACCAAGTCAGGCAATGGTGCTGCCCCAAGGTATGGGGATGCAAGACCAAGTCATGCTGCCAGGGATGCTCCCCCCTTACCCCTCGTCCCTCGCTTCTGCTGCTTCCGCGGGTGGTCGTGCTGCTGCAGCTGCTGCCGATCCTGATGCCACCAACCCGGCCGCGCACGTTGTCCCCGGCTCCCTCCCCTCGTGGTGGAAGGGAAGTCTACCAGTGGTGCCACCCACTGTGCACTCACACAGCGCTGCAAGAGGCAAGGTGGGGCGACGGGCGGGTGCTGGTGGTGCTGCAGGTGCGGGTACAGCACCAGGTGGCGTGACAGAGCATGCAGGCATGCAGAAGGCAGCAGCTTGTGCTGTGGCAGCTGGTCCAAAGGATGATTCGTTGAAGAAGATTGGGAAAAGCATGGAGGAGCAGGATGAGAAGGATGAGAAGGTTGAGAAGGCACGCACGCCTGCAGTAGAAGGTGGAGGTGTGGCAGGTCGTGGTGTAGCTTCGGAGAGCAGAGCAGGGGCGGTGGAGCATGCGAGCATGGAGGAGCATCGTGACGAGGACATGTACACAGTGCTAGGGCATGCAGGAGACGAGGGGCAGGGAGGGGTTGATGCTGTGAGGGCAGCTGAGGCAGCGTGGCAAGGAGGTGACGAGACGATGATGCAGAGTGCATGGTGGGATGCAGCAGAAGCAGCAGCGGCGGCAACGGCGGCGGTGGCAGGAGAGGTCGGAGATGCATGGATGCCATTTGACTTCTGCCCTGACCCCTCCACTTCTCCAAACCTCACTGGTTGAATAAGAGGGGGGAGTAGAGGCTGTATAGAAAATAGTAGCAGAGAGTTCCAGGTTAGGTATCGGGTTTGGTTGCGGGTTGGTTCTGGGATTTTCATTGGAAGCTTAGGATGAGTTGCAGGCAGCACATGTAGTGCCAAGGTTAGCCGCTCTCCACTTGTACATGTATGCCTTTCTCATGTGCATAATTAGCCACATTCAAGCTCATATATATATGGAGAAATATGAGAATGAAATAATAAGACAGGGTACACAAATGGCACTGCTTTATAGCATTTTCTATCCACATTTTCAACGACGTGACAGGCGAGTATGTATGTACCAGCTCGATCGGCCACCTAGCGATAAGGTGCTGGGGAGCCACCAATTTCGCCACTTTCACCCCATCAGCGCGGCTTCCACCAATCAAAGCCGACTATAGTTGTCAGGTAGTTCTGGGTCTCCCCTGCAAAAGAGCAACCTTATGCTGTGGGTTCTGGCTGGTTTTGTGAAGTTTGACGGCGCCATCAATTTAGTTTCCTCAGGAACCTAGTTGAATAATTCCCACTGCAAAGACTTTCACACCGTAAGGGAACTCACGTTCATCCAGGTACTGACCCCGAGACATTTGCTGCGTGATAGGGTAAGATGTACAAAATACTTGAAACAGCATGTTTCGTGGGGGAAACTTATACGATGAGCAGCCACCTCAACACAAACTGGGAGTTGCCTGTGAAACGGCCCAAATTCCCTGACAGCAGCTTCGGGTGTTTCAACTTCAATTCTGCCTTCCAGCCTCAAGCTAGGGTTTCGTGCTCCCTGAGACTGGCTCTCAGTTCCTTGTCAGTGCGTGTGGCCCAACCTTATCCCTTCGGCGGCAAGTTAGCGGGTTGCGGGACTCTTGTTTTCGCGTTTTGCGGTTCGGCCACTTGTGGTCCCCATTTCCAGCGAATCAGATGGCGTTTTAACCTTTATTTTCTCGCCAACGGTTCTGGCTCCCCTTGGCGCCAACGGTCCAACGACTCAGTTCTTACCCCCAGCAGCGATTAGGACCCGCCAAGCTTTTTCCCATCGCGGCCCGGTTCTTACCCCACGCTCCTCCCATTCAGCGTCAACCGTTCCTCCGTTCGATCGTCCGTCAGCTTCCCGTTTCCCAACCGTCTCGCCTCATTCGCACCTCGCAATGTTCTCCCATTCGTCTCAATTTCACACCAATTTTTTGAAATCAATTTTGCCCTTCAGCCCACATTGAGACTATACTTTCCAGAATCACCATTCAACCTTCAGTCCGTGCGGTCCTTGGTAGGAAGATGAGAACGACTCGGAACAGCTCGGAACCCTTTAAAGCGAACCGGAGTCTCGTTGCTGCCGAACCAGTTATTTCGACGCAGTGCGAACTTCGCGACAACATTTTCCCGGGGACCCCATGTGTAAGTAGTAGTTTCTTTCTAATTCTCGACTCTATCCAAGTTTCTTCGTGTAGTTTCTTCGTTTCGTGTAGTTTCTTTCATTATCAGCTGCTTTTCTGACTCTTCGTTCTTTCCGTGCAGGTTCATCCGTAACACGAAGATCGGCATTGGCTCAAGACGTGTCGATTTGCGAAACGCGAGCATGCTGAATGTGCGACGAGCGGCATTTCCACTGCACGGTAAGCTTGACGGAGATGGGAACGCGTACTACTTCGTTTTGCGAGTCTCACTTTTGCGCTTATCGACGCGTACTAACGCCATTTCCTTTCTTTCGTCGCTTGCAGCTTCTCTTGACATTGTCGGAGCAATATTCTTCGTCTTGCGGTCAACGATCACGTGGTTCAAGGCAACTCTCGTCTTCATGACGTCAACGCTCGTGTGCGTGGAGTCAACGCGCGTGTGTCGAGACAGCGCGCGTCGGCGTGGAGTTAACGCGCGTGCTGCCTCGAGCCGACAACGACAATGATGAGTGTCACTGCCTTCTCGCTGTCCATCCGCATCTGTGCTTGCTCGCGTCGCATGCTCTGTAGCACACCCAAGGGTCCCCCCGTTTCAGGTTCCAGGTGTAGGTATTCCCCCACTCCAGGTGCATAACAGGTAAGCCGCGGTACAGGTTCGGCCTTGGTACGGTACAGACTACGGTGTCCCTCCCGGCGGTGTGCTATAGCAGCCTCTGCTTCGCCGCTTCGTTCTGCGCCTTCATTTTCGCCGCTCTTTCTGCAGTTTGTCCCCTTGTCTCACTCGCGTGTACGCCGCTCGCCCTCCCCGTTGTTCCAGGAGCCGCTTCTCGACTCGCTTTCGCTCAACGCGCCCGGTGCCACCGCGAGTGAACGCCCTGTCGTTGCGAGTCAACGCGCTGTCGTTGCGAGTCAACGCGCTGTCGTCGCGAGTCAACGCGCTGTCGTCGCGAGTCAACGCGCTGTCGTCGCGAGTCAACCCGCCGCGAGTCAACGCGCTTCAGCCTTCAGCGAGATGAGTATTTCTCAGCTCTTGATCCTGTTGGCGCTTGTCGCTCGTATGATCTTGTTGCTTTCGTGGCTCTAGCTGCCTGTAGCACACCCGAGTCCCCCTTGGTACGTTCAAAACTTGTCTTCCCCTGGTATGGTAAGGTAAAGATCCCCGTTTCCCCTTGGGTGTGTTACAGAAGCTGCGCCTCCGCTCCCGTGTTTGCTTGACAAGCGTCCGTTGCTTGAATTTGATCAAGCTGCAATTACTTGGTCATCAATTCGTCACAACCTCTCCCCTTCCTCGTCCGTCCGTCCTCCCTGTCCCTCAGTCTCCCTGGTGGCCTCGACGCTTCGCGGAGCATCGCTTCGGAAACGCGTTGAGGCGCGTCAAGGAGAGTGGATGTGGGGATGCGGGGCGGACGCAGCAGCGGAAGCAGCAGCGGGTCGTCTTGGGCTCTGCAGCGCGCCTCACACACCCACCAGGAGATGAGTATCGCTTTTCCGCTTGTCATTTTGCATGCCACTGTTCCCCTGCCTCGTCTCTCTAGCTGTCCGTAGCACACCCAAGTCCCCCCTTTTTGTTGAAGGTTCAGACGATCAGGTAACCCCCTCGGTTGGTATAAAACTTTTTACTCCTGGTACGGTATGGTAAAGGTCCCCGTTTCCCCTTTGGGTGTGCTACAGAAGCTCTACCTCCCCTCCCGTATTTGCTACACGAATGCCTGTTGCTTGCATGTGACTTTTATGCACTCCTCTTACTTGTTCCATCACAACCCCTCACCCTCCTCGCCCCCCTCCTCGTCCCCCTCCTCGCCCCTCCGCTCTCCCTGTACCTCAGTCCCCCTGCTGGCCGCGAGAAGCGTCAAGGAGAGTCGCTGTGGGGACATGGGGCGGAGGCGGGTCGTCATGGACTCTTCAGCAACCATCAAGTGAAAAAAGGAGATGAGTATCGCTCCACCATCCACCCTCGCCCTCACCGCTTTTCCGCTTGTCATTTCGCATGCCCACTGTTTCGCTGCCTCGTCTCCCTAGCTGTCCGTAGCACACCCAAGTCCCCCCCTTTCAATTTAAGGTTCAGACGATCAGGTAACCCCCTCGGTTGGTATAAAACTTTTTCCTCCTGGTACGGTATGGTACAGGTTCCCGTTTCCCCTTTGGGTGTGCTACAGAAGCTCTACCTCGTATTTGCTACACAAGTGTTCGTTGCTTGCATGTGACTTTACTGCAGTCCTCTTACTTGTTTCATTACAACCACCCCCCCTCCTCGCCCCCCTACTCGCCCCTCTCCCCTCCCTGTTCCCCACCCCTCCCAGTCCCTCAGTCCCTTCGCAGGTCGCGAGGAGCATGTAGGAGCGTCGCTGTGGGGACATGGGGCGGAGGGGGTAGTTTTGGGCTCTGCACCGCGCGGCACACACCAACCAACCAGATGAGTATCTCTCCATCACCCACCCCCCCTCTGCCTGTAAGCGTTTTTTCCGCTCGTCACTTCACATGGCCTGTTTCACTTCCTCGTCACTCTAGCTGTCTGTAGCACACGCAAGTCCCCCCCCTTTTCGTACCTAGAGGTTCAGGTAACCCCCTTGGTAGGTGCAAAACTTTTCTCCCTTGGTACGGTATGGTGAAGGTATCCCACTCCCCTTGTGTGTGCAACAGAAGCTATACCTCCCCTTTCCATTCGCATCTTGCCACTCGCACTCGTCTCCCTCGGACTGGACTGCATGTGACTCGACTTCACTCCTCCTCCTTGTTCGTGATTCTAACACCCCTCCTCCCCTCGCTCGCCTGCCCTCCCCTCCCTGACTCTCAGTGCCCGCGGGTGGCAAGGACTGTCGGCGAATGCTTCTCAAGGGACGCGGGGCGAGGAGGCAGCAGGAAAGGCGAAGGCAGCAGGAGAGGCGAAGGCAGCAGGAGAGGCGAAGGCAGCAGGAGAGGCGAAGGCAGCAGGAGGGGAGAAGGCAGCAGGAGAGACGAAGGCAGCAGGAGAGGCGAAGGCAGCAGGAGAGGCGAAGGCAGCAGGAGAGGCGAAGGCAGCAGGAGGGGCGAAGGCAGCAGGAGAGACGAAGGCAGCAGGAGAGGCGAAGGCAGCAGGAGAGGCGAAGGCAGCAGGAGAGGCGAAGGCAGCAGCGGAGGCAGCAGCGGGTCGTCATGGGCTCTCCAACAACCATCAAGCGAAAAAGGAGATGAGTATCGTTTTCCTAACCATTCTCCCTTCGCCCTTGACCGTTTTGCTCCCTCGTCATTCTTGCATTGCTGCCTGTAGCACACCCAAGTTCCCCCCGCTTTCTCTAAGGTTCAGACTTCAGGTAACCCCCTTGGTAGGTACAAAATTTCAAGCCTGGTATGGTAAGGTAAAGGTACCCCAGTCCCCTTGGGTGTGAGACGGCAGCTGTGCTTCCCCCCCCCTGTTTGCATCTGGAATCGACTGCTTGAGATTTGACTCGCTCCTCTTTCTTGCTCTTGATTCTAATCTCCCAATCCCCTCCTCCTCCCCCTCCCGCCCCTCTGTCCCCTTTTGTCCTTTTATCCCAGTCTCCTCCTGACATCAAGCGACATGGGGCGCAGGATGAGCAGCAGAGATAGCAGCGGAGGGAGCAGCGGGGGGAGCAGCAGCAGGCGGTCCTCATGGGCTTCACCATCCAGCAGCCAAGAAAAAGATAAGTGTCGCTGCACCACTCTCCCTGTGTTCGCCTTTGATCGTTTTGCCGCTTTTCATCTCGCTTGCTTCCTGTTTCACTGCCTCGTCACGCTAGCCCGCTGTAGCACACCCGAGTCCCTCCCCCCTTTGTTTGGGTAAGGTTCAGACTTCAGGTAACCCCTTGGTAGGTACAAAACTTCTACCCCTGGTATGGTAAGGTAAAGGTATCCCTCTTCCTTGGGTGTGCGACAGAAGCTGTTCTTCCCCTCCCACATTGGCATCTGGATGTGTTTGCTTGTGATCTGACTGATTCCTCTCTCTTGCCCTTGGTCTAATCCCCCACCCCCCCTCCCCTTTCGCTCTCCCCTCCCTGAATCTCAGAGCTCTATTGGTGTCAAGCGGCGTGGGGTGCGGAGCTAAGTTGGATCTTACGTTTACGGTTCCTTACGTTTTCGTAAAATTACGACAATTTTTACGTTTACGAACGGTGGCCCTGATTCGGCCTTACGTTTACGGTCACCTCAAAACTTTTTTGAGCTGCCCAAGGGAAAAGAAATGACCAGAGTATTAGGGGGATTCATTGGGTAAACCATGAATCTGAATTCTCGATTCAGATCCAAGTTCGACAAGGGTGGTGTCAACCTAGCAGCTCGTTCGTAATCTATCGTGTTTCTCTCCTACTAACCAGGTCAACGCTGAATCTGAAACTTTCACGGACTCAAAAGGCCCTCCATACGTAGTAAAGTCGCTATTCTAGAAAAACACACGTCGGATTAGTAGTAAGGATCTAGTACACGTACATAATCCTGGAAAAAAAAGCTCTAAACTTTTTTTTCCTGCCCGCCTCATACTTACGCGTAATTTACGTTTTCGTTTACGTTTACGCGAAATTTACGTTTACGTGACCTCCAAAAACGTAAGAGCCCAACTTAGGTGCGGAGGGAGCAGCAGAGGGAGCAGCAGCTGCAGGGGGTCTTCTTGGGCTCTCCAGCAACCAAGAAAAAGATGAGTATCGTTTCACCACGCACCCCGCCTTCGCCTTTGACCCTTTTGCCACTTGTCATTTTGCTTGCTTCCAGTTTTGCTCTCTCATTGCTCTGGCTGCCTGTAGCACACCCGAGTCCCAATTTTGCTCTTGGTAAGGTTCAGACTTCAGGTAACCCCCTTGGGTGGTACAAAACTTTTACCCCTGGTATGGTAAGGTAAAGGTATCCCACTCCCTTTGGGTGTGCGACAGCAGCTGTGCCTTTCCTCCCTTATTCACATCTGGAATCGACTGCTTGTGATCCGACTGACTCCCCTTACGTGCCCTTGGTCTAATCCCCCACCCTCCGTCCCTTTCGCCCTCCCCTCCCTGACTCTCAGAGCCCTGTTGGTGTCAAGCAACGTGGGGCAGAGGGAGCAGCAGAGGGAGCAGCAGAGGGAGCAGCAGCAGAGGGTCCTCGTGGGCTTCACCATCCAGCTGCCAAGTAACAGATTAGTGTCTCTATACCAATAACTCCTCCTTCACCTGTTTTTCCGCTGGTCATGTTGCATGCTCCCTGTTTCACTGCTTCATGCGCATTGCTCGTCCATCTGTCAGTCTGTGGCGCACCCAATCCCCCCTTCCTTGGTATGGTGAGTTGAGGTTCAGGTCCCCCAGTCGTCCTCCTGGTATGGTGAGGTGAGGTGAGGTTCAGGTTTCCCCCAGCCGTCCTCTTTGTATGGTAAGGTGAGGTTCAGGTCCCCCTAGCCCTCCCTCCCCTTGGGTGCACCACAGCAGCCTTGGCCGTGCGTGCCTTGCTTGCCTGCCTCGCTTGCAGCATGCAGCTGGCGGCTCTGAAAGCGCATCTGCTGTTCCCACTCACCCACTCCCGCCTTTGTCCCCTTTCTACTCGCACCTCCATCCCGCTCCCAGGGCATCCCAGAGAGAGCAGCACCTAGCGCCCAGCAAGCAGCACGCGGAGAGGACTGCAGCTGCTGCATCCGCCTGTCTGCTCCAACCTGCTTCAACTCTGCCCATCAGCGCCGCACTGCACCGCACCGCAGCTAAGTGTCTTACCCTTCGCTTGCCACCTGCCGTGGTTCTTCATCCGTTGGCTTTTTCGCCGCTCGCTTCCATGCTCTATTTCATGGCTTGCCACTTGCCTTGTCAACTGCTGCTCTTGTTGCTTTCGTCCCGGCTGCACTTGTTGCCTCTTGACTCGCTCTCCAGTTGTCACTTACTAATCGCCTTCTCTGCACTCTTCCCTCCCCGCCCCAGCAGGCTCAATGGCGACTGCTGCTGGTGGTTGGTGAGGGGAGGAGTGGTGGTGGTTGGTGGTGGTGGTGGTGATGGTGGTGGTGGTGGTGGTGGTGGTGGTGGTGGTGGTGGTGGTAGCGGTGGTGGTGGTTGGTGGTGGAGTGGAGAGTGGTGGTGGTGGATGGTGGTGGAGAGTGGTGGTTGGAAGGGGTCCTTGGGACTGAATGCCAATAGCCGCACGTTTAAGGCATAATGGACGATCACCACACCCTGCGGCCGGGGGTGTGGTGTGGCTCCCCTCTTGCCACGTCGGTGCGGGTTCAGTTCTCGGGGTTTCCTCTCAGCCCCACTCTGGCGTGACGGGGAGTGGTGGGAAGTGGTGGTGGTGCGGTGGAGGGAGAGTGAGCCCCGCTGGGTGAGGAGTGGTGGTGTTGGTGGTGGGGAGTTTTGGTGGATGGATCCCCACCCGCTGGTTGTGGCTGTGGTGGTAAACTTGATGGCGGCACCGAGTCGTGGTGGTGTCGGTTGGTGGCACTGAGTGGTGGTGGTGTTGGTGGGAGCTCCAGTATTAAAAACAGTGGCTTAGTGCAACAAATAGTGTCCAGTAAGGCTGTGTAGATGAGATATAGCTGTGTAGAGGAACAATATAATCCGTATATATAGGCTGTGTCGGATAAGCTTAATCACAGTGAAAGTTGAGATATAGCTCTGTAGGGAAACAATATAATCCGTATTTCAATAGTTATTGTGCACTTTCAACAGAAGCATCTGTTAACCAATTCTGCTGAGAGAAGTAGTGAACCTTCACGAGACAGTCGAGAATATATTTCTGCTACACTTCACCGTCATATTCAAAAATATTCGTCGTTCCCCTGGTTATACCGAGCATTCCCACCTACTATCTTACATGACTCATGAGGCATGAATCTTTCATACACATGGTCTGCCTGCTCTTCCGCTGACGAAGCCGCTCAGTCGTACGGTACGTCCAGAGATTTGCAGTTCGCCACCTTCAGCGGGTTGGAATCACACTCGCTGCGAGCAGCTTGCTCGGAACTGCGAAGAACAGGTGGTTCCGGCTTTGTATTCGATACTCTTCGACCTGCCATGCGAGTGCGATTCGTCGCACAACCTTAACCTCCTACGTTTAGTCACCCGCTGTGCGACATCATCGTCCGTGCAAATCATCTTCCTGCGTTACCAACCGTTGTCGACTGACTGTACGATCCGACGCGGTCGCACGGACTCCACTGTAAACGAACCCTAGACCGTACGGAACCGACGGTGCTGCGCGGGAGGCATGTCGATCCGCGGCATGGTGACGGGCGGCGGGAGGTGCTCCGTACCCGGTGAGCGGCCGTCGGCGTCGAGCAGCAACCCGCTCGGCGCGCTTGCGGATTCCATCCTCGGCTCCGCCGCCAAACAGCAGGTGAGCACACGCTCTGGCGAGATTAGAGTCCGCTTATAACGAATAAAGGTATCGCGCAGCAGGTCAGCGATGCTCTAGTAGCAGCGAGCAGCAGGAGAGCTTCGTTTTGGTTTCCACGAGCTTCCTCGCGACGCGCGAGTCCGACGGCTGGCCCTGGGGGTGAGCTAGGCCGATCATGGTGGCTCTCTCGTTTGAGCATGGCGTGGAGACGGAGACGCATGAACGCGCGCGTCCATGCTCCCCTCGTCACGTCACACCAGGCATCCGACGCGACGTTACCCGCATGAAGCAGGTGTTTCCAGCCTGACGCGCGTCGTCCCGCTCGCCGCCCTCATTCATTCCTTCCACTCGTACTCCCACCGTGCTGCATGCTCGCTCGCTGCCTCCCGCCATGTTCCATGCTTGTGCGCTACCCTCACTCTCTGTGTGTTTCTTCTCTGTGCTCGCCTCGGCAGGAGAGGGTTCGCGAGCTTCCGAGCCTGGCAGGTCCGGGCCAAGCCTCGGGCAGCAACCTGTTCGGTCCGGCGGAAGCAGGAGCAGGCCCGGCGATGATGCCGCTGCCAGGAGCCGACATGCAGAGCGCAATGGGCGGACCCATGGGGGCCATGGGGGGCATGAGCCCGTCAATCCAGGTGAGTTGACTCAGGAGCAGGCCCTGCGATGATGCCGATTCCAGGAGCCGACATGCATGCCGCAATGGGCGGACCCATGGGGGGTATGGGGCCGTCAATGCAAGTGAGTGCAGCAGAAGGCTGGGTTGAAGGTGTTATGATGGAGCCGTGTGGATCAGTTTATAGGCGTGCTGGACGTGTACCAGGGAATGCTCGCATGGTGTGAAATCTGTGCGATTATGCTTGCTTTGTGGCTACTGTGCAGATTTCTCTTCGTTAGAACTCTTCCTCGGTCTCTCCTGTGACAACCCTTCTCCACCTCTATTTCCGTCCCCTCTCTTTCTCCTCCCGCCCTCCCGTCTCCCCCCTGCAGGCGCAGCAGTTCCTCTCCTCCTTTCACACAGCAGGCCGAACAGCAGCGCCCGGGCCACCCGATGCTCAGCTAGAGGCCCTGTGGAACGAGGCTCGGCACGCCCAGGCCTTGCCGCCAGGCATGGCAGCAGGCATGGCGCCGCCGGACGCAGCAGCAGCGGCGCATTTCCGCGAGTTTGAGCAGATCTTTGGCGGCATGTCGCTGGATGGTGGCGCTGCTTCTGCCAGTGGCGATGCTGCCATGCAGCCGCCTGCAAGTGAGTCGATTGTTGGGATTCCTGTGAAGGATTGGATGTTCTGGGTCTTGTATTGCGTGCCAACTTGTGCTCGTGCCTATCAGTTTTGTTCCGAAACCTGTAGCAGAGGGTTCTCCTTTCTCTCTCCCTCTGCTCTCCCTTCCACTCCCCTCCTCTTCCCACCCTCTCCACCCTCGTACCTGTCATCCATATTCCCCATGTCTGTTTTCCCCAGTTCCCATTTCCCCCAATTCTCCTTCCCCCATCACCTCATCCCTATCCAGCTTCCCACCATACTCCATCAACCCATCCCCTATCTCCCCATCTCCGCATCTTCCCACCCCCATTCCCACCCGCCATCCCCCAATTCTCCCACCTCGCCATCCCTCCCGCCAGTCCCCGGGCTGCCCCCCCAGCAGCAGCAGGCAGTGCGCGCACTACTACACTCCTTCCTCTCCTCCACACAAGCGGGCGTGCCCCTCCCCGCACACCCCCACGCGCCCCTGCCCCCCCTGGCGCACCTCTCCCCCGCGGACCGCGCGCGCATCCGCAACCGCTCCTCCATCCTCGCCCGCCACGTGTTTGCACAGCAGGGGGGGGCGGGCGCGCAGGGGGAGGGCTTCGCCTCTGCGCAGGTGGCCGCGCTGCTGCGCTCCCTGGGCATAGAGGACGTGGGGGAGGGCGCAGGGGGCGCGGAGGGCGCGGGGGGCGCGCTCATGGGCGCGCCTGGCCCGCTGGGGGGCAGGTTCCGCGAGTTTGAGGACTTTTGGAAGGATGCAGGGGAGGTGGCGGGTGGGGGGGGGATGGTGGCGGGTGCGGGCGGAGGGGGGGGCGCAGGGGGATGGGTGGGGGAGTTTGAGGCGCAGCAGCAGCAGAGGTTGCGGGAGGAAGGGGGGGAGAGTAGCAGCACCGGCTGGGCGGACGAATTTGCTGAGGTGGGACAGGAGAAGAGCCGTGAGGGCAGGATGTGGGTGTGGGTGCGGGTGTGAGGTGGGGTGTGCGGTGGGGTGTGTGGTGGGGTGTGTGGTGGGGTGTGCGGGTGGGTGTGCGGTGGGGTGTGCGGTAGGGTATGGATGTGAGGCTTGGTGTGGGTGTGTGGTGGTACTCTCATATGTGCAGCTCTCTCTTTCCGCAGACTTGCTCTTCCCGTCCTCCTTCTTGCCATGCTCTTTCTGTTGCTGTCGTATCCCCATCCCGTCTCCCTATCCCCATTCCCCTTCCCCTTCCCCCTTCCTCCTGCCCCCATCTCTCTGTCCTTTTTTTTCTTTGCCTGCATGTCCCCAATGCCACCCTTCTACCCCTATCCTTCCTCCCTGATCTGTCAACCTCCAACTCCTTGTGTGCATTCCACTGCGCTCATCCACTTTCGTCCATCCCCCATTGCCCTCTCCCTGTCTTTCCCCCCTCTCCCTGTCTTTCCCCCCTCTCCCTGTCTGCCCCCCCTCTCCCTGTCTGTCCCCCCTCTCCCTGTCTGTCCCCCCTCTCCCTGTCTGCCCCCCCGTCCCTCTCTATCCATCCTATCCCTTGTTGACCGTCTTTATCTGGTGGCCCCTCCCAGGACTGGCAGCAGCAGCAGCGCGTGAGGGAGGAGGCGAGGGCAGGGGGGCCACGCAGCGAGGCGGAGAGGGTGGCAGCGAGGCAGCAGACACAACGCATCGTGGACACACTCGCGCAGGACCCCAACCCCAAGTTCCAGGTAAGCCTTTTCTCCCCTGCCTCGTGCTACGAGAGTTAGGGATTCCAACCGTGAGTTCCAGGTGAGTTCTGCCCACCGTCCCCTCGCCCGCGCAGTGAAGCGGAGAGGGTGGCAGCGGGCTGCAGACACAGCGCATCGTGGACACACTCGCCCAGGACCCCAACCCCAAGTTCCAGGTAGGGCATTTTCTTGCCTGCATCCAATCTTGAGCGGGTGGGGATGCCAATCTCCAGTCTTGCAATCTGGCTTTCCACCATTTAGCTCATGACTGATGGCTGATTGCTGATGGCTGATAGCATAAGGGTTGTTGGGTCTCCCTTCTTCCCCCCTCCTCTGTCCCTTCACGCCTCCACCCACAGCAATGCAAGTTCCTGCAGTTTGTGTCGAAGATGAGTCGCGGCGAGCTGATAGCTGATAGCATAGGGAGTTTGGTTGTCAGTCTTTCCCCGTCCCCCCTCTCCCCCCCCCCCTTTCCCCCCCCAGCAATCCAAGTTCCTGCAGTTTGTGTCCAAGATGAGTCGCGGTGAGCTGATAGCCGAGGAAGGCGGAGTGAGGGAGGTGTCGCCTGCAGAAGCAGCGGCGGCGGCAGCAGCGGAGCAGTGGGCGAGCGAGTTTGAGAACCTTCACCAGCACGAGCACGTGCACTCGCATGCCATCAAGGCTGATGCTGATTGGGCCACTGAGTTCGCTGCCCGGGTAAGTTGCTGTGAATGGAGGGGTCGTGGTAGTGCAGGGAGAGGGGAGTGCTGGGTAGTTTGCGCAAGCAGTGGGCGAGCGAGTTTGAGAACCTGCACCAGGACGAGCACGTGCACTCGCATGCCATTAAGGTTGATGCTGATTGGGCCATTGAGTTAGCTGCCTGGGTAAGACGCTTGACAGGGCTGGATGTGGGTTGTGAGGATTTCTTAGGGTGACTTAAGTAGGCTGGGCCATGGAGGTTTCCCTCTCCATCATCCCGCCTCACTTCCCCTGCTCATCTGCGCCCATCCCATGGCAGAACGAGTCATCAACGTCGCTGGATTCAAGGGACTGGGCGGACGAGTTTGCACAGCAGATGGCACACGCACACCCTCATGGGCACACACACGCGGAGGGCGAGGGCGTGGTGGAGGACGGCGATCCCAGCGCATGGCTCGAGTCGTACGAGCGGTATGCATGCTCTCTTCCCCGTAGTGCCTGGTCACCATAGCACCCACACACCCACATCTACACCCCCACGCACGGGCACACACACGCGGAGGGCGAGGGCTTGGTGGAGGATGGCGACCCCAGCGCATGGCTCGATCGAGTCGTGCGAGCGGTATGCATGCTCTCATCCCCATAGCGCCTCATCACCATGGTACCTCATTACCATTCCGCCTCATTACCATTACCATTACCATTCCGCCTCATTACCATTACCATTCCGCCTCATTACCATTACCATTCCGCCTCATTACCTTTAGCATTCTGCCTCTTTACCATTACCATTTCGCCTCATTACCATTACCATTCCGCCTCATTACCATTACCATTCCGCCTCATTACCATTACCATTCTGACTCATGACCATTACTATTCCGCTCATTACCTTTAGCATTCTGCCTCCTTACCATTACCATTCCGCCCGTTCCGCCTCATTACCATTACCATTCCGCCTCATTACCATATCGCCGTCTGCCATGCCATTCCCTTCCTTGCTGGCAGTCACAACTTTCCTCTGCTCTCTTCCTTATTCTTCCCCACCTCCCTCCTTCAATCCCTACACCCAGGTATGTGGAGGACCAGGCGCGGGACGAGCAGCAGCAGCAGGTGGATTGAGGGCTCTTTCCATTCGGTTTCTCAACTCTTCCTCCTCCCCTGCCCCTCCCCTCTCTCCGCCCCCTTCTCCCCCGCTCCCTCCAGCTACGTGGAGGAGCAGTTGAGGGACGAGCAGCAGAGGAGGGCGGAGTCATCCTCATCGCGCTGGCCCTACGCCTTTGCCGATAAGAACCCCTACGTGGGCCACCCCCATCCCTTCCAGCAGGGGCAGGACCTCTTCAGGCGGTGAGTGCCGCGTGCTGCACACTTGCCTTAGCATCGTTGTGTGTGCGAGCCCCTGCAGTCTGTACGCCAAGGAGAAGGTGGGGCGGTGTGGGGTGAGAGTTGTTGGTGAGGCTTGCTCTCCCTTAAATGGCAACTTGTGCGTGCATGATGCATGGGCATGCTCACTCGCTCTCTTCCCCGCATCCCAATGTGCCCGTGGCGTGCATACGGTCTGCATCCATGCATCTGTGTGCGTGCGTACTGTGTGCATGCATGCGTGCATGTGCATGTGACCCGTGCCACATGCGGCCCCCCCTTCCCCCCCCTCCCCCTCCCCCGCAGAGGGCTATAAAGTGAGGCGATACTGGCGTTGGAGGAGGAAGTTTTGCGCAACGAGGGCAACGCTGAGTCCTGCATGATGCATTGCCATACTCTTTGCGAATCCTCCCTCCCCTTTCCCCACATACACAGGGGGCTGCTCAGTGAGGCGATACTGGCATTGGAGGCGGAAGTTTTGCGCAACGAGGGCAACGCCGAGGCGTGGCGCCTGCTGGGCGTGTCACACGCTGAAAACGACGACGATAGACAGGTGGGTTGCTCGTGCTCGGAGGAGCACAGGTTGCACGCACATGGGCTCCTCAGCATCGCCCAGTCACTGTGGGACCTGTCTATGAGAGATGAGGTGGAGGCGGGCAAGAGACATAATCATCCCCATGGCATCCCCATGGCATCCCCATGCCATCCCCATGCCATCCCCATGCCATCCCCATGCCATCCCCATGCCATCCCCATGCCATCCCCATGCCATCCCCATGCCATCCCCATGCCATCCCCATGCCATCCCCGTGCCATCCCCGTGCCATCCCCATGCCATCCCCATGCCATCCCCGTGCCATCCCCATGCCATCCCCATGCCATCCCCATGTCATCCCCATGCCATCCCCGTGCCATCCCCATGCCATCCCCGTGCCATCCCCGTGCCATCCCCATGCCATCCCCGTGCCATCCCCGTGCCATCCCCATGCCATCCCCGTGCCATCCCCATGCCATCCCCATGCCATCCCCATGCCATCCCCATGCCATCCCCGTGCCATCCCCGTGCCATCCCCATGCCATCCCCGTGCCATCCCCGTGCCATCCCCATGCCATCCCCGTGCCATCCCCGTGCCATCCCCATGCCATCCCCGTGCCATCCCCGTGCCATCCCCATGCCATCCCCGTGCCATCCCCGTGCCATCCCCATGCCATCCCCGTGCCATCCCCGTGCCATCCCCATGCCATCCCCGTGCCATCCCCGTGCCATCCCCATGCCATCCCCGTGCCATCCCCGTGCCATCCCCATGCCATCCCCGTGCCATCCCCCATGCGCTCATGCTCGCAGGCCATAGCAGCCATGACGCGAGCGCGGGACGCCGATCCCACCAACCTGGATGTGCTCCTCGCCCTGGGCGTCAGCCACACCAACGGTCAGTCATTGTGTGTCATGTCATGCGACCCACGCACCCCTTTTTGTTGGCTCATGGCCCAGAAAGGCATGTGCTGGACGTGCTGCTCGCCCTGGGCGTCAGCCACACCAACGGTCAGTCACGCTCGTGTCTGTCAGCCACACACTCATCGCTGTACGTTCACTTACGGGCGAGGAAGGTCTTCGCGCAAGTGTCCATATCAAACACCATCCTCTCCTCCTCCTTGTCCCCGTGTTTTGGCTCTTCCCTGCCTGCCCTCCCCTAACATCAGTCACATCTCACCATAGTGCGATGCCATTGCGCCTACCTGCACCATTCACACGTTCATCCCACTCACGTATCTTTCGCCCCCTCCAATCCTTCTCGCAAACGCTGTTTCCTCTTGCTGCCGCCATCAGAGCTGGAGCAAGGAGAGGCGCTGTACCACCTGCGCAGCAGGCTGCAGACTAGTAACACAGCTGAGCGTGCTAGCAACGCAGCTGAGCGTGCTAGCAACGCAGCAGAGCGTGCTAGCAACGCAGCTGAGCGTGCTAGCAACGCAGCAGAGCGTGCTAGCAACGCAGCAGAGCGTGCTAGCAACGCAGCAGAGCGTGCTAGCAACGCAGCTGAGCGTGCTAGCAACGCAGCAGAGCGTGCTAGCAACGCAGCAGAGCGTGCTAGCAACGCAGCAGAGCGTGCTAGCAACGCAGCTGAGCGTGCTAGCAACGCAGCAGAGCGTGCTAGCAACGCAGCAGAGCGTGCTAGCAACGCTGCAGAGCGTGCTAGCAACGCAGCAGAGCGTGCTAGCAACGCTGCAGAGCGTGCTAGCAACGCAGCAGAGCGTGCTAGCAACGCAGCAGAGCGTGCTAGCAACGCAGCAGAGCGTGCTAGCAACGCAGCATTGCGTGCTAGCAACGCAGCAGAGCGTGCTAGCAACGCAGCAGAGCGTGCTAGCAACGCAGCAGAGCGTGCGAGCAACTCAGCAGAGCGTGCTAGCAACGCAGCAGAGCGTGCTAGCAACGCAGCATTGCGTGCTAGCAACGCAGCATTGCGTGCTAGCAACGCAGCAGAGCGTGCTAGCAACGCAGCAGAGCGTGCTAGCAACGCAGCAGAGCGTGCTAGCAACGCAGCAGAGCGTGCTAGCAACGCAGCAGAGCGTGCTAGCAACGCAGCAGAGCGTGCTAGCAACGCAGCAGAGCGTGCTAGCAACGCAGCAGAGCGTGCTAGCAACGCAGCAGAGCGTGCTAGCAACGCAGCAGAGCGTGCTAGCAACGCAGCAGAGCGTGCTAGCAACGCAGCAGAGCGTGCTAGCAACGCAGCAGAGCGTGCTAGCAACGCAGCAGAGCGTGCTAGCAACGCAGCAGAGCGTGCTAGCAACGCAGCAGAGCGTGCTAGCAACGCAGCAGAGCGTGCTAGCAACGCAGCAGAGCGTGCTAGCAACGCAGCAGAGCGTGCTAGCAACGCAGCAGAGCGTGCTAGCAACGCAGCTGAGCGTGCTAGCAACGCAGCTGAGCGTGCTAGCAACGCAGCTGAGCGTGCTAGCAACGCAGCATTGCGTGCTAGAATCGCAGCAGAGCGTGCTAGCAACGCAGCATTGCGTGCTAGAAACGCAGCTGAGCGTGCTAGCAACGCAGCTGAGCGTGCTAGCAACGCAGCAGAGCGTGCTAGCAACGCAGCAGAGCGTGCTAGCAACGCAGCAGAGCGTGCGAGCAACACAGCCGAGCGTGCTAGCAACGCAGCAGAGCGTGCTAGCAACGCAGCAGAGCGTGCTAGCAACGCAGCAGAGCGTGCTAGCAACGCAGCTGAGCGTGCTAGCAACGCAGCTGAGCGTGCTAGCAACGCAGCAGAGCGTGCTAGCAACGCAGCAGAGCGTGCTAGCAACGCAGCAGAGCGTGCTAGCAACGCAGCAGAGCGTGCTAGCAACGCAGCAGAGCGTGCTAGCAACGCAGCAGAGCGTGCTAGCAACGCAGCAGAGCGTGCTAGCAACGCAGCAGAGCGTGCTAGCAACGCAGCTGAGCGTGCTAGCAACGCAGCAGAGCGTGCTAGCAACGCAGCAGAGCGTGCTAGCAACGCAGCAGAGCGTGCTAGCAACGCAGCAGAGCGTGCTAGCAACGCAGCAGAGCGTGCTAGCAACGCAGCAGAGCGTGCTAGCAACGCAGCAGAGCGTGCTAGCAACGCAGCAGAGCGTGCTAGCAACGCAGCTGAGCGTGCTAGCAACGCAGCAGAGCGTGCTAGCAACGCAGCAGAGCGTGCTAGCAACGCAGCAGAGCGTGCTAGCAACGCAGCAGAGCGTGCTAGCAACGCAGCAGAGCGTGCTAGCAACGCAGCAGAGCGTGCTAGCAACGCAGCAGAGCGTGCTAGCAACGCAGCAGAGCGTGCTAGCAACGCAGCAGAGCGTGCTAGCAACGCAGCAGAGCGTGCTAGCAACGCAGCAGAGCGTGCTAGCAACGCAGCAGAGCGTGCTAGCAACGCAGCAGAGCGTGCTAGCAACGCAGCAGAGCGTGCTAGCAACGCAGCAGAGCGTGCTAGCAACGCAGCTGAGCGTGCTAGCAACGCAGCTGAGCGTGCTAGCAACGCAGCTGAGCGTGCTAGCAACGCAGCAGAGCGTGCTAGCAACGCAGCAGAGCGTGCTAGCAACGCAGCAGAGCGTGCTAGCAACGCAGCAGAGCGTGCTAGCAACGCAGCTGAGTGGGCTAGCAACGCAGCTGAGCGTGCTAGCAACGCAGCTGAGCGTGCTAGCAACGCAGCAGAGCGTGCTAGCAACGCAGCAGAGCGTGCTAGCAACGCAGCAGAGCGTGCTAGCAACGCAGCTGAGCGTGCTAGCAACGCAGCTGAGCGTGCTAGCAACGCAGCAGAGCGTGCTAGCAACGCAGCAGAGCGTGCTAGCAACGCAGCAGAGCGTGCTAGCAACGCAGCAGAGCGTGCTAGCAACGCAGCAGAGCGTGCTAGCAACGCAGCAGAGCGTGCTAGCAACGCAGCAGAGCGTGCTAGCAACGCAGCTGAGCGTGCTAGCAACGCAGCTGAGCGTGCTAGCAACGCAGCAGAGCGTGCTAGCAACGCAGCAGAGCGTGCTAGCAACGCAGCTGAGCGTGCTAGCAACGCAGCTGAGCGTGCTAGCAACGCAGCTGAGCGTGCTAGCAACGCAGCAGAGCGTGCTAGCAACGCAGCAGAGCGTGCTAGCAACGCAGCAGAGCGTGCTAGCAACGCAGCTGAGCGTGCTAGCAACGCAGCAGAGCGTGCTAGCAACGCAGCAGAGCGTGCTAGCAACGCAGCAGAGCGTGCTAGCAACGCAGCAGAGCGTGCTAGCAACGCAGCAGAGCGTGCTAGCAACGCAGCTGAGCGTGCTAGCAACGCAGCAGAGCGTGCTAGCAACGCAGCAGAGCGTGCTAGCAACGCAGCAGAGCGTGCTAGCAACGCAGCAGAGCGTGCTAGCAACGCAGCAGAGCGTGCTAGCAACGCAGCAGAGCGTGCTAGCAACGCAGCAGAGCGTGCTAGCAACGCAGCAGAGCGTGCTAGCAACGCAGCAGAGCGTGCTAGCAACGCAGCAGAGCGTGCTAGCAACGCAGCTGAGCGTGCTAGCAACGCAGCTGAGCGTGCTAGCAACGCTGCAGAGCGTGCTAGCAACGCTGCAGAGCGTGCTAGCAACGCAGCAGAGCGTGCTAGCAACGCAGCTGAGCGTGCTAGCAACGCAGCTGAGCGTGCTAGCAACGCAGCTGAGCGTGCTAGCAACGCAGCTGAGCGTGCTAGCAACGCAGCTGAGCGTGCTAGCAACGCAGCAGAGCGTGCTAGCAACGCAGCAGAGCGTGCTAGCAACGCAGCAGAGCGTGCTAGCAACGCAGCAGAGCGTGCTAGCAACGCAGCAGAGCGTGCTAGCAACGCAGCAGAGCGTGCTAGCAACGCAGCAGAGCGTGCTAGCAACGCAGCAGAGCGTGCTAGCAACGCAGCAGAGCGTGCTAGCAACGCAGCTGAGCGTGCTAGCAACGCAGCTGAGCGTGCTAGCAACGCAGCTGAGCGTGCTAGCAACGCAGCTGGGCGTGCTAGCAACGCAGCAGAGCGTGCTAGCAACGCTGCTGAGCGTGCTAGCAACGCTGCTGAGCGTGCTAGCAACGCAGCAGAGCGTGCTAGCAACGCAGCAGAGCGTGCTAGCAACGCAGCAGAGCGTGCTAGCAACGCAGCAGAGCGTGCTAGCAACGCAGCAGAGCGTGCTAGCAACGCAGCAGAGCGTGCTAGCAACGCAGCAGAGCGTGCTAGCAACGCAGCAGAGCGTGCTAGCAACGCAGCAGAGCGTGCTAGCAACGCAGCTGAGCGTGCTAGCAACGCAGCTGAGCGTGCTAGCAACGCAGCTGAGCGTGCTAGCAACGCAGCTGGGCGTGCTAGCAACGCAGCAGAGGTGCTAGCAACGCAGCAGAGCGTGCTAGCAACGCAGCTGAGCGTGCTAGCAACGCTGCTGAGCGTGCTAGCAACGCAGCAGAGCGTGCTAGCAACGCAGCAGAGCGTGCTAGCAACGCAGCAGAGCGTGCTAGCAACGCAGCAGAGCGTGCTAGCAACGCAGCAGAGCGTGCTAGCAACGCAGCAGAGCGTGCTAGCAACGCAGCAGAGCGTGCTAGCAACGCAGCAGAGCGTGCTAGCAACGCAGCAGAGCGTGCTAGCAACGCAGCTGAGCGTGCTAGCAACGCAGCTGAGCGTGCTAGCAACGCAGCAGAGCGTGCTAGCAACGCAGCAGAGCGTGCTAGCAACGCAGCAGAGCGTGCTAGCAACGCAGCAGAGCGTGCTAGCAACGCAGCAGAGCGTGCTAGCAACGCTGCAGAGCGTGCTAGCAACGCAGCAGAGCGTGCTAGCAACGCAGCAGAGCGTGCTAGCAACGCAGCAGAGCGTGCTAGCAACGCAGCAGAGCGTGCTAGCAACGCAGCAGAGCGTGCTAGCAACGCAGCAGAGCGTGCTAGCAACGCAGCAGAGCGTGCTAGCAACGCAGCAGAGCGTGCTAGCAACGCAGCAGAGCGTGCTAGCAACGCAGCTGAGCGTGCTAGCAACGCAGCTGAGCGTGCTAGCAACGCTGCTGAGCGTGCTAGCAACGCAGCAGAGCGTGCTAGCAACGCAGCAGAGCGTGCTAGCAACGCAGCAGAGCGTGCTAGCAACGCAGCAGAGCGTGCTAGCAACGCAGCTGAGCGTGCTAGCAACGCAGCTGAGCGTGCTAGCAACGCAGCAGAGCGTGCTAGCAACGCAGCAGAGCGTGCTAGCAACGCAGCAGAGCGTGCTAGCAACGCAGCAGAGCGTGCTAGCAACGCAGCAGAGCGTGCTAGCAACGCAGCAGAGCGTGCTAGCAACGCAGCAGAGCGTGCTAGCAACGCAGCAGAGCGTGCTAGCAACGCAGCAGAGCGTGCTAGCAACGCAGCAGAGCGTGCTAGCAACGCAGCAGAGCGTGCTAGCAACGCAGCAGAGCGTGCTAGCAACGCAGCAGAGCGTGCTAGCAACGCAGCAGAGCGTGCTAGCAACGCAGCAGAGCGTGCTAGCAACGCAGCAGAGCGTGCTAGCAACGCAGCTGAGCGTGCTAGCAACGCAGCTGAGCGTGCTAGCAACGCAGCTGAGCGTGCTAGCAACGCAGCAGAGCGTGCTAGCAACGCAGCAGAGCGTGCTAGCAACGCAGCAGAGCGTGCTAGCAACGCAGCTGAGCGTGCTAGCAACGCAGCTGAGCGTGCTAGCAACGCAGCTGAGCGTGCTAGCAACGCAGCAGAGCGTGCTAGCAACGCAGCTGAGCGTGCTAGCAACGCAGCAGAGCGTGCTAGCAACGCAGCAGAGCGTGCTAGCTGTTAGAATCTATCAGCTCTTAGTAACCTGCATAGATGTAACCTGCATAGATGTTATAGGATAGGCTAGAGATAAGCACCCAAACTTAGTTTGGGTGTTCAAGCAGGGGTTACCCAATTTGTAGGTTGGAAACCCAACCTTGGTCCAATTATTGGACCCCAAAGGTTGGGTTGGGTAGAATTATTGGTTCACACCAATAATGTTGGCCCAACCCCAACTTGGCCAACATTATTGGACCCCACCAATAATTCCCCAACCCAACCTCATGGGTGGGGTCCAATAATGGTCACCTAGGCTAGGATCCAACCCATTCCCTATGTAAACCCCCATTCTCCTCAATTCAACAACAACTTCTCTTCCAACTTTTATTCTCACACTAGCAACGCAGCTGAGCGTGCTAGCAACGCAGCTGAGCGTGCTAGCGTGCTAGCAACGCAGCAGAGCGTGCTAGCAACGCAGCAGAGCGTGCTAGCAACGCAGCTGAGCGTGCTAGCAACGCAGCAGAGCGTGCTAGCAACGCAGCAGAGCGTGCTAGCAACGCAGCAGAGCGTGCTAGCAACGCAGCTGAGCGTGCTAGCAACGCAGCTGAGCGTGCTAGCAACGCAGCTGAGCGTGCTAGCAACGCAGCCGAGCGTGCTAGCAACGCAGCTGAGCGTGCTAGCAACGCAGCTGAGCGTGCTAGCAACGCTGCTGAGCGTGCTAGCAACGCAGCAGAGCGTGCTAGCAACGCAGCAGAGCGTGCTAGCAACGCAGCAGAGCGTGCTAGCAACGCAGCAGAGCGTGCTAGCAACGCAGCTGAGCGTGCTAGCAACGCAGCTGAGCGTGCTAGCAACGCAGCAGAGCGTGCTAGCAACGCAGCTGAGCGTGCTAGCAACGCAGCAGAGCGTGCTAGCAACGCAGCAGAGCGTGCTAGCAACGCAGCAGAGCGTGCTAGCAACGCAGCAGAGCGTGCTAGCAACGCAGCAGAGCGTGCCAGCAGAGCGTGCTAGCAACGCCGCTGAGCGTGCTAGCAACGCAGCTGAGCGTGCTAGCAACGCAGCTGAGCGTGCTAGCAACGCTGCTGAGCGTGCTAGCAACGCTGCTGAGCGTGCTAGCAACGCTGCTGAGCGTGCTAGCAACGCAGCAGAGCGTGCTAGCAACGCAGCAGAGCGTGCTAGCAACGCAGCAGAGCGTGCTAGCAACGCAGCAGAGCGTGCTAGCAACGCAGCTGAGCGTGCTAGCAACGCAGCAGAGCGTGCTAGCAACGCAGCAGAGCGTGCTAGCAACGCAGCAGAGCGTGCTAGCAACGCAGCTGAGCGTGCTAGCAACGCAGCAGAGCGTGCTAGCAACGCAGCAGAGCGTGCTAGCAACGCAGCAGAGCGTGCTAGCAACGCAGCAGAGCGTGCTAGCAACGCAGCAGAGCGTGCTAGCAACGCAGCAGAGCGTGCTAGCAACGCAGCAGAGCGTGCTAGCAACGCAGCAGAGCGTGCTAGCAACGCAGCAGAGCGTGCTAGCAACGCTGCAGAGCGTGCTAGCAACGCAGCAGAGCGTGCTAGCAACGCAGCAGAGCGTGCTAGCAACGCAGCAGAGCGTGCTAGCAACGCAGCAGAGCGTGCTAGCAACGCAGCTGAGCGTGCTAGCAACGCTGCTGAGCGTGCTAGCAACGCAGCTGAGCGTGCTAGCAACGCAGCTGAGCGTGCTAGCAACGCTGCTGAGCGTGCTAGCAACGCAGCTGAGCGTGCTAGCAACGCAGCAGAGCGTGCTAGCAACGCAGCAGAGCGTGCTAGCAACGCAGCAGAGCGTGCTAGCAACGCAGCAGAGCGTGCTAGCAACGCTGCAGAGCGTGCTAGCAACGCTGCAGAGCGTGCTAGCAACGCAGCTGAGCGTGCTAGCAACGCAGCTGAGCGTGCTAGCAACGCAGCTGAGCGTGCTAGCAACGCAGCTGAGCGTGCTAGCAACGCAGCTGAGCGTGCTAGCAGCAGAGCGCTAGCAACGCAGCAGAGCGTGCTAGCAACGCAGCAGAGCGTGCTAGCAACGCAGCAGAGCGTGCTAGCAACGCAGCAGAGCGTGCTAGCAACGCAGCAGAGCGTGCTAGCAACGCAGCTGAGCGTGCTAGCAACGCAGCTGAGCGTGCTAGCAACGCAGCTGAGCGTGCTAGCAACGCAGCTGAGCGTGCTAGCAACGCAGCTGAGCGTGCTAGCAACGCAGCTGAGCGTGCTAGCAACGCAGCTGGGCGTGCTAGCAACGCAGCTGGGCGTGCTAGCAACGCAGCTGGGCGTGCGAGCGACGCAGCTGGGCGTGCTCGAATTTCCACACGTAGTGTAGCGCTGCCTGCAATTCTCGATCTCACCCCCATGCCACATCACTCCCTACTGCCTCCATTTAAAGAGCTGGAGCAGGCGGAGGCGCTGTACCACCTGCGCAGCTGGCTGCAGAACCACGTTAACACTTTCTACGCCCACTCCTGCACTCGTATGCTCTTTGCTGTGCCCGTTCCCTCCCCCCCCACCAGAGCTGGAGCAGGCGGAGACGCTGTACCATCTGCGCAGCTGGCTGCAGAACCACGTGAAACCTCTTCGTGCCTGCATCTTCCATTCTCACCCCTCTGCTGCACCACTCCCTACTACCATGCCCCCTCTGTTTTCCAGAGCTGGAGCAGGCAGAGGCGCTGTACCACCTGCGCAGCTGGCTGCAGAACCACGCCAAGTACAAGGCGCTTGTGCCGCCCTCTGGCCCCGCCTCCATGTCTCACTCCGATGTGCGTGCTCTACTCTCTCCTCTCCCAGATCTCGCTCCCCTCTCATCCCTCTCACTCCTCTCACCACTCCAAGTACAAGGCGCTTGTGCCGCCCTCCGGCCCCGCCTCCATGTTGCACTCCGATGTGCGTGCACCCCTCTCACCCCTCCCAGCCTTCTCAACCACCCACCTCTCCACCTCTCGTGCTCGCACCACACTTAAACTTTCTTGCTCCCTCCACCTCTTCTTGTTCCCTTGTGAGCCTAACCTCAATGTACCACATCCCATTCACACTTGTCCAGCTCACACACGAGTCCCCCGCCACCATCGTCAATATAAGCCGACTTTCAAACCACTCAACCTGCATCTCCCTTCCGCATATCTTTCGGCCCTACCCCTTTGTCTGTGTGTGTGTGCGGGCGGGTGGGTGTGAGTGTGAGTGTGCGTGTGTGTGTGTGTGTGTGTGTGTGTGTGTGGTGGAGAAGGGGGGGGGGGTGCGTGTGGGTGGGTCGTCGTGGGTGTGTGTGAACATGCATATCTGTGTGGCAGGTGGTGCAACTGTACACGGAGGCAGCTCGCATGGCTCCAGATGATGCCGACCTGCAGGTCAGGACAACCTTGCCATGCCATGCAATGCCATGCCATGCCATGCCATCCCTGACCTTCTATTGTGATCGTGTCTCCTTGTCATGCCGAGTAATGCCTTTTCTTTCCCCCCCTCATCAACCCTCCTCTTCTAAGCCAGGTGGTGCTGGGAGTGCTGTTCAACCTCTCCCACGAGTACGACCGCGCCAAGGCAGCCTTCCGCAGGGCCCTTGCGCTGCGCCCCTCCGACTACTCGCTCTGGAACAAGCTGGGCGCCACTCAGGCCAACAGTGCGCAGTCCGCTGAAGCGATTGAGGCGTATCAGAAGGTATGCATGCCCGCGGACAGTCTTGTTCGTGCATGCTGATGCACGCATGTTGAGGATTTGTGCAATTGTTTTCCTTGACTTCATTCGTGTTCTTTTTGTTACTGGGTGCTGTCCAGGCTTTGGATCTGAAGCCGAATTATGTTCGTGCATGGACAAACATGGGCATTGGATATGCCAACCAAGGGAAGTACGAGGAGTCGGCTCGCTATTATGTGCGTGCGATTGCGATGAATCCAACGGCAGAGAATGCGTGGCAGTACCTGAGAATCGCGTTAAGCTGCGCTGGAAAGGCGGAGCTACTCCCAGCTTGTGATGCCCATGATGTGGATGCACTTCAGAGGGAGTACCCGTTGTAATTGATTAATGCCACCAGATCGTTAATATCCAGAAGAGTTACGTATGTGTACATGGTTGTTCAGGAAACACTAGCCTTTTTGATAAGTACACGCTGTCTTGGAGCGGATGGGGGCATCCGTGATAGTGACGAATTGAATTCTGACCACAAAATGCACTGGCCAAGGACTGGATGACAAGTCAGAGCTCACCGACATCGGTCAGCTGTTTCAACCAGTCTCCTGCCTACCTTCAGCCACATGAATTCAGTTCGCCTGACACTCACACCAAGGTCCAATCTGTTCAAATTACACGTACGACAAATCGTTGACGACCTCAACGGTGCGCTTTGCTCCAATTCGTGACAGATACTGTATTCGCTTGTCAGGGAAGGCACCTTGGGATTGGAACTGGAAATGACGTTCACTTTTTCCGTCAAGTTGAGGCGGGAGGGTGGACCCGCCACAAAAGTCGGCGTTCCTGGCTGAGGAACTCGACGGATCGTTGATTGGTAGACGCGTAACTGAGCCCCAGGCGTCCAGCCACTCCCTTTCCGCCTTTTAGAATCTGAACAGCTCCAACAGTGCGGGGAGAGACTGAACGTCGATCCCTTTCAAGAACCACCAACCACATTTCATGCGACCATCAAGCCTGAAAATGAGGCACGCGCATCTCGAAGCTGAGCTTGGTGGTTCGTCAAGCTCAGGCTAAAGGCTTGGTAATGGTTGGGTCTGACAAGTTCCAGAAGTGCTCTTCAACAATTTGTCCAATCGGCCTGGCGGACTTATCGACAATGGAGCATGATTGGCTTCTGTAACATGAACCCGAACCAAATTATGCGGCTTGCTGGTTATACAGATAGGCTTGGTTGGAGGCACAAATGATGGGGATTTGGTGCGAGGGGGCCATGGCCCATGATTATCGTGTGTCATGTCTGACATAGGGCCCTGGATGTCCAGGAGAAGGAGCTGCTTGGTTCGGAACCAAACCGGCGAAACACAATCTGGGCCTTATGTGCGTACATTAGCACGACTCCAGCACAGCAGCCAGTCAGATAAAATGGGAAGACACAGGAGTATCTGCTAACATTGAGGGAAGCCAGCGAATTTGTGGAAGGTTTCAGCTGGCGATATTTCACGTGCTTGCTGACTGAAATCCCTGTTCGGAGATTCAGGACCCCATTTCAGAAGAACAAAGTGAGAATCTCTGCCTTTATACCGTAAGGTTAGGCGCCAGAAATCTAGTTTTCTGAGCGGTGTCTTGTTGAGACTAAAGCTGGAGCTCAATGAGTCTACTCGTTCAGCCACCGTCACCTGTAACTGGAATTGGAATGGCGCCTGTTCAACAGATGGACCAGAAGTTTGAGCACCAAGCTGTGAAGATTTCATGTAGTCAATCCTCCCCTCAGTCTCAAACTTTGCCTGTGTTAGTCTCCAGTGACGTCCCTGCAGTTTCTGGAGAGACCATCCACAGCTCTGCGCTTGTCTGCAACGCTGAAAGCAATCCGAGGGAGCTGAAGCCCATTATTGATGGCAAAATGCAAAACTCCCCGCAACTGATCGCATGCCAGCCGCAATTTGCTCTAACCTCTGACCATCACCAGTCGCTGGCAACCCCGAAGCTCGACGATTCTCCACTGTCTGCAGACTACTCTCCTTCTTCAACACCCAGGACGCCAGGCTCCTCCAGCTCGTTTCGGTGCTCGCCTGTACGGAAGCTTCCCGCTCTCTCACCTATCGCCGAAGTCCGCTCTCCACACATATTGGGAGCTCCAGTGTCTCCTCCACCTCTCACAACCCCTGTCTTCTCATCAATCCCGCCGCTGACAAACATTAGCCCTGATGGTCAAGCTGGCTCGCCAGACTCAGCCGTGTCTGCAGGTAGATTTCTCATCATCTTCTTTTTAAGGTTGTAAGCTAAAGGCTCGGCCATGGCTAGGTGCTCTTTTCGTCTTCCAAGGTCTGACCTTCTGTTGTCTGATGAATCATGCAGATCCTAACGCAGGCCCTTTCACAATAAGCCAGTGGCAACAACTGGAGAAACAAGCTTTGATCTTTAAATATATCGTATCTGGTGTTTCTCCTCCACAAGATCTTGTTGCATCACTATACGCATCCCCTGATACCTCCAAAAGACCTCGGGAAAGCGAGCGAGGTAATAACTAAATCTCAGTAAACTTGACTTCAGAATTACGCTGTCTTCTACAGAAATCTCATGCGCATGACGTGTCTTTTTAACAGGCGAGTGGATGCACCCGATGAGGCTTGACTTGGAGCCTGACAGGTGTCGTCGTACTGATGGGAAGAAGTGGCGGTGTTCTCGAGAGGTACGTAATGAACTCCTTACTTCACCTCCATAAACGCGCCGTCAGTATTCACGTGCATGCCTGATTTAGCTAATCTGCTTGATTATGTCTGCAGGCCGTCAAAGATCAGAAGTATTGTGACCGTCACATGCATAGAGGGAGAAACAGGTCGCGGAAGACAAATGAAAACTGCACTGCAGGCTCTAATGCATCCATTGCTGCTGCGTCGTCCGATGGTCCTGCGTCAGAAGTAGCAGGCGGAATCAACGCTGCGACAAGCAGCATCGTTGAGAGTGCTATCACGCAGACAAGGCATATCGATGAGCATGCAGTCGTTTCTGCCTCGGAGGGCAAGAATGACTCAAGATGCGAATCAAGTGCTCAAATGGGAGAACGATCAGCTCTACCACCTCTCACGTTACCTCCCCCAGTTCATCCAATGGGCGCAGCACAAGTGGAACCATCTTCGGGACTCAACTCGTAAGACATTTACTTACCGTTCATAAGCTTAATGATGACCTCCTCGTCCAGTGTCTTACATATTCATCGCTCCGTTTTGCGCAGGCGAGCCTCTGCAGCATCAACATGGCAGACGAATCCAACCACTTTCCAGTCGCAAGCGCAGCAAGAGCAGCACATGATGCAACATCCACCTCAAGACCAGCAGGCTGTGCCTCATTCTGGAGGCATGAATCAAAGCATTAACTGCAGCACTTCCAGTCGCGTTCAGCAATATCAGCTGAGTGGCAACCTTGGTCCTCGGTTCACCTCCTCCTTCCAGCCTGGGCAGTCGCTGCAAGTTGAGAATACCACGTCTGGAACCCCTTCAACAACCAAATCCCTTGGTGTCAGCTCGAGCATCGTGGGTTTGAACAGCGGTCCTACGCAGTCTGGCAACCATGGGACAGCAGGCGGACAACTCCAGCCTGGACACTACCAGATTCAGCATACCCCAAGAGCTGCTATATGGGAGAGGGATGGAGATGATGATACCCCTGGAAGCAGTTCAAGAGTCCCACTTCTTCGTCTGCCAAACTTGTTGCAGGTAAATTGCAATCCAAACTCAGACTCCCAACAAATTCATGGCACATATTGCAGGACCTCAGCTAATGCTATTCGTGAGTTTCGTTTTATGTGTATCATCCCATCAGAGGTCGGCGTCATTACAGATTGCTTCATCTTATTCTGACAAGTCACACGCGGGCCATCACCTGAGCTACGCTCCAGCTCCTGTGGTTACGAACTCTTCGAGTCATCCTGCTTCAACTCCTGTGCCGGGTATCTCTACCAGTCGTCCTGCCTTCCTCACGAGATGCAGCTCTGTCCCTGAGCCTCGATATTCCCGTGCTGGAGGGATGATGCGAAGCCATTCAATATCTGAGGCTCCTGGTAAGGTGGCCCATGCCATCAGCTCTTCATACCAGAGCCCTGTCGACCATTCGCGACAGGTTCATGAAGCTTACCAGCAGCAGCCACAGGTTCACGCTGCTGATGCACGCCAGTTTCAGCCACATCAGCCACAGCAGCAGCAGCAGCAGCAGCAGTTCCAGCAGCATCAAGGACAGCTGCATCAACATCAACAGCAACGGCAGCAACAGTCACAACAACAACCCCAGCAGCAGAACCAGCTGCAACAGCAGCAGCATCAGAATCAGTATCAGCAGGAGTTTCAACAGAGTCAGTACCAACAGCAAGGTCAATACAACCAATACCAACAACAGCCTCAATCGCTTCAACACAAAGCTCAGCAGCAGCAGCAAACCTCTAACCAACACTATCAGCAATACCAGCAAAGCCCACAACAGCAGCAACAGTCATCACAGCCACCGCTACTTCAGCAAACACTGCAGCCCCAGCAGCCAATGCCACCACAGCATCAACAGCAGCAGAATACTCAACCTCAAGTGCAGCAGCAGTACCAGCAGCAGCATCCAAATCAACTGCAAGAGATGCCAGAGTATCAGCTTTCCCAGCAAGACAACATTTTCCAGGACCAACAACAGGGCCATTTGCAGATGGAGTCGGTTGACATCTTCTTGAATGTTGACAGGTGACCGATATGCTGTATGTTGCACATTTGATGAGGGTCGCATTTTGCTAGCAGATGGATGTAGTGACTTTCACGCTTGTTTGTTTGTTGAAGAAAGTTAGAGTGTGCGTGAGGCTTAGTCACCATTCATAAACGTCAACTCCGTATATTAGATGCCGTCAGACATGGTTTTTAACAGTAGTTGGATAAGTTTTGCTACTAATGAGGAGCTATATTAAGAGGTGTTATGCTTGTATATCACCTGTTATTAGTTGTTCACTTGTATATCACGTGTATTTGTACGCGCACTCACACTAATGGATCGAAACGAATGCGTCTGGGGGTTTCTGCTTTCCCGAAACATTGAGCTTGGCCACGTCAGCGTCACCGCTCATCTGGGCCACACCTGCTCGTCACCTTGAACTCGTTCTCGTTCACCCTTACCTGCTGGTCCCTCCTCCCCAGAAAATATATGTTCGTCGCTTCTCCATAATCCCTAATTGGGAGCTCCGCAACTATTTGTTTTCTGTCAGTCTGTCGAGCCGCTGCTAAAACGCCATCTATATTATTCAGAATGGCGTGCATTCAGGCTGTCGCGTCTCTGCCATCAAGAGTCTCATTGACTCTTCCCGCTGCTCCCAGTGGCCAGCGTAGCGTCGTCGTCCGGCCAATCAGGAGCCAACGCCTGGTTGCTGTCTGCGCGGTAGGTCCTTATTCGCCGAGTTGGTCGCGTGATTAGAACGCAAAGTGACCCAGGATTCGTGATTGTACGTTCTTTATATGTAAGAGATCAATGCGGAGCTAATGTGACCTCCGTCACTGTCTAGTCGTCACGGAGCGTTGTTGCTAACCTCCATTGTCGCATGCCGCTTGTTGAGCTCATCTCAGGCTTCGCTAGATCGGCATTCCAGCCTTGTAGGCAAGAGTAGTAGTTGGTGCAGTTAGGCTGAGCCGCAATGCACACTTGCTGCCAGTTCGCCCTCCCTTGCGGCTGTCTTATCCATTACTACCATTGTCTTCCCCTTTGCTGCAGCGGTTTTATCTATAATGCTACTGTTTCATCCTCCGCGGCGACCGTCTTGTCGTCCACCTTTTACCCTATATTTAATCGTAGTTCCGTGGTGCTTCTTCTTATGAAGGCTGACCTCCAGCCCAACACTCCTTGTTCCTGACGACATTGTCACCAATCGGGCCAATGCCATTTTGTCTGGGTCCGAGAAAGCAGGCCACACTACCCTAGCGTCAGATCTGGCGACCACCCTTGCGACCATGCACTGGGTGCGTTCTTCCTTTTCCTCCTGCGTGTCCGCCTTCCCCCACCGCTCTGGCTCGCCTCTCTCTCCCCCTTTCCGCTCTCCGTCGTCCCCCGCAGGCTTGTTCCCCCAAGTCCACCAATGCCGCTCCCTCGCGTCGCCCCGCGTCCGCGCCGTTGCGCCTGCTCTCCGCGCCCGTGGCGGCGCTCCCCCTGGTGCTGGCGTTCGTGGAGGCGGAGCTGCCCAACGCCATCGACACATTCACCGCGCTCTCCGACTTTCACATCACCGAGCCCGCCTTCAAAGCTTTCTGTAAGCCGTCTTCGTGAAGCCGTGAAGGCCTTCTGTACGCTTTTGCACCCGCATGTTTTTTCTTTCCGTAAGCAAGTCGAAATTTTTACACTCCCCGTAGGACCATCCAAACCGTTGGTATGCCCGGACCCGTAGATGTGTCCAACCGAATAAGTATGACTAACCCCTCGACGAGAACCAGTCAAGCGTGCTCACTCGACTCGACTCGACTCGACTCGGCGTCCAACCGCTTACACCTACACGCCTGTTCCCATCCAAACAAACCGGAAAACGTTCGTATTCGGCTGGGATTTCCTGCTCTATTCTCTCCTGCTTTTAACTTCCAATCTCCATGTCTCCCCCCCTCCCCTTCCCCCCTCTCTTGTGCCTCCCCATCCCCTCCCCCCTGTGCTGTTTCCCCCCACCGTGCCATACCTCTCTGCGTGCAGACATGATCTTCACATGCGTCTTCTGCTGGGGTGCGCTCGTCTTCGGCTCCATGAACGTACGTGCGCGCTCCCCCATCTTGCGCCCCCTCAATATCTGCGCCTCCCCCGTTTTGCGCCACGTCCCTCCCTCTCTTTCCCATCCCCTCCGCGTTTCCATCCCGCCCTCCCATTGCCCCTATGCAATTCCCCCATCCCCTCCATCCCTTTCCCCAGCCCCATCTTCTCCCATTCCTTCGTCCTGCATTTCTACTTTCTGTTCTAGTCCCTGCACCCTCTCACCTCCCCTTTCCTCTCACCGCATGGTACCACGTTACGTCCCCGTCCTTTCAATCCTCCCTTTCCCGCGCGGCACATCTCCTGCCCCCCACGAACGCACAGCAGGGCGAGAGATACAGCAATGCTAATGGCAGCAGCAGCAGTAGCACCAGCAGCAGAGTAGCCGCAGCAGAATCAACATTAGCAGGAGCAGCGTATTTCACTGGCGTTTTTCTCATGTCAACTGTCTCTCATCCCTTCTGACGGTGCGCACGCGTGCCCCCTTCCCCTCTGCCACGCTTGCACCCACCCCCCCTCCGCGTGCCCCCACCATCCCCCTGTGCATGCCCCTACCCCAACCCCCCCTCCGTGTGCCCCTCAGGACGAGTACTACGAGAGCGACGAGTACCGCAAGGCGGGTGGCAACGGCACCCAGTTCTGGATCTACCAACGGGTCAGTCGCGCGCCCATGCCCCAGCTGCTCGCACACGGGGGGTGTTGGCACAGTGGGGGGGGGGGGGGGAGTTGGCCGGGGATATTGGGGGGGGATGTTGGCCGGGGATGTTACCAGGAATACAGGGATGCAGGTGCACCTGGCATGTAGGCACACAGTGGGGAATGTGCGTCTTTAATTCTTGCCATGCGGCAGTGGCATAATTGTTTCTGTGCCTTGGTGATTTCCACATGGTGTTCTCCCTCCTCCGCACACCCTTATTCACAACCCCGGCCCCTTCCCCCCTCTGCCCCGGCCCTGTCCCCCAACCCTTCTTGATACGAGACCATGCCATCAAACCCCCCTTCCCTCTCTGCTGCCCTTTCCTCCTCTGCTGCCCTTTCCCCGCCTGCCCTTCCCCGCTGCCCTCCCGTTCCCCGTTGCCCTCCCTCCCCCGCTGTCCTCCCCTCCCCCGCTGTCCTCCCCTCCAATGCTCCCTGCTCTTTGCAGGCGGAGGAGGAGGAGGAGGGGGGAAGGGAGGAGCTGTGGAGGGATGAGTTGAGGAGGGAGATAGAGGAGAAGGTGACGGGGGTGAAGGGGCTCAAGGGGGCCGTGAGGGAGGAGGAGCTTGTTTGACCTCAGCACCCTTGCTGCACGGGCACTGTGTGCTCCAGGGCTGTAGCAGTGGCCTGCCTGATGCAGTGCTGTGTCTCTGTTGTGGGCACTCACTTCCTCTGTCATTTACGGTTAGTGGGAGATAGAGGAGGAGGTGACGGAAGTGAAGGGGCTCAAGGGGGCCGTGAGGGAGGAGGAGCTCGTCTGACCGCGCCCGTCTCAACGCCATTGTGTGGGCTAGATGTGGCCTTATGCACTGCTGTGTCTTGCTCGCGTGCGACGGTATTCTCCATGTCATTTGCAATTAAAATGGGAGGCAAATTTAATGACCGGCGGCAGCACGGCTCTCTGTTTTCAAGCAGAGGTTGCAAGGGTTGCGGTAAGGCCGGATTCCATTTAGTGGTGCAGGGAAAGCAAGAGAAAAAACAAGAGAAACTAAAGGCCTATGAGTACATACGGTACAATTTATTAAGAATCTACCCAACCACGAACCAGACACACCTCCTGCAAAACGATTAATCAAAGTCATCTACACTGCAATAGGCTCCTGCACTCCACCCATGGCAGCATCTGCTTGCACAGCCCCCACCCCATCCTTCTCCCCACCTCCACCTCCTCCCGCACTGCCAGCAGCACCACCACCCGCAGCAGCAGTGGCAATGACATCAGCAGCTGCAGCCTCGGCAGCAGCTATGGTCCCACCCACTGCAGCCCCCAGCTTGTGCACTGTGGCTGGCGCTGCTGAACTAGCAGCAGCACCGGCAGCAGCTTGGTCAGCAGCAACGGTACCATTAGCAGGAGGGGTGGTTGCAGGCGGTGCAGAGGGGGCGGGCGCAGCAGGGGGTGGAGCAGGTGGAGCGGAGAGTTTGGTGATGAGAGCGATGATGAGTTGGTCCCTGCGCGCTGCTCTCTCGTCCTCCCTCGCTGCCCTCTCCGCCTCCATCTGCAGTACAGACACACATGCGTGCACACACACGAGAGTTTGGTGATGAGAGCGATGATGAGCTGATCCCTGCGCGCTGCTCTCTCGTCCTCCCTTGCTGCCCTCTCCGCCTCCATCTGTAGCAACCATGCGCGCACACGCACCGTCACGCAAGTACACACGGATACATGGGCGGAAGGAAGGGATGGAAGGGCTTTGCTCGGGAAAAGGGCAACAGAAGCGAGGGAGGCCGTTAGGGACGATCGAAAGCGATTGGTGACCCACCTGCCCCCACCCACACTCAACTCCTCCCCCCCACCACCCACCTGCCCTTTCCGCCACCCACTTGGTCCCCCCCAACCATCTTCCCCCCCCCACACGCACCTGACGCCACATGGACTCTCTCTGAGCCCTGTCCCTCTCCAAGGCCTCCAAGCGGCTCCGCCACTCGCCCTCCCGCACCCTCCGCTCCGCCTCACGGCGCTCTATGGCTTCGCGCCACTCCTGCTCAAGCCGCAGCTGCTGCACAAAAAACTGCTCCAGCACCTCCTGCATGCTCCCCGCGCGCTGCCTCTCCAGCGCCACGCGCCTGTCCCCCCCCCCGCTGCCATCAAACGCGTCTCCGCCTGCGCTGCCCCCTGCGCCAGCGGACGCGCCCTTGCCCATGGCGGGGGAGCCCGCGCCGTAGGCCCCCGTGGCGGCCTTGCGCGCGCCAGCGTTGAAGTCGCGCTTGCGCCTCTTGTTGCGCAGCACGTTCAACTCGCCCTCTAGTTCGTCCTCCCCCTCCTCCTCCTCTTCCTCCTCCTCCTCTTCCTCGTCTCGCGCCCGCCGGGTGAGCAAGCTCCCTCCCACGCCCCCCGCGCCCCCTCGCGCGCCCAACCCGCCGCCGAAGCTTCCGCGCATGCCCAGGATTCCTCCGACTGCTCCGGCCCGGCTCTCTCCTGCGGAGAATCCGCTGCCGATTCCGCCGCCCTCCGCCTGCACGAGCAGGCGGTCCATGTTGCGCGCGCGCTGCTGGAAAATCGCGTCCACCTCCTCGAAAAATGGCAACGGGCGCGACCCGTCCGCCGAGAGCTCCTTGTTCTGGCGGGGGGTGCGGGGGGTGCGGGGGGTGCGGGGGGTGCGGGGGGAACGGGCGGAACGAGGAGAGGGTCGCGGGGGTGAAATCACGAGGATAGAAAGTCCAAAACGGAAGAAGAAAAAAGAAAAAGAAAAATTCAGAAAAGAACTAACTCCGAAATGCGACAGGATTGCGTGGCGGGCGTTGCGAGTGGGTACCTTGTAGCGATTAACGAGCACTTTCCACTTGCACTTGCACTGGTTGGGCGAGCGGCGGTACCCCTTCTCCTTCATGCGCGCCGATATCGTCTCCCACACGTGGTTGCTCGTGCGCCCGGGGACGAAGTCGCGCTCCATCTCGGCGCGCAGCGCGATCAGCTCCTTGGTCTCGTTGAAGCCCCAGTGCGACTGGCGGTCCGCCGCCGACGCCATCAGCGCGTCGTCGTACGCGCCCGCCACGCCCAGCGGCCCGTCTTCCGATATTCCCGGGAGCATCGGCAGATGATGCGACATGCGCGAACTAGAAATGGAGCACGGGACTAAGCAGTAAGAAATTAAGGCGGATAAACTATGCGAGGCGTGGAGAGGTGGCAGTTCTTCGAAACGCGTGAGCGGGATGGAGAAGCACGGTCGTGCAGTTTAGGGAACACGAACAACGAATCGCGGTAATACTCTTGCTGTCGGAAATTCAAACAAAGCGATTTTCAAATTGGCGCCTTCCAGGAGGTGTCGGGGATGTTGCTTGGGTGCGAAATTGAGAACGGTGTTTCTTGGGAAGAGTGGAGGAGGTAATTACACGAGGGCCATGGAGCTAGGGTCAGAGGTAGGGCGGAAACAGGGAGGGAGTGATGGCAGGGTGGTGTTTGAAGCGAGGGTTTGGCAATTTGAACAGCTGAGTGTGAACGGGGGTCAGTTGCGCCAGGGGCGCATGCGCGGGTGGGGGAAAACCGCAGTTCAGCCCAGGGGACGGGGTGAGGGGGGAAAGTGGTTTGTGTTTGCGCGAGAATGAGCTGCGTTGGCGCTAATTTGAATGAGGGTTTGGGGCAGGGTAGAGAATGGGGACTGGATGGCAGTTTCGAGCTTGTAACGAGAAGTCTGAACGCTGGAGGCAGTGGTCTGCGAACCATTTGGGTAGTTGTGCAGATGCCTCAGCTGGTTTGGAATGCGGTTGGTGCGTTTTCTGGCTGGATACATGGCATTCTGATTCGGTACTTCGTGGTATCTCTCTTGGTGGGTGGGAGAAGATGTGAGTTCTCCAATTGGACCAAATCGGCGTCGTTTGCGCCACGGAACTGGTGGGCGACTGAACTGTACTACTGTGCGACCGGCGCATGACCAATCGCGTGATGTGTTACAAGGCAAACTGAGCATGCTCATAGTCGTCTGCTCTCAAAGCATTTTCGCACTCGCAATCGCAGACAGTTTCGGCGCTGACATGCTCAACTGCTTCGATATTACCTGATACACGGTACTTTGCGGCGCAGTGGACGGTGGACCCCGCTCCGCGCAGCAAATTGCGCTTCGCCCCACGCGCCATTCGGGGTGATGCTTTGCGGCGCTGTGCACTCCGCTCCGCGCTGCACAGTGCGCTTCGTCCCGCGCGCCTTTTTCCGCCTGTAAAAGCCGTGCCAGCCAAACCAGCTTGCAATATTCCGCATGTATGTCGACGGAATGGAAGCATACATTCTGGCATGATGCTTCATTCCGATTGGTCCAATCAGCTCGCGAAGGATGTTATCTATGTTGCGAAACAGTGAAACAAGCAAAACCGAGTTTCGTGAAGTTCGCCGAACACCAAACCCCTAGGTCCGTCATCTCGGCTCAGCATCAACCCATCCCATCCTGAAACCCTAGCTCCCACTCCACACACCCCCCAGATCCAAATTTCACTTACACCTCCTCTGCTTCAGCCGCTCCCTCCCCCATTTTTCACTAATTTCCAAGGTCCACCGCGAATCTCTACCACCCAAGCAGCCGTTTGTTTACCGCCAACTCCAACGCGGCTCGAAACTGTGTACATTCCGTGTGGAAATTGTTCATCGCTTTGCTTCGCGGCTCGAAACCGTGTCGAAGTTGCTCATTGCGTGCTCTCAATCCGTGGTTAGCTACGGACGTATAGACAAATAGGTCATTCTCTCTCCTTGGGGAGAGCTTCAGTCCGTTCAAGCTGCAACGTGGACGGGCATCGGGCTTCGTGCTGGGCCTCGATTTCGCCATCAAGCTCTTCACCATCCCGCAGTCGACCTTCGCAGCTAAGTGCTCCTTTCACTGCTGTCGAAGTTCGTCTCATATTTCCAGCTTTTTGTTCGTGCTGTCAATTTGTTTTCCAGCCAAAGCGCCGCCTGTGGAACTCCCTGTCTCCTACTCTAGGTCTGGGTTAGCCTCTTTAGGTCGGTCTAGCGTCAGCGTCGCTAAGTCAAGCTGCGTCGGTCTGTCAGAGCTTTGCAGTGCGGTTGCTTTGGCTGGAAAACATTCCCCATTTTCCCACACACGACTTCACCGCTTTTGTCAACTTTATGGCATCCCACTGTCACTTGAAACTTACATTTTTTTGTTCTAATGCGTTCAGGTGTTCCTTCAATTATCTGGGAGCAGCAAAGGCATTCAAGGATGGAAGATCAAGAGGAGCATCACTACAAGGTAGCGCTCCTCAAGCCAAGACTTTAAGGCAACATCGAAGCCAAGATTTGAATCAACGTTCAAGACATGCAACTCCACTTGCAGATAAGTGCCGCTTCCCTCCTTGCTCCTCTCAAACTCAATTTTCGCTCATCATGGTCGTGACGTTTGTTTCATGCTTGAGCGGCGCTTATCACAACTGCTGCACGTTCCATTCCCCCTGGTATTATTTTTTTTAAGGTAACCCTTTTCTGGTGAGACCCTAGGTTCTTCTCTTCTGGTATTTCTGGTACTTGGCTCTTGTGGTATGTTGTGATAAGCGCTCTTGCTGTGTGTCTCAAATTCATTCATGGCAATTATCATGCACATTCATTCTTGCCTCTCTTGTTGGACCTTCCAGTGCTGCTTGTACTTACTACCCCCCCTTCTCCCTCTTTTGACTGGCAGATGTCTTCCGCCAATTCCTTCAACCGCGTTAAAGCAGCAAGGTGCTCAACAGTCAACATTCAAGTCGTGGAGTCAAATTTGCACAACGTCAACAGTTCAAGAAAAAGTTAAGTACCACGCGCCCTTGTCTTCTCTTTCATTGTTTCCTGCTGGTCATGTTTCTGCTCTTTCAGCCATCATTACATTCTCGCCTTCCATTGCGTAATATGTTTGCTTGAGCGCTTAACACTACCACCACTTGAGCCTTCCCTGGTATTTTTTTTAAGGTACTCTTTTCTGGTGAGTCCATCAGGTCCCTTAAGGTTTTTTTCTGGTATATGGCTCTTGTGGCTCTGGTGTGAGCACCCTTGCATCCATGCTACTGCATCCTCCACCCATGAAGTCCTTGGTCCTCTATGGAGCTCCTAGTTCCACTGTTTTTAACATTTTCTTCCCAAACATTTCCTTTTATTGGCAGGTTATCTTCTCAACGCTGCTCGGTCAACCGAGAGAACCTACCTGACTGCTTTGAAGAAAATGCTTACCACCAAGTCCTTACAAAGTTCTTAAGCCTTCAGATCCAAGGTAAAGCTCTCAACTTTTAGTGGTCAAGTGTTCAACTTTGGACTTTGACTGACAACTCCTTGTTTTCTTTCCACAGGCACCTCACAATTCAAGCTCTTCAACAGCCGCTTCTTTGTCATGACACTCAACAATCAAGCGTCAACTTCCAAGAACCCCAAGGTAACGCTCTTGGCTTCTTAAATTGTTTATTGTTCTTTGTTTTGTTAAAACCTTGACTGGCGTTTCCTTGTTTACTTCTGCAGGTACCTCACCGCCCTTCAACAACCGTCTCCCTCTCAAGATGTCCAACATATAGACATCCCAATACCCAAGGCCCCCAAGGTAAAACTCTCTACTTTCAGTGGTTAAGTGTTGTTCAACTCTTAACTTTCACTGACAATTCTTTGTTTTCTTTCCACAGGCACCTCACAAATCAAGCTCTTCAACAGCCACTTCCCTGTCAAGACACTTAACAATCAAGCATTCCAACATTCAAGGCCCCCAAGGTAACGCTCTTGGCTTTTTAGTTTGTTTATTGTTGTTTTTTTTACCTTGACTGACGTTTCCTTGTTTACTTCTGCAGGTAATTCACCACTTGAGCCCTTCAACAACCATCTCCTTCTCAAGATGTTCGACGTATAAACATCCCAACACCCAAGGCTCCCAAGGTAAAGCTCTTGATTTGTCTTGTCCGTTTTTCTGTTTCAACCTTTACTGACTCTCCTTGGTTTTTTTTGGCAGGTGCCTCACCACACAAGCCGTTTCAACAGCCTCTTGCCTTTCAAGACCTTTAACAATTGGTATCACATCCTAAGATCCAAACCCCCAAGGTAATGTTCTTGACTTCTTAAATCGTTTTTCGTTTTAACCTTGACTAACGTCTCCTTGTTTCCTTTCACAGTTACGTCATCAATCAAGCCCTTCAACGGCCACTCATCCCTCAAGATCTTCAACAAGTCAAGACTTTTCAACATTTAAGGTCACCAAGGTACTGTTTTCATCCTTCAGATTTTTATTCTCTTCCGCACCCAGACTGACGTTTGGTTTTTTCACCCTGCAGGTATTTCAGCATTGGAGGTTTTCGACCAACAGTTTTCATTCAAGTCTCTCACCATCCTCATAACGAAGGTACACATGTTAACTTTCAGCTTTTTCTTACTACTTATACCCAGGTTCTGACCTTTCTTCTTGTCTCCTGCAGGTGCCCCAGGAAGGGTTGGCATGGCAAGTGGCATTGAAGGCACCAAGGCATGGCTGAGAGCACTCTTGTGGTTGGCTAATCTCGAATCCGGGCCATACCAATGGTTCTGTCTTGTAGCAGAGCTGACTGCAGCAGCTCTGTTACTTGACAGAACCGGCGTACATGGGCTCCCGCAAGTCTTGATAATAGCAATCCTGAGGGTGGGCCAGTCCTCCCTGTGGTGGAGGAGGATGGTTTAAACCTCAACATCCAGTCCTCCCTGTGGTGGGGGAGGATGGCTTAATGCCTATTGCCTGCAGACAGTCCTCCCTGGGGTGGGGGAGGATGGCTCAATTCCTTCTGCAGTCAGCCCCTCCCAAGGCATGTGACAATCAAACATTTACCAGGTGAGCAGTTCTGCTTTCTCTGCTTCTATTTCTTCTTTGGCCAGAGGATTAACATTCTTGTTTGCACTCTGCAGGTTACTTTGGTGCATCAACATTGTATCTTCAACAGCATGAGACAGCTAATCATTTACCAGGTGAGCAATTCTGCTTTTTCTGCTTTCATTCCTCCTTCTGCCAGAGGACTAACATTCTTGTTTGCACTCTGCAGGTTACTTTGGCCATCAACATTGTATCTTCAACAGCATCCACTTGTTACCAACTCCTCTTGTTAGCAAGAGCTGCTAGGATTCCATGGAACGTAGTACCTTGTACAAAGTTAATGTGTTGTACTGCTATCTAGCTATAATGGAACTTAAGTTGCTGTTGATGTTGAGAGCTAAGTTCAGGTGACATTGCCTTTTCAGTGTTGGTAAAAGAGATGATGAAATAGGTACTTGCCACAGCATTGGCCTGCTTGGACGATGGCTTCTGTATCTAACGAAATGCATGTAACCCATGCTCATTCTCTTGTTCTGTCCCTGCTCCAGAGTTTCGCCATGATTCGTTACGAGGTTCGCCAGGAATCACCAACCCACCAACCTCTCCTTTCACGGACACTGAAGTATCACACAGCAGCTCACGGCACAGCAACAGCAACTCGTCTAGTATTCAGACATCACGATCAACAGTCCGCTCATTCACGATTCACCATTACGGGTCATCGTGGTACGGCATTTACTCAAGCCGAGCAGTGACGAGGATATCGCGTTTCTGGCGTCGCTTGATTTCGACCAGACCTCCGGTATCTTACGTTTGGCCGAATTTTCGAAATTGGACTGTCATTTGATAGTCGCCATGATTTCACTATGTCGGTACAGAATCTAATTCTCGCGTTTCCGTGCGCTGTACGACGCTCACAACTAGGACCAGCCGGGTCGTTCTCGCTGTAAGCCCTCGATTTCTCGTAACAGCTCTGGTGATTGCCCGCCATGCTGCAGGATGGAGGCGCTTAGTGCATCGCACAAAGTATCGCACAGGGCGTCGCGTAGAGCGTCGCACGCAGCATCTCACAGAGCCCGGCACAGAGCATTGCGTAGATAGCTAGCTCGTCACGGCACGCGTTGGAAGTTCTCACCACCACCCTGCGACATTCCGCGCCGGGCATCGTGACCATCGCAGAACAGCAGGTCGCACAGCAGCTCGTCGCACAGCAGCACGTCGCACAGGAGCTCGTCGCACAGCAGCACGTCCCACAGGAGCTCGTCGCACAGCAGCATGGGGAGCAAAAGTCACAACTTGCCGAGTCTAACACCCAGGTACGACACCTGAATGCTCCTTGCGTCTGCGTCGTAATCCCGCGCCGCCCAGATTGCCCCCGCACATGCCGCCCAGCTTGCCGCCACACATGCCGCCCAGCTTGCCCCCGCACATGCCGCGAGTGAGTCCAACGCACTCACCACTCCATCTCGTCGCGTCGCATGCAGATCGCATGCGGCGGCTGATGTGGAGGAAGGCGCGCAACAGGCGGATCTCCGCTCCCCGCTCCTCTCCGTCGGCGGAAGCGCGGGCCCGAAGGAGCGCCACCACCACCACAGCGGCAGCATAGGCGGCGGCGCGGGCCCTTCCCCCGGCGGCGGCGGAAGCTCCGCGTCGGAGGGGAAGCTCGCGAGCTTCTTCCGCGCGGACTCCGCGTCTGAGCGCAAGCGCGACGACAACTGGGCGGTGGGCGCGGGCGGGGGCGGGCGGCGGTCGCGGCGGTTCCAGGTGGCGGGGAGTGCGCTGGTGTCGGGCATGTGCTACTGCGCGTCGTCGTGCTCCATGATCCTGCTCAATAAAGTCGTGCTGTCTGGTTACCACTGGGACGCGCAGATTTCGCTCATGCTCTACCAGGCACGCCCCCCACCCCCTTCCCTCCCCCCTCTTTCCCTCCCTCCCTCCCTCCCTCCCTCCCTCCCTCCCTCCCTCCCTCCCTCCCTCCCTCCCTCCCTCCCTCCCTCCCTCCCTCCTCCCCTCCCTCTTTACCTCCTCCCGTTGCCCCCTCCCTTGCCGCTCTTCGTCCTTCCTTTCCTCCTTTCTGCCTGTCTTCCAGTCTTCCATTGCCGTACTTGTCGGTCCTTCCATCCCTCCCACCCTTACCTCTTCCTACCTCATCTCCCCTCCCCCCTCCGACAAGACGCTTCCATCCTCACGCCCTTACCGCCCAGCACCCTGCATCATGCTGCCTTCCACTATCTTACCTCCCCCCCCCCCCGCCCCTTTTTCGTTCTCTCCCTCTACTGCCCCACCGCCCTCCCTGCCTTTCGCTCTCCCTGCCTTCCGCCCCTATGCCTCCTCACTCACCTCCCTCCCTGCGCACACAAACCACAATCCCACAATCGTATGCTGGGTGCACAGAACCTGGTGAGTGTGACGGTGGTGCTCGTGCTCGTGTACATGGGCGTGATCGCCACGGAGCCCCTCACGCTGCGACTCATGACCGTGTGGTTACCAGTCAACCTCATCTTCGTTGGCATGCTCGTCACCTCCTTCTTCAGGTGCCCTCCCTGTTCTGTTAGGTGCTCTACCTGTTCCTTCACGTGCCGCTCAGTTCAGTTTACTGACTGCTCAGCTTCATATCCTCTCATTTGCTCGACTGCAACGCTTCTTTTCACCCTCACCACTCATCCGCATCAACCATCCTTAACCCTTCCCCCTCCCTTCCCCACTCCCGGCCCGTCCCCCTCCTCCCCGGTCCCATTCCCTCCTCCCTCCCTCCCCCCCCAGTCTGCAGTACATGCAGGTGGCCATGGTGACAATACTCAAGAACGTGACCAACCTCATAACAGCGGTGGGCGAGACGAGATGTACCTCTTCCCTTTCCCCCCCCCTGCCGCCACACACCCCCCCAGCCTCCAATACATGCAGGTGGCGATGGTGACAATTCTCAAGAACGTGACCAACCTCATAACAGCGGTGGGCGAGATGTACCTCTTCCCTTTCCCCCCCCCCTGCCGCCACACACCCCCCCAGCCTCCAATACATGCAGGTGGCGATGGTGACAATTCTCAAGAACGTGACCAACCTGATAACAGCGGTGGGCGAGATGTACCTCTTTCGCAAGCGCCACTCCTCCAAAGTCTGGGGCTCGCTCTTCCTCATGGTCAGCACTCTCGTTCTTCCACCATTTCCACTGCATGCCTCTCTTTTTCGTGGGCCCTTATTGCATTCATGCCATGCCGTGCCGCTGCCATCACCCTTAACTAGTAGCCACACTCTCCATATCCATATGCCCTCGCATGCCGCATCCTCACCATGCCGTGCCACACGGCTCCACCCTCTCACACACCCCCCCTCATCCTCACCCTGCGTCCTCTCTCACCGTCATGCCTCACCATCTCGTTGCTCCATGCCTAATCCCCATCCCTCTGCTTCCCATGCTCCTCGTGTCGTGCTCGCCATCTCCCCTGTGTGCCTCTCTGCTCCCCATGTCCCCGGTCTCACATGCCATGGCATGGCATGGCACCCTGTGCTCGCTCCCCATGTCCCTGTGAGTGGCATGGCAGATCCTATCGGCCTTCTGTGGTGGATTCACGGACCTGGCCTTCCACCCAGTGGGCTACACGTGGCAGATCTTCAACTGCTTCTTCACCGCCGCCTACTCGGTATACCATAACTCCTTACTGTGCCGCTGCTTCCAACCTTCGCTAGAACCTTCATTCGTTGACATGCCAAGCTCTTCGCAGTGCCTCGCCATGCGCTCTGCCCTGCCACGCTCATCGCCCCAGCATGGGCTTTCAGGCCTCACGGCTTACAGCCACTCAGCAACGCCTCTCCTGTCCCATTTCCTGTTCAAATTGTTTCATATTACCCACCCTCCCCCTTCCCTCCCCCACACCCCCCGCCAGCTAACCCTGATGGACAGTGCCGAGGCGGCTACCATTGTCGGGGTTCACAATGGGTCTGCTCAACAACGCGCTCTCCTTCCCTCCCTTGCCCCTTTTCCCCTCCGTTTCCTCCCTCTCCCCCCATCCCCTTCCCAAACCAACAGTGCAAGGTGAGGTGAGGGACAGGGTGGCACTAAGACACTTCAAATCTCCTTCCCGTCTTCCCTCCCTGGCTTCCCTTCCTTCCCAGCTAACCCTGCGCAAGGTGATGGACAGTGCCAAGGCGGCCACCAAGAGCGGGCAGCTGTCGGAGTTCACAATGGTGCTGCTCAACAACGCACTCTCCTTCCCGCCTGCCATCCTGCTCATCATCGCCTTCAGCGAAACCAAATACCTGCTTCACTCGTGCGTTGATAACTCGTGCGCTTGAGCGTTGATATCAGCCTTGCAGCCATGCCTCCGGCACCCATGAGTCCTGCACTCCACTGCATGCATGTGATCTACCGAGTTGCTCAACACCTAACCACTGCCTGCTTGTGACTATCCGTATCCTTGGCACACAACGCTGGTAGCACTGCTCACTCACCCACGCCTGCCTCATCCATGCCCCTCCCGTTCCTTCTCTGCCAGTCCGTTGATGCTGAACGGGGGCTTCTGGGTGGCAGTGACGCTGAGTGGGCTGCTGGGACTGGCCATCTCCTTCACCTCCATGTGGTTCCTGCACCAGACCTCGCCCACCACCTACAGGTACGCCCTCCGCCCACCATCTACAGGTGGGTACCATGACCACAGCATCACAGCATGTACCGTACAGCTTGCTACAGGTGCCAAATACTCCATGTGGTTCCTGCACCAGACGTTCCCCACCACCTACGGGTGCACCTCACTACCATGTGCCATGCCCATGCCAGTGCCCCACCTACAGGTGCACCAGCACAGCACACAGAGCATCATATATTCCACTTTCTGAACTCTTGCCATAGCCTCCCCATCAATCCATCCTTTCACCCAAACCCCAAAATTTCTAAACCTTTTCCCTCCAACCATGTACCCACCCACCCTGTTCCCCGCAAACCTCTGCCTCCGCAAACCGCTACCCCACACATCCCGTTGCTCCAATGCTAACACGTGTGCCCACCAACCACCCTCTGGCAGTCTGGTGGGGTCGCTGAACAAGATCCCAATCTCCCTCTTCGACATCATTCTCTTCAACGCACCCACCACCCGCACACCCTGTGCCCCACAAACCTATGGCCCCTTAACTCTATGCCTCTTCCAACCCGTGTCCCCACCACCCTCTGGCAGTCTGGTGGGGTCGCTGAACAAGATCCCACTCTCTCTCTTCGGCATCATTCTCTTCAATGCGCCCACCAACGCTGCCAACATCTCCTCCATCCTCTTCGGTGCGTGCATTCCCTCTCCCCTCTCAAACCTCTTCGGTGCGTGCATTCCCTCTCCCCTCTCCATCCTCTTCGGTGCGTGCATTCCCTCCCCTCTCCCCTCTCCATCCTCTTCGGTGCGTGCATTCCCTCTCCCCTCTCAATCCTCTTCGGTGCGTGCATTCCCTCTCCCCTCTCAATCCTCTTCGGTGCGTGCATTCCCTCTCCCCTCTCCATCCTCTTCGGTGCGTGCATTCCCTCTCCCCTCTCAATCCTCTTCGGTGCGTGCATTCCCTCTCCCCTCTCAATCCTCTTCGGTGCGTGCATTCCCTCTCTCCCTCCCAATCCTCTTCGGTGCGTGCATTCCCTCTCCCCTCTCAATCCTCTTCGGTGCGTGCATTCCCTCTCCCCTCTCAATCCTCTTCGGTGCGTGCATTCCCTCTCCCCTCTCAATCCTCTTCGGTGCATGCATTCCCTCTCCCCTCTCAATCCTCTTCGGTGCGTGCATTCCCTCTCCCCTCTCCATCCTCTTCGGTGCGTGCATTCCCTCTCCCTTTCCATCCTCTTCGGTGCGTGCATTCCCTCTCCCTCTCCATCCTCTTCGGTGCGTGCATTCCCTCTCCCCTCTCCATCCTCTTCGGTGCGTGCATTCCTGTCAAAATCCCAGCCACTAACCATTGGGATAAAAGGGCTTGTTTGTGTAGCGGGTGAGTGCGCCCATAACCCCCCAGGCCGACGTGCCTGTAACCCTTCCCTAGGATCATCGGGGATCTCCAGTGGACCTCTGACACCCCCCCCGCACTGGGATGCCCGAGGTGCACACACCGAGGATCGAACCCGAGACCTTCGCTCTGATACCATGTCAAAATCCCAGCCACTAACCACTGGGATAAAAAGGCTTGTTTGTGTAGCGGGTGAGTGCGTCCATAACCCCCCAGGCCGACGTGCCTGTAACCCTTCCCTAGGATCATCGGGGATCTCCAGTGGACCTCTGACAATTCCCCTCTCCCTCTCCATCCTCTTCGGTGCGTGCCCCACTCCCACTGCATTCCCACTCCCCTCTCCATCCTTGTCTCTATCCTCGTCACTGCGTCCACCCCCATCTTCTCCTCTATCCTCTCCACTCCCATCCAAACCCCCTCCCCTTCGTTTTCTTTGGTGCGGAACCCACTAGGCCTGCACTCTAATTGCTATCTTCATTGAGCCACTCCCCCTCACTCGATTAAAACTCTCGACTTCTATACTAGCCACTCTTGCACGGAATGAGCGGATTGCCGTTCTGGTTTCACACACAAAAAAACCACGGAATGACTGCTGCCTGTGCTTGGCTCCACACGGCATCCCTATCTCGTTCCATCTTCACATCACCCTGTATCATCTCACCCATCCACCACCTGCCTACCTTCTCCTCTCTCCAATTCCACAGGGTGCTTTGCAGGAGTGCTGTTCGCACGGGCAAAGATGCTTGGCTGATGCACCACCACCGGGCAAAGATGCTTGGCTGATGCACCACCACCACCACCACATCACTTGCCGCATACCTCTACTCCTCAGTTGCCGTTCTGCTTCTTCCCTCTCCCTCAGTTGCCGTTCTGCTTCATCCCTGCATTAGTGGGGGGGGGGGGGTACCTGTTTCCCATTCTTGCCATATGATTGGGTCTGCACTTTTCATGAATGCTCTATATTACCTGTAACCACATCAAGAAATATATGTGATACTCCATGGTTGCCACAACAAAGTTAGGGTACATTTCGCTCAGGACATGTCACAAAAGAAAGTGTCACAAACGTATTAGTGACTGCAATGTTGTGCATGGGGTGCAGGAACACCACCTGGGAGCAACGGCTGTTGGGCTGAGATAGCCCCTTAGGATCTTTTCAGGAGTAACCCTGGTAGGATAACATTGTAACAGCGGAAGCTTTGATAAAACTTGTGAATCACCTTGCGCTAGTGTGTGAGGGCAAGATAGATTGATTATAACAGGAAGTACAAGAAATATAGTAGTGCAAGGAATATCAAAGGATACAGTTATAACTACTTTTACTGTTGCTGTTGCGGTTCGATACAGTACGACTCGGGCAACTGCTCTGTAACGAGTCAGTTGTGTGTCCTTACTGTCGCGCTGTACTTGTCAGGTCAAAGGTTGCTGACCTTTGACTTTCGCGTAACCTCCAGCAACCTCTTTCAACCTCCGAGGGTTGACTCGCGGGTGTTTCGGTGTAGTTTGCCTCGCTTCTGATGCGGTGTTTTCGACACGACTGAAGCGCTTAAGTTTTATTGTTTCCAACACTCCCCTTCGCTTCTGGAGTGTCGCTGCTGATGACGTGGCCTTGTCCAGTCAGCAGCATGCAGTACTCGAACTTTTGTTTTCCAAGCTTCTTGGTCAAGTAGTCGGCTGCCATCTCAGACGTGGGACAGTACGATAGCTCGAGTCTCCCTTTCTCGATCTCGTCCTTTACGAAGAAGTAACGCAGGGCGATGTGTTTCGTCCTGTTCGCGAAGCCGTTCTTGTTGGCGATACGAATTGCTGACTGGTTGTCGCAGAACACGGTGAAGTTGGGTAACTCGGCTAACTTCGCTTCTTCCAGCAGCTCGCGAAGGTAAAGTCCCTCCTTGGTGGCTGAGCAGAGTGCGATATATTCTGCTTCGGCTGAAGATAGTGCAATTAACTCCTGCTTGCTCGACTGCCAGGAGATAGGACCGATAGGCTCGAGGCGGTAGACATAGCCGGTGCGTGAGCGCCTGTTGTCAGTGTCGCCGGCGTGATCGGCATCGACGTAGCCGATTAGCTTGGTTGGTGTAGCTGCGTTCTTGTGATAAGTTAGGCCGATCATCGCGGTGCTGATAAAGTAGTGCAGAGCGCGGTCAAGTTCCGCCAGGTGTTCTGCTTCAGGCTTCTTGAGATGAGAATGTCGCGAGCTGGCTTGCGGAGTAGGATAGGTCGGGTCGGCAAGTGACGGCTGCGAAGAGGAGGCAACCTAGCTTCCTCTGATAGTCGCGTATGCCGGCGGGCTTGAGTGGGGCAGATTCCTTATCGGCTCCTGTCGTGTAGCGGTATGGTGTTGAGATCGCGGCTGGCGTAATTCCGAATCGTTTGGCGATGGTGTCGGCGTACTTTTCGGCGCTGAGGTAGATCGCGTCGTTATCTTCTCGAATGTTAAGTCCGAGATACTGTGTGACGGTAGATGAGACAGTGAGGGTGAGGTCCTTCTGCAGCTCCCCTTCGAACCAGGTGGTGATGCCGTCGGTAGAGCCGATGTAGAGAAGATCGTCCACGTAGACAATTAGCAAGATGTAGTCGCTGTTCTTCGTGAGGCGGTACATGCCCTGATCGTGCGGGAGTTGTTTGAAGCCGATGCGGATGAGGCGAGTATGCAGGTACTGCTGCCACAGTCGCGGCGCCTGTTTGATCCCGTAGAGCGATTTTAGTAGCTGGCAGACGTGCGTGGAATTTGTGTTGGAGCCGTGCGGTAGTTCCACGAAAATCTCTGCATCGACCGGTGCGTAGAGAAATGCGTTCGCGACGTCGATTTGGCGCAGTTTCTTCTTCTTCATAGCGGCGATGGCGAGAAGAATTCGAAGTGAAGTGTGACGGCTGACCGGAGCGAAGGTTTCGGTGAAGTCTCGTCCATGTTCCTGGTCGAAGCCGCGAACGACCCAACGCGCTTTGAACTTGTCGATGGTGCCGTCGGCCTTCGTCTTCACACGGAAGACCCATTTCCCGGTAAGAATGGTCTTGTTTCGCGCTACGCCGATGGGAACGACTTTCCAGGTGTTGCGTTCCTCTAATGCCTTCAGCTCCTTGTCCATGGCTTCGCGCCATTTTTTCCTTATGCTCCCCCCCCAGAGCCTGCTGAACTGTCGCAGGCTCCTTAGGAATGTTGACGCCGTGGACCGCGGTGACGAGACCAAGGATTTGGAGTCCGCTCTGTGTGTAGCGGGGGAGTGTGGTGTCCTCGGGATAGACTGCCTCGTCTCCAGTTTCTGGATCGGGTGCGAAGTTGGGCCCTATGCGTTCTGCTTCGTTGGTGTTGACTTCAGCGGGTGTAACGTAACCGTTGTCGGCGAAGTGGTAGTAAGTTTCGGCGTTGACGCTTTCGCGAGGGTTTTCTTCGTCCATCGGTACGTCCACTGAGCAGTAGGGAAGAGGTCCGGCTTCTTCCGAGGCTCCTTCCACATTCTGCTCGTCCCAGTCAGCTTCGTCTTCTGCCGAAGCGAAGGCTCGATCGCCACGGAAGCCGCCTGTGGGGTCTCGATTTTCGTCCAGGTTGGCAAGGTACGTTGGCAGCGTGAGTCGTTCGTAGAAAATGACATCACGTGCTGCTACTGTTTCTTTTCTTGGTGTGGATGTCGAAGATTTTCCACGCGTTGTAATGTTTTTCGATGCCCAGGTGTAGTCCCCACTGTGCGCGTTGAGAGAATCGGCCGGCTCGTGCAGATGGGGGTCGGTACTGTACCATGCAGCCGAAGACTCGTAACATTTTTGTGCTGCCCAGTTTTCCTGTCCACAGCAGATGCGGTGATGTGTTGTTCGGGAGTGACGACGAAGAAAGCAAGTTGTGCAGCATCACGGCGTGGTCCATTGCTTCGGGCCACTGGTGGTTGGGTAGCCGCATGCCACGTAACAGTTTGCGCATGGTGTTCTGCAGAGTCCTGTTCATCCTTTCTGCTACACCCTGCTGTTGATGGGCGTAGGGAAGGGAGATGAGTCTCTTGATTCCCTTCTCCGCCAGGTACTGCTTGAATCGCTGTGAGAGTATTCTCCTCCTCCTCCTCCGTCTGATTGGAAACTTTTGAGCTTAGCTCCCGATTCCCGTTCTGCTGCTGGAAGCCATGCCACGAAAGCTTCGAAAGCCATGTCGCGACTTGGTAAGTTTAGGTGCCAGACGTAACGTGTAGCGGCGTCGATGAAGTGCGCATGGTGTTTCTGCAGAGTCCTGTTCATCCTTTCTGCTACACCCTGCTGTTGATGGGCGTAGGGAAGGGAGATGAGTCTCTTGATTCGCGGTCTGATTGGAAGATTCGCTGTAAACTTAGCTCGATTCCCGTTCTGCGCTGGAAGCCATGCCACGAAAGCTTCGAAAGCCATGTCGCGACTTGGTAAGTTTAGGTGCCAGACGTAACGTGTAGCGGCGTCGATGAAGGTGATGGTGTAGTTATACGCGTTTTGTCCGGGTTCGCGGTTGTACAAGATGTCGCTGTGATATATGCAGGTGCGCTTGGGTTGTGATGCGAGACGAAGGGTTGATGCGGTAAGTCAGCTTCAGGACAGGTGAAGCAAGTCCCTCGTGCTCGTTGAAGTTCTCGTCCGTCTGTTAAAAGCAGAGAGTCCTTGTCGAGTACTCCTGCTCGAATCGTGTTATTTAGCACAGTGTTGCTTGGGTGTCCCATTCTTGCGTGCCAGATTTCTTCGTTGGCGCGATGACCGGGTGAGCGCTGGTACATGTCGGAGTTGGAGTAGAGACCGGTGGTGAAGTTGGGACTGTGATGAAATTCTCGTGGTGCTGGCTGAAGCTGTTGTGCAGGTGTTGGTGGTGCATCGTCGTTGAAGAACGCCGTCGTTGAAGGACCGGCGACTGGTGTCGTCGTTGTCGCTGTTGCTGTTGTTGTCTCTGCTGCTGCCGATGTTGTCTCTGCTGCTGCCGACGTTGTCTCTGCTGCTGCCGACGTTGTCTCTGCTGCTGCCGACGTTGTCTCTGCTGCTGCCGACGTTGTCTCTGCTGCTGCCGATTGTTGAATCGTTGCTAATGCTCTTGTTCTCTCTGTTTCAGGAATGGTATGTGAATACCAGAAGCCGCCTGTACTGAAGTCAGGATCAAGATCTGGAGGGTGTGTCCAGTTGGTGAAGTTGACTATGGCGTCGCTGTCAGCGGTACCGAGATCAGGAACGAAGTCCAAGACGAAGACGTTGTTCTTGAGGACTGCTTTTCCGATGTAAAGACCTCCTCTCCCGTGGTATAGCTTGAATTCCTGGGTCGTGCTGTCTGCTTCGAGGTGAATTCCTTTCGTCATCAGTTGACTGACGCTTAGTAAGTTGTAGCCAAGGCCTTCTGCGATTAAAACCTTGGACATTTGCAGAATGACGTTTGTCTCCCGTGACTGAAGTTGTACAATTCCTTGTCGTCGTGTGCGCAGGTTCTGATTATTGGCGACGGTGATGACGACCTCACGTTGAAGTTGATATTCTCGCTGTACGAAGCGTCCTGAAGAACACATGTGTTGTCCGCAGCAACTGTCCAGGAACCATGTATCCTTCCCGGATGGCTCGCTTTGGGCGATGGCGGCGTATGTCGGATTTGGTTGAAGTGCTTCGCGACGAGGTGTGGCGTTGTCGAGTTGTTCTTCCGGTGAGTAATGAGGTGGTGACTCGGTAATGCAGGATTCGCTTAGTCTTGCCATGCAGCTAACGATGTTTCTTGCTCCTTGTGCAGGTTGTCCTGTTGAGGTCGTTGAAGCTTGGATCTGGGTCGTTGGGTTTGCTTGCGTTGACGCAACTTGACCGCTTGAGGGTCGAAGGTGTCGTTGCGGGGTCGTTGACTGTTGACGATTCGGGCAGTGCGTGCGCGGGTGCCCTGAAGTCTTGCAGATGTGACAGAAGGGAGGTACTGGTTTTGGTTGTTGTTGTCGGTTGTTGTAGTTGTTGTGTCGTCGTTGCGTGTGAAAGACGAACTCTGATATTGTCGTCTTCTTTCTGTGTCGTTCTTCTTGCAGGTCCATATCCTGTTGCTCGGCGTGGATTTCGGCGCAGAGTGCTGCTTCAGAGATTCTCCCGTGGGCTCGGAGGATAGCTTTGGTGGCGCGCCACTGAGGACCTAGGCCACCGATGATGACCGTCACGAAGGCGTCTTCAGAGATGGACCCTCCACATCGAAGAAGCTTGTCGCGCAGTTCGCGACATCGACTGATATATGCCATTCCTTTCTCTCCTGGTTTCATCTCAACTGTTGTCAGCTGCGCCATTAACCTGCTCTGGTTTACACTGTCTGTTGCTTGATACAGGCTCTTCAGGTGGCTGTACGCGAGCTCCGCCGAGTTGCCGAAGGCCCGGTAAGAGCGAATGTTCTGCTGCTGAGTTGGTGTTACGTTCCTCAGTAGGATCGTATACGCCATCATCGATTGATAAGTGTACTGCTGCTTCTCATACTGTGTGCCGTTTGCTGGGTATTGCAGGGACCCGTCGAAGAAGCCAAGTATCTGCGCGCCCTCCATCATCAACTCGAACTCAAAGGACCAGGTGAAGAAGTCCTTTCCGTCGAATGGTCTTGACGTTTGAAGCTTCAAAACGTGTGCAAACTGCGACTGTACTTGTAACGCGTCCAGTGATTTGTCTTGTGCAGGCGAAGACTGCGGCATGAAGCTGATTGACCCGCGTTCGTACGGGGCGAAGGTAGGTTGCTGTTGTTGGTTTCCGCGCGCGTATGACTACCCGTCAAGGCTCATGGGCGTCGCTCCGTTGTTGCTGTTGTGTGTCTGTGCAGGTCCCGACTGCTGGTGCTGCTCGTAGAAGGACATGAAGGAGAAAAATTTCTCCATCATGCTTTGGTCGAAGTCCGTGGGGCGATTTGTGTGAGTCTCGGTGGACGCCCCCCTGGGTCTTGTTGCCATGCCTTCCTCTGTCTGCAGGCCAGAGGCAGGAGGTGGTGTAGGAGTAGTGCCCGGGGAGCCATTAGAAGAGCTCCTCTCCTTGTTTGTTGCCATGTCTTGTAATGTCTTTGATTTGGAAGTGGTAGAGTTTCCCCTGACTGCTCTCATACCATGTTGGGCTGAGATAGCCCCTTAGGATCTTTTCAGGAGTAACTCTGGGTAGGATAGTATTGTAACAGCGGAAGCTTTAATAAAACTTGTGAATCACCTTGCGCTAGTGTGTGAGGGCAAGATAGATTGATTATAACAGGAAAGTACAAGAATATATAGTAGTGCAAGGAATATCAAAGGATACAGTTATAACTACTTTTACTGTTGCTGTTGCGGTTCGATACAGTACGACTCGGGCAACTGCTCTGTAACGAGTCAGTTGTATGTCCTTAACTGTCGCGCTGTACTTGTCGGTCAAAAGGTTGCTGACCTTTGACTTTCGCGTAACCTCCAGCAACCTCTTTCAACCTCCGAGGGTTGACTCGCGGGTGTTTCGGTGTAGTTTGCCTCGCTTCTGATGCGGTGTTTTCGACACGACTGAAGCGCTTAAGTTTTATTGTTTCCAACAACGGCGAGGGGACGGGTGGGGGGTGGGGCGTTGGGAATGGTTGGGTGGGATGGGGAGGGGTAGGACTAGGGCGCAGATCACAGGTGAGGCAGGTGCTTTGGAAGTGTAGGCACCCCGGCAATTGCAGGGCAGATGCAACGCAGTCATGTTGCACGCACTCACCTCCCCGGGAACCTCTACGCGGAACACAGAGAAGGAGAGGGCGCTATGTGAGGGTGTGGTTGAGAGAAGGTGCGAGAGAGGGGGGAGAGAGACGCGCAGGGAGAGGGTGAGCGAGCGGTGGGTGACTGACCTGGGCGGAGACCTCAACGGGGTAGGCGCAGAAGGAGATCATGATGTCTGCGACGAAGGCGGCTACGGTGTTGCGATCCACGGCGATGAGCCCCAGGTGTGGCGTGTGGTGCACCACAATTGCAGTGCTGTAGAAGTGCTTCCCCTGCCAATGGCACGTGCACCTGCAGAAGCGGGGCAGGGAGGGGTGGTGGAGAGGAGAGAAATGACGAGGGACGGGGCTGCATGGATGGTGATGGGAGGAAAGAGGTGATGAGATGCGTGTGCGCCCTGTCCAGCATTACTGATAAGGGCACGTGCACCTGGCAGGCAGGAATGAAGACTGGCGAGGATGGATGGGGACGTGATACACCGAAAGTATAATCGCGACTTAGGTTCTTGCGCAAAGAAAAGTTCGGCGCCGACGATTTCGGCTGTTTTTGCCGTCAACTACATAGAAAGCGCATGAATCCTTATAGGCATATAGAAAATAAATCAACAACCTGAATGTTAATGCATATTCGAGTGACCCGTGTTCAACTACACCTACTAGAGCCTTTTCGGCCTGGTTCTTGCGCGAAGAAAAGTTCGGCGCCGAAGATTTTGGTTGTTTTTGCCGCCGAATGCCTAGAAAGCGCATGAATGCCTATAGGTGTATGGAAAGTTATTCAAGAACCTGAATGTTAATGGTTATTCGAGTGGCCCATGTTCAATTACATCTACTAGAGCATTTTCGGCCTGGATCTTGCGCGAAAAAAAAAAAAGTTCGGCGCCGATGATTTCAGCTGTTTTTGCCGCCAAATGCTTAGAAAGCGCATGAATCCCTATAAATGTATGGAAAAGTATTCAAGAACCTGAATGTAATGCATTTTCACATGGCGCATGTTCAATTACATCTACTAAAGCATTTTCGACCTGGATCTTGTGCAAAGAAAACTCCGGCGCTGACGATTTTGGCTGTTTTTGTCAGAGGTCCACTGGGGATCCCCGATGATCCTAGGGAAGGGTTACAGGCACGTTGGCCTGGGGGGTTATGGGCGCACTCACCCGCTATATAAACAAGCCCTTTTATCCCAGTGGTTAGTGACTGGGATTCTGACATGGTATCAGAGCGAAGGTCTCGGGTTCGATTCCCGGTGTGTGCACTTCGGGCATCCCAGTGCGGGGGGGTGTCAGAGGTCCACTGGGGATCCCCGATGATCCTAGGGAAGGGTTACAGGCACGTCGGCCTGGGGGGTTATGGGCGCACTCACCCGCTATATAAACAAGCCCTTTTATCCCAGTGGTTAGTGACTGGGATTCTGACAGTTTTTGCCGCCAAATGTTTAGAAAGCGCATGAATCCTTATAGGCGTAGGGAAAATCATTCAACAACCTGAATTTTATTGCATATTTAGGTGGCTCATATTCAACCACACCTACTAGAGCCTTTTCGGCCTGGTTCTTGCGCAAAGAAAAGTTCGGCGCCGACGATTTCGGCTGTTTTTGCTGCCAAATGCTTAGACAGCGTATGAATGCCTATAGGCGTATGGAAAATTAATCAACAACCTGAATGTTAATGCATATTTGAGTGGCCCATGTTCAATTACATCTACTAGAGCATTTTCGGCCTAAATCTTGCACAAAGAAAAGTTCGGCGCCGACGATTTCGGGTGTTTTTGCCGCCAAATGCTTAGAAAGCGCATGAATCCCTATAGGTGTATGGAAAATCATTCAAGAACCTGAATGTTAATGGATGTTCGAGTGGCGCATGTTCAATTACATGTACTAGTCATTTTCGACCTAGATCTGGTGCAAAGAATAGTTCGGCGCCGGCGATTTTGGCTGTTTTTGCCGCCAAATGCTTAGAAAGCGCATGAATCCCTATAGGTGTATGGAAAATCATTCAAGAACCTGAATGTTAATGCATTTTCAAGTGGCGCATGTTCAATTACATATACTAGATATTTTCGACCACGATCTTGTGCAAAGAATAGTTCGGCGCCGACGATTTTGGCTGTTTTTGTCGCCAAATGCTTAGGAAGCGCATGAATCCCTATAGGTGTATGGAAAATCTTTGAAGAACCTGAATGTTAATGCATATTCGAGTGGCCCATGTTCAATTACATCTACTAGAGCATTTTCGGCGATTTTGGCTGTTTTTGCCGCCAAATGTTTAGAAAGCGCATGAATCCTTATAGGCGCATTGAAAATCATTCAACAACCTGAATGTTAATGCATATTCAAGTGGCACATGTTCAAATACACCTATTAGAGCCTTTTCGGCCTGGTTCTTGCGCGAAGAAAAGTTTGGCGCCTACGATTTCGGCTGTATTTGCTGCCAAATGCTAAGAAAGCGCATGAATGCCTATAGGCGTATGAAAAATTATTCAACAACCTGAATGTTAATGCATATTTGAGTGGCCCATGTTCAATTACATCTACTAGAGCATTTTCGGCCTAGATCTTAGGCAAAGAAAAGTTCGGCGCCGACGATTTCGGCTGTTTTTGCCGCCAAATGCCTAGAAAGCGCATGAATCCCTATTGGGGTATGGAAAATCTTTCAAGAACCTGAATGTTAATGCATATTCGAGTGGCCCATGTTCAATTACATCTACTAGAGCATTTTCGGCCTGGATCTTGGGCGAGGAAAAGTTCGGCGCCAACGATTTCGGTTGTTTTTACCGCCAAATGCCTAGAAAGCGCATGAATCCGTGTAGGTGTATGGAAAATCATTCAAGAACCTGAATGTTAATGTGTATTCGAGTGGCCCATGATCAAGTACATCTACTAGAGCATTTTCGGCCTGGATCCTGCACGAAGAAAAAATCGGCGCCGACAATTTCGGCTGTTTTTGCCGCCAAATGCCTAGAAAGCGCATGAATCCCTATAGGTGTATGGAAAATCAATCAAGAACCTGAATGTTAATGCATATTCGAGTGGCCCTATAGTGTCAATTACATCTACTAGAGCATTTTCGGCGATTTTGGCTGTTTTTGCCGCCAAATGTTTAGAAAGTGCATGAATCCTTATAGGCGCATGGTAAATCATTCAACGACCTGAATGTTAATGCACATTCAAGTGGCGCATATTCAACTACACCTACTAGAGCCTTTTCGGCCTGGTTCTTGCGCGAAGAAAAAATTGGCGACGACGATTTCGGCTGTATTTGCTGCCAAATGATTAGAAAGCGCATGAATGCCTATAGGTGTATGGAAAATCATTCAAGAACCTGAATGTTAATGGTTATTCGAGTGGCCCATGTTCAATTACATCTACTAGAGCATTTTCGGCCTGGATCTTGCGCGAAGAAAAGTTCGGCGCCGACGATTTCGGCTGTTTTTGCCGCCGAATGCCTAGAAAGCGCATGAATGCCTATAGGTGTATGGAAAATCATTCAAGAACCTGAATGTTAATGGTTATTCGAGTGGCCCATGTTCAATTACATCTACTAGAGCATTTTCGGCCTGGATCTTGCGCGAAGAAAAGTTCGGCGCCGACGATTTCGGCTGTTTTTGCCGCCAAATGCCTAGAAAGCGCATGAATCCCTATAGGTGTATGGAAAATCATTCAAGAACCTGAATGTTAATGGTTATTCGAGTGGCCCATGTTCAATTACATCTACTAGAGCATTTTGAGCCTGGATCTTGCGCGAAGAAAAGTTCGGCGCCGACGATTTCGGCTGTTTTTGCTGCCAAATGCTTAGAAAGCGCATGAATCCCTATAGGCGTAGGGAAAATCATTCAACAACCTGAATGTCAATGCATTTCTGATTGGCCCATGTTCAATTACATCTGCTAAAGCATTTTCGACCTAGATCTTAGGCAAAGAAAAGTTCGGCGCCGACGATTTCGGCTGTTTTTGCCGCCAAATGCCTAGAAAGCGCATGAATCCCTATTGGGATATGGAAAATCTTTCAAGAACCTGAATGTTAATGCATATTCGAGTGGCCCATGTTCAATTACATCTACTAGAGCATTTTCGGCCTGGATCTTGGGTGAGGAAAAGTTCGGCGCCGACGATTTCGGCTGTTTTTGCCGCCAAATGCCTAGAAAGCGCATGAATCCCTATAGGTGTATGGAAAATCATTCAAGAACCTGAATGTTAATGTGTATTCGAGTGCCGCATGATCAAGTACATCTACTAGAGAATTTTCGGCCTGGATCTTGCACGAAGAAAAGTTCGGCGCCTACGATTTCGGCTGTTTTTGCCGCCAAATGCCTAGAAAGCGCATGAATTTCTATAGGTGTATGGAAAATCAATCAAGAACCTGAATGTTAATGCATATTCGACTAGCCCATGTTGAATTACATCTACTAGAGCATTTTCGGCCTGGATCTTGCGCGAAAAAAAAGTACGGCGCCGCCGATTTCCGCTGTTTTTGCCACCAAATGCTTAGAAAGCGCATGAATCCCTATAGGTGTATGGAAAATCATTCAAGAACCTGAATGTTAATGCATATTCGAGTGGCCCATGTTCAATTACATCTACTAGAGCATTTTCGGCCTGGATCTTGCGCGAAGAAAAGTTCGGCGCCGACGATTTCGGCTGTTTTTGCCGCCGAATGCCTAGAAAGCGCATGAATGCCTATAGGTGTATGGAAAATCATTCAAGAACCTGAATGTTAATGGTTATTCGAGTGGCATATGTTCAATTACATCTACTAGAGCATTTTCGGCCTGGATATTACGCGAAGAAAAGTTCGGCGCCGACGATTTCGGCTGTTTTTGCCGCCAAATGCCTAGAAAGCGCATGAATGCCTATAGGTGTATGGAAAATCATTCAAGAACCTGAATGTTAATGGTTATTCGAGTGGCCCATGTTCAATTACATCTACTAGAGCATTTTCGGCCCGAATCTTGCGCGAAGAAAAGTTCGGCGCCGACGATTTCGGCTGTTTTTGCCGCCGAATGCCTAGAAAGCGCATGAATGCCTATAGGTGTATGGAAAATCATTCAAGAACCTGAATGTTAATGGTTATTCGAGTGGCCCATGTTCAATTACATCTACTAGAGCATATTCGGCCCGAATCTTGCGCGAAGAAAAGTTCGGCGCCGACGATTTCGGCTGTTTTTGCCGCCGAATGCCTAGAAAGCGCATGAATCCCTATTGGGGTATGGAAAAACATTCAAGAACCCGAATGTTAATGGTTATTCGAGTGACCCATGTTTAATTACATATACTAAAGCATTTTCGGCCTGGAACTTGCGCAAAAAAAAGTTCGGCGCCGACGATTTCGGCTGTTTTTGCCGCCGAATGCCTAGAAAGCGCATGAATCCCTATTGGGGTATGGAAAATCTTTCAAGAACCTGAATGTTAGTGGTTATTCGAGTGGCCCATGTTCAATTACATCTACTAGAGCATTTTCGGCCTTGGTTTCGGCGCAAAGAAAAGTTCGGCGCCGACGATTTCGGCTGTTTTTGCCGCCAAATGCCTAGAAAGCGCATGAATCCCTATTGGGGTATGGAAAATCTTTCAAGAACCTGAATTTTAATGCATATTCGAGTGGCCCATGTTCAATTACATCTACTAGAGCATTTTCGGCCTGGATCTTGGGCGAGAAAAGTTCGGCGCCGACGATTTCGGCTGTTTTTGCCGCCAAATGCCTAGAAAGCGCATGAATCCCTATAGGTGTATGGAAAATCATTCAAGAACCTGAATGTTAATATGTATTCGAGTGCCCCATGATCAAGTACATCTACTATAGCATTTTCGGCCTGGATCTTGCACGAAAAAAAAATCGGCGCCGACAATTTCGGCTGTTTTTGCCGCCAAATGCCTAGAAAGCGCATGAATCCCTATAGGTGTATGGAAAATCTATCATGAACCTGAATGTTAATACTTATTCGAGTGGCCCATGTTCAATTACATCTACTAGAGCATTTTCGGCGATTTTGGCTGTTTTTGCCGCCAAATGTTTAGAAAGCGCATGAATCCTTATTGGCGCATGGAAAAGCATTCAACAACCTGAATGTTAATGCATATTCAAGTGGCGCATGTTCAACTACACCTACTAGAGCCTTTTCGGCCTGGTTCTTGCGCGAAGAAAAAATTGGCGACGACGATTTCGGCTGTATTTGCTGCCAAATGCTTAGAAAGCGCATGAATGCCTATAGGTGTATGGAAAATCATTCAAGAACCTGAATGTTAATGGTTATTCGAGTGGCCCATGTTCAATTACATCTACTAGAGCATTTTCGGCCTGGATCTTGCGCGAAGAAAAGTTCGGCGCCGACGATTTCGGCTGTTTTTGCCGCCGAATGCCTAGAAAGCGCATGAATGCCTATAGGTGTATGGAAAATCATTCAAGAACCTGAATGTTAATGGTTATTTGAGTGACCCATGTTCAATTACGTATACTAGAGCATTTTCGGCCTGGATCTTGCGCGAAGAAAAGTTCGGCGCCGACGATTTCGGCTGTTTTTGCCGCCGAATGCCTAGAAAGCGCATGAATCCCTATTGGGGTATGGAAAATCTTTCAAGAACCTGAATGTTAGTGGTTATTCGAGTGGTCCATGTTCAATTACATCTGCTAGAGCATTTTCGGCCTAGATCTTAGGCAAAGAAAAGTTCGGCGCCGACGATTTCGGCTGTTTTTGCCGCCAAATGCCTAGAAAGCGCATGAATCCCTATTGGGGTATGGAAAATCTTTCAAGAACCTGAATGTTAATGCATATTCGAGTGGCCCATGTTCAATTACATCTACTAGAGCATTTTCGGCCTGGATCTTGGGCGAGAAAAGTTCGGCGCCGACGATTTCGGCTGTTTTTGCCGCCAAATGCCTAGAAAGCGCATGAATCCCTATAGGTGTATGGAAAATCATTCAAGAACCTGAATGTTAATGTGTATTCGAGTGCCCCATGATCAAGTACATCTATTAGAGAATTTTCGGCCTGGATCTTGCACGAAGAAAAGTTCGGCGCCGACAATTCGGCTGTTTTTTCCACCAAATGCCTAGAATGTCAGAATATTATGCTCTAGCCTGTAGTGGGGTGCTCTGTAGCGAGTACAACCCTTCTAGGGTTTGCTATTTGTATCCCCATTCTTGCTAGTGCAACCCCCTCTCTTTCGCCTAAACTCTCTTGCCTAGCTAGGACTCTCCTAGCTATGGCTCCTAAGACTACCGCTTATCTCGACATGGTATCAGAGCTTAACGTTCGTGGCCTGTGGGCCCACTTCACTGCTTCCGCTGCTACTGCTACTCCCTGTCCGTTGCGCGCCCCGTGGTGCGCGGCGTCGAAACTAGGGTTTTCAGCCCGCCGTGCGCCCCGAGGCGCGCGGCGGTTCTCTGCCCGCCGTGCGCCCCGAGGCGCGCGGCGGTTCTCTGCCCGCCGTGTGCCCCGAGGCGCGCGGCGGGTTCCTGCCCCGTCACTCGGCGCGTCGCCCCCGGGAGGCGCTGCGACGGGCGACGGGGACCCGCGCGTCGCCCCCCGTCGCCCGTCGTGGCCTGCGCGCGGCCCGTACGGGCTGCGCCAGGCCCGCGCGCGGCCCGTACGGGCTGCGCCAGGCCCGCGCGCGGCTCGGACCGCCTGCGCGCGGTTCGGGAGGCTGTGCCAGGCCCGTGGGCGGCCCGTTCTTCGCTGCCCCTGTCCTCCCCGCTGTCCCCCGTGCTTCTGAAGGCGCCCCACCCCTCCTTCTGCCCGTTCTCCTGGATTAGGGTTTGGGGTTGGGGGGTATGGGGGTGCAGCTTCTGTGTGCCGTTCCCTGCTCCTCCTCCTCCTCCGTCTCCCTGTGCTGCAGCTGCCGCTGAGGGGGGTGGACCTGTTGGAGCCGTCGGAGTGGTACTAAGGGGGGGTGAAGGGGGAGTGGAGCTAGCGGTGTAGCAGCGGGTGTGTGTCGAGGGGTGTGGGACTGTTGGGGGAGGTTGAGGGGAGGTTGCCGTCGTGTCGTACGCAGCGCCTGTACTCCGGGGCACTCACTCCCGGTAGCTCAGAGAGCCGGTTGCACCTGTCGCCTGTGGGTCCGTTGCTCCTGCTGCTCGTCTTAGCCGCGGAGCCTGTTACTCCTGTACTCCGGGGCACTCACTCCCGGTAGCCACTGTGTCGCACCAGAGCCGTCTGTTGCCCGTGTGCCTGCAGCTTCAGTCGTCGCCTCCCATCTACTCTCCTCTCGCCAGCCCTCCTCCTCCTCACTTGCCCGTTGTGACTACCACTAGCTTTGCTCATAATTGTGAACTTTAAACTATTGCTTCTTAAACTTGTGCTCAGAATGTGTGGTGACATTGTGATCCACCCTGAGCTTGTACTGCTTTGCTTGCTCTGCTGATTACACCCCACTTTGGCTATGGGGGTGTGTCAGAATATTATGCTCTAGCCTGTAGTGGGGTGCTCTGTAGCGAGTACAACCCTTCTAGGGTTTGCTATTTGTATCCCCATTCTTGCTAGTGCAACCCCCTCTCTTTCGCCTAAACTCTCTTGCCTAGCTAGGACTCTCCTAGCTATGGCTCCTAAGACTACCGCTTATCTCGACATAGAAAGCGCATGAATCCCTATAGGTGTATGGAAAATCAATCAAGAACCTGAATGTTAATGCATATTCAACTAGCCCATGTTTAATTACATCTACTAGAGCATTTTCGGCCTGGATCTTGCGCGAAAAAAGTATGGCGCCGCCGATTTCCGCTGTTTTTGCCACCAAATGCCTAGAAAGCGCATGAATCCCTATAGGTGTATGGAAAATCATTCAAGGACCTGATGTCAGAATGAACGGACAGGAATGATTGAACTAACAGTGAAATCAGTACAAGTACCTAACCCTAGAATTGTGTACCCCCTATAGGCTAACCCACTGTAGCCTAAACAAACACAACATATATAATGTTTGACACACCCCCATAGGCAAAGTGGGGGAGAGCAAGGGGTCACAAGACCAGTCAAAGCAAAGCAAAACAAGCTCAGGGTGGATCTCAAGGATACCACACAAATTCCGAGCACAAGCAAGTGGTCACAAGACCAGTTCACATGCAGGATGATAATATAACAAGAGATACAGTGATCACAACCTAGCAAGTGTAAACAGTACAAGCAGAGTCAAGAAGTAAGTAAGTGAGGTCCAGCAGGCACAAGGCCTAGAAGAGTACAGAAACGCTGATGGTCACAAGGCTGAAGTGCCTTGGTGAACACATCAGCAAGGTTGGCCTCAGTGGCCACGTAACGCAGACGAAGCTGACCACGCTGCTGCAGCTCTCGAGCAAGGAAGTACCGCAGGGCGATGTGCTTCGTTCTGTGCTCCAGTCTGTGCTCCTCACTCAAGCCAATGGCAGCCTGGTTGTCGACGTACAGCACTGGAGGAGAACGAGGCCGCTCTCCCAAGTCGGTCAGCAGGTAGGTCAGCCAGCGTAGCTCCTGGGCAGCCATGGCTGTGGCGTAGATCTCAGCCTCACAACTGGAGCTGAGAACAGAAGAAGAGCGTGTAGAACGCCAAGAAACTGAGCCGGAGCCAAGGCTGAAGGTGTAACACTGAGACGACCGCTGAGTAGCCTGGTCGTCTGCCCAAGAAGCGTCTGAGTGTCCAGTAAGTACAACTCGGTCTCGCCCTCCAAGCACTAGCCCCATGCCCGATGTACTGCACAAGTAGCGCAACACCCTCTTAGCGGCATCCATGTGCTCCTTCCTGTGACGGCCAGGAGCGACATAGCGCGCAAGGATGCTAAGAGGGTATGCAAGGTCAGGTCGAGTGCAGGTCATCAGGTACATGAGGCAGCCCACAAGCTCTGGATACGGGCCACTCGGCTCTACGGACTCATCCGAAGGCAGAGCTGAGAGCGAGTGACCGGTAGGCAGAGGAGTGGACTGAGGCGAGGAGTACGTGAAGCGGAAGCGCTGAAGGATCTGCTGCACCATGTGTGACTGAGTCAAGGTGATGGTGCGCCGTGCTCTGTCCCGGGTGATCCGCAAGCCAAGATAGCTTGTCAGTTCACCCAGGTCTGTGCACGTGTGTCTCCTCTGCAGCTCCGACTTCACGTGGGCGAGTGCCGCGGTGTCAGCAGTGGCAAAGACCAAGTCGTCGACGTACACGAGGATGTAGAACGGCGGCAGTGAGGTGTCTGTGCGTAGAAACAGTGACGGGTCAGCAGTAGAGGGAGCGAACCCAAGAGCCGCAAGTGTCGTCCTCAATGTGTCGTGCCACTCACGAGGTGCCTGGCGGAGACCGTAGACCGGCCGCTGAAGCCTCCACTGGGTACCAGGAGGAACCAACCCAGTGAAGCCAGGAGGGCGGCGCAGCCAGATCTCCTCGTGCAGGCTGCCCTGCAAGAAAGCAGTGCTGAAGTCAAGTGAGTGAAGCTCGTAGTCGCGCTGAGCGGCTATGTGCTGCTGCACCCGAAGAGTGGTCATCTTCGGGGTGGGGGAGAAGGTCTGAAAGAAGTCAACTCCCTCTCGCTGACTGAAGCCTCGAGCCACGTAGCGCGCCTTGAAGACAGGAGGAGAACCCGGCGGCCGCTTCACCCTGAAAATCCACATGCCACTGACGATGTTCGCCCCAGGTGGGGGAACCTCGTCGACGTAGGTGCCTGTGGACTTCCAGGAAGCCATCTCTGCGTCCATGGCTGTCTGCCACTGAGAGGAGTAGGGACCCGCCATCGCCTCAGCGTAAGTGCGCGGGGTCGGGATGTCTGGTGCATCCGGGTCTCCCTCAGGGGCAACTAGCATGGACACGAGGTGGGGTAAAGCAGCAGCAAAGCACTGGAACTCCTCCTGTCTGTCCTCAAGGACGTCCGTGCCAAGAGCACACTCACCCCCGACGGACGGAGGACAGACAGACTCAGACTCAGACTCAGCAACAAGGCTAGTGGCGTAGTCTAGACGACACCGGGCAGCAAAGTCGATCAACTCAGCGACCAGAGCAGACGCAGCAGAGGACTCAAAGGTAGGGTCAGTGACAACAGTAGCGAGGAGACGGGTGACAGTGGGACTGGCAGCACGACGGGAGTCAGACTCCGGATCAGGAAGAGTAGGCAGAGAGGACGCAGGAGGAGACGGCAGCGGGACACGCTGAGGAGCAGTGGAGGGACGCAGAGTCATGTAGTGAGTGCCAGGGACAGGAGGAGGACGCTCACGTGGGACACGACGACCAGTGCGAGCAGTACGAACAGGCGACGCAGGACGAGACTCAGGCTCACGACGCTCTGTAAGACCTCCTGTGGGACCAGTATAAGGAGAGGGAGCAGGGAGAGGCGAGGCAGGCGGGAACTGGGACTGCGACTGGACAGGCGGAGGACACGCTACGGAGGGAGGAGGACAAGGAGGAGGAGCCTGACCAAGAACCTGCTGAAGAAGTGGTACGAAGTACGGTCGCGGCCGCGCAGCGTCTCCAGAACCACCAGAGACACCAGCGCTAGGGTCCTCAGCACCAGCAGCAGCTCCACCGTCCAGGTCCTCAGCACCAGCAGCAGCTCGACCGCTCGGGTCCTCAGCACCAGCAGCAGCTCCACCGTCCGGGTCCTCAGCTCCAGCAGTAGCTCCAACGCCCGGGTCCTCAGCACCAGCAGCAGCTCGACCGCTCGGGTCCTCAGCACCAGCAGCAGCTCCACCGTCCGGGTCCGCAGCACCAGCAGTAGCTCCAACGCCCGGGTCCTCAGCACCAGCAGCAGCGCCACCGCTGGGGTCCGCAGCACCAGGAGCACCACTCCGAAGACTGCAGCGCCGCGCGTACCACTCTCGGATCTGCTGAATGGGGGGGAGCTCCTGGGTAGGAGGGGAAGTACTGGTACGAGCTCCAGTAGCACCTCTCCGGAGGCGGCAGTACTGTAGGTACCTCTCCTGCAGCTGCTGGGAGGAGAGGGCTCCTCCAGGTGTAGCACGCTCAGGATCAGCACCTCCAGACACAGCACCACCAGACATAGCACCCCCAGGCTCAGCACCTCGAGACTCCGCACCCCCAGGCTCCGCACCCCCAGACTCAGCACGGTCAGGCTCAGCACCCCCAGGCTCAGCACCTCCAGACGCAGCACCCCCAGACGCAGCACCTCCAGACTCCGCACTCCCAGGCTCAGCACCTCCAGGCTCCGCACCCCCAGGCTCCGCACCCCCAGACTCCTCACGGGCAGGCTCAGTACCCCCAGCAGGACGAGAGTCAACAGCTACCTCGACAGGCTCAACCGGGTCTACCTGGGACACACCTGAGGGAGCGGCACCCTGAGGGGGGAGGGGGTCTGGTACCTCAGCACCTGGAGCGAGGAAGAGAGGCGGGGGGGGGAGCGGGGCAGTGCGGTAGGGGAAGAGGCGGTAGTAGGGGACGGACTCGTCAAAAGTGACGTCCTGAGAGGCAAGGACACGACGCGAGGTGGCGTGGTAGAACTGCCAACCAGGCACGTCCGGGACAAAGCCAAGGAAGACACAGGGGACAGCGCGACGGGAGAGCTTGTCCGCGGACGTGTCGCGAACAAAAGCTCGAGATCCCCAGACCCGAAAACGCGACGCATCGCCAGCCTCTCCCGTCCAACGCAGTGTCGGAGAAGTCTCCGGTAAGGAGACACGGGGCCAGAGGTTGAGCTGATGCGCAGCGTATTGGACTGCAAACGGCCACAGAAAGTGGGGGGCAGCCGCATGAACCAAGGAGGTACGAGCGACCTCCATGACCAAGCCAATGCGGCGCTCAGCAACCCCATTCTGCTGTGGAGAGGCCGGAAGTGTGAACGACTGCTCAATGCCCTCCTGCTGACAGAAGGCCTCCAAGAGGCCAGAGGAAAACTCCCCACCTCTGTCAGAGTGCAGACGCAGGACAGGGAAGTCGGAGCGGAAACGCTCACTGAGCTGGAGACGAGATCTGCGGATCCAAGGGATCAAGACATCAAGGACCTCACCCTTGGCGCGCAAGGGGAAGACCGTGGTGTAGCGCGAGAAGTCGTCAACAACAATCAGGAAGTACCTCTCCTGACCCTGACCACGGACGCGGGCTGGGCCCCACACGTCCATGTGGAGCGTCTGCAAAGGAGCAGTCGTCGGGGGGAAGGAGGAGGAGTGAGGAGCGGCGCGCTGCCGCCCCTCGACACAGGGAAGACAGGGAGGAGCAGGCGAGGGTGGGAGGGGAGGGAGAACCCTGGGAAGACCAGCAACAAGGTCCCGTTTGTGCATGGCCCGAAGGCGCTGCACAGACGGGTGACCAAGGCGGTGGTGCCAGAGGACAGTCTCATGCGCCAGAGAGCGACACGAGCAGGGGGCGGACAGCTGACCTGACGCAGACGCAGACGCGGACGCAGCGACCTGAGGGGACTCAGTGGTCAGTGTGTACAGGTCCGACCCCGGCTGCCGAGTGAAGGTAGCCAGGTGACGGCCCGTCCGAGCACACGTGCAGTGGGTCACGCGCTCGTAAGCAGGGGTGAACTGGTGGACACCCCTGTCCTGGAGCGCACTACCCGCCACCAAGTTCGTAGAGAACGAGGGGAGGTAGAGACCTGACAGTGTGCCTGACGGGACCGCAGGACAAGGAAGGACAGTGGAGGAGGTCGCAACGACCGGACCCCCAGAGGGGTCAGCGAGGGAGACAGCAACTGGCTGAGCGAGTGGCTCAAGGACATTGAGGTGGCAGACACGCGAGCACCTGCAGTGGCGGTCTCACTAGCACCTAGAGCGGCAGCCTCACTCACACTACACGGCAGCTGCACCGGTCCGCGCCCAGAAGCTCCCGAACGACGCACTCCAGAGTGACTACCACGACCACCACCCCGAGAGCCCAAACTCGCGTACCACTCACGAGCCCGCTGGAGCGTAAGAGGACACTGCTGCTGCACCTGTCCACTACCAGATGCTCCCGAACAACGCACGCCAGAGCGACTACCACTACGGCCACCCCGACAGCCCAAACTGGCGTACCACTCACGGGCCCGCTGGAGCGTAAGAGGACACTGCTGCTGCACCTGTCCACTACCAGATGCTCCCGAACAACGCACTCCAGAGCGACGACCACGACGGCCACCCCGACAGCCCCAACTAGCGTACCACGCACGCGCACGAAGCAGCTGGGGCGAAGGAGGGCACGGCAGCTGCACCTGTCCACTACCAGAAGCTCCCGACCGACCCACTCCAGAGCGACCACCACTACGGCCACCCAACTAGCGTACCACTCACGCGCACGAAGCTGCTGGGGCGTGAGGGACTCACGCGCACGGCCCTGGAGCTGCATCTGGCCACGCCAGGAGCAGCAGTAGTAGCAGTAGCGGCAGCAACAGTAGTAACAGCAGGAGCTGTGGCAGTGGGAGTAGAAAAGGCAGTAGCAGCAGTAGCAGCGGTAGCAGTGCTGGGCAATGCTCACCAGTGGTCGGCGCGGCAGGCGCAAGACGGTGGCGACAGCGGGGCCGCTACAACTGCAGGGCTGGGCCGGGCCGCAGCAGGGAGCTCCGCGGCAGCTGCTGCAGGGCGAGGCCGGGCCGCGACGGCAGCTGCTCCAGGTGCCAGGGGCGGCTGCTGCAGTGGCGGCGGCTCCAGGGGCCAGGGGCGGCTGCTGCAGGTGCGGGCTGCTCCAGGGGGGGCTGCTGCAGTGGCGGGCGGCTCCAGGGGCTGCTACTGCAGTGGCGGGCGGCTCCAGGGGCTGCTGCTGCAGTGGCGGCTGCTCCAGGGGCTGCTGCTGCAGTGGCGGCTGCTCCAGGGGCGAGAGGCGGATTAGGTCAGGGCGACGCGGCGGGCAGGTGGCGACGCCGCGGGCAGGGCGACGCGGCGGGTAGGTGGCGACGCCGCGAGCAGGGCGACGCGGCGGGCAGGTGGCGACGCCGCGGGCAGGTCGACGCGGCGGGCAGGTGGCGACGCCGCGGGCAGGTCGACGCGGCGGGCAGGTGGCGACGCCGCGGGCAGGGCGACGCGGCGGGCAGGTGGCGACGCCGCGGGCAGGTCGACGCGACGAGGGCAGGCGACGACGCCGCGGGCAGGCGACGACGTCGCGGGCAGGCGACGACGCCGCGGGCAGGCGACGACGCCGCGGGCAGGCGACGACGCCGCGGGCTGGCGACGACGCCGCGGAAAGCGGGCCGCGCGCGGGTGGCTAGCAGGCCGTGCGTGCGCGGTAGGGAGAGGCGCACGAGGGCGCAAGAGCGCACGAGGGCGCGCGGTAGGGAGAGGCGCACGAGGGCGCGAGGGCGCACGAGGGCGCGCGGTAGTAAGAGGCGCACGAGGGCGCGAGGGCGCACGAGGGCGCGCGGTAGTAAGAGGCGCACGAGGGCGCGAGGGCGCACGAGGGCGCACGGTAGTAAGAGGCGCACGAGGGCGCGAGGGCGCACGAGGGCGCACGATAGGTAGGTAGGTAGGTAGCGGTGGGCCCTAAAACGGTCCTAGTGAAGGACCTGCTCTGATACCATGTCAGAATGAACGGACAGGAATGATTGAACTAACAGTGAAATCAGTACAAGTACCTAACCCTAGAATTGTGTACCCCCTATAGGCTAACCCACTGTAGCCTAAACAAACACAACATATATAATGTTTGACACCTGAATGTTAATGCATATTTGAGTGGCCCATGTTCAATTGCATCTACTAGAGCATTTTCGGCCTGGATCTTGCGCGAAGAAGAGTTCCGCGCCGACGATTTCGACTGTTTTTGCAGCCGAATGCATAGAAAGCGCATAAATTCTTATAGGTGTATGGAAAATCATTCAAGAACCTGAATGTTAATGGTTATTCGAGTGGCCCATGTTCAATTACATCTACTAGAGCATTTTCGGCCTGGATATTACGCGAAGAAAAGTTCGGCGCCGACGATTTCGGCTGTTTTTGCCGCCGAATGCCTAGAAAGCGCATGAATGCCTATAGGTGTATGGAAAATCATTCAAGAACCTGAATGTTAATGGTTATTCGAGTGGCCCATGTTCAATTACATCTACTAGAGCATTTTCGGCCTGGATCTTGCGCGAAGAAAAGTTCGGCGCCGACGATTTCGGCTGTTTTTGCCGCCGAATGCCTAGAAAGCGCATGAATGCCTATAGGTGTATGGAAAATCATTCAAGAACCTGAATGTTAATGGTTATTCGAGTGGCCCATGTTCAATTACATCTACTAGAGCATTTTCGGCCTGGATCTTGCGCGAAGAAAAGTTCGGCGCCGACGATTTCGGCTGTTTTTGCCGCCGAATGCCTAGAAAGCGCATGAATGCCTATAGGTGTATGGAAAATCATTCAAGAACCTGAATTTTAATGGTTATTCGAGTGGCCCATGTTCAATTACATCTACTAGAGCATTTTCGGCCTGGATCTTGCGCGAAGAAAAGTTCGGCGCCGACGATTTCGGCTGTTTTTGCCGCCGAATGCCTAGAAAGCGCATGAATGCCTATAGGTGTATGGAAAATCATTCAAGAACCTGAATGTTAATGGTTATTCGAGTGGCCCATGTTCAATTACATCTACTAGAGCATTTTCGGCCTGGATCTTGCGCGAAGAAAAGTTCGGCGCCGACGATTTCGGCTGTTTTTGCCGCCGAATGCCTAGAAAGCGCATGAATGCCTATAGGTGTATGGAAAATCATTCAAAAACCCGAATGTTAATGGTTATTCGAGTGGCCCATGTTCAATTACATCTACTAGAGCATTTTCGGCCTGGATCTTGCGCGAAGAAAAGTTCGGCGCCGACGATTTCGGCTGTTTTTGCCGCCAAATGCCTAGAAAGCGCATGAATGCCTATAGGTGTATGGAAAATCATTCAAGAACCTGAATGTTAATGGTTATTCGAGTGGCCCATGTTCAATTACATCTACTAGAGCATTTTCGGCCTGGATCTTGCGCGAAGAAAAGTTCGGCGCCGACGATTTCGGCTGTTTTTGCCGCCGAATGCCTAGAAAGCGCATGAATCCCTATTGGGGTATGGAAAATCATTGAAGAACCTGAATGTTAATGGTTATTCGAGTGGCCCATGTTCAATTATATGCACTAAAGCATTTTCGGCCTGGAACTTGCGCAAAAAAAAGTTCGGCGCCGACGATTTCGGCTGTTTTTGCCGCCGAATGCCTAGAAAGCGCATGAATGCGCCCTATTGGGGTACGGAAAACCTTTCAAGAACCTGAATGTTAGTGGTTATTCGAGTGGCCCATGTTCAATTACATCTACTAGAGCATTTTCGGCCTTGGTTTCGGCGCAAAGAAAAGTTCGGCGCCGACGATTTCGGCTGTTTTTGCCGCCAAATGCCTAGAAAGCGCATGAATCCCTATTGGGGTATGGAAAATCTTTCAAGAACCTGAATGTTAATGCATATTCGAGTGGCCCATGTTCAATTACATCTACTAGAGCATTTTCGGCCTGTATCCTGGGCGAGGAAAAGTTCGGCGCCGACGATTTCGGCTGTTTTTGCCGCCAAATGCCTAGAAAGCGCATGAATCCCTATAGTGTTAAACTGTATTATGCTTGTAGGCTGTAGTGGGGTAGCCAATATGGGGTACAACCCCAACTAGGGTTTCATATTTGTACCCAAACTTCTGTTAGTTCATTCATTCTTGCCTAGTTATTCTGAGATGGTATTCAGAGCAGGAGGTCCCTAGGACCTACCGACCGTTTTTTTTTAAGGGCCCACCACCGCTCGCATGCGGTTACCACGCTACCCCGTGCCCTAGCCTCGTAGCGCCCTCGCGCGCCCCTCGTTAGCGCCCTCGCGCGCCCCTCGTTAGCGCCCTCGCGCGCACCCTCGTTAGCGCCCTCGCGCGCCCCTTGCTAGCGCCCTCGCGCGCCCCTCACTAGCGCCCTCGCGCGCCCCTCGCCGAGCCGCCCGCTCGCAGCCCGCCCGCCCGCTCGCTGCCCGCTTCGCGGCCCGCTCGCTACGCAGCCCGCCCGCCCGCTCGCTGCCCGCTTCGCGGCCCGCCCGCTTCGCAGCCCGCTCGCTCGCTGCCCGCTTCGCGGCCCGCCCGCTTCGCAGCCCGCTCGCTCGCTGCCCGCTTCGCGGCCCGCCCACTTCGCAGCCCGCCCGCCCGCTCGCTGCCCGCTTCGCGGCCCGCCCGCCTCGCAGCCCGCTCGCCCCGCTGCCCGCTTCGCGGCCCGCCCACTTCGCAGCCCGCCCGCCCGCCCGCTGCCCGCTTCGCGGCCCGCCCGCCTCGCAGCCCGCTCGCCCCGCTGCCCGCTTCGCAGCCCGCCCACTTCGCAGCCCGCCCGCCCGCTAGCTGCCCGCTTCGCGGCCCGCCCGCTTCGCTGCCCGCTCGCAGCGCCGCCCGCTCGCCCGCTACCTGCTTCGCAGCGCCGCCCGCTGCCTCACTGCCCGCTTGCTGCGTCGCCCGCCCACACCGCTGCCCGCTTCGCAGCTCGCCCGCCGCGCTTCTCACCTGCTGCTCCCTGCCTGTGCACTGCCGCTTTCTCCTGCTGTGGCTACTAGCTTCGCTCTAGCGTGTCCCCTCTGCTGCTGCCGCTGCTCTGCTGTGCCCTCACGCCTGAGCTATGGCCTCTATTCGCGTTCTTTCCTTCGATGCTGAGGGCCGTCCCGTGCAGTTCACTTCCTGGCTCGACGACCTGCAGTTGTATCTTATGAGCAATAGCACGGACCACATCTCCCTCTATGACTACGCGTCTGGTGCTGCCGCTGCTCCTGCTGCCACAGCCGAGCTTAGTGTTCGTTCCCACTGGCAGACTCGTGACGCAGCTGCTCGCCTAGCCATTCGCAGTCACCTCCCGCTAGCTGAGCTCGAGCATTTTGGCGACTGCAAATCCGCTAAGGCCCTGTACGATGCTGTCGTCGCTCGCTACTCCTCGCCTGCCACAGCCGAGCTTAGCCGCCTCATGCTGCCGTACCTGTTCCCCGATCTGTCCACCTTTACTACAGTCGCCGATCTTATCACCCACCTTCGCACTAGTGATGCTCGCCTGCGTGCCGCCCTTCCCACCGAGTTCTGCGCTAAGAACCCCCCTCCACTGTACTGGACACTCCACTTCATAGTCACCCGTCTCCCTGACACCCTCCGCTCAGTTCGAGACCACTTCCTTGCTCGCTGTCCCACTGAGCTCACAGTCGCCCTCCTAGAGGAGCACCTGCTCGCGGCCGAAAAGAGCATTGTAGCTGTCGGTGCTGCTCGTGGCGCTCCTCGCACCCCCATCTTTGAGGGGTGTTCTCCCTCTCCCCTCGCTCCCTCCTACGCTGCTGCTGCTGCTGTTGACTTCCTTGGTGCTGAGTCTGTTGGCGCTGCTTCTACTCCTGGTGGGAGGCGCCGCACCGGCAAGGGCAAGGGGGGCAAAAGTGGTGGTGGTGGCGCTGGGGGGGGAGGAGGTGGGGGAGGTGGGGGGGGAGGCGGTGCTGGAGGGAGCGGTGGCGGGAGCGCTGGTGGGAGTGGGGTCGGTGGTGGAGGCGGGGGCGGCGGAGGAAGCAGTGGCAGTAGTGGCGGCGGCGGCGGTGGCGGCGGTGGCGGTGGTGGCGGTGGTGGCGGTGGCGGTCGGAGCGGTGGTAGTGGTGGCGGCGGAGGTCGGAGTGGAGGCACTGGCTCGGGCCAGAGCTCCCAGCAGCAGCAGCGTCCCCAGACGACCCAGCAGCTTCGTGAGTGGCTTGCTCAGCGTGGGACGTCGGGGGCCAGTGGCCGCTGTTCTTATGTCATTCGCACAGGTGACCGCAAGGGACAGACGTGTGGGAGGTTCCACACCCCGTACCGCTGCTTCTCCCGCCTTGACGACGCTTGGCGTGAGGAGATGGGTGCGGATGTTGAGCGCCCCCGCTGGGCTGAGCTCATGAGGGCTGGTGTTGATGTCTTTGCTCTTGACTATGATGCTATTATTGCTGCCATGTATGCATTGACTGTTAGTGCCGAGGGAGACTGTTACTTGTGTGTGCCGCCTGACCCAGGTATAGAGCCCGCTGCCCTGGGTACTAGTGAGTCTGCTCTCTCTGGTATGGTGCCCCCTGTACTTGCTCCCCCCAGTGCTGTCCCGGCTGGTTTCGAGTCTGCTCTCTCAGGTACAGCACCCACAGAGACTGCTCTCTCAGGTACCGCACCGGCTGAGGCCTGTCACACCTTCACCCTTGACTCAGGTGCTTCCCGTTGCTTCTTCCGTGACAGTACTGAGCTCACACCGCTTCCTGCACCGGTCCCAGTCTCCTTGGCTGACCCCTCTGGGGGCCCAGTCCTTGCCCAGTCCACCACTGTCCTCCCTTGTCCGGCGGTTCCGTCTGGCTCGTTGTCGGGTTTCCACCTCCCCTCGTTCTCGACGAACCTGGTGAGCAACGCTGTCCTCCAGGATCAGTGGGTTGACACCTTTACCCCTGGCGGACAGCGTGTGGCGATCTGCACGTGCTCCAGGACCGGCCGTCACCTGGCTACGTTTACCCGTCGGCCGGGGTCGAGTCTCTACACACTGACCACTGCGTCTCCTCAGGTAGCTGCTGTCGGTCAGGTGTCTGCGTCAGGTCTGGTAGCCCACGCCTGTGAGTGTCGTTCCCTGTCGCACCAGACTCTTCTCTGGCACCACCGCCTGGGTCACCCCTCCTTGCCACGCCTTCGTGGCATGCACCGTCGCCACCTTGTGTCCGGTCTTCCCAGGTCCCTCCCTCCCCTCCCTGCCTCGCCTGCGCCGCCTTGCCTTCCTTGCGTCGAGGGGCGGCAGCGCGCCGCTCCTCACTCCTCCTCGTTCCCCCCGACAGAGGCTCCTCTGCAGACCCTCCACCTGGACGTGTGGGGCCCAGCCCGCGTTCGTGGTCAGGGCGGTGAGCGGTACTTTTTGCTGGTTGTCGACGACTACTCGCGTTACACCACGGTCTTCCCCTTGCGCACCAAGGGTGAGGTCCCTGCTGTTCTGATCCCTTGGATCCGCACGGTTCGTCTCCAGCTCCGCCGCCGTTTCCGGACGGATCTTCCTGTCCTGCGTCTGCACTCTGACAGAGGTGGTGAGTTTTCCTCCGATCTCTTGAGGACCTTCTGTCAGGCGGAGGGCATCGAGCAGACCTTCACGCTTCCGGACTCCCCACAGCAGAATGGGGTTGCTGAGCGCCGCATTGGCCTGGTCATGGAGGTCGCTCGTACCTCCTTGGTCCACGCGGCGGCTCCCCATTTTCTGTGGCCGTTTGCTGTTCGGTACGCCGCGCATCAGCTCAACCTCTGGCCCCGTGTCTCCTTACTGGAGACCTCGCCCACACTGCGTTGGACGGGGGAGGTTGGCGATGCGTCGCGCTTCCGGGTGTGGGGTGCTCGTGCCCTTGTCCGCGATACGTCCGCGGACAAGCTCTCCTCCCGCACGCTTCCCTGTGTCTTCCTTGGCTTTGTCCCTGACGCGCCTGGCTGGCAGTTTTACCACCCCACCTCGCGCCGGGTCTTCGCCTCTCAGGATGTCACCTTTGACGAGTCGGTCCCTTTTTACCGTCTCTTCCCCTACCGCACTGCCCCCCTCCCTCCCCCGCCGCTTTTCCTTGCTCCTGGTCCCCCTCCGGTAGACCCCCTTCCCCCTCAGGGTCCTGCTCCTTCAGGTGTCTCTCAGGTAGACCCTCCTCCCGTCGCTGAGCCTGTCGAGGTCACAGGTGACTCAGGTGCTGCTGCGGGTGGTGCTGCTGGGAGTGCTGAGCCTGGGGGTGCTGAGCCTGGGGGTGCTGGGCCTGGGGGTGCTGGGGCTGCAGGTGCTGGGACTGAGGGTGCTGGAGCTGAGGGTACGGTGCCTGAGAGTACGGAGCCTGGGGGTGCTGCGCCTGGGGGTGCTGAGCCTGCGGGTGCGGGGCCTGGGAGTGCTGGGACTGCGGGTGCTGGAGCTGAGGGTACTGTGCCTGAGAGTTTGCCGCCTGGGGGTGCTGAGCCTGGGGGTGCTGCGACTGGGGGTGCTGAGCCTGCGGGTACTGAGCCTGCGGGTACTGAGCCTGGGGGTGCTGCTACTGAGCCTACGGAGCCTCGGGTTACTGCGTCTGGGGGTGCTCCGGTTCGGGGTGCTGAGCAGTCTCTCACACCGCAGCAGCTTCGTGACTGGTACGTCCGACGCTTTCGCCGTCCTAGTGGCTCGGCTGGAGTTGGGGGTGCTGGAGCTGCTCGTCCTGGGGGTGCTCGTACTGGGGGTACTGGAGCTGCCGGGACTGGCTGTTCTGGGAGCACTGCGACTGGAGCTGCTGGAGCTGGGGACTCTGGCGCTGGCGGTGCTAGCGGAGTTGGAGCTGCCGACTCTGGGGGTGGCGCTGCTGCTGGTGCTGCGGACCCACCTGGTGGAGCTGCTGCTGGTGCTGAGGAGTCGGACGGTGGAGCTGCTGCTGGAGCTGGGGACCCGGCCGGTGGAGCTGCTGCTGGTGCTGTGGACCCGGACGCTGGAGCTCCTACTGGTGCTGAGGACCCGGCCGCTGGAGTCCCTTCTGCTTCTGGAGACGCTGCGCGGCCGCGACCGTACTTCGTACCGCTCCTTCAGCAGGTTCTTGGGCAGGCTCCTCCTCCTTGTCCTCCTCCCTCCGTAGAGTGTCCTCCGCCTGTCCAGCCGCAGTCACAGTTACCGCCTGCCTCGCCTCTCCCTGCTCCCTCTCCTTACACTGGTCCCACAGGAGGTCTTACAGAGCGTCGTGAGCCTGAGTCTCGTCCTGCGTCGCCTGTTCGTCCTGCTCGCACTGGTAGTCGTGTCCGTCGTGAGCGTCCTCCTCCTGTCCCAGGCACTCACTACATGACTCTGCGTCCCTCTACTGCTCCTCGGCGTGTCCCTCTACCGTCTCCTCCTGCGTCCTCTTTGCCTGCCGTTCCGGACCCTGAGTCTGACCGGTATCGCGCTGAGCACCCTACAGTCACGCGTCTCCTCGCTACTGTTGTCACTGACCCTACCTTTGAGTCCTCGGCTGCGTCTGCTCTGGTCGCTGAGTTGGTTGACTTTGCTGCTGCCTGTCGTCTAGACTACGCTGCTAGCCTTGTTGCTGAGTCAGAGTCTGCGTCTGTCTGTCCTCCGTCCGTCGGGGGTGAGTGTGCTCTTGGCACGGACGTCCTTGAGGACAGGCAGGAGGACTTTGACTCTCTTGCGGCTGCTGTACCTCATCTCGTGGCCTGGTTGCTTGCCCCTGAGGGAGACCCGGATGCACTAGACATCCCCACTCCGCGCACTTACGCAGAGGCGATCTCGGGTCCCTACTCCTCTCAGTGGCAGACAGCCATGGACGCAGAGATGGCATCCTGGAAGTCCACAGGCACCTACGTCGACGAGGTTCCCCCTCCTGGGGCGAACATCGTCGATGGCATGTGGATTTTCAGGGTGAAGCGGCCGCCAGGTTCTCCGCCTGTCTTCAAGGCTCGTTACGTTGCTAGAGGCTTCAGTCAGCGTCAGGGGGTTGACTTCTTCCAGACCTTCTCCCCCACCCCGAAGATGACCACTCTTCGGGTTCTGCTGCACGTTGCTGCTCAGCGTGACTACGAGCTTCACTCTCTTGACTTCAGCACAGCGTTCCTGCAGGGCAGCCTGCACGAGGAGATCTGGCTGCGCCGCCCACCTGGCTTTACTGGGTCGTTTCCCCCTGGTACCCAGTGGAGTCTCCGCCGGCCAGTCTACGGTCTCCGCCAGGCGCCACGTGAGTGGCACGACACACTGAGGACTACTCTTGCGGCTCTTGGGTTCGCGCCGTCTACTGCTGACCCGTCGCTGTTTCTGCGCACAGACACGTCGCTGCCGCCGTTCTACATTCTCGTGTACGTCGACGACTTGGTCTTTGCTACTGCTGACACTGAGGCACTCGCTCGTGTGAAGTCGGAGCTGCAGAAGAGACACACCTGCACTGACCTGGGTGAACTGCGTAGCTACCTTGGCTTGCAGATCACCCGGGACAGAGCTCGCCGCACCATCACCCTGACTCAGTCACACATGGTGCAGCAGGTCCTTCAGCGCTTCGGCTTCCAGTTCTCCTCACCACAGGCCACACCTCTGGCTACCAGCCACTCGCTCTCAGCTCCACCTTCGGACGAGTCCGTAGAGCCGAGTGGCCCGTACCCAGAGCTTGTAGGCTGCCTCATGTACCTGATGACTTGCACGCGACCTGACCTCGCGTACCCTCTTAGTATCCTTGCTCGTTACGTTGCGCCTGGGAGACACAGGCGAGAGCACTGGGAGGCTGCTAAGAGGGTGCTGCGTTACCTGTGCAGTACATCAGGCATGGGGCTGGTGCTTGGAGGACGCGACAGAGTTGTCCTCACTGGTCACTCGGACGCCTCTTGGGTGGACGACCTGGCTACGCAGCGGTCGTCACAGGGTTACACCTTCAGCCTTGGCTCAGGTTCTGTCTCGTGGCGGTCCACCCGCTCTTCCTCTGTTCTCGGCTCTAGTTGTGAGGCTGAGATCTACGCCACAGCCATGGCTGCACAGGAGTTACGCTGGCTCACCTACCTGCTGACTGACTTGGGAGAGCGGCCTAGTTCTCCTCCAGTTCTGTACGGTGACAACAAGGCGGCTCTTGCCTTGTGTTAGGAGCACAGACTGGAGCACAGGACGAAGCACATTGCTCTTCGCTACTTTCTTGCTCGAGAGCTTCAGCAGCGCGGTCAGCTTCGGCTTGTGTACGTGGACTCGAAGGCCAACACTGCTGATATCTTCACCAAGGCGCTCCCGCCTAGTGATCATCAGCGGCACTGTACTTCTTTAGGCCTTGTGTCCACGTTTCCTCACTTGCTCACTGCTTGACATTCTTTGTACTGTACTTTATATATATCTTGTTGCTTGCTTGCTAGGTTTTGATCACTGTGTTGCTTGTCTTGTACTATATCTAGCACTGCATGTGAACTGGCCTTGTGGCCTTTACTTGTGCTCGGAGTGTGGTGACGTTGTGATCCACCCTGGGCTTTGTTTTGCTTTGCTGGACTGGTCTTGTGACCCTTTGTTCTCCCCCACTTTGCCTATGGGGGTGTGTTAAACTGTATTATGCTTGTAGGCTGTAGTGGGGTAGCCAATATGGGGTACAACCCCAACTAGGGTTTCATATTTGTACCCAAACTTCTGTTACTTCTTTCATTCTTGCCTAGTTATTCTGAGATATAGGTGTATGGAAAATCATTCAAGAACCTGAATGTTAATGTGTATTTGAGTGCCACATGATCAAGTACATCTACTAGAGCATTTTCGGCCTGGATCTTGCGCGAAGAAAAATTCGACGCCGACAATTTCGGCTGTTTTTGCCGCCAAATGCCTAGAAAGCGCATGAATCCCTATAGGTGTATGGAAAATCTATCAAGAACCTGAATGTTAATACATATTTAAGTGGCCCATGTTCAATTACATCTACTAGAGCATTTTCGGCGATTTTGGCTGTTTTTGCCGCCAAATGTTCAGAAAGCGCATGAATCCTTATAGGCGCATGGAAAATCATTCAACAACCTGAATGTTAATGCATATTCAAGCGGCGCATGTTCAACTACACCTACTAGAGCCTTTTCGGCCTGGTTCTTGCGCAATGAAAAAATTGGCGACGACAATTTCGGCTGTATTTGCTGCCAAATGCTTAAAAAGCGCATGAATGCCTATAGGTGTATGGAAAATCATTCAAGAACCCAAATGTTAATGGTTATTCGAGTGGCCCATGTTCAATTACACCTATTAGAGCATTTTCGGCCTGAATCTTGCGCGAAGAAAAGTTCGGCGCCGACGATTTCGGCTGTTTTTGCCGCCGAATGCCTAGAAAGCGCATGAATGCCTATAGGTGTATGGAAAATCATTCAAGAACCTGAATGTTAATGGTTTTTGGAGTGGCCCGTGTTCAATTACGTATACTAGAGCATTTTCGGCCTCGATCTTGCGCAAAGAAAAGTTCGACGCCGACGATTTCGGCTGTTTTTGCCGCCGAATGCCTAGAAAGCGCATGAATCCCTATTGGGGTAAGGAAAATCTTTCAAGAACCTGAATGTTAGAGGTTATTCGAGTGGTCCATGTTTAATTACATCTGCTAGAGCATTTTCGGCCTAGATCTTGCGCGAAGAAAAGTTCGGCGCCGACGATTTCGGCTGTTTTTGCCGCCGAATGCCTAGAAAGCGCATGAATGCCTATAGGTGTATGGAAAATCATTCAAGAACCTGAATGTTAATGGTTATTCGAGTGGCCCATGTTCAATTACATCTACTAGAGCATTTTCGGCCTGGATCTTGCGCGAAGAAAAGTTCGGCGCCGACGATTTCGGCTGTTTTTGCCGCCGAATGCCTAGAAAGCGCATGAATGCCTATAGGTGTATGGAAAATCATTCAAGAACCTGAATGTTAATGGTTATTCGAGTGGCCCATGTTCAATTACATCTACTAGAGCATTTTCGGCCTGGATCTTGCGCGAAGAAAAGTTCGGCGCCGACGATTTCGGCTGTTTTTGCCGCCGAATGCCTAGAAAGCGCATGAATGCCTATAGGTGTATGGAAAATCATTCAAGAACCTGAATGTTAATGGTTATTCGAGTGGCCCATGTTCAATTACATCTACTAGAGCATTTTCGGCCTGGATCTTGCGCGAAGAAAAGTTCGGCGCCGACGATTTCGGCTGTTTTTGCCGCCGAATGCCTAGAAAGCGCATGAATGCCTATAGGTGTATGGAAAATCATTCAAGAACCTGAATGTTAATGCATATTCGAGTGGCCCATGTTCAATTACATCTACTAGAGCATTTTCGGCCTGGATCTTGCGCGAATACAAGTTCGGCGGCGACGATTTCGGCTGTTTTTGCCGCCGAATGCCTAGAAAGCGCATGAATGCCTATAGGTGTATGGAAAATCATTCAAGAACCTGAATGTTAATGGTTATTCGAGTGGCCCATGTTCAATTACATCTACTAGAGCATTTTCGGCCTGGATCTTGCGCGAATACAAGTTCGGCGGCGATGATTTCGGCAGTTTTTGCCGCCGAATGCCTAGAAAGCGCATGAATGCCTATAGGTGTATGGAAAATCATTCAAGAACCTGAATGTTAATGGTTATTCGAGTGGCCCATGTTCAATTACATCTACTAGAGCATTTTCGGCCTGGATCTTGCGCGAAGAAAAGTTCGGCGCCGACGATTTCGGCTGTTTTTGCCGGCCAGTGCCTAGAAAGCGCATAAATGCCTATAGGTGTTTGGAAAATTATTCAAGAACCTGAATGTTAATGGTTATTCGAGTGGCCCATGTTCAATTACATCTACTAGAGCATTTTCGGCCTGGATCTTGCGCGAAGAAAAGTTCGGCGCCGACGATTTCGGCTGTTTTTGCCGCCAAATGCCTAGAAAGCGCATGAATGCCTATAGGTGTATGGAAAATCATTCAAGAACCTGAATGTTAATGGTTATTCGAGTGGCCCATGTTCAATTACATATACAAGAGCATTTTCGGCCTGGATCTTGCGCGAAGAAAAGTTCGGCGCCGACGATTTCGGCTGTTTTTGCCGCCAAATGCCTAGAAAGCGCATGGATGCCTATAGGTGTATGGAAAATCATTCAAGAACCTGAATGTTAATGGTTATTCGAGTGGCCCATGTTCAATTACATCTACTAGAGCATTTTCGGCCTGGATCTTGCGCGAAGAAAAGTTCGGCGCCGACGATTTCGGCTGTTTTTGCCGCCCAATGCCTAGAAAGCGCATGAATCCCTATAGGTGTATGGAAAATCATTCAAGAACCTATATGTTAATGGATATTCGGGTGGCCCATGTTCCATTACATCTACTAGAGTATATTCGTCCTACATCTTGCGCGAAGAAAAGTTCGGTGCCTACGATTTCGGTTGTTTCTGCCGCGAAATGCCTAGAAAGCGCATGAATGCCTATAGGTGTATGGAAAATCATTCAAGAACCTGAATGTTAATGGTTATTCGAGTGGCCCATGTTCAATTACATCTACTAGAGCATTTTCGGCCTGGATCTTGCGCGAAGAAAAGTTCGGCGCCGACGATTTCGGCTGTTTTTGCCGCCGAATGCCTAGAAAGCGCATGAATGCCTATAGGTGTATGGAAAATCATTCAAGAACCTGAATGTTAATGGTTATTCGAGTGGCCCATGTTCAATTACATCTACTAGAGCATTTTCGGCCTGGATCTTGCGCGAAGAAAAGTTCGGCGCCGACGATTTCGGCTGTTTTTGCCGCCCAATGCCTAGAAAGCGCATGAATGCCTATAGGTGTATGGAAAATCATTCAAGAATCTAAATGTTAATGGATATTCGAGTGGCCCATGTTCAATTACATCTACTAGAGCATATTCGTCCTAGATCTTGCGCGAAGAAAAGTTCGGCGCCGACGATTTCGGGTGTTTTTGCCGCCAAATGCCTAGAAAGCGCATGAATGCCTATAGGTGTATGGAAAATCATTCAAGAACCTGAATGTTAATGGTTATTCGAGTAGCCCGTGCTCAATTACATCTACTAGAGCATTTTCGGCCTGGATCTTGCGCGAAGAAAAGTTCGGCGCCGACGATTTCGGCTGTTTTTGCCGCCCAATGCCTAGAAAGCGCATGAATGCCTATAGGTGTATGGAAAATCATTCAAGAACCTGAATGTTAATGGTTATTCGAGTGGTCCAGGTTCAATTACATCTACTAGAGCATTTTCGGCCTGGATCTTGCGCGAAGAAAAGTTCGGCGCCGACGATTTCGGCTGTTTTTGCCGCCAAATGCCTAGAAAGCGCATGGATGCCTATAGGTGTATGGAAAATCATTCAAGAACCTGAATGTTAATGGTTATTCGAGTGGCCCATGTTCAATCACATATACAAGAGCATTTTCGGCCTGGATCTTGCGCGAAGAAAAGTTCGGCGCCGACGATTTCGGCTGTTTTTGCCGCCAAATGCCTAGAAAGCGCATGGATGCCTATAGGTGTATGGAAAATCATTCAAGAACCTGAATGTTAATGGTTATTCGAGTGGCCCATGTTCAATTACATCTACTAGAGCATTTTCGGCCTGGATCTTGCGCGAAGAAAAGTTCGGCGCCGACGATTTCAACTGTTTTTGCCGCCCAATGCCTAGAAAGCGCATGAATCCCTATAGGTGTATGGAAAATCATTCAAGAACCTATATGTTAATGGATATTCGGGTGGCCCATGTTCCATTACATCTACTAGAGTATATTCGTCCTACATCTTGCGCGAAGAAAAGTTCGGCGCCGACGATTTCGGCTGTTTTTGCTGCCAAATGCTTAGAAAGCGCATGAATGCCTATAGGTGTATGGAAAATCATTCAAGAACCTGAATGTTAATGGTTATTCGAGTGGCCCATGTTCAATTACATCTACTAGAGCATTTTCGGCCTGGATCTTGCGCGAAGAAAAGTTCGGCGCCGACGATTTCGGCTGTTTTTGCTGCCGAATGCCTAAAAACGCATGAATGTCTATAGGTGTATGGAAAATCATTCAAGAACCTGAATGTTAATGGTTATTCGAGTGGCCCATGTTCAATTACATCTACTAGAGCATTTTCGGCCTGGATCTTGCGCGATAAGTGAAGTTCAGCGCCGACGATTTCGGCTGTTTTTGCCGCCAAATGCCTAGAAAGCGCATGAATTTCTATAGGTGTGTGGAAAATCATTCAAGAACCTGAATGTTAATGGTAATTCGAATGGCTCATGTTCAATTACATTTACTAGAGCATTTTCTGCCTGGATCTTGCGCGAAGAAAAGTTCTGTGCCGATGATTTCGGCTGTTTTTGCCGCCAAAGCGCATGAATGCCTAGAGGTGTATGGAAAATCATTCAAGAACCTGAATGTTAATGGTAATTCGACTGGCCCATGTTCAATTACATCTACTAGAGCATATTCGGCCTGGATCTTGCGCGAAGAAAAGTTCGGCGCCGACGATTTCGGCTGTTTTTGCCGCCAAATGCCTAGAAAGCGATGGAAAATTATTCAAGAACCTGAATGTTAATGCATATTCAAGTGGCCCATGTTCAATTACATCTACTAGAGCATTTTCGGCCTGGATCTTGCGCGAAGAAAAGTTCGGCGGCAACGATTTCGGTCGTTTTTGCCGCCAAATGTATAGAAAGCGCATGAATCCCTATAGGTGTATGGAAAATCAATCAAGAACCTGAATGTTAATAGATATTCGAGTGGCCCATGCTTAATTATATCTACTAAAGCATTTTTGGCCTGGATCTTGCGCGAAGAAAAGTTCGGCGTTGACCATTTCTGCTGTTTTTGCCGCCGAATGCCAAGAAAGCGCATGAATGCCTGTAGGTGTATGGAAAATCATTCAATAACCTGAATTTTAATGGTTATTCGAGTGGCCCATCTTCAACTACATCTACTAGAGCATTTTTGGCCTGGATCTTGCGCGAAGAAAAGTTCGGCGCCGACGATTTCGGTTGTTTTCGCCGCCAAATGCCTAGAAAGCGCATGAATCCCTATAGGCGTAGGGAAAATCATTCAAGAACCTAAATGTTAATGGTTATTCGAGTGGCCCATGTTCAATTACATATACCAGAGCATTTTCGGCCTGGATCTTGCGACGATTTCGGCTTTTTTTTTTTTCCGCCAAATGTCTAGAAAGCGCATGCATGCCTTTTGGTGCATGGAAAATCATTCAAGAACCTGAATGTTAATGCATATTCGAGTGGCCCATGTTCAATTACATCTACTAGAGCATTTTCGGCCTGGATCTTGCGCGAAGAAAAGTTCGGCGCCGACGATTTCGGCTGTTTTTGCCGCCAAATGCTTAGAAAGCGCATGAATCCCTATAAGCGTATGGAAAATCATTCAACAACGAGCACCGCTATTGGGTTTGTTTAGGTTCTCTTCTTGAGTTCCTTCTGTTATTGGACACCGGTACGAGCACGATGCCAGAAATAAAACAAGCAGCTCATGCTTTGGTCTTATCCTTCTGCATTGCATCACGAGTTACATAAATACTGCAAACAATCGAATAAGCTACAGGCAAACTACAGCACCGTACCTTCCACACCATGACAAGACTGTCTGTCCCAACCGCATGAAACATGGGCTTCCATTCAAGCACGCGCATGGGCAGCACAACAGGTGGGTGGGCACTGGGCATCAGAAACTGGAACTACCGGTTGTGTGCATCGCCTGCCATACGCCCTCTCTCTCCCTGCTTCGCTGACAGGAGCTCACTAGGTGGGCCTCAGGCAGAACGTGAAAATGTGACCCCATCATGTCCCCCCTGTGAGACATGACCCCATCAGGAGGCGCCACCCTATCAGGTGACGCCCAAGCGGAAGGTGAGTTCTCACCCCAGCGCGAATTCTTTCTTCAGCACGGCTCTTCCAGGTGCACTCTAAACTAAACTCATCAGGTGCCCCTCATGTGCCCATCAGGTGCCCCTCATGCGCCCATCAGGTGCCCTCATGCGCCCATCAGGTGCCCCTCATGCGCCCATCAGGTGCCCCTCATGCGCCCATCAGGTGGGCAATCAACTGACGCCCAAGCAGAAGGTGAGTTCGCACTCCAGCGCGGGTTCTCTCCCCTCCAGGCCAGGCTCACTCTAAATCCAATAGGTGCCCCCATGAGCCCATCAGGTGGGCAATCAACTGACGCCCAAGCAGAAGGTGAGTTCGCACTCCAGCGCGGGTTCTCTCCCCTCCAGGCCAGGCTCACTCTAAATCCATTAGGTGCCCCCATGAGCCCATCAGGGGGGCATCAACTGGCGCCCATGCGGAAGGTGAGTTCGCGCTCCAGTGCGGGTTCTTTCTCAATCACCGGCTGCTCCAGGTTCACTCGGAACGTCAGCTCCCTAGACAGCTCCGGTGGCTCACACTCCTCCGCCTGCTCCCCCCACTGCCCTTGCCCCTGCTCCTGCTCTTGCTCCGGCTGCCCCTTCTGCTGTCGCTGCTGCTGCTGGGCTCTCACAGAGCTGCCACCACCCCTGCCAACACTCCCTGCACCTCTCCCCACCCCACCCTGCCCTCTCCCACCTGGCCCAACCGCAACCCTCCCACTGGCACCAGTACCAGCAGCGCCACCACGCCCACCTGCACCCTGCATCCTCCCCCTCCCCACGTCGCCTCCTCCCCTCCCCGCCTCTCCCCCGACTCTCTGCAAACTCCGTCCAGACCCCACGCCCTGCTGCCCTTGCCCAGACCCCTGCCCCGGTTGCCCCAGTGCCCGCGGCCCGCCCTGCCTCACAGGGGGCGCACCCGTGTCACCCCCACCGCTCCAGAAGAAGTCATCTCCAGGGGCGCTGTAGAAAGCTGCTGCTGCCTGAGACTCCGAGCTAGTGCGCCTGTGCCGCCCGCCCATGCCCCCTCTGCCGCCCATGCCGCCCCGCGCCATGCCACCAGCCATGCCACGAACCACGCCCGGACCTCTCCCGCCCCTACCACCCAGGCTCGGCGCCCCACCCATACCTGCTGCTGCAGCCCCGCTCCCACTGCCTGTTCCCACTCCTCCTGCTCTCCCTCCTCCCACCCCTCTCCCCATGCTTCCTCCCCGCCCACTGCTGCCCATTCCCATTCCTCCTGCCGTCCCGCCACCTCTCCCTCCCCCTGCTCCTCTTGCCGCCATTGCCACAGGCACTGACCCTTCCCTGTGCACGCCATTGCCACTGCTATTGCGCCTCTCCCTCTCGCCCTCCTCGCTCCCACTGAAGCTCACTCTGCTGTGCTCCCCATCACTCCCACTTCCACTCTCACTGCCTCGCGACCGCAAGCTACCGGGACTCGCGTCCCTGCTGCCCCCTCCTCTCCTGCGCTCCCACTCCCGCCCTCTCTCCCCGTCTGCTCCCCTCCCCTCCTCCTCCTCAGCTTCCTCCTCACTCTCGCACCCATCCCTCCCCCCACCTGCCCCCCGTCTCAACCTATCCAGGTCTTCATACAGAGCATCTACCCTGTCTCTCATCCCATCATCATCCTCATCAAAATCATCACCACCAGCACCACTCATACTACCATCACCGCCGCCCCCTCCATCTCTTCCATACTCCTCCGCCCTGGCTCCCCGCCCCCCACCGTTCCGCACCCCACTCCCTTCCGCTAACGCCACCGGCCGTCTCGGATCCCCGCCCATCCATTCCGACCCCTCGTTATAATCACGCACTTCCCTCACGCTCCCTCCAATACCCCCTCCCAGCCTGCTAAGCGCACCTTCCCCTCGTCTCGTCTCCTGCACGCTCAGAAACCGCGATTTCCCCGGTGCTCCCCCTAGTACTCTCCCCCCTGCCGCGCCCCTGCCTCCGCCCGTCCCCCCTGGCATTCCCCCACCCCCCTGCGCGCCAGCGGCGGAACCCCACTCCGCCTGTCCCCCTTCCGCGTCCTCCTGCATGGAGCTGAAATCCGTGGTGTGCAGAAACCCCATCTGGGACTCAGAAAACGTGCGGTGGTGCGCGCGCCCGCGCCCCCGTCCCCCCATCCCCCCCACTCCGCCCATTCCCGCGCGGCCGCCCCGGAACGCCATCTCTCCTCTTCCCTCCATGCCCCTGCCCCGCCCTCTTCCGCGCGCTGCTGACGCCCCATCCAAGCCCCGCCCTTGAACGCCACTGCTGCCAACGGCGCCAGGCGCCATAGCAGCAGGTGCAGCAGGGGCAGCAGGGGCACCTCGACCAACCCCGCTCGCGCCTGAGGTCCTTCCCACAACCCTTGCTGGAACTGCTACCGGCTCACTGCTATCCTCCCCCTCGCTCTCGTCCTCGTCGCTCCCGCTGAAACTCGCGTTGCTGCTGTCGCGAGTTTCCCCCCGTGCTCCTGCTGCTGCCCGCGCATCCAATCTGCCCATGCCCATGCCCATGCCCGTGCCCATGCCCATGCCCATGCCCATGCCCACGCCCATACCAGAGCTGGGCGCCTGGGGCGGAGATCGACTGGATATCGCGGGGCCTGGCCCTCCCCCTACTCGCCCGACTCCCCCCAACCCCCCCAAACCCCCTGCTCCCCCTCTGCCAGGCGGAACCGGCCTGGTGGTGGGGGAGGATAGTTGCGGCGCGAATTCTTCCACGGGCGTCGACAGCGAGCGACGGTGCCACGGCCGCGACCCAGCTTGCGACCCCGCCTGCGACCCATGCGACCTAGCCTGCGACCCAGCTTGCGCCCCTGATTGCGACCCAGCCTGCGACCCTGCCTGCGACCCGGCCGGACCCCTCATGAAGCCACCGCCTCCGCTATTCGCGTTGAATCCAGCACCGCTTCCAGCGTTACTAGCACCGCTGCTAACCGCGACGTTACCATCGCCACCGCTGGCGCGTCCCGCATTCCCCGCAAGGCCGCTGATCCCCGCTGAGGCGCGCGGATCCCTGGTCGGCGCACCACCGGAGACCGGCGCGCGGGACAGATTCGCCGCGCGCGACTGCGAAAGCACATGCGGGGAAGAGGGACCTCCTGAAGGAGCCGCGCCTGAGGAGGAGGAAGGGGAGGGGAACGAGGGGGGACCACTCAACGACTCCGTAATCACGCGCGAGTCGAACGACGCGCCTCGCCGGTGCTGCTGGCGGGCCATCGGGCTGTCGACGGGCGGGTTCGCCCCCGCATACGGCGCGGGGTTCGCGCCGGGGGGCCGCGGGGGCATGCGCAAGGATGCGCTCCCCCCGTCCGGTCCGTTCTTCATTCGCTGCGGCCGTAACCCGCCCCTTCCGCCCACGCGGTCGGCGCTGGTATCGGAGATTGAGCTTCGGACCGAGTCCTGCCGCCCCACCCGCTGCGGACTCTCTTCCTCCTCGTATTCGTCCTCGCCCTCCTCCTCCTCCCCTTCGTCCGCAACTTTAGCGCCGCCATAGGAAATCGCGGAAGCTGCGGCGGAGCTCCCCCTTCCCCCGACCGCTGCCCCGCGCATTGCGGGCACACGCACAGCAGCGGGGCGCGGGCCCGGCGCAACAGGTCCTTGGGGGGACCTGCTGCCGGCAACTAACGGCCTACTGCTGCCGTCACCGTCTTGTGAGGAAGAGCGCACCGGTGACCGTCCCTGCTGCTGCATCTGCGGCGGAGGCTGCTGTTGCTGCTGTTGCTGCTGCTGCTGTTGCTGTGGGAAAGATGGCTGCTGCTGCATCGCATGCAATCTCTGCTGCGGCTGTTGAAACCCTTCGCGGGAAAATGCTTCTGGGGAAAATTCTATGGAGCTCGACGCCTGGCCACCGCTGAACGACATCGCTCTGCGATGGTTACCGGTCGCACGCTGTGGTCGCACAAATCCCCGCTGCGGGCCTCCTTGCGACAGTGGTAACCCTACTTGTGACTCGTCGCCAGGTACCCCGCCTCCCGGCTGGTAACCCGACATTGTTTTCCCTAAAGCGCGCCGAGCCTCGGCGCCGTCTAATTGCCGGCCAGAAAAGGTGTTGCTGCTGCTAAGAGGACGGCTACGCGGTGACACGTCGGAAAGAGCAGGTTTTGACTGAGAAAGGTTTGGCTGAGGGAATGACCGTCTGCGATTGGCTGGCACTTGCTGGAGCCCATTCCTAGAATCTGCGAGCTGCATGGGTCCTCCATAACAGTCGTCGTCGTCCTCCATGGCTAACGGGCCGGGCAACTGTATGGCAATCCACAAGAATCGCTCGATTATTTGAAGGCCGTTTTCGGCTCGACCAGAACTCCGATTACTAAGGTTGAAGGTCCGGACACTAATGTACCGGTAGTCTACTCTGTCCAGACATGAGAGCTGGTTTCTGTTCGGCGTTGACAGTGTGTGTGTGGGTGCTCTGGCTTGCTTTGAGACTTGACTGCGATGGGGGAAAAGGGGGAGCCTTGGGAACAGCGAGGAAACCTAGGTTTCCTTTCCACAGGGGAGGAACCTTGATTGACAGTGGCTGCCTGAGGAGTTGATATCTATGACACGTCTGTTCCTAGCGCGGACGGCTGGATGATGATGTGCTCCAGCGAATCGGACGGACCATACTTCGGCCAGCGGATACCCCTATTGCGGGTCATGGTTTGCGGCGGTATATATAAAGTTCAGTAAAGTTCAATCTAATCCTCTGAAGCGTGTAACGGGGCTTCTAGTGTAGTGTGTCAAGTCGAATGTTGGTGGAGGCTCGCGACAATCCTTTTCGCATCGTACGGAGGAGACTGAGATTTTCGGCTTGGCGACAACTTGGAGCTGCCGTGTGGTGGTGTAGGGGACAAGTCGCACGAACAACGAACGAAAGATACTCACTATTAAAAAATCAATATGAGTTTATGCAATACTGTATACATGTGCCATCTGTTTTTATGCAAGTGATGAATGGAGTTTTTCAAGATCAACGGAGCTTTCCTATTCGCCCGGGTTGGTTCCCGCCTTGATGTGGCCGACCGAGTCGCAGCACCGAGAGCTAGTTTTAGCCGTGCGATTATGAGGACGTTTTCATCGGTCGGACGGGAAGGCCCACAAGATCGTGTCCAAGTCCACCCTAGGTTTGCTCGTGGAAGGCGCCACCGTTCCTTGGGCTTGGCTCCTGGAGTTTCCTGGAATTTTTTGTGAAGCCCAAAATGTTTTGGCGCACAAGGAACCCGCTGCGCGTTTTGGACGGGTGACCTCGGGATTGGTGGACCATCCCCTGGCCACGAGCACATCCCAAGCCGCGTTCCGCCGCCCCGCCATTCCCTGCTCCGTTCCGCCAGTTCCTGGTTGCGCGCTTCCCCATTCTCTGCACATTCTCCGCCTATTCTGCTTGTGCTGCTCCGCTCCGCCAGTGTGGTTACCTGTTCCAACCAATCCAACCGCACCTCGAGAAACACTGGCCCCTGCGCCTGGCGACTGCGAGAAAAGCGCCCCTTCTGCCCATCCCACCACTCCATCCACACGCCTAGATGACACCGGGTTGGGAGCATGCACGCAACCATACAGGCTAGTGAAGGATAAAAGGCTGATTAGTCACTATATGCTCCTCAGTTAGTTGCGTCAACTCTGTTCCAGTGATCACTATCTTGCGGCTCGATCTTCCGCTGTTGATTGCCCTGCTTAGTGGGTCCGCTGTCATGGCGACAAAGCTTCTCGCATCGACGCCTCTGGCCAAGACAGCCTCAAATGTAGATGATTTCGAGAAGTTGCGAAGCAACTCCTTTATTCAGCGGACCGCCAGGAGCTTGACTATCATTCAGGCCGCTTCCATCGTCGTCTTCGTTATAGTCATGTAAGTTCTGTGCATCAGAAATTATCGCCTTCTGCGCAAGTCGGATGGTGTTCTAACGCACCACGTGCTTTTATTTCAGGGCTTTCGGAATCAGTAGACATGGCGGGCAAAGACAAAGCGCAATAGACGCTTTCTCCGACATGGATGCCTCGACATGGGGCGGAGCTGTGTGGGAAGATCAGGTTAGATCTTCTGCGGCTACTCGAGGAAGCGGGATGGTGGTGCTCGTGACCGGAGCAGCAGGATTTGTTGGCTCGCACACGTCGCTTGCTTTGAAGAGGAGAGGCGACGGCGTTGTTGGGATTGACAACTTTAATAGCTACTACCCCGTTGCCTTAAAGCGCGCCAGACAGGAGCGCCTACTAGCTAACGGAGTGTAAGCGTACCTTCCTTTTCAGCTCGAGTTTTGCCGTTTTGTGATCGCGTGAGCTTACATCCGCGCCGACATGAACCTTTGCAGGTTCATCGTGGAGGGCGATATCAACGACCAACGGCTTCTGGCCAAGCTTTTTGAGATCGTCAGGTTCACGCACGTCCTTCATTTAGCAGCACAGGTAGGATCCGCAGCGGGAGGCCGAAACGCTAACGTCATCGTTCTGCGAGCTTGATATCTGAAGTTTACAGCTAGATCCCTGACCTTCACCTCGCATTGACGCCTGCAGGCCGGTGTGCGCTATGCCGTTCACAATCCGTTGGCGTATGTCCAGAGCAACGTCGCCGGCTTCGTCACTCTTCTTGAAGAGATTAAGGTGGCTACTTTGCCGCTTGCTTTTTGCTTCGTCCTTCTGTTCTTGTCGTGGTTTATGTTGAACTCACGCCTTCCGTTTCAATGTCGCAGAAAGCGGATCCACAGCCTGCAGTTGTCTACGCGTCGTCCAGCAGCGTGTACGGGCTGAACTCTAAAGTGCCGTTTTCCGAAGAAGATCGGACTGACCGTCCTGCGAGCTTGTACGCCGCCACTAAGGTACTGCAGGCTACGTATTACAGCACGGAATGTTCTCGAACAGCATTATCGTTAGCTATTTCAACCACTGCGAATGGCCAGCAATCAATCAATCTCAATTGCGTTCAATTCTGTTTCGTCACTGTGTACTATGCAGAAAGCGGATGAGGTCTTGGGACACACCTACAACCACATCTACGGCCTCTCCATCACTGCTCTTCGATTCTTCACGGTGTACGGGCCTTGGGGTCGCCCGGACATGGCGTACTTCTCCTTCACGAGGAACATTATGGACGGCAAGCCCATTAAGATCTTCCGCGGGCCCAAGGGAGAGGAGCTGGCTCGCGATTTCACGTTCATTGACGACGTCGTGAAGGGCTGCGTGGCCTCCCTGGACACCGCCTTGCCGAGCGTTGGCAGCAAGGGAAAGAGGCGGAAGGCTCAGTTCCGCGTGTACAATCTTGGCAACACGCAGCCGGTTAAGGTGGGGGACTTCGTCAGCATCCTGGAGAAGCACCTGCAGGTCAACGCCATTAGGGAGTAAGTGATTCTCCTGCCTTTTCCCATCAATGTTTTCGCATCTGTTCAGGTTATCTATATGTATGGTTTTCTTTGTCATTCTGTTTCTCTGACATTCCAAATCGCTGCTTCCTGCAGGGTTGTCCAAATGCCTAGCACTGGAGATGTGATGTTCACGCACGCCAATGTGACCAGGGCAAAGAATGACCTAGGGTGAGTGGAATGTGCACACATCGTCCCTTGCTCTCCAGACTCTTGCAGTTCTGTGTAAAGACTATTCTGGATTATTGCTGGCCTGCTTCCTGACATTGAGCTTTTTGTTTTTGTCTTGCAGGTATAGCCCATCCACGGATCTTGAAGTGGGCCTGAAAAAGTTTGTGGATTGGTACCAAGTGTACTACAAGAGAGGCAGCGGTCATGAGCAATCACTGCAAGGATACAAGCCATACTGATGGTACATGGATGCAGCATTGCAGGAGCCACTAATTGACTTGTGTAGGGCATTGACACTTCTGCAGCGAGGTTGCACTCTGCTGCCTAACCTGCTAACCTGATTCTGCAGGCTAACTTCCTGACATAGATCCACACTAGCGTAGGAGTAGGTCTCCATTATTTTTACAGCAGCAATGCTTTCGTATCAACCACCAATATGAGGCGTTATTTTTATTTCAAAATGATCTATATGGCTGAGATACTGTAATAATGTATATGGCCAAATAAGGATGGAACTATATGTTCGCATAAGCCTAGTCTGGGGGGTTAAAGGCCGTACGTGTAGTGCAATAACGTTTCTGTACACTAGAAAATCGAGTTATGGAATTTATAGGTGCAAGGAGAGGTCAACCACGTCCACTTCAGCCGCACCACCGCAGCCTTCGGGAATGCCGTGACCTCCGCCAACACGGAGAACGTCCCTCTCCCCAACCCCCATAGATTCCTCTTCATGGCTGCCGCACGACCGCTGGCGCTTCAGCTGAAGCAACCCTCGTATTTCCGAAAGCAGCGCTGCTCGTTTGCCCATGTTGTTGACAAGCTCGCTGCCTTCCTTAGAACCCCAGCTATTCGCCTGCTGAGCGTCGCTTATTCCTGACGGGGAGGGATGCATCTGGCTGGCTGGCTCGCGCTCCCTTGGGAAAGCCTGGTTCGTGCATGTTGTGATTCGCGCAGCTGCATCCGCTGGCAGCACAACGTCCCCTTCAAGTCGATTTCCAGGATTCGAATCTCCCGCCGTGTGCCCTTTATCAGAATGGCTTCGCGGATAGCTTCGATGCAAGGCGCTCCTTTGCGGCCTCTTCCTGACGTTGTGCGCCGATTTGTGACCACCCAAGGCGTGCACCGTGGCGAATCGCACGTGACACACGGAACACTCGTATGAGAGGTCGAGAGAGAGGGGCGAGTTGGGGGAGTCGCGACGATCCAACGCAGAAACAACTTCGGAAAATCCAATTGGCCGTGGTACTACGGCTGGGGATGATGTCTCTTGCGGATAGTTCTTCTCATAATCCGCAGAGACGCAGCGCGGCGGCTGTACCCTCGAGCTGGCAAAGTCCGCGGCGGCTTCGCAGACGAAAAGATCTGCAGAGACATGCCGTCGCAGGGATAGCGTGTTGAAGTAGCCGCTCCACGTGGACCCGCCGCTCTCCCCTGGTTCGGCGCCAGAGCGGGGCGGCGCGGCCGTCAGCAGCTCTTCCCACAGCGTCGCGGCGCGCTCGCGCGTTCCCTTGGTACCGGAATAAGAACAATCCGGCCACACGTCGTGAGAAGGATGCTTCAGGTCGATGCTGACGCTCTCTGGCGTCGTCACACTACTAGAATTCTGCGACCTCCACATTTTCAGTCAGGCGGATTGGATGAGAGTCACTTAAGGCCGGTGGAGTGTTTTGACGGAACAAGGGATGGGATGAAGGGTCAGGGAACGGTTGCTAGACGTTTGGGTGGGCTTGTTGTCACAGTGGACAGTAGCGGCATTCGTGAGTTTGCTGAGTGCAATCAGTGACAGACATTTCAGTTTTACTACCAGTAATCGCTTCTGAAGGCATGTGGGCTGCTGGGACGATATATGCTTGAGACGAGAGACAGGGATAGACGCAGGGCTGGTGGGAGGTTGAAAGGGAGACGTTGTTCAATGGTGCCACCTGATGAAAGGCTCCACCTTGCGATTGCGACGATGATGCATGTTGTCAACTTTGTTAGGGCCCACCCTGGTCCCGCTGGATGTATCGGTCCTAGAATCAGGTAATTTACGTCACGAGGTCACTACCCGAGGTGCATCGGGTGGAAATGAGACGTCTGGTCATCGGCAGAGCGCGTGAGCGGCGGGCTTGTGGCGGGATGCGAGTGAGCACGGCGACTATGACGCCGCGGCATCGGGCACGCCATACGTTTAAGCCGCGGAATGATTGAGGGCAGCCAATAGTGATTCAATGCGAAGAATGCCGTGTACACGTGTTCGCTCGACCTTAGGTTTGATGATGGGGCAGCACAGCACGCTCCTCAATTGTGGTTTCAAGCTCAAAGCGCGTGTGCACACCAATCACTAAGCGCAGAGTTCCATTTCAAGCTGGTCGTGAGGTGACCGTTGCTGTATGCAAGCTGCCAGCTTATGGCGGTGTTTGGTTGGCGGCGAGCTAAGAAGCCCCGCAATACGGTAACCTAACCAGTGGGAGAAATTCATAGGAGCCATGGCGAATGGTTGACTATTAGCTCAAGTTGCAGCAGGCAGACCTCAGGCCAACGACAGCACGACTGCGTTGATCGTTGTCGCCTGCATCGCGTGTGTCGCACAGAGTCGTCATAAACCTCGCGCACTTCACTTGCGGTGTCGCACGCGAGCAGCCAAAGGCGACCAAAGGTCAGAGCGGGAGGGACCAGAATGCAGCCAGGCTGGAGGAGTGGGGCAGGTGGGAGGCTCGGCTGGGAGGAGAGGAGAGACGAAGGCGAAGGGGAATGGAGGGATATGCCGTGCGTGAGAGGTGAGGTGAGGTGAGGTGAGGTGCCCAGGTCACGCTGTGGCTCGTTTGGGTTTCCGCCATTTTCGCTCGTTTGCGGTCACAGTTCGACCTTGATAAAATCTTATGATTTTTTAATTAGGTGCCAAGCGACAGGCTGGCTGCTGGACTTGCCGCAAGCCGCAAGAACCAAGGAGCCCCTTTGGGTGGTTGGTCGGTTGAGGAATGCACCCGTGGGATGCAAGATATGGGGGGTGGCGTCAAAGATAGTACGCGGTATAACAGAAGCTAGGTTGTCTGCATAACGCCGTCGAGGTATGCGAAGAATGTGCTCTACGGGGAAGCGTATTTCGAAAAATAATGTGTGAGTGTAAACATTTCACACCTGAGTCTTTCTTGAACACTTCAGGTTGTTACATTACATTTCGGTACAGCACAAGACTTTCGCGGGAGCCTGCAAGTGGTGATGGCAGCGATTGCGGTGTGGATCAGCTGGATCCTTCGCCAAAGTCGCCATTTGCCGTCAAATGCCGCTGGCTGAATGTATAGTTACCAACTTCTACAGATTTCGCAAAGATGGGTCAACGTTTCTGTTACGTCACTTCCACGCGCATCACCCAACCAGCGAACTATGGCTACTAGTGGCCTCCCTCAGAAAACATCTCCCAATGGTCCCATATGTTTTCCCCACTCAGTTATATAACTACTCCAGTGGTACATATGCCCTCTACCCTGTCACTGTGTGGCGTCATCCTAAGCCCAGCCCATCGGGCTACCTCGAAAAAATTAATCGCCATGCGGCGTGCGATCATGAAACGGGATCTCGCCGCTCGAGCGCTTGGCGCAGTCTCTCCGACGCTAATCTTTCTCGTCTTAGCGTTCGCCCCCCTTCCGCTCCTCGCGCATCCGTCGCATTCGTTAGTCGCAGCACCCAACGGCATCCCGGCGACTAGTCATCCATCGTCGCATGTATCGCACGCAACCGTTCCTCAGCGCCGGCTGCTGCAAGCGCAGGTCAGCGCCAGGAATTAGCTTGCGCTTTTGTGCGCTTTTGTACGATTCTGTGCGATCTTGCACAATAATGTGTATTTGGTGCGAGCGGACGCTGTACTTTCGCCATTCTTCGCGAAGAAATCCTAGCTATTCCAGCGTAGGAGGCTGTGCAATGCGCGGGTGTTGTCGCGTCAGGTATTACTCGAACCCTACTCCGTCATTGCTGCCATTACCGTCATGGCTGCCGAATGACCGACAGACGACCGACATTTCTGTCAGCTGTCGTATCTCGCGTTTCTCCGTGTCGAGCTTCTTTCCGTTCTGCTGATCACCTCACTGATCCGCAATTCCCGCTCTTCCCTCGAATAACCGTTCACGTTTCACGGATCATGCCACGTCAGCAATTCATCCGTCATCCTCGCCGCCTCCCGTTCCCGCCTTCCCGCACTCTCCAACCTTCTCCGTATTCTAATCTCCATGTTACCTGCTTCCGCATTCCCTCTCCCGCACATTCTCCCCTTCCCCGCAGCAATGGCGATTGAGTCGATTCGTAATTTTCCATATTCCTATCTCTCCATCGACCTGCCACTCATTCCCCCTCCCCACATTCCCCCTTTTCCACGTTCCCCCCCCCCACATTTCTCCCCTCCCACATTCCCCCCCTCCTACATTCCCCCCCTCCCACATTCCCCGCGTCCCACATTCGTCGCTGCGCGCAGCCATGGCGCAAGCAGCTCGACGACACGCCCGGAATGTCGCTCTTCCGCGCGCGAGTCGATCTCGCAGCCGCGGACGCCCTCGCTAAGCCCGCGCTGGGGCGCAAGCCGCGCGCGGAGGGAGGCGCTGGCGGAGCGGGCGGAGATGGCGGAGCAGGCGGAGCCAAGAAGCGCGCAGGCGGAGGCGCGAGCGGCGCCACTGAGGGAGACGCGGAGGCCGCGAGCGCAAAACCACGAGGTCGGGGGAAGCCCAAGACGCTGGGCGCGGGGGGAACAGGCGCGGGGGACATGGGGTCGTACAACGAACCCGCCACCCCCTACGTCCCCCCCGCCAGGCCCGCAGACGAGCCCCGCTCCGCCGACCCCGCCCCTATCACCCCTGCCGAACCTACTCCCGACCCGCAACCAACCCTCCCCGAGCCTGCCGCCCCCGAGCCGACCCTCTCCGCGCAGCCGAACGTGTTCGCGGCAGCAGCAGCAGCAGCCGCGTCGGGGGAACCCGCGGCGGCGGTTGCTTCTCCCCTGCAGCCGCTAGCGGAGGCGGGGCTGAGCAAGCGGCTGGTGCGCTCCCTGCGCGACCTGCGCGCGTTCCAGCGCATCAACGTGTCCACCGCCGTGGTGCAGCTGTTCGCTGAGATGGTGGACCATTCCCTCGCGCCGTGGAGCAAAATTCCTGCGAGCAGTAATGGCATGGGGCAGAGCGGCATGGTCTCGCCCTCGCTGCTCCGGTCGATTGCCATGCGCCCCCGGGTGAGAAGGGGGGAGGAGGGGATGGGTGGGATGGGAAAGGGGGACGGGAATGGGGGAGTCGGGAATGGGGGGTTGGGAAAAGGGTAAGGGCATGGGTCCAGCGCTTCAACGTGTCGACGGCCGTGGTGCAGCTGTTTGCTGAGATGGTGGACCACTCCCTCGCGCCGTGGAGTAAAATTCCTGCTTCCAGTAATGGCATGGGGCAGAGTGGCATGGTGTCTCCCTCGCTGCTCCGCTCCATCGCCATGCACCCCCGGGTGAGGGGGAGGGGAGGAATAGGGTGGAGAAGGAGGGAAGAGCGCGGAGAAGGAAGAGGGGAGGTCGAGGGGTAATAATGGGGAAGGGAAATCGGGCAAGGGGGAACGGGGAGGGGGCAAGGGGGAATGGGGAGGGGGCAAGGGAAGGATTCATGGGAAAAAGGGGATGGCGAAGGGAGAATGGGAACGGGGTGGTGACGAAGGGAGAATGGTGCGGGGAAGGGGGGATGAGGAAGGGATGTAGGGGGGACTTCATAGGCACTGGACAGAAGCTTGTCCTCCTCTCCCCCGCCCTCCTCCCCCCTCTCCCCCATCTCCCCCCACTCTCCCCACTCTCCCCACCCTCCCTTCCCTGCGCCGCCAGTTCATGGCGTGTGCAGGCCATAAGCGAGTGGTGGAGGGGGGGTGTACTGCCGCCCGGCCGGCTTCAAAGAACACTCTCTGCCCCCGCCACGCGTCCCCCGCCCTCGTGTGTTTTGCAGTTCATGTCGTGTGCGGGGCACGTGAGGGTGGTGGAGGGGGGTGTGTACTTCCGCCTGGGCGGCTTCATTGACAATGCATACCGCCTCAGGCGCTTCCTCCAAATGGTCAAAACCATTCAGGTGGGCAGCCAGGTGCTTTTCAGGTGCGCTTCCTGCAGATGGTCAAAACCATTCAGGTGGGTGGGCCGTCAGGTGCTTTTCAGGTGCGCTTCATGCAGATGGTCAAAACGATTCAGGTGCGCTGCCAGGCGCTCGGGTGCATTCAGGTGGTTTGCCAGATGGTCAAGTCAAGGCCATGAGGTGCGCTGCCAGGTGCATCTTGCCTCATGCTCTTCCCCCACCCTGGCCCCTGTACCCGTCCTCTCCCAGCCTTTCTCTCTTCCGCGTCTTCCAGCTCGCAGTGACGCGCTGTGAGCTCTCCTCCATAGCAGCCGAGTTTTCCCTCAACGTGTGCGACCTGCCCGCCAGCTACGTCCCGCTGTCCCCTTGTCCCTCTCTCTCCCTACCCCCTCCCTGCCCCCTGTCCTTCTCCCAGCTCGCAGTCACTCGCTTCGAGCTCTCATCAATAGCAGCCGAGTTCTTCCTGAACGTGTGCGACCTGCCCATCAGCTACGACAACGACGTGGGAGGGCAGCGCGCCGTGGGCTTCCCCCTCATGAGCACGCGCACCGTCGAGGGCAGCCTTGATATTGCCGTGCCTGACCCCCTCGATTTGAACGAGAATATCAACCTGCCGCCACCACCAGAGACTGAGGTGGGGAGTGGGGTGGGCACGCAGCGAGAGGGGCATTGCATGAGTGTGTGGGGTGGGGGGGATGGCAGGGGGTTTGGGTTGACGCCTGAGGGCGAGCGTGTGGGGGAGAGCAGCGCGCGGTGGGCTTCCCTGTGATGAGAACGCGCACCGTGGAGGGCAGCTTGGATATTGCTGTGCCTGACCCGCTGGAATGAGAACATCAACCTGCCGCCCCCGCCAGAGACTGAGGTGGGTGGGGTAGTGAGGTGGGGAGAGACAGGTGCAGGCAGAGAGTGGGGCAGGGGTTGGCTGTGATGGGGGTGGCAGGCAGGGCAGGGCAGGGGGCTTGGTTGTCGCCTGAGGGGGTGAGCGTGTGGGGGGGGGAGGGGCAGCAGTCCGTGGGCTTCCCTTGCATGATGAGCACACGTGTGTTGCCGGGCATTCACTTCTACCTCTCCCTTCCCCACCCTTCCCCGCCCTTCCCCGCCCTTCCCCCCCCCTTCCCCGCCCTTCCCCCCCCCTTCCCCACCCTTCCCTGCGTCTGGCCCGCCTTTCCTCCCTCCCTGCATGCGGGCAGATCCCATGGGAGGAGAAGGAGAGTCGGGCCATATTGCGCGGGCCCGTCAGCAGCCTGCCTCTGGAGGACGTCCCCAACTGGCGCGCCAACCCGCTCATCCGCCTGCAGAGGTGCGTCGTGAAGCCTCAAAAATCCACTATCACCCACCGCCACCCAACGTCACCCATTGCGACCCACTGATACCCGCTGTCACCCAACCCAGCACTCTCTCATTCCCGTGGCCGTTGCCTTCTCACTGCCATGCGTGCCCTTCACCATTCCCTGCCCTTTGCTCGCCCCCATGCCTCCTGCCAAACCTCCCCATCCTGCGCACCCCAGGCTGTCAGAGGCCCGGCCGGACCTGCTGGACGCGAAGCTGTACGGGTGGAGCAGAGAGCTGGACCTGGAGGTTCGGAAGAGGTGAGGCTCGTGGGTTTGGAGAGTTGAGTGAGGTTTGGGAAGACAAGCGAGGCTTTACTATTTGTTGAAGTCACACCTGGAGGTTCGGAAGAGATGAGTGAGAGTTGGGATTACAAAAAAATGGGGGTCCACTCTATATTGAAGTCACACCTGGCACAGCAACATCATCTAACATCATCCATATCACCTACATCATCAATATCATTGTTGCCTCCTTCCTTGCTGCCCCCACTCACATCCGCTCCAAATCTGCTCGCCCATCCAAGTCACCACCCCATCGTGTTCCTCCCGCTCTGGCTGCTCTGCCCTGCCCACCACATTCTCTCTCCCCCTCGCTCCCATGCCTCTCTCCCCCCTCCATTGCCGGCAATGCAGCACAGCAGGATGAGAGCGGGCAGAGTGGCGATGCAGGGCAGGGCGGCAGTCGTTGAGTGATGTTGGGAAGACCTCCTTGGTTTCCTGACCCATCCTCTCTGCCTCCTCCTCCCTCCTCCCTTCTCTCTCCCTTATTCTCAACAGGATCAAGGCGGATGGGTTGGCAATGCAGGGCAGGGCGCCAGTCATTTCAAATCTCCCTCCCTCCCCTCTATCCCTCGTCCCTCCAACCTCCTCCCCTCCCCCCTCCGCCTTTATCTCAACAGGATGAAGGCGGACGGAGTGGCGATGCAGGGCAGGGCGGCGGTGGAGGAGGCGGTGCCGGCGCGCTTCAAGTATGGCATCGTGGCAGGCAGTGCGCACCACCACCAGATGTGCCCCATCCTCACCACTGGAGCACAGGTGAGTGAACCGCACACTCAGGTGAGCCACACGTACATGCCCCTCACCACCAGCGCACTCCAAGTATGGCATTGTGGCGGGCAGTGCACACCACCACCAGATGTGCCCCATCCTCACCACTGGTGCACAGGTGAGCTGACTTTTGAGGCGCCGAGATGAGCGGGCGGTGCAGCGTATGAGCGGGCGGTGCAGCGTATGAGCGGGCGGTGCAGCGTATGAGCGGGCGGTGTTAGGCTGTCAGGCTGTTACGCTGTTACGCTGTTACGCTGTTAGGCTGTTACGCTGTTAGGCTGTTACGCTGTTAGGCTGTTACGTTGTTAGGCTGTTACGCTGTTACGCTGTTACGCTGCTACGTTGTTAGGCTGTTAGGTTGTTACGCCGTTACGCTGTTACGCTGTTACGCTGTTACGCTGTTAGGCTGTTACGCTGTTACGCTGTTAGGCTGTTACGCTGTTAGGCTGTTACGCTGTTAGGCTGTTACGCTGTTAGGCTGTTACGCTGTTACGCTGTTACGCTGTTATGCTGTTACGCTGTTACGCTGTTAGGCTGTTACGCTGTTAGGCTGTTACGCTGTTAGGCTGTTACGTTGTTAGGCTGTTATGCTATTACGCTGTTACGCTGTTATGCTATTATGATGTTACGCTGTTAGGCTGTTACCCTGTTAGGCTGTTAGGCTGTTACGCTGTTACGCTGTTATGCTCTTAGGCTGTTACGCTGTTATGCTGTTACGCTGTTACGCTGTTACGCTGTTACGCTCTGTACGCTGTTACGCTGTTATGATGTTACGGTGTTAGGTTGTTACGCTGTTATGCTGTTACGCTGTTACGCTGTTATGCTGTTACGCTGTTACGCTGTTACGCTGTTATGCTGTTACGCTGTTACGCTGTGTCGCTGTTACGCTGTTGCGCTGTCAGGCTGTCAGGCTGCTAAGCTGTTAGGTTGTTACGCTGTTACGTTGTTACGTTGTTAGGCTGTTAGGCTGTTAGGCTGTTACGCTGTTACGCTGTTATGCTGTTACGCTGTTACGCTGTTAGGCTGTTACGTTGTTAGGCTGTTACGCTGTTACGCTGTTACGCTGTTAGGCTGTTACGCTGTTACGCTGTTAGGCTGTTACGCTGTTACGCTGTTAGGCTGTTACGCTGTTACGCTGTTACGCTGTTACGCTGTTAGGCTGTTACGCTGTTACGCTGTTACGCTGTTACGCTGTTACGCTGTTACGCTGTTAGGCTGTTAGGCTGTTACTCTGATACGTTGATATGTTGTTACGCTGTTACGCTGTTACGATGTTACGCTGTTTTGCTGTTAGGCTGTTACCCTGTTACGTTGTTAGGCTATTACACTGTTAGGCTGTTACCCTGTTAGGCTATTACGCTGTTATGATGTTACGCTGTCACGCTGTTAGGCTGTTATTTTGTTACTCTGTTATGCTGTTACGCTGTTACGCTGTTACGCTGTTACGCTGTTACGCTGTTACGCTGTTACGCTGTTACGCTGTTACGCTGTTACGCTGTTACGCTGTTACGCTGTTACGCTGTTAGGCTGTTACGCTGTTACGCTGTTACGCTGTTAGGTTGTTACGCTGTTACGCTGTTACGCTGTTACGCTGTTAGGTTGTTACGCTGTTACGCTGTTACGCTGTTAGGCTGTTATGCTGTTAGGCTGTTACGCTGTTAGGCTGTTATGCTATTACGCTATTACGCTGTTACGCTGTTACGCTGTTACGCTGTTAGGCTGTTAGGCTGTTACCCTATTACCCTGTTGGGCTATTACGCTGTTACGCTGTTAGGCTGTTACGCTGTTAGGCTGTTACGCTGTTAGGCTGTTACGCTGTTAGGCTGTTACGCTGTTACGCTGTTAGGCTGTTACGTTGTTACGCTGTTACGCTGTTACGCTGTTAGGCTGTTACGCTGTTACGCTGTTACGCTGTTAGGCTGTTACGCTGTTAGGCTGTTACGCTGTTATGCTGTTACGCTGTTACGCTGTTACGCTGTTATGCTGTTAGGCTGTTACGCTGTTACGCTGTTAGGCTGTTACGCTGTTACGCTGTTACGCTGTTAGGCTGTTAGGCTGTTACGCTGTTACGCTGTTAGGCTGTTACGCTGTTACGCTGTTACGCTGTTACGCTGTTACGCTGTTACGCTGTTACGCTGTTACGCTGTTACGCTGTTACGCTGTTACGCTGTTACGCTGTTACGCTGTTAGGCTGTTACGCTGTTACGCTGTTAGGCTGTTACGCTGTTACGCTGATACGTTGATACGCTGTTACGCTGTTACGCTGTTATTATGCTTCGTTGCTACGCTGCTACTCTGTTGCGCTGCTTCGCTGTTATGGTGCTACGCTGCTACGCTGCTTCGCTGCTACGCTGCTACGTCAACTTCATTCCCACCAACCTCTTCCCTTTCCTCCCCCTCAACCCCCTCCGTCCCCTCGTTTTGTGCACACTCCGCAGGTCGCGATCAGGCAGGACTCACCATACTCGGAGTTCTTTGTACCGATGTTAAAGCCATACGTCAACTTCATTCCCACCAACCTCTTCCCTTTCCTCCCCCTCAACCCCTTCCGTCCCCTCGTTTTGTGCACACTCCGCAGGTCGCGATCAGGCAGGACTCACCATACTCGGAGTTCTTTGTACCGATGTTAAAGCCATACGTCAACTTCATTCCCACCAACCTCTTCCCTTTCCTCCCCCTCAACCCCCTCCGTCCCCTCGTTTTGTGCACACTCCGCGGGTCGCGATCAGGCAGGACTCACCATACTCGGAGTTCTTTGTACCGATGTTAAAGCCATACGTCAACTTCATTCCCACCAACCTCTTCCCTTTCCTCCCCCTCAACCCCCTCCGTCCCCTCGTTTTGTGCACACTCCGCAGGTCGCGATCAGGCAGGACTCACCATACTCGGAGTTCTTTGTACCGATGTTAAAGCCATACGTCAACTTCATTCCCACCAACCTCTTCCCTTTCCTCCCCCTCAACCCCCTCCGTCCCCTCGTTTTGTGCACACTCCGCAGGTCGCGATCAGGCAGGACTCACCATACTCGGAGTTCTTTGTACCGATGTTAAAGCCATACGTCAACTTCATTCCCGCCAACCTCTTCCCTTTCCTCCCCCTCAACCCCCTCCGTCCCCTCGTTTTGTGCACACTCCGCAGGTCGCGATCAGGCAGGACTCACCATACTCGGAGTTCTTTGTACCGATGTTAAAGCCATACGTCAACTTCATTCCCACCAACCTCTTCCCTTTCCTCCCCCTCAACCCCCTCCGTCCCCTCGTTTTGTGCACACTCCGCAGGTCGCGATCAGGCAGGACTCACCATACTCGGAGTTCTTTGTACCGATGTTAAAGCCATACGTCAACTTCATTCCCGCCAACCTCTTCCCTTTCCTCCCCCTCAACCCCCTCCGTCCCCTCGTTTTGTGCACACTCCGCAGGTCGCGATCAGGCAGGACTCACCATACTCGGAGTTCTTTGTACCGATGTTAAAGCCATACGTCAACTTCATTCCCACCAACCTCTTCCCTTTCCTCCCCCTCAACCCCCTCCGTCCCCTCGTTTTGTGCACACTCCGCAGGTCGCGATCAGGCAGGACTCACCATACTCGGAGTTCTTTGTACCGATGTTAAAGCCATACGTCAACTTCATTCCCACCAACCTCTTCCCTTTCCTCCCCCTCAACCCCCTCCGTCCCCTCGTTTTGTGCACACTCCGCAGGTCGCGATCAGGCAGGACTCACCATACTCAGAGTTCTTTGTACCGATGTTAAAGCCATACGTCAACTTCATTCCCGCCAACCTCTTCCCTTTCCTCCCCCTCAACCCCCTCCGTCCCCTCGTTTTGTGCACACTCCGCAGGTCGCGATCAGGCAGGACTCACCATACTCGGAGTTCTTTGTACCGATGTTAAAGCCATACGTCAACTTCATTCCCGCCAACCGGCACTCCCCTCCCACCACATTTCCCCACGACTGCAGGTGGCAATCAGGCAGGACTCACCGTATTCAGAGTTCTTCGTTCCAATGTTAAAGCCCTATGTGAACTTCATCCCCGCCAACCGGCACTTCGACAATCTGGTGGAGAAGCTGCGGTGGGCGCAGAACCACGACAAGCACGTGCGCAACATGGCACTCGCGGGGAAGAGAGTTGCAAAGTAAGTCGGGCGTGCCTTGCTTGCTAAGTGGGAGTTGAGGTGTGCTTGCCTGTACAGCAGAACCACGACAAGCACGTGCGCAACATGGCTCTCGCGGGGAAGTCGCCAAGTGAGTCATGCGTGCTAATGTGCCAAGCCGATGTGTCGATGCTTCTGAGTCGCTTCAAAGCACATCTCGAGTGGTGTGTACCGCTGTTGGTAGCTGCATATCGCTATGCCCTGCCTGCCCCACGTGGATGGAGGGACCTTCCCTTCCCCATCGTAAGTGCAATCCACACACATCCCTGCCATCACATGCAGTACCATCAATCCCTTACTCTCAGAACTTGCCCTTCCCTTCCGCCCACCCCAGATGGGCACACTCCAAGCAAGGCCACGCACTCTACTGGGCCATCCTCCCCATCCCATCCCTCTGATTGCAATCCATGCACATCCCTTCCATCACATCCTGTCATGCCCTTGCTCTCCCCTGCCCCCTTGCTCCCCATCACATCCTGCCTTCCCTACACCCCCACTCCAGATGGGCATGCACCAAGCAGGGCCACGCACTCTACTGGGCCATCCTCCTTATAAAGTACTCCCGTAACGCCATGGAGGACCCATCTCTCATCCGCCCGCCCGGCAAGCAGCTGTGTCGCAAGCAGCTCAGCCCAGCCATTCTCGCCCTCGCAGACCCCAGCACCACCGGCACCTCCCAGCCGCCCGCTCTGCCCACCGACTGGCCGCCCGCGTGCAGTGAGGAGGCGCGCGCGCAGGTGAAGCAGCCCGCGTGTGTGTTTTATTGTCGGCAGGGTATTATTCCCACCAAGACCCACACCTGTCCGCCGATGTGCTCTCCGCCCCCTCGGCGGCGCAATAGCGCATTGAGCATGTGTGTGAGCTGTGACTTGAAAATCGTGTTGCTTTTAGTGCAAGTGTCCACATTTAGTTCTGCTGTGATTACATGATAGGTGCTCGTAGCAGGAAATAATAGTCTCGTTTTGTCGGATGTACTAACTTATGAATGTTACCGAGGATTGCTCAAGCGCGCGTGGGTGTTTCCGAGTTGCGGTGGGTGCCACCTCACGGCCACACGTCTCCACGTGCGTTGCACAAAACCGCGTCGGAATTTGGAACCGAAATTCGCCCCTCCCCTCCGCTCCATTCCAAAAACACCCCTCGGCATTCCCATCCATCCCCAATCGCATCAAGCAAGCCTCGATTTCCGCGTGCGATTTCCCCTCCAGATCTGCGCTGCGTGCTCGGCGCGCTACCCTCCGCCGCCCCCCCCCCGCTGCCTGGTCATGCTTTCCAAGGCACCCGCCCGCTTCGCCTCCCTCGCTTCCCTCGCCCTCTCTCCTCTGCTAACCACATCTCGTCCCTTCCTCGCCGAATCGCCCCGCCGCACTTTCTCCCTCACCGTTCTCGCGCCGCTTCTCCCGCACACGCCGCCGCAAGTAAATTCAGGGAGTCCCCGCCCCTCGCCGCAAGTTATTCCGCATCGCGCGATGGTCACGTCATCCGCCGCCGAGATCCCCGCGACGCAGCGCGCAGCTACAGTGCTCGCATACGAGGGGCCGAAGCGCCTCGCGGACAACCTGCGGCTCGTAACTGACAAGCCCGTCCCTAGCCTCGGCCCGAACCAGGTTTTGGTTCGGATGCAGCTTCGGCCCGTGAATCCCGCGGACGGCCTCTGCGCGATGGGCTACTACCCGGGATTCGCGCCGGCAAACGCGCTCCCCGCAACGCTCGGGCTGGAGGGCATGGGAGTCGTGGCGGCGCTGGGCGAATCCGTAGCGCAATCGGCGCCGGATCTGGCGGTGGGGCGGCGCGTCGTGCCGCTGCTCGCGCTGGGCGCGCTCGAGGCGGGCAGCGGCGCGTGGCAGGAGTACGTAGCGGTGGACGCGGCGCATGTGGCGGCGGTGCCCGCGGGAGTGCGCGACGAGGACGCGGCGCAATTGGCGGTGAATCCGCTGACGGTGCTCGGCATGCTGAACCAATTGGACGTTCCCAAGGGTGAGACGCGGACTGATGGGGGGCGGACTGATGGGGACGGACGGAGGAGGGTGGAATGATGGGGGGTGTGTTCATGCACCTTCATGCTCCCTGTCCCCTCACCCTGCTTCTCTCTCCTTTCTGTTCTTCCCGGCACATTTCCATCTCCCTCCCTTATTTCCGCACATAACACCCACACCCGTCCCCTTCCCTTCTACTGCCAGTGCCTTCCCCCCTCTCCCATCGTCCCCACCGCACACTCCGTTTCCCTCCCATTCCCAATCCCCTTTACACCCTCATCTCCCTCCATTGCCCGCCTTCTCCCCCCCAGGCGAGTATCTGGTGCAGACGCAGGCGGGATCAACACTGGGCCGCATGCTCATCCAGGTGGCACGCGCGCGCGGCATCAGGACAATCAACGTCGTGCGCCGCGCTGCCCAGGCGACGGAGCTCAGGGCGCTGGGCGGCGATGAGGTGAGCTCAGGGCGCTGGGCGGCAATGAGGTGAGCTCAGGGCGCTGGGCGGCAATGAGGTGAGCTCAGGGCGCTGGGCGGCAATGAGGTGAGCTCAAGGCGCTGGGCGGCGATGAGGTGAGCTCAGGGCGCTGGGCGGCAATGAGGTGAGCTCAGGGCGCTGGGCGGCAATGAGGTGAGCTCAGGGCGCTGGGCGGCAATGAGGTGAGCTCAGGGCGCTGGGCGGCAATGAGGTGAGCTCAGGGCGCTGGGCGGCAATGAGGTGAGCTCAGGGCGCTGGGCGGCAATGAGGTGAGCTCAGGGCGCTGGGCGGCAATGAGGTGAGCTCAGGGCGCTGGGCGGCGATGAGGTGAGCTCAGGGCGCTGGGCGGCAATGAGGTGAGCTCAGGGCGCTGGGCGGCAATGAGGTGAGCTCAGGGCGCTGGGCGGCGATGAGGTGAGCTCAGGGCGCTGGGCGGCAATGAGGTGAGCTCAGGGCGCTGGGCGGCAATGAGGTGAGCTCAGGGCGCTGGGCGGCAATGAGGTGAGCTCAAGGCGCTGGGCGGCGATGAGGTGAGCTCAGGGCGCTGGGCGGCAATGAGGTGAGCTCAGGGCGCTGGGCGGCAATGAGGTGAGCTCAGGGCGCTGGGCGGCAATGAGGTGAGCTCAGGGCGCTGGGCGGCAATGAGGTGAGCTCAGGGCGCTGGGCGGCAATGAGGTGAGCTCAGGGCGCTGGGCGGCAATGAGGTGAGCTCAGGGCGCTGGGCGGCGATGAGGTGCGGCGAGGAGAGGGGGGGCTTGGGTTGGGGGTATGTGGGAAGGGGGGACAGAGCGGGGGAGACGGGGGAGACACAATGGGGGGGGGAGAAAGGGAGGTAGAGTGGTGTGAATGTCCAGAGTTGGGAGGAGCTGCAATGGGTGAATGAGGTGAGGCTAGTGGAGCATCAGCAGCATGGGCATTCAATTGCCTCGTGTCTTATCTGCTCTCCCTCATTCGTACCCTCATCCCCCATCCCCATTCCCATCCCCATTCCCCCCACCCCCACGCACACTCGGGCAGGTGATCTGCTCAACGGGCGAGAGTGTATTGGAGGGTGCGCGCCATCACGGGGGGCCGCATGGCGCATGCAGCGGTGGAGAGCGTGGCGGGCGAAGTGTGAGTCGACTCACAGATCCCCATCCCCTTCCCCATCCCCACCCCCACACGCACATGGGCAGGTCATTTGCTCAACAGAGGAGAGTGTACCGGAGAGGGTGCGCGCCATCACAGGCGGCCGCATGGCGCATGAAGCTGTGGAGAGCGCAGCGGGCGACCTTTGAGTCGACACAAAGGTCCCCGTCCCCACCTTCATGTATTTCCTCCTCCACACCCCCATGCTCACACACAGGTGATCTGCTCAACGGACGAGAGCGTATTGGAGAGGGTGCGCGCCATAACGGGCGGGCGAATGGCGCATGCAGCGGTGGAGAGTGTGGCGGGCGATCTCACGGGTGCAGTGCTCTCCTCTGTGCGGCCGGGCGGCACCGTGCTGCTCTTTGGTGGCGCCTCGGGGGCCACCTTCTCCGCCTCCATTGGGGACTTCATCTTCAGGTGGGCGAAACTGATTTCATTGTATTCTTTTAGTCGTCTCAAAAGCCTCCATTGGAGACTTTATCTTCAGGTTGGTGAGGTTTAATTCGTCTTGTTTCAACTCAGGCCAGAAGCTGCTTGCCCTTCATCAGCCAGCTAATGTTCTGCTCTGGCGCTCGTTCAACCCCTCGTGGGGAAGTTCACGTTGATCTGGACCAGTGCTCGGCTTGTCCCATACATCACGAGCCCCTTTGTGTGTGATTTTCTCATTCTCTGCTTCGCAATGCAGGGATGTGACACTAAATGGCTTCTGGATTGGCCGGTTCCTGAAGGCGCTGAGCCACGAGCAGCGGCAGGCGGTGGTGAAGGAGGCGTTTGATCTCATCGCCAGCGGCACCGTCACCCCTTTCACAGGCGATAGAATGGACCTGTCTGAGTTTGCTGCTGCGCTCAAGAACCAGATGGCAGAGAATCGCCAAGGAAAGATTCTTCTCTCTGGGTAAATTTTAATACCGACTTGGCTGTTTGGGTGAAACACGTAAATTTCAGATGCAGAGGAATCGGAGGCGACTGTGAAAGTGGAGCGCAGTCAGAACCACTGCCAAAAAGAAGTCAAAAGGATAAATTTGGGGCGCTGGTCATTCCCTCCAGGATACATCCCATGTTAAGAAGCCACACACCATCTCCGAGAAGGTGAGGGAGTCATGAACTGATGCATTTACGTACACTTGGTGCAAGCAAAATTACCCAGATTCTGAGGGGAGAGTATGTGTCAAAGTGATTGCTTTCTTGGCATGCAGAAAAGCAGCACTGGGACCACAGTTGATGTGGACATACTAGGAGAGAGATGGGGCTGTTAGAATGAGATGGAGTGAGATGTAGCAGTACCTAATAAAAGGTGGAAATGGAGGTTTCAACTGTTTCCAGTGTATTTGTTTCGTATACATTTAAGGTGCTGTCCCCTGGGCTGGTACACTATGTCCACTTTGTTACCCACCGCACCGCCACTAATTACTGTACGACAGCTCAAGCAATTACAAAACGCCAGCGCAGCTTGGCGTGAATCTTGGTGTAGAAACGGATTTCTCGATGGCCTCTGATAAACACCGTTCATGAATATCATATCCGCGGCCACTGTTAATTTCGGATCCAAAGCTTTTGTCGGAGACCTTGTGTACAATGTTTCTTCTAACCGTTATTTCCGGTCACTGTGCACACGCTCTTCAAACTCTAGTTTTGGGTGTAGAGGCCTTTTCGACAGTTCCGTAAATTCCATTGTAAAGGTTGAAATTGTGTCGTTCAAGTGGTGTGATGAAGAAATAATGTAACCAGCTGGTTGTTTTTTTTCGGCTGAGCAGGTACTCTCTTGCCTCGCTTCATTGGGGCGTCTAGCAATGCCCCCCAGCTTCGAGCCAAGCATGGACTCTGGACTCGACCACGCCTGACTCGGGTGAGCCAAGACAAGCACAACTGCACCAACCAGATTTTTTTTTTTTTAATTTGTTTTTCAATTTGCTGCATACGAACGCGGTGGCACAATGCTGCTGAAAATGGCGGTGACTACATTTCCATTTTCCACCCGAAACTCTTCCCGACCCGACCTTTCTTCGATCCACTGTTTGTCAACAATGTGTTGTGTCCCCAACTGCCCAGTGGAAATTCGCAACACCTATGTTGACTGGGTGGTTTGGGAAGAACAGTGCATTTAAAAGGTGTTTTCATGCAGACACCAACCGAAGGGGGACAGCAGCTGTAGTTCTCCTGCGGTCTCCCTTCTAACCTAGACGGTTGTTCGAGTACGTCCCGATTCCTGAACATCACTTCCAGACGCCCTTTAGGAGGTTGAACCAGAGAAATCTAAGTATATGAAGTCAGTTTGACAGAAGTGCTGCTTCCAGACAATAGCACCCCAAAGATAGCGCATACCAGAAGTATGGACCTCAATGCCGATAGAAGGGGGATCCATTCCTGGCGTCCAAGCTTTGGATGGTGTTCTGTCCACACCCGATTCTTCGATTACGAGAATTGTGCTGGAGTCGCGGATGCGAGAGCTGACCGGAGTCGAGGAGGGAAGAACAAACATTTCCATCCAGACCCGTGGGCATCACACCACCAGCGGCGAGGTTCAAGTCCCCCCATACGCCAGACAGCTGCCACCGCATTCGTGCATACCGCTGCGTTTTTCCTGGTCAGGTACAGTACAGTGCGGTGGAGCCCATAAAGGGCGAGCAAAAGCCATCCAGTCGAGTCAGAGAGGCTTCGATTTGACCACCCCGCAGCCAGCTGCGGGGGTGTTGGGCACGGGGCGGTGCTAATGCGGTGAGTGAGCTCAGCAGCACTCTCCCAACCATAGCAGCCATGGCGCCAACAGGAAAGCGAAGCGAAATTAGCGTGGTCGAGGTCGAGGTGGAGGCGAGGCGAGGCACAGGCACATGGGTGGATGAGCATCGTCTCTGCTCTGACCGAGCGGTCATTGGGGAGTCCATCTTGACTCGGTCGTGTTATTCCGTCCTCTTTTCCAGTTGCGAGGATTGACTGCTCGGGTTCAGAGACCGTACCTCCTACTCTAATTCGCTCACGATTTTCCTTTATCCCTTAGCAACGGATATTCTTATAATGTCGTGATCACGCGCTTTTATCGCACATTCTGCACCGTGATTCCCGTACATTGTCATAGGAGGGTGATCTCCACGACATACAATTTAGCTGTTTTCGATCTCGTACTACGTGTTCTAGTAGTTGATAATCCTTTGTCGGATATAAGCGATTCGTGATGTATCCACACGCTGACCAAGGGATTAATAAGCCGGACAACCGACCAGCGGTTCCCCTACCTCCGTCTAATGCGGCGGTAAAATTGCCGTCCAGCCTCAATTTTATCCCCTCCTTCGCGTCGCCTTCGTGGGGCCCTGGCCCCGCGCCGCTGATGTTCGCGTCGCTCTCCGGCTCCGGCGCTGGCGCTTTCACCGCCCCTGGCGGCGAAATTGCTCACGGCGACGCGCTTCGAAGATCCGCGTCGGATCGCGGCACATCCGCCGCGATCCACGCTCCTGCCGCGGCGTGGTCCTCCGCGCTGACGCGCGCCGGAAGCTGCACGATAGACGTTTTCAGCGGCTCGCCGAGAGAAAGCTTTCCTTACACCGCGACAACGCATAGCGACCGCTTCAGTCACGCGCACTACAATCACATTGGCGGGAACGAGAAGCCAGACGCGAGCAATGCGGCGTCGTCGGCGCAAGGGCAAATGGTATCGACCTCGCAGCTCTTCGGCCAGAGCCCGACAACCGACCCGCGTTCATGGCACGAACGCAGTAACCACAGCAAAGGCCAAGATCCTCTCCTGTCGAGGCATTTACCATCGCGTTCGTCGCTCCCAGGCGCCTCGCGGTTCGAATCCGACCGCGGCGACGCGACTCCGTCTGCCTTCGCCAAGCCCGCGGCTCCGCTGCCAGTAGGACAAAATCATCACCCTTCGGGCGTCGCTCCGCCGCCGATATCAGTCGCCGGAGCATCCGTGGAGACCGCCGCATTGCACGGCGGCCAATGCGGCGGGACTGAAGTCGACGGCGGGGGAAGCGCTGCTCCGAACAACACTTCGACGCGGGGAGCATCGAAGTAAGTAAATGTCGCTTAATGTCCGACCGTTACCCGGTACCAAAGCACGTTACTAAACGAGCCACGCTGTACCGCATTTAGCGCTCAACAAAGTTTGTTCGACCCTTCTCGAACAGCCAGTCTCTCTCACATTTTTCGTCGGTGTCCTGTCCAATCTTCCGATCGCTTTCACTTCCCTCCAAGGGAGCCCCTCGTCGCACGTCCTGCAACTTCCCGTCGCGCGTCTGCCGCGATCATCGTCGCACGTTCTTCGCTCATCCAGTTTCCCTCCCGTCCGTGCATCCCCGCAGGAAGCGCAAGCCCGTGGCGCAGGCGGGGAGCCGGTCGGTGGTGGCGGCGGACGGGTATTTCTGGCACAAGTACGGGCAGAAGAGCGTCATGGACCGCGCCATCACCAGGTACCGCCTGCCCCACATAAACCATCACCGGGTAAAGCCTATCCTTGGTGTGGCTACCGTTTGGTTGTGTCATGGCTCCTGCCGTCGCGATCGCCATTGTTGCTTGCAGCTGCAATTGTTGCCGCGGTATCCTCCCTGCAGTGCCCGTCAGATCACATACGCAGTGCATCGTCTCGTCGCTACCATCGTCGTTGCTCACTCATTGTGAAGGCGAGCGAGCAGCTGCGCTGTGTTGTTCCGTTAAGACTGACGCTGCAGTCCGCATGACTGTGGTTGCATCCGCATTGCCGCTCTGCCCCTCATGTTTGTTTCTTGCCATCACATCGCATCCCCCGTTCTCCTCAGTGCACAGCACACCCTCTTGAGAATCGCCCATCCCCATTCCATCCCTCATCATCCTCATCATCAGCGCAGTCACGTTGTCATTGTAGAGAGCAACGCATGGCGACTCTCACAGCCATTGATTGCCTGTTCCCTCCCCCCTGCCCCTCGATTCTCAGGGCGTATTTCCGGTGTGCGCGGCACAGCATGGGGTGCATGGCGCGCAAGACCGTCGACGTCCCCATCGCTACAGCCCCGGCCGCTACAGCTTCCACTCCATCTACATCAGCTGCTGCAGCATCGCTTGCTACTACAGCCGATGGCAGCATCGCCAAGCCGTGTGGCGCTGCTCCCTCCAGTGCAGCTCAGCAGCCGGTGGTGTCGTATCACGGCACTCACAACCACAGCGCGCCGGGCCCCTGCTCCCTCAGCCTCCCCAACTGCGCTGCTGCTACCGCCTCTGCTGCTGCGGCAGAGGGAGACGTGCACGAGCCTGTGTCTGCTTCACCAGGAGAAGAGGGGACTGTCGGCGCTGCTGCAGCGGTGCCCCAGAGGCGGACGGATCACGAGAGAAGAATGGCGGTGGCGGAATCAGCAGAGGTGGCTGCTGGCAGTGGCACGGGTGCGGCTGATGCCGCTTCTGCCGTGGCCCCACTTGGGCTGACCCACCGCCTGAGCCTCAACTCCACTGTGTCTCTCGACCGTGTGCCGCTTTCCCCCGCCTCCGCCGCTGCCCACCCCGCGCTCGCTCTCACCCTCGCCACGCCCGCCACCGCTCACAATCTCCCTGCACCCGCACCAGCGGACGTCCAGAGGCCCAGTACCGCGGAAGCAGCGGCGGCGGCGGCGGCGGAGGCAGGGGACTCTGGGAGCTGCACGGACGAGCCGATGACAGAGCAGTCGAAGCAGAGCCCAGCAGGCACACGGGGGTCCATGGAGGTGGGGTCCGTGCGAGCTGAGGACGAGGACCACCTTGCGTGCTCAACGAGACCTGCCAGGTCACACTCGGTGGAGGCGCAACCAGCAGGGAAAGGCGACGTAGCACAGGGAGGGGGCAGTGGGGTGGGGTGTCGTGGAGAGGAACGAGGCATGGCTGGTGCTTTGCTCCCTCATTCTTCTGCTGCTGCTGCCGCTGCTGCTGTTGCTGGGAGCCATCTCTCTATATCGGCAGCTTTTGCTGCTGCTGCCAGTGCCGCTGCATCTGCTCCCGCCTTTGCGCTCCCATCCGCAGGCCCTGGAAACCCCTGGGCAATGGCGCCTCCTCCTCGCAGCAACGTCCCTGGTGCCATTCCCCCTAGCGCCACCACCACCAGCAGCAGCAGTTTCCATGGTCTACCTCTGCCTGCACTTCCCATGCCCATGGCCATGCAGACACACCCAGCAAGTGCCTCCCACCTCGCTTCCATGGCTCACTCGTGGGGTCATCACTCCCGCCCCGCCCTCCCCGCTGCTGCGTCTGCAGTTTCACTGTCCCCACTTGGTCACCACTTACCCTCTGGGCTCGTAGGAATGCCTTCCATGCACCCACCACCACCGCTCTTCAACCCGATGCACTGCAGCCAAGCACCAGCTGCCAGTGGGAGTGCGTTTTCCTACCCTCCCCCCCACATCCAGGCAGCACAGGCGCAGGCACAGATGCAAGTACAGGCACAGCTGCAGTTACAGGCACAGCTGCAAGCACAGCAACCGCCACAACCAATCCATCAGTTTCAGGCACAACCACCAGGTTCCGCGGATCCCATTGCTAGCTCACATACTCCCTCTGATTTTCGGTCCTCGAGTTATCCCCAGCTGTCCACTTCTGGGCCTCGCCTGCACCACGCTACATCTGTGCCTGTCAAAAGCACAGATCACCATGGGGGAGGTGATGTCGATGAGTCAGCACGCCACCTGGCATCGTCTGGCAGGGACTGGAACAGGTTCATGGAGGGAAGTCACCAGGAATCCAAGAGAATTTGTGTGGAGTGGGGGCAGACTGAGACTGGAGTTCCAGAGGGATCAGCAAGAGGGACTACTCCTCTGGTTGCTGCGGTTGCTGCGAACTCAACTTTTGGGAGATCTGCAAATGTGAATTCTTCTTCAGAAAATGAATTCACAATGAAGGGTTCCAACCTGGATTTGGAACTGAAACTGTAGTTATGCTGTGCAAGGGACATTTGCTATGTATGTTGTAGAGATGGTTGTAAATATGAAATATTGAAGCTGTGCTTATTTGTCCTCCATATTGCCACACGAGTTTTTGTTATGGGCGAAGAGTGTTCTACAGCTTCCATAGCGAACTATTGGTCAGGTCCCAGTCCCGGAAAGATCCGAGATTTGCAACTGTCACGCGTACGGTGTTTCTGCCACTCACAACGAATGTACCAGACTCGCCATCTAGAAGCCATGCTTCTGATATTTTCCCTGTGGGCTGGGGCAGCCACAGATTGCGCTTCTGGTTTTAAAGCGACAACAAACACAGCCGTCGGATCCAGCTTTGCTTCGCTGGCGCACTGACGGTCATGTGATCGGCCAGGCGTGCCTTGTGAAGATCGCAAACTCGTGTTGGTGCTCCTCCGTTCTTGACGACACGTAGGCAGCTCTCACGGCAGTTGATTGTCCAATCATGATGCCAATCGTTGTTACAACGGCTTCCAATCTATCCACGCATTCAGCAAATCGTGAAAACATGTCCATTGCGGAATTGCTTGAGGAGCATGTGATTCGGAGGGCAGCAATGGAATCATTTAATTCGGTTTTGGGCAAAGCATATGGTTCTCCCTGGAAACAGACACCACAACGAGCGCGGGTCTGGTCCTGAACAAACCCCAGCTGGGGATTCCATGTAAATTGAACGTCACTCCCACTAAAATTTATTCTTAGCGCGGTTCAACAACTAAAAGTTAACATTAGACACGTGTTCAATAACTGGTGAGGATATGCCCCCTTGGAAGTTCATCGCCTCATTTGACAGCTGCCTGCTGCATAGAGCGCCCAGTTTGTTTTCGATAGCCCTGCGAGATACACTTCTGCTCCTTTCTGGCAATGAAGATTGTTGTGGCTGGTGACTCGTGAGCGCAGTCTGTCACTACGCCTTGCTTCATCGATGCAGTTCTGCTTTGGGGGTTGGGTGGGTGGGTCCCGAAGGTACACTACAGAGAATCCAGATACAGTCCACGAAGGTATATGACCTGACGGAAAGTGGGGTGTGGCGGGGAACAGCGACCAGGCGACGTTCGATCACTTGGCTTTGCACACAAACCACAGCTCTGCAGAAGAAAACTTCCTCACCGTTCTTTTGTCTTAGCACCTCGTTGATGTTCACACCGTGTTAGCACCGTTAGATGTCGGTCATTGACTAAGCCATCGCGCACACCATCTCTGAATTCTTCCTCGACATAACCTCGTTCCATACGCGAAGCTCCACACTCAAAAGCAAGTTAAGAACAAATCCATGGCGTGGATAAACCTGTCGCGGAATCGCACCAAATCCAAGAGCTTTAGCGACACGTGGAAGGTCCTTCAGCTCGGACCCACCCGACCCGCCGTTGCCGTTCCCACCGCACCAAATCCGCGCAGTACGGACCTTCCCCTTCCCTTTCCCCTCCCTTGCGTCTCCCATACCTGCCGGTCCGCCGACCTTCGTTGCGCACCGGGATCTTCACATCGGCCCCACGATGAATCGTCGCCGCTCTCTCTCCCGCCTGCCCAGCCGCCTCTCCCGCTCGCCTCTCTCGCGGAGTCTCCCGTAGCTGGCGCGTCCCAGCCATTGCAGCTGGTTCGGCCCGAGCCTGCCACTCCAGTGTTTCCCTTCGGTCCGTTCCAGCCTTTGCAGTGCACGAGACGCGAGGGCATCGCTTACCGCGAGCCAGTGGCGGTAACTCCGCCTTCCGGAGGGGCGGGAGAGACATGCGCGGACAGGGGAGGAGCAAGGGAGAACCCGCTCGATTCGGGATTACCCGCGTCGCAGATGCAGCTTGTTCTGGTTGCGGGGGATACGACCTCCCTTCCGCCTCCGGCGGAAGAACCTTCCGCCTGGCCCTGGACGTGGCAGGAGCGCCTCCGCGCTGTCAAGCGCCGACGGATGGATGCGCGGGAATGCGGGGAAGCGGCGCACGGGGAACCTGGGGAGACCGGCGGAGCGCAAGACTGGGGGAAGTTAGAGGCGGAAGCGGTGGAGGAGAGGCGGCGGAAGCAACGGCTGGGAATTTTGAGCGGGATGCGTCAGATGCTGGACAGCCCTGGTTTCGCCGCTGCCCGCGGGCAGAAAAAGAGAAGATTCATCGTCCGGCAAGGAGGGCTGAAGCACCGCGTGCCGGCGATGCGAGGCACCTCGAGTGCGAGCGGCAGCGGCTACCAATCGAGCGAGAATACAAACTCCGAGGAGCGCGCGGCGGTAGCCGCCAGGGAGGCGGGAAACGCGCGCGCTGCAGCTGATGCCGCAACACTCGCGGCGCACGACGCAACTCAACTAGCCGTTGGAGGCGCGGCTCCCGGTGTAGACTGTAACGCCGCGGCGCCGCATCACGCGCGGGCGCTGGGCTCCAGTGTTGCGACGGTGTGCAGAGGCGGAAGCTCGACGGGTAGAAACGGCGGAAGAAGCGGCGGAGGCGGACGCGGCGGAGAATACGAGGTGGAGTCAACGCAGTGCGCGGCGGAGAAGGCGGAGATGGCGGAAGACGGGCGGAGCTTGGGGGCGCGCGAAGAGGCAGCGCATCCGAGCGCGTCGCCCTGTTCGGATGCGGACGACGCGGATCGAGTGGGGGAGAAGCGGAAGGCAATCGAGGCGCAGACGGCAGCGGACGGCTCCCATGTGCGCCGTCGCCATAGCCATCCCAGCCGCCTGGGAAATCCCTCTGCTCCGCAAACCGCTGCTGCCCCGTCCGCTCCTCCCGCGCAGGCGCGCCATGGCAATGCGCCACTCTCCCGCGCTCCCCCCAGCGTGCCCTGCACCGCTCTCCCTTTCCCTCTCCTCTCCCCAGACACCCCCCACCGTTCCCGTCCCTCCTACCTTTCTAGACCGCCCCTGCCGACCCCGCTACCATTCCGAACCACCTCGCCGCTCGCCGAGCCTCTGCAGGTTCGGCAGACCGGAGCTCCCGAAGCTGCAGCAGCAGCAGTCACAGCTGACGTAGCAGCGCCAGGCTCAGCAGTGGCAGGCGCTACAGCAGCAGCGGCCATTGCAGCGAGTGTGGAGTTCCCGCTGTGGGTGCGGCAGCTGCAGGCGTGTGCGGTGGCGGCGGGTGAGGAGGGGCGTGCATCGGAGTGCACGGGGGAAACACCCGGATCCATGCTGGAGGTGCCTCAGGCGCAGCCTGATATGGAAGGCAGCGGCGCCAGCGGTGGCAGCGGTAGCAGTGGGGAGGGAAGTGGTGGGGAGGAGGAGGATGAGGTGGAGAGCAGGGGGGGCAGCGTGAGAGGGGAGATTGAGGTATAGGTGAACATGTACTGTAGACATTTTAAGTATTGATATTTTGATATTTGTACACATTGTTGTGAGGGTTCATCATATCATAGCTTGCTTCCACTCCTGTTGTTGTGAGGTTCTTTCATTCCTTAGCTGATCACTCAACAATGAAGCCTCCATCTTGATGCTAAGTGTTTCCAAGAACTCAAACAGGAATATTGGCTAATCTTAGCTCCTCTTCACTAGAAACCGGTTCCTAAACAGAGCATAGCACCGAGATACAACTAGGGTTCTAGAGGGAGAGGTTCAAGTTGACCTCCTTGCGGCCCTGGTCCTTTGATGCTCTCAAGTCAGCACCACGCTGTGTGGCACCTGCAGCACCACCAGCTGCCCCCTCCGCCTCAACCTGTGCATCAAACTGTGCAGTCAGCCTCTGCACCACGCCCCCACTCCCCCTCGCACCTCCCCCCCTTACCCTCGCCACCCGCCCCTGCTGTTCATCCCTGCCCACCCGACACGACTCCTCTCTTTTCAGGCTTCTGCGCGGCGAGTCACCAGGGGAAGGGGACGGGGACGGGGAGGGCGATGGTATAAACTTCCCCAGCAGCATCACGCCCTCTCCCTGCTGAGCCTGCGGGGCCGCTTGCGCCGCTGCTTGTGCCGCTGCTTGTACTGCTGTCCCCTCTTGACTGGCCCGACCAGCAGCGTTGGGAGAAGCAAAGTGGAGCGTGTGGGTGGTGGTGGTGGTCTTTCCTCCTGTGCTGTGTGCTGTGTGGAATGTGGGGAGAACAGGAGGGGCGGGAGCAGTAGCAGCAGGAACAGCATGCGAGCACACTTGCTGTTGCTGCTGCTGCTGCTGCTGTTGCTGCCACTGTTGCTGCTGCTGTTGTTGCTGCTGCTGCTGTTGCTGCTGCTGCTGCTGCCACTGCTGCTGCTGTTGCTGCTGCTGCTGCTGCTGTTGCTGCTGCGGCTGCTGCTGCTGCTGCTGCGGCTACTGCTGCTGCTGCTGCTGCTGCCACTGCTGCTGCTGCTGCTGCTGCGGCTGCTGCTGTTGTTGGTACTGCCACTGTTGCTGCTGTTGTTGCCACTGGTGCTGCTGCTGCTGGCAGGGCAGGGAGGCATGTGGGCAACAACAGGGCGTAGCAGTGTGTTGCAGGCACGGAGCAGCAGGCGGCATGGCAGGCGGCATGGCAGGCGGCATGGCAGGCGGCATGGCAGGCGGGTGGACTGTGCACGGCTGGCCAGGCGAGCAAGTTACCCCTGCAGGCGGCACAGCAGACCACGTGGGCTGTGCGCCCTGCTGCAGGTGAGGGGAAGGTGTGCACTGCTGCACTGGCGATGTGGACGGCGGTAGCTGTAGCGACCCTGGCTGTAGCGCTTGCGGTTGTAGCGGTGACGGCGACGCCTGCTGCTGCTGCTGGGGCGGCTGTTGCTGCAGGGAGGCCTGCAGCATGGGCGGGCGCTTGGACTGGACGGGGGAGGGAGAGATGGCGGCGCACAGGGGGAGGTGCGGGGGAGGGGCGCAGGGGGGGGAGAGGGAGAGAGTGTGGGTGGAGGAGGTGGAGGAGGAGGCGTAGGGAGGCGTGGAGAAGGAATAGGCGGGGCTGCTGGTGTGAGTAGAGGGGGGTGCTTGCAGTGAGGAGGGCAGGCGGAGAAGGGGAGATGGGGGTGCGAGGGACTGCTGTCCTGCTGAAGCTTGCTGACTCACCACCACCCCTTGCTGACTCATCACCACCCCTTGCTGACTCACAACTCCTTGCTGAGTCAGCGTGTTCGGCTGGTAGTGCACCGCTATCTGCGATCCGCCAGTGCACCCTCCAGCGCCACCGTAAGGCGCGGGCACTGCAGCAGGGGGGGCGGCGGGCGCAGGTGCGGGCGGAGGGGCGAAGGCGGAGGGGGGAGGATGGGGGTGGGGCTGGTAGTGATGCTGCTGTGGCTGCTGCTGCTGCTGCTGCTGCTGCTGCTGCTGCTGCTGCTGCTGGGGTTGCTGCTGCTGCTGCTGGGGTTGGTGGTGGTGGACGGGGCAGGTGCAGCTGGGAGGGACGGGTGATGCCTGAGATGGCATGGGCATGTTTTGGGGCGGCATGGGCATGTTTTGGGGCGGCATTGACATGCTTTGGGGCGGCATCTGCATGTATTGGGGCGGGTTGACGGCGTGCGGGGGCGGCATGGGTGGGCGCTGGGAATCCATAGGCGCAGCAGGCGCAGCAGAGTAAGCAGCAGGTGAAGCAGCCGCAGCGCCAGGTGCAGCAGAAGGAGCAGCAGAAGGAGAAGCAGATTGGATGGCAGCAGCGGCAGGAGCGGAAGCGGGAGGAGCGGGAGGGTAGCGTTGGAAGGAGGAGGAGGCGGTCAAGGGGCGGAAGGTTGACGCAGCGACTGGCTTAGAAGGCTCCGGGTTGCTTGCACGGCTGCTGGGTGCAAAGGCGGGTGGCGGCAGCATGAAGTTCCCTGGAGGGTGGGATGGGGAGGGCTGAGCAGGTGATTCCGTGAACTGCTTCTGCTGCTGCTGCGGCTGCTGCTGCTGTTGCTGCTGCTGTGGTTGCCATTGCTGCTGTTGCTGTCGTTGCTGCGGCTCTTGTGGCTGATTCATGAAAGAATTGCTATTATTAGCAACAGCAGCAGCCGCAGCCGCGGCAGCACCGCCGGGAGAGGGGCGGTGGGCGGGCGGCAGAGTCAGGAGGGAGGGGGAGGAGGATAGGAGGGAGGACGAGGAGGGCGCAGGGGAGGCCAGGCCTGGGCTGGGTGGCATGGTTTGTTGCGTTGTGGGACTGAAGCGGTATCCCTGTACTGCTTGCTGGTTCTGTTGATGCTGCTGCTGCTGCTGCTGCTGTTGCTGCGGTTGCTGTGGTTGCTGTGGGGAGAGGAACCGAGGCGGCGTCTGGGTCGGCTGTGACTGCCCGTGGTGAGCAGGGCTGCATGCCTGCGCTGTGTTACCCGTTACACGGTTACCAGCGCCGCTCATACCAGGTGAGCTGAGAGCAGGAGGGGCAGAGGCAGCAGGGTGAGTAGAAGCAGCAGGAGCAGAAGCAACAGGAGCAGCAGGAGCAGGAGCGGGTGGGGCGGAGGAAGCAGTGAGCGGAGGGGAGTTGGGGGACGGGCTGGCGCTGGCGGGATTGGATTCCGCAGACGCGGCGGAGGAGGTCGCAGCGCCGGCTGTAGCACCGCCGGCCGTACTAGCAGCGCCGGCTGTAGCAGGACCGGCTGTAGCAGCATTGGCGGCCGCGGCAGCGAGCACGTTGGGCGGCACGGAGATGTTGGGCGGCAGCTGGGCGGGCGTGGTGGCGTATGTGAAGACCTCGCGCTGCAGGCGGGGCGGCAGGCCGTGCGTGTGCTGGCCGCTGTACGTCACGCGCATGTCCAGCCCCCACCGAATGGGGAAGTCGATCGTTTTCTTCGCCGCGCACCCCGCGCTCCGCCGCGCGCACCGGTAGTACGCGCGGCAGTACCCCGCGTCGACGAGGTTTTTCTGCCCGTATTTGTGCCAGTGCTGCCCGTCGTCCGGAATGTAACCCGCTTTAGACAGCCGCTTGTAACGGTACCGCTTCTTCTTGCCGCACGCGCCGCCATCCGCGGCGGTCACTCCGCCAACCGCCTCCTCGCCTTCCGCCTCGCCCTCTTCCCCCTCCGCCTCGTCCTCTTCCTCTAAACCCGCGCCTCCGCTCTCCCCCGACTTGGCGGCGGCGTCCGCAGCGGGGTGGGCGGCGGCGTCGTCCGCCGATTCAACGGGCGGCGCCGCCCAGGGGAGACGGGGCGCGAGTTCAGGTGATTGGTGCGCAGCAGCAGCCGCATGCGCAGGGTGAGGCGCGGCGGCAGGCGGAGAAGAGAGAGCATGGGGCGGCGAGATGCCGCCACCGTGGCTTTTCGTCTCCGCAAGCTGCGCCACTGGCGGTTTGTCGCAGTGATCGGCGCTCCCGCGGGGTCTCTTCGCGGCAGGTTCCGCGGATCTCGTCGAGTCGGCTTTGCTCTCCGTTCCGTCGGACGGCGCCGCCGCCGCATCGCCGCCAATGCGGCATTCGGCATCGGCGCTGGCGCTCAGCTTCCGCTTCTCCGCGTGCGAGCATTCCCCGCGAGATTGTTGCGCGCCTTCATCCCTGCGCTCCGCCAAGTTCGCGGAGTTCTTCCCCGCGTCTTGCGGCGCCAGGCGGGCGCCACCGTCCAGCGCGCGCAGATCGTCTGCGATGGGCGCAGCGGCGGTCATAGCGCACGTGCGGGGGGCGAATGCCGCGAAAGGCCCCTCCTTGCCTGGGGCTGCGGCGCGCGAAAGGGCGCGAAACGGCAGCGAGTAGGGGCGTCGCGAAGCGGAGCGAGAAGCGAGGGAATCCGACGGAATGGACGACGCTGACAGCGTCAGCAACATGGCAGGGCCAGCGCGTTCAATGTCAAGTTTGTGGAGGCCGGCGCGGCGCCGCGACGGTTTATGTCAAGATGTGGAGGCCGGTGCGACACGGTCTGGCTGGATTCGTTAGCGTGCCGCGGCGATCATTCGTGCCGCCTGACGGATTCGAGTTGATGCGCCGCGGTATGGCGACGTGAAGCGACGACGAGGCGATCGATCGCAAGCCGGTCGCCACGGCTCGCCCGTGGAGAAACGCCGGCGTGGGCGGGGAGTGGCGTTGGGCGATAGCGGGACTTGGCGAATGCGTTGCGACACTTGGACTTTCTGGTCGGAGGCGTTCTTCTTGTGAAGAGAAGAAGCGAAGGATTTGCGATGTATGATAGAGTCTAATGCGGTCTACTAACGCTACTAGCTCGATACGTGTGCATACGACGGGTAGTGGCCGGTTTTGGAGGTGAAACATGTCAAATGGCGGCCTTTGCACGCCTCCTGTCCCGCGCGCACGATTTCTCTGCTGTGCTGGAGCGAGTGCGGGGAGCATCGTGCGGCGAGGTTTGGTAGCGGGGGCAGTCAAAGTGGATCAAAAACCAGATGTGGGGCACGGCTCACGAGATGACACTCCAAGCTTCCGGAGAAAGCTGAGAGCGAGATGGGAGGCAGAGACGAATCGAGGAAGGGCTGCAGGACTCGCGCGAACAGGAATTCCACGGCGAAGGGTGGGCGTAAGGTATGCAAATCGCACCCCACCCCGGACAACCGAAACCGAATCGTGTATTTTCTTGGGCTGGGCAGCCCTTGAAAGTTGTGTTACTGTACTGTGCGCTACGCGCTTCGGGAAGTCATCCCCTCTCCATTCCCCCCAATCTGTGTGCGACAAAACAATTCCTTCGCAAATCCCCACGTCGGGAAGCTTGATGTGCGGAGCGGACTTGCATCGCTCTTCTCCGCTACTCCGCACGCCTTTCCTGGCTCCGTGTGCCGCAGGCCTGCGTTCGCCCCCGTGTGCTGCAGAACCACGGCGGGGCGGAGTGGCGCACACAAGCTCTTTCGGAACGGGTGGTTTGTGGTGTGGAGCCCACGTGCTTTGATGAAACCCGCAAGGACGGGCTGCTGACGGGTTCGCGTCGCGCTGGGATGCGGCTCGTCGTGAGGGGGGCTATTCTTGGAAAGGGGCCATTCTTTGAACAGCGGAATTTCGCTGACTTCACACCCTGTTCTACTCCCCTACCTCATTTTATCCCTCCACAAACGTTCTTTCAATGAGCTAAGAGAAACAATTCCCTCCTTTCCCAACAAACTAAATCATAAATTCATATATTGGGGCAGCTCAAAACTATAGGGATACTATAAAAGTTACCCCGATACGCGTCGCATTGTATCTTGTAAATTTCTAGACCAAGAGAAGACGGTGCGCGTTGTCGAGCGCGTGGAGCCCTTGTGGTGTAACAATTCAAATTTTCTGGCGTGGCTAGCGAGACTGTGATTGGTGCACAACGAGATTTGGGCTGGAAAACCATTCAGCAAGTACATGCACTATTCCTTGTTGGGCAATTGGTGCCCGTCTTGTGGCAGTCCCGAGAGAAGTATCGTGCTGTACTTCTACGAATCATCGCAGAAGCAACCTTGCCGAAGGCGGGTGGGTCAAGTACGCACTGCAGATGGACGCGATGGTAAAATAGCATTCTAGGCGTGAAGGATACGAAGTATGAAACATTTTATCACATGTAGTGTCTTCTCTTCAGGAGCTCTTACTCAATGGTTTAATTACCTACTAGATTAAGATTCTTCATATTTTCCATTAGTCCACAATAAAAGTCATACTGTGCTTTCCATTATTGATATTTGGCAACTCTCATCTTCAAACGATTTGCTACATAATAGCATCTCATCAATCGTACCCATGCCAACTCCGCCAACAAGTCGTCGATATTGCAACATAAACATGTAACATTTGTCACAGCACCAGAGTCCAGCAGTGAGGGAAAATCTCTCCACAGCAGCCGCCAAGCCATCATGGTCGTTTGTGCTCGACACATGGTCTGCCACTGCCTTGACTGAAGGGCCAGCATTTGCCATGGCCACATCCAAACCAACCATCTGGAGCATCTCAATGTCATTTTCACCTGCCAGATACGCATTCACAGACCAGATACATACGCACACAGAGTCACCACAAACACTAATCCCTCGCCTCGCAATCGGTCACTCCCTCACATCTCTATGTCATTCTCACCTACACATTCACACACATCCATACATGCGTCACAGTCACACACACTTCAACACACACCCCAACACACTCATATCACTTACTACAAAGTCATCCTCCTGTGCCAGATGCAGTCACTCACACTTATACACACACACACACTCAAACTCAAACACACACAACACTTGTGCTCACTACCTGCACTCACACTCGATCACACTCACTCGCACACTTCCACTCACAATCAGTCACACTCACACTCGGTGCCCACACACATCCACTCATTCACACACAGACTCACACACAGTCACTCACACTAGCTCAGACTCCATATTTTCCACAGCCATTCCACTCAACCCACCCATGGAATTTCAGATCCGTATTATCTCTCAACCACCCAAGGGGTTTCACCCCTTCTCACCCATCCCACCCAAGGGGATTCACCCCTTCCTTCTCACCCATCCCACCCAAGGGGATTCACCCCTTCCTTCTCACCCATCCCACCCAAGGGGATTCACCCCTTCCTTCTCACCCATCCCACCCAAGGGGATTCACCCCTTCCTTCTCACCCATCCCACCCAAGGGTTTTCACCCCTTCCTTCTCACCCATCCCACCCAAGGGGATTCACCCCTTCCTTCTCACCCATCCCACCCAAGGGGATTCACCCCTTCCTTCTCACCCATCCCACCCAAGGGGATTCACCCCTTCCTTCTCACCCATCCCACCCAAGGGGATTTTCCCTTTCCTTCTCACCCATCCCACCCAAGGGGATTCACCCCTTCCTTCTCACCCATCACACGCAAGAAAATTCACCCCTTCCTTCTCACTCCACTTACCCTTGGAGATTCAGGTCCCCATAATCACCCCTATCTCACCTCACCCTGGGATTTCACCACCTCTTTCTCCTAACACTCCCACTCCACTACCCTGGGGGATTTAGAACTTCACCATTACCCCTCACTTAACTCACCCACCCAAGAGGTCTCAGCCCCCTCCCCCCTCATACACCCACCCAACCCAAGGGGACTCAGCCCCCTTCCCTCTCACCCACCCAACCCAAGGGGACTCAGGCCCTTCCCTCTCACCCACCCATTAGACCCCTCTTCTTAGACCCCCCTTCTTAGACCCCCCTTCTTAGACCCCCCTTCTTAGACCTCCCTTCTTAGACCTCCCTTCTTAGACCCCCCTTCTTAGACCCCCCTTCTTAGACCCCCCTTCTTAGACCTCCCTTCTTAGACCCCCCTACTTAGACCCCCCTTCTTAGACCTCCCTTCTTAGACCTCCCTTCTTAGACCCCGCTTCTTAGACCCCCCTTCTTAGACCTCCCTTCTTAGACCTCTCTGCTTAGACCTCCCTTCTTAGACCTCCCTTCTTAGACCTCCCTTCTTAGACCCCCCTTCTTAGACCTCCCTTCTTAGACCTCCCTTCTTAGACCCCGCTTCTTAGACCCCGCTTCTTAGACCCCCCTTCTTAGACCTCCCTTCTTAGACCTCCCTTCTTAGACCTCCCTTCTTAGACCTCCCTTCTTAGACCCCCCTTCTTAGACCCCCCTTCTGAGACCCCCCTTCTTAGACCCCCCTTCTTAGACCCCCCTTCTTAGACCTCCCTTCTTAGACCCCGCTTCTTAGACCCCCCTTCTTAGACCCCCCTTCTTAGACCTCCCTTCTTAGATCTCTCTTCTTAGACCTCCCTTCTTAGACCTCCCTTCTTAGACCTCCCTTCTTAGACCCCCCTTCTTAGACCTCCCTTCTTAGACCCCCCTTCTTAGACCTCCCTTCTTAACCTCCCTTCTTAGACCTCCCTTCTTAGACCTCCCTTCTTAGACCTCCCTTCTTAGACCTCCCTTCTTAGACCTCCCTTCTTAGACCTCCCTTCTTAGACCCCCCTTCTGGGACCCCCCTTCTTAGACCCCCCTTCTTTGACCCCCCTTCTTAGACCCCCTTTCTTAGACCCCCTTTCTTAGACCCCCCTTCTTAGACCCCCCTTCTTAGACCCCCCTTCTTAGACCCCCCTTCTTAGACCTCCCTTCTTAGACCCCGCTTCTTAGACCCCCCTTCTTAGACCTCCCTTCTTAGACCTCTCTTCTTAGACCTCCCTTCTTAGACCTCCCTTCTTAGACCTCCCTTCTTAGACCCCCCTTCTTAGACCTCCCTTCTTAGACCTCCCTTCTTAGACCCCGCTTCTTAGACCCCGCTTCTTAGACCCCCCTTCTTAGACCTCCCTTCTTAGACCTCCCTTCTTAGACCTCCCTTCTTAGACCTCCCTTCTTAGACCCCCTTCTTAGACCCCCCTTCTGAGACCCCCCTTCTTAGACCCCCCTTCTTAGACCCCCCTTCTTAGACCTCCCTTCTTAGACCCCGCTTCTTAGACCTCCCTTCTTAGACCTCCCTTCTTAGACCTCTCTTCTTAGACCTCCCTTCTTAGACCTCCCTTCTTAGACCTCCCTTCTTAGACCCCCCTTCTTAGACCTCCCTTCTTAGACCCCGCTTCTTAGACCCCCCTTCTTAGACCTCCCTTCTTAACCTCCCTTCTTAGACCTCCCTTCTTAGACCTCCCTTCTTAGACCTCCCTTCTTAGACCCCCCTTCTTAGACCTCCCTTCTTAGACCCCCCTTCTTAGACCTCCCTTCTTAGACCTCCCTTCTTAGACCCCCCTTCTTAGACCTCCCCTCTTAGACCCCGCTTCTTAGACCCCCCTTCTTAGACCTCCCTTCTTAGACCTCCCTTCTTAGACCTCCCTTCTTAGACCTCCCTTCTTAGACCTCCCTTCTTAGACCTCCCTTCTTAGACCTCCCTTCTTAGACCCCCCTTCTTAGACCCCCCTTCTTAGACCTCCCTTCTTAGACCTCCCTTCTTAGACCCCCCTTCTTAAACCTCCGTTCTTAGACCACCCTTCTTAGACCTCCCCTTCTTAGACCCCCCTTCTTAGACCCCCCTTCTTAGACCCCCCTTCTTAGACCCCCCTTCTTAGACCTCCCTTCTTAGACCCCCCTTCTTAGACCTCCATTCTTAGACCCCCTTCTTAGACCCCCTTCTTAGACCCCCTTCTTAGACCTCCCTTCTTAGACCTCCCTTCTTAGACCTCCCTTCTTAGACCTCCCTTCTTAGACCCCCCTTCTTAGACCTCCCTTCTTAGACCCCCTTCTTAACCTCCCTTCTTAGACCTCCCTTCTTAGACCCCCCTTCTTAGACCCCCCTTCTTAGACCCCCTTCTTAGACCTCCCTTCTTAGACCTCCCTTCTTAGACCCCCCTTCTTAGACCCCCCTACTTAGACCCCCCTTCTGAGACCCCCCTTCTTAGACCCCCCTTCTTAAACCTCCCTTCTTAGACCGACCTTCTTAGACCCCCCTTCTTAGACCCCCCTTCTTAGACCCCCCTTCTTAGACCTCCCTTCTTAGACCCCGCTTCTTAGACCCCCCTTCTTAGACCTCCCTTCTTAGACCTCTCTTCTTAGACCCCCCTTCTTAGACCCCCCTACTTAGACCCCCTTTCTGAGACCCCCCTTCTTAGACCCCCCTTCTTAGACCCCCCTTCTTAGACCTCCCTTCTTAGACCCCCCTACTTAGACCCCCCTTCTTAGACCCCCCTTCTTAGACCTCCCTTCTTAGACCCCGCTTATTAGACCCCCCTTCTTAGACCTCCCTTCTTAGACCTCTCTTCTTAGACCTCCCTTCTTAGACCTCCATTCTTAGACCTCCCTTCTTAGACCCCCCTTCTTAGACCTCCCTTCTTAGACCTCCCTTCTTAGACCCCCCTTCTTAGACCTCCCTTCTTAGACCTCCCTTCTTAGACCTCCCTTCTTAGACCTCCCTTCTTAGACCTCCCTTCTTAGACCCCCCTTCTTAGACCTCCCTTCTTAGACCCCCCTTCTTAGACCCCCCTTCTTAGACCTCCCTTCTTAGACCCCCCTTCTTAGACCTCCCTTCTTAGACCCCGCTTCTTAGACCCCCCTTCTTAGACCTCCCTTCTTAGACCTCCCTTCTTAGACCCCCCTTCTTAGACCTCCCTTCTTAGACCTCCCTTCTTAGACCCCCCTTCTTAGACCCCCCTTCTTAGACCCCCCTTCTTAGACCCCCCTTCTTAGACCCCCCTTCTTAGACCCCCCTACTTAGACCCCCCTTCTGAGACCCCCCTTCTTAGACCCCCCTTCTGAGACCCCCCTTCTTAGACCTCCCTTCTTAGACCCCCCTTCTTAGACCTCCCTTCTTAGACCTCCCTTCTTAGACCTCCCTTCTTAGACCTCCCTTCTTAGACCTCCCTTCTTAGACCCCCCTTCTTAGACCTCCCTTCTTAGACCCCCCTTCTTAGACCCCCCTTCTTAGACCTCCCTTCTTAGACCCCCCTTCTTAGACCTCCCTTCTTAGACCCCCCTTCTTAGACCTCCCCTCTTAGACCCCGCTTCTTAGACCCCCCTTCTTAGACCTCCCTTCTTAGACCTCCCTTCTTAGACCTCCCTTCTTAGACCTCCCTTCTTAGACCTCCCTTCTTAGACCTCCCTTCTTAGACCTCCCTTCTTAGACCCCCCTTCTTAGACCCCCCTTCTTAGACCTCCCTTCTTAGAACTCCCTTCTTAGACCCCCCTTCTTAAACCTCCGTTCTTAGACCACCCTTCTTAGACCTCCCCTTCTTAGACCCCCCTTCTTAGACCCCCCTTCTTAGACCCCCCTTCTTAGACCCCCCTTCTTAGACCTCCCTTCTTAGACCTCCCTTCTTAGACCCCCCTTCTTAGACCCCCCTTCTTAGACCTCCCTTCTTAGACCCCCCTTCTTAGACCTCCATTCTTAGACCCCGCTTCTTAGACCCCCTTCTTAGACCCCCTTCTTAGACCTCCCTTCTTAGACCCCCCTTCTTAGACCTCCCTTCTTAGACCTCCCTTCTTAGACCCCCCTTCTTAAACCTCCCTTCTTAGACCTCCCTTCTTAGACCCCCCTTCTTAGACCCCCCTTCTTAGACCCCCCTTCTTAGACCTCCCTTCTTAGACCCCCCTTCTTAGACCCCCCTACTTAGACCCCCCTTCTGAGACCCCCCTTCTTAGACCCCCCTTCTTAAACCTCCCTTCTTAGACCGACCTTCTTAGACCCCCTTCTTAGACCCCCCTTCTTAGACCCCCTTCTTAGACCTCCCTTCTTAGACCCCGCTTCTTAGACCCCCCTTCTTAGACCTCCCTTCTTAGACCTCTCTTCTTAGACCCCCCTTCTTAGACCCCCCTACTTAGACCCCCTTTCTGAGACCCCCCTTCTTAGACCCCCCTTCTTAGACCCCCCTTCTTAGACCTCCCTTCTTAGACCCCCCTACTTAGACCCCCCTTCTTAGACCCCCCTTCTTAGACCTCCCTTCTTAGACCCCGCTTATTAGACCCCCCTTCTTAGACCTCCCTTCTTAGACCTCTCTTCTTAGACCTCCCTTCTTAGACCTCCATTCTTAGACCTCCCTTCTTAGACCCCCCTTCTTAGACCTCCCTTCTTAGACCTCCCTTCTTAGACCCCCCCTTCTTAGACCTCCCTTCTTAGACCTCCCTTCTTAGACCTCCCTTCTTAGACCTCCCTTCTTAGACCTCCTTCTTAGACCTCCCTTCTTAGACCCCCCTTCTTAGACCTCCCCTTCTTAGACCCCCCTTCTTAGACCCCCCTTCTTAGACCTCCCTTCTTAGACCCCCCTTCTTAGACCTCCCTTCTTAGACCCCGCTTCTTAGATCCCCCTTCTTAGACCTCCCTTCTTAGACCTCCCTTCTTAGACCCCCCTTCTTAGACCTCCCTTCTTAGACCTCCCTTCTTAGACCCCCCTTCTTAAACCTCCCTTCTTAGACCTCCCTTCTTAGACCCCCCTTCTTAGACCCCCCTTCTTAGACCCCCCTTCTTAGACCCCCCTTCTTAGACCTCCCTTCTTAGACCTTCCTTCTTAGACCCCCCTTCTTAGACCCCCCTTCTTAGACCCCCCTTCTTAGACCCCCCTTCTTAGACCCCCTTTCTTAGACCCCCTTTCTTAGACCCCCCTTCTTAGACCCCCCTTCTTAGACCCCCCTTCTTAGACCTCCCTTCTTAGACCCCCCTACTTAGACCCCCCTTCTTAGACCCCCTTCTTAGACCTCCCTTCTTAGACCTCTCTTCTTAGACCTCCCTTCTTAGACCTCCCTTCTTAGACCTCCCTTCTTAGACCCCCTTTCTTAGACCTCCCTTCTTAGACCCCGCTTCTTAGACCCCCCTTCTTAGACCTCCCTTCTTAGACCTCCCTTCTTAGACCTCCCTTCTTAGACCTCCCTTCTTAGACCCCGCTTCTTAGACCCCCCTTCTTAGACCCCCCTTCTTAGACCTCTCTTCTTAGACCTCCCTTCTTAGACCCCGCTTCTTAGACCCCCCTTCTTAGACCTCCCTTCTTAGACCTCCCTTCTTAGACCTCCCTTCTTAGACCTCCCTTCTTAGACCTCCCTTCTTAGACCCCCCTTCTTAGACCTCCCTTCTTAGACCCCCCTTCTTAGACCCCCCTTCTTAGACCTCCCTTCTTAGACCCCCCTTAGTAGACCCCCCTTCTTAGACCTCCCTTCTTAGACCCCGCTTCTTAGACCCCCCTTCTTAGACCTCCCTTCTTAGACCCCCCTTCTTAGACCCCCCTTCTTAGACCTCCCTTCTTAGACCCCCCTACTTAGACCCCCCTTCTTAGACCCCCCTTCTTAGACCTCCCTTCTTAGACCCCGCTTCTTAGACCCCCCTTCTTAGACCTCCCTTCTTAGACCTCTCTTCTTAGACCTCCCTTCTTAGACCTCCCTTCTTAGACCTCCCTTCTTAGACCCCCCTTCTTAGACCTCCCTTCTTAGACCCCGCTTCTTAGACCCCCCTTCTTAGACCTCCCTTCTTAGACCTCCCTTCTTAGACCCCCCTTCTTAGACCTCCCTTCTTAGACCTCCCTTCTTAGACCCCCCTTCTTAGACCCCCCTTCTTAGACCCCCCTTCTTAGACCCCCCTTCTTAGACCCCCCTTCTTAGACCCCCCTACTTAGACCCCCCTTCTGAGACCCCCCTTCTTAGACCCCCCTTCTGAGACCCCCCTTCTTAGACCTCCCTTCTTAGACCCCCCTTCTTAGACCTCCCTTCTTAGACCTCCCTTCTTAGACCTCCCTTCTTAGACCTCCCTTCTTAGACCTCCCTTCTTAGACCCCCCTTCTTAAACCTCCCTTCTTAGACCCCCCTTCTTAGACCCCCCTTCTTAGACCTCCCTTCTTAGACCCCCCTTCTTAGACCTCCCTTCTTAGACCCCGCTTCTTAGACCCCCCTTCTTAGACCTCCCTTCTTAGACCTCCCTTCTTAGACCCCCCTTCTTAGACCTCCCTTCTTAGACCTCCCTTCTTAGACCCCCCTTCTTAAACCTCCCTTCTTAGACCTCCCTTCTTAGACCCCCCTTCTTAGACCCCCCTTCTTAGACCCCCCTTCTTAGACCCCCCTTCTTAGACCTCCCTTCTTAGACCTTCCTTCTTAGACCCCCCTTCTTAGACCCCCCTTCTGAGACCCCCCTTCTTAGACCCCCCTTCTTAGACCCCCTTTCTTAGACCCCCTTTCTTAGACCCCCCTTCTTAGACCCCCCTTCTTAGACCCCCCTTCTTAGACCTCCCTTCTTAGACCCCCCTACTTAGACCCCCCTTCTTAGACCCCCTTTCTTAGACCTCCCTTCTTAGACCTCTCTTCTTAGACCTCCCTTCTTAGACCTCCCTTCTTAGACCTCCCTTCTTAGACCCCCCTTCTTAGACCTCCCTTCTTAGACCCCGCTTCTTAGACCCCCTTCTTAGACCTCCCTTCTTAGACCTCCCTTCTTAGACCTCCCTTCTTAGACCTCCCTTCTTAGACCCCCTTCTTAGACCCCCTTCTTAGACCCCCCTTCTTAGACCCCCCTTCTTAGACCTCTCTTCTTAGACCTCCCTTCTTAGACCCCCTTCTTAGACCCCCCTTCTTAGACCTCCCTTCTTAGACCTCCCTTCTTAGACCTCCCTTCTTAGACCTCCCTTCTTAGACCTCCCTTCTTAGACCCCCCTTCTTAGACCTCCCTTCTTAGACCCCCCTTCTTAGACCCCCCTTCTTAGACCTCCCTTCTTAGACCCCCCTTAGTAGACCCCCCTTCTTAGACCTCCCTTCTTAGACCCCGCTTCTTAGACCCCCCTTCTTAGACCTCCCTTCTTAGACCCCCCTTCTTAGACCCCCCTTCTTAGACCTCCCTTCTTAGACCCCCCTACTTAGACCCCCCTTCTTAGACCCCCCTTCTTAGACCTCCCTTCTTAGACCCCGCTTCTTAGACCCCCCTTCTTAGACCTCCCTTCTTAGACCTCTCTTCTTAGACCTCCCTTCTTAGACCTCCCTTCTTAGACCTCCCTTCTTAGACCCCCCTTCTTAGACCTCCCTTCTTAGACCCCGCTTCTTAGACCCCCCTTCTTAGACCTCCCTTCTTAGACCTCCCTTCTTAGACCCCCCTTCTTAGACCTCCCTTCTTAGACCTCCCTTCTTAGACCCCCTTCTTAGACCCCCCTTCTTAGACCCCCCTTCTTAGACCCCCCTTCTTAGACCCCCTTCTTAGACCCCCCTACTTAGACCCCCCTTCTGAGACCCCCCTTCTTAGACCCCCCTTCTGAGACCCCCCTTCTTAGACCTCCCTTCTTAGACCCCCCTTCTTAGACCCCCCTTCTTAGACCTCCCTCCTTAGACCCCGCTTCTTAGACCCCCCTTCTTAGACCTCCCTTCTTAGACCTCTCTTCTTAGACCTCCCTTCTTAGACCTCCCTTCTTAGACCTCCCTTCTTAGACCTCCCTTCTTAGACCTCCCTTCTTAGACCCCCCTTCTTAGACCCCCCTTCTTAGACCTCCCTTCTTAGACCTCCCTTCTTAGACCCCCCTTCTTAGACCTCCCTTCTTAGACCCCCCTTCTTAGACCTCCCTTCTTAGACCTCCCTTCTTAGACCTCCCTTCATAGACCTCCCTTCTTAGACCTCCCTTCTTAGACCCCCCTTCTTAGACCTCCCTTCTTAGACCGCCCTTCTTAGACCCCCCTTCTTAGACCCCCCTTCTTAGACCCCCCTTCTTAGACCCCCCTTCTGAGACCCCCCTTCTTAGACCCCCCTTCTTAGACCCCCCTTCTTAGACCTCCCTTCTTAGACCCCGCTTCTTAGACCCCCCTTCTTAGACCTCCCTTCTTAGGCCTCTCTTCTTAGACCTCCCTTCTTAGGCCTCCCTTCTTAGACCTCCCTTCTTAGACCTCCCTTCTTAGACCTCCCTTCTTAGACCCCCCTTCTTAGACCTCCCTTCTTAGACCCCCCTTCTTAGACCTCCCTTCTTAGACCTCCCTTCTTAGACCTCCCTTCATAGACCTCCCTTCTTAGACCTCCCTTCTTAGACCCCCCTTCTTAGACCTCCCTTCTTAGACCCCCCTTCTTAGACCCCCCTTCTTAGACCTCCCTTCTTAGACCCCCCTTCTTAGACCTCCCTTCTTAGACCCCGCTTCTTAGACCCCCCTTCTTAGACCTCCCTTCTTAGACCTCCCTTCTTAGACCCCCCTTCTTAGACCCCCCTTCTTAGACCCCCTTCTTAGACCCCCTTTCTTAGACCCCCCTTCTTAGACCTCCCTTCTCAGACCTCCCTTCTTAGACCCCCCTTCTTAGACCCCCCTACTTAGACCTCCCTTCTTAGACCTCCCTTCTTAGACCTCCCTTCTTAGACCTCCCTTCTTAGACCTCCCTTCTTATACCTCCCTTCTTAGACCTCCCTTCTTAGACCTCCCTTCTTAGACCTCCCTTCTTAGACCCCCCTTCTTAGACCCCCCTTCTTAGACCCCCCTTCTTAGACCTCCCTTCTTAGACCCCCCTTCTTAGACCTCCCTTCTTAGACCCCCCTTCTTAGACCCCCCTTCTTAGACCCCCTTTCTTAGACCCCCCTTCTTAGACCCCCCTTCTTAGACCCCCCTTCTTAGACCCCCCTTCTTAGACCCCCCTTCTTAGACCCCCCTACTTAGACCCCCCTTCTTAGACCCCCCTTCTTAGACCTCCCTTCTTAGACCCCGCTTCTTAGACCCCCCTTCTTAGACCTCCCTTCTTAGACCTCTCTTCTTAGACCTCCCTTCTTAGACCCCCCTTCTTAGACCTCCCTTCTTAGACCCCCCTTCTTAGACCTCCCTTCTTAAACCCCGCTTCTTAGATCCCCCTTCTTACACCTCCCTTCTTAGACCTCCCTTCTTAGACCTCCCTTCTTAGACCTCCCTTCTTAGACCCCCCTTCTTAGACCTCCCTTCTTAGAGCCCCCTTCTTAGACCCCGCTTCTTAGACCCCCCTTCTTAGACCTCCCTTCTTAGAACTCCCTTCTTAGACCCCCCTTCTTAGACCTCCCTTCTTAGACCCCCCTTTTTAGACCTCCCTTCTTAGACCCCCCTTCTTAGACCCCCCTTTTTAGACCTCCCTTCTTAGACCCCGCTTCTTAGACCCCCTTCTTAGACCTCCCTTACTAGACCTCCCTTCTTAGACCCCCCTTCTTAGACCTCCCTTCTTAGACCTCCCTTCTTAGACCCCCCTTCTTAGACCCCCTTCTTAGACCCCCCTTCTTAGACCTCCCTTCTTAGACCGCCCTTCTTAGACCCCCCTTCTTAGACCCCCCTTAGACCCCCCTTCTTAGACCCCCCTTCTTAGACCCCCTTCTTAGACCCCCTTTCTTAGACCCCCTTCTTAGACCCCCCTTCTTAGACCCCCCTTCTTAGACCCCCCTACTTAGACCCCACTTCGGAGACCCCCCTTCTTAGAACCCCCTTCTTAGACCCCCCTTCTTAGACCTCCCTTCTTAGACCCCCCTACTTAGACCCCCCTTCTTAGACCCCCCTTCTTAGACCTCCCTTCTTAGACCCCGCTTCTTAGACCCCCCTTCTTAGACCTCCCTTCTTAGTCCTCCCTTCTTAGACCTCCCTTCTTAGACCTCCCTTCTTAGACCTCCCTTCTTAGACCCCCCTTCTTAGACCTCCCTTCTTAGACCCCGCTTCTTAGACCCCCCCCCTTCTTAGACCTCCCTTCTTAGACCTCCCTTCTTAGACCTCCCTTCTTAGACCTCCCTTCTTAGACCTCCCTTCTTAGACCCCCCTTCTTAGACCTCCCTTCTTAGACCCCCCTTCTTAGACCTCCCTTCTTAGACCCCCCTTCTTAGACCTCCCTGCTTAGACCTCCCTTCTTAGACCTCCCTTCTTAGACCTCCCTTCTTCGACCTCCCTTCTTAGACCCCCCTTCTTAGACCTCCCTTCTTAGACCCCCCTTCTTAGACCTCCCTTCTTAGACCCCGCTTCTTAGACCCCCCTTCTTAGACCTCCCTTCTTAGACCCCCTTCTTAGACCTCCCTTCTTAGACCCTCCTTCTTAGACCTCCTTGATATCAATATCAAGATGGCGATGTCTTCAAGTCAGGCTCACGTGTTCACCCCTCCCTCCATCCAACCCTCCCTCATTCCGTATTCCTTCCTTGCTCCCTTCCCGGCGTGTTGGGGGTGGTGGAGCTGCTATTGGCATTAGGTGTGAGCAGCGAGCAGAGGGCACGTGGTGCGAGCAACAGGGGAGAGCCTTGTGTGGTGAGATGCTATTAAGCACACACTCACGCATCACCCTTCCGCCCACCCTGCTCCCTCCTTCCTTTCCCAGGTGTGTTGGGGGTGGTGGAGCTGCTACTAAGTTCAGGAGTTAGCAGCGAGCAGAGGGCGTTGCTGCATGTGGTGTGGGCGTCAGGGGAGAGCCTCGTGCGAATCCTCCTCGATATCACGCGCATCGAGTTCCACTCGCTCGCTCTTTCCCTCGCGCCCTTTGAGCTTCACTCGGCGATTGAGAGCACCCTCGCGCTTATGAGAGTGGTTGCTGTCAAGAAAGGGCTGCAGGTGGTTCCAATCCCAATCCCTTTCCCTCGTCGTTTCTCTTCCCTTCACCGCCGTTCCCCCGCTTCTCTACTCCTCGACCCTTCCTTACATACCTCCATCTTAAGTGTCTGTCACTATCAGCCCATTCACACCCCAAAACTTGGTTCTATTTTCGAGGCGCCTCAGAAGTTGGTTCATAGGCCCCTTCCCTCTCACCCACCCATTCCAAGGGGACTCAGGCCCCTTCCCTCTCACCCACCTACCCAAGGGGACTCAGGCCCCTTCCCTCTCACCCACCCAACCCAAGGGGACTCAGGCCCCTGCCCTATCACCCACCAACCCAAGGGAACTCAGGCCCCTTCCCTCTCACCCACCCAACCCAAGGGGACTCGACCCCTTCCCTCTCACCCACCCAACCCAAGGGAACTCAGGCCCCTTCCCTCTCACCCACCCAACCCAAGGGAACTCTGGCCCCTTCCCTCTCACCCACCCAACCCAAGGGGACTCAGGCCCCTTCCCTCTCACCCACCCAACCCAAGGGGACTCAGGCCCCTTCCCTTTCACCCACCCACCCAAGGGGACTCAAGCCCCTTCCCTCTCACCCACCCACCCAGCCCATCCCACCTTCACCTACCAGCAGTAGGAGCAGCAGAGAGCCCACTTTCTAAGGAAACAGCACTCCCAGAGGCGGTGCCTTGTGGGGTGAGGGGCGGTAGTGGAAAATTGCTTCCAGCCCAAGACTCAAATTCCACCCCTGACGTAGCCAGAGCTGACGCGAACCAGAGCCGCCGGCCGGTCGGCTCTGACGGTGTCCATTAGGCCTTGCACGCCAAATCGGTTACTTGAGCACCGAGTGCCGTGCTACGCAGATTCCACCCACCACACCCCACCACCACAAGACACAACCCCAGGAGATGCTGTCCCTAAGGCAGTGAATTCCCCGCTTGCTCCCATGCTCCCCCACCCACCCACCCAACCCACACTTCACCCCCATGCCTCCCTACCTCTACTTACCTGTACTTACCTGAGCCGTGCAGAGCGCCATGATGCTGAGGCTGCTGGGAAGGAGGGGGGGTAATTAGGGGGGTGGGGGGGCATGACTCCTCTGAGATCCAGGCTGGGTGCTGCTGGGAGGGAAGGGAGGGAGAAGGGAGAGAGGAGGAGGTGAGTGAGAGGGTGGACTCCACTCTCCTGTCCTTGCTCCAGTGCTCCCACTCTCAGCTGTAAGAAAGACAAGGGGGGGAGGGGGAAGAGAGAGAGGAGAGAATCAGACTACCATACCTTACCTGATACTTACCTCACCTGTTACCGTACCATACCTGATACCACACCTCCCCACAGCTTCAGCTAGCCTAACCTGCCCCCTAACCCCCCACCCCACCGCTGCTACTGCTGCTGCCGCCGCTGCTTCTGCTGCTGCAACTGCTGCTGCCGGTCTGCTACTCTGCTTCCTCTTATGCAATCTTCTCTAGTTGCCACGTGACCTGGTAGAGGGCAGAAAGAGGGGGGGAGGGAGGGGGGGGGGGGGGGGTGGATAGGGACGGGACAGGAGGGGCAGGAGGAGCGAGTAAGTTGGCATCAAGGAAACACTCAAGTAAACCGAAGTACACTAGAGTGGCCAAACACGAGAATGCAGAATTGAAGACAGAATTGAGGAAAAGTGGAGGGGAAAAGTAGCAGGGAGGGGAAAAGTGGCTCACCTTGGTTCAGACGACCCATCCCAATACTCTCCCATCCCAACCCAGCCGAGTGGAGCGCTGCCCCCCTCCCCTCCCACCACTGCCACCTGCACGGCCACAAGGGGAGGGGTGCGGGGGAGTGGCGGTGTTGACCCCCACGCCCCTCCCCTCCACCTGCAAGGAGAGAACTGAAGACAAGTGAGTAAGCGGCTAGGCGTAACAATGTGAAGAGAGTGCATGGTTGGGGTGGGATGGGGTGACAGCAGGAAAGGGGGCCACTGGTGCAGCCTCAGCTACAAGCCACAGACCCAAAGGGGCTATATGCCAAGGGAGGCTTCACCTGAGAGAATACCTTCTGTACCAGGGGTGGTTTACCAAAAAACAAGGGGTATGTGGCCTGAAAATGAGGCACGACTAGAGGCTCAGGTTCAGAGGGAGGCTCAGGTCTCTTGTGTGTGACAGAGAGCAGCACATGAAAAGCAACAGTGCGAGCGAGGGTTGGGAGAATAGAGGAAGGGCGGGGTACTTAGCTGTGGGTGGGTTGGGTGGAGAGCAGCTGCTGCCTGTGCACTCCATGTCCCCCGCCACTGCCACTCCCGTGTGAGCGACCTGCTGCCCTGCTGCTTCCCTCCTGCTGCCCCCGTGCTGCCCTGCTGCTACGCTGCTACAGCCTTCAATGCTCTGGGAGGGAGGTGAGAGGAAGGGGAGACGGAGGGAGGCAGGGGATCAAGGGACAGCAGTGAGATAGGGAGAAGCGTGAAGGCAGGGAGCGAGCAAGAAAGAAAAGCGAGCATGGGGAGAAGACCAAGCAGCAGCATGAATGCATGAGGGTAAAGATGCTCACCTTGTTCCAGACGACCCAATCCCGATACTCTCCCATTCCATCCCAGCCGAGTGGAGTGCTGCCCCCCTCCCCTCCCACCACTGCCACCTGCACGGCCACAGGGGAGGGGCGTGAGGGAGCGTCGGTGTTGACCCCACACCCCTCCCCGCCACCTGCAATGCGCACACACAGAGCTAGTCAGAGCGCAGTGGTGGGAGCAAGTTGAATGGGAAACTGTGACTTGAAATCCAGCACAAGGGAAGGGAGGAGGAGCCTCTGGTTAAGGCACGGCCACAAGCTGCAGACCCAAGGGCACCTGAAAAAAAACCTGAGGGGTGTACCTGCACCTGAAGAGAACACCTGCACTGCACCTAAGGGGGTTACCTGAAGTGAGGGGGTCTAAGGCATGCAAACCGTGCTCAACCAGTGGCGAGTTTCAAAGGGAAGGACGAAAGCACAACCGGCAAAGGAACTGGCAGCAAGAAAGCAACAGTGTGAAAACGACAAGAGTGATTCAGTATGAGCAGTGAGCAGCAGGCAAGAGTGAGTCCAGGGAGGTGAGAGCACTTAGCTGGCAGCTGAAGAGCCGCCGAGAGATGCTGCCTCATGTCCCCTTCCCTCCCCTCCCCTCCCCTACTGCTTCCGCGCCCCCTGCTGCTGACGCTGCCACAGCAGGTCCCTTCAGCTGTCTCTGCTGCATTGCGAGTGACCTGGAGGGGGGCAGAACGGAAGGGAAGGTCAAGTGGGAGTGAGTGCAGGCCTTGAAAAAGGCACGGGCGAATCAAAGGGATGAGCGCAAGAGGGCAAGTTAGCAGAAAACGAGTGCAGCGGGAAAGAGAGGTACGAGGCTTACCTTGAGAGGCCAAGCCCATCCCGATACTCTCCCTTGCTGCAGTGGGATTGCCATGCTGCAGTGCTGCCTCCCTCCCGTCCCCACGAGTCCCTGCACGGCCACAGGGGAGGGGCGTGGGGAAGCGTCGGTGTTGACCCCAGCGCCCCTCCCCTCCACCTGCAATGCACACACACGGCGGTGGTCAGTATGCATGGCATGGGCACAACACAAGCCAGAGAGCGGAAGCTGCCAAATGTGGAAGAGAAAGGGAGGGCCACTGGTTGAGGCCAGGCCACACGCCACAGACGCCAAGGGAACCTGCACCTGAAGGGGGGACCTGCACCTGAGAGGGTTACCTGCACCTGAGGAGATACCTGAAGAGAGGGGGTCTGAGGCATGTAAACCAAGCTCATCCAGTGGCATTGTTTCAAAGGGAAGGGCGAAAGCACAACCGGCAAAGGAACTGGCAGCAAGAAAGCAACAAGCCATGATGTGGCGGGCAAGGGTGAGGGCATGGAGGAACTGTTACTTAGCTGATAGCGTGAGGGCGAGGTCAAGGCAGCTGCAGCACCACCAGCTGCCTCCCTCCGCAGCAGCCCTCCTCCAGGTGCCTCCTCCCTGCACGGCCACAGGGGAGGGGCGTGAGGGAGCGTCGGTGTTGACCCCACACCCCTCCCCGCCACCTGCAACGCGCACACACAGAGCTAGTCAGAGCGCGGTGGTGGGAGCAAGTCGAATGGGAGACTGTGATCTCAAATCCAGCACAAGGGAAGGGAGGAGGAGCCACTGGTTGATGCATGGCCACAAGCTGCAGACCCAAGGGCACCTGAAAAAAAACCTGAGGGGTGTACCTGCACCTGAGAGGGTTACCTGCAGAGTGGGGGTCTGTAGCATGCGAACCGTGCTCAACCAGTGGCATTGCTTCAAAAAGAGGGTGAAAAGCAGATGAAACGAACGAAACGATGCTGCAGGCAAGGGTGCAAGCATGGGGGAACAGGTACTTAGCTGATTGTGTGGGCAGGCAGTGGGGGTGCTTCATTGGAGAGTGGGCAGGGCGAGCGGGGCTTGAAGGGACGGACCTGCGAGGCAGAGAAGGGAGAAGGGAGAGAGAAACAAGGGGATAGTAAGAGGCAGGTGGGAGGGAGCGACTCATTCCAACGAGAAAACATTGGCAGCAGTGTGAGTGCAAAATGACAGTGCATGTGACGCCAAACACAACCCCACAAGAGCCGCTACCAACCTGAACCTGCACCTGAACCTGCACCTGAACCTGCACCTGAACCTGAGGGGGAGTGGGCTCGAGTGGGGTGTGGTGGCAGGGGCGATACTGCAACCTCAACCGTTGATGAGGCCGGCGCTGCTGCCCCGCTGCCCGCGCTCCTGCTGCCCGCCCTCCTGCTGCCCGCCCTGGTGCTTCCCTCGCCTGCTGCACTCCCTCTGAACAGTGAAGGCCTGGCAGGGAAGGGAGGGGAGGGGAGGGAGGGCGGAAAGGGAACGAGAGCAGAGAGTAAGAGGGGTTGTAATGGAGAAAACTGTCAAACACACGTGCAACAGCAGAAACGACAGTGCATGTGACGCCAACCACAACCCCACAAGAGCCGCTACCAACCTGAACCTGCACCTGAACCTGCACCTGAACCTGAACCTGAACCTGAACCTGAGGGGGAGTGGGCTCAAGTGGAGTGTGGTGGCAGGGGCGATACTGCAACCTCAACCGTTGATGAGGCCGGCGCTGCTGCCCCGCTGCCCGCGCTCCTGCTGCCCGCCCTGGTGCTCCCCTCGCCTGCTGCTCGCCTGCTGCACTCCCCCTGGCTTGTGAAGGCCTGGCAGGGAAGGGATGGGAGGGCAGCGATGGGAGGGAGGGCAGGGTGGAAAGGAAAGGCAGCCGAAAGTAAGAGGGGTTGCAATGGAGAAAAGTGTCAAACACACGTGCAACAGCAGAAACGACAGTGCATGTGACGCCAACCACAACCCCACAAGAGCCGCTACCAACCTGAACCTGCACCTGAACCTGAACCTGAACCTGAGGGGGAGTGGGCTCGAGTGGGGTGTGGTGGCAGGGGCGATACTGCAACCTCAACCGTTGATGAGGCCGGCGCTGCTGCCCCGCTGCCCGCGCTCCTGCTGCCCGCCCTGGTGCTCCCCTCGCCTGCTGCTCGCCTGCTGCACTCCCCCTGGCTTGTGAAGGCCTGGCAGGGAAGGGATGGGAGGGCAGGGAAGGGAGGGAGGACAGGGTGGAAAGGAAAGGCAGCCGAAAGTAAGAGGGGTTGCAATGGAGAAAAGTGTCAAACACACGTGCAACAGCAGAAACGACAGTGCATGTGACGCCAACCACAACCCCACAAGAGCCGCTACCAACCTGAACCTGCACCTGAACCTGAACCTGAACCTGAGGGGGAGTGGGCTCGAGTGGGGTGTGGTGGCAGGGGCGATACTGCAACCTCAACCGTTGATGAGGCCGGCGCTGCTGCCCCGCTGCCCGCGCTCCTGCTGCCCGCCCTGGTGCTCCCCTCGCCTGCTGCACTCCCCCTGGCTTGTGAAGGCCTGGCAGGGAAGGGATGGGAGGGCAGGGATGGGAGGGAGGGCAGGGTGGAAAGGAAAGGCAGCAGAGAGTAAGAGGGGTTGCAATGGAGAAAAGTGTCAAACACACGTGCAACAGCAGAAACGACAGTGCATGTGACGCCAACCACAACCCCACAAGAGCCGCTACCAACCTGAACCTGAACCTGCACCTGAACCTGAACCTGAACCTGAACCTGAGGGGGAGTGGGCTCGAGTGGGGTGTGGTGGCAGGGGCGATACTGCAACCTCAACCGTTGATGAGGCCGGCGCTGCTGCCCCGCTGCCCGCGCTCCTGCTGCCCGCCCTGGTGCTCCCCTCGCCTGCTGCTCGCCTGCTGCACTCCCCCTGGCTTGTGAAGGCCTGGCAGGGAAGGGATGGGAGGGCAGGGATGGGAGGGAGGGCAGGGTGGAAAGGAAAGGCAGCAGAGAGTAAGAGGGGTTGCAATGGAGAAAAGTGTCAAACACACGTGCAACAGCAGAAACGACAGTGCATGTGACGCCAACCACAACCCCACAAGAGCCGCTACCAACCTGAACCTGAACCTGCACCTGAACCTGAACCTGAACCTGAACCTGAGGGGGAGTGGGCTCGAGTGGGGTGTGGTGGCAGGGGCGATACTGCAACCTCAACCGTTGATGAGGCCGGCGCTGCTGCCCCGCTGCCCGCGCTCCTGCTGCCCGCCCTGGTGCTCCCCTCGCCTGCTGCTCGCCTGCTGCACTCCCCCTGGCTTGTGAAGGCCTGGCAGGGAAGGGATGGGAGGGCAGGGATGGGAGGGAGGGCAGGGTGGAAAGGAAAGGCAGCAGAGAGTAAGAGGGGTTGCAATGGAGAAAAGTGTCAAACACACGTGCAACAGCAGAAACGACAGTGCATGTGACGCCAACCACAACCCCACAAGAGCCGCTACCAACCTGAACCTGAACCTGCACCTGAACCTGAACCTGAACCTGAACCTGAGGGGGAGTGGGCTCGAGTGGGGTGTGGTGGCAGGGGCGATACTGCAACCTCAACCGTTGATGAGGCCGGCGCTGCTGCCCCGCTGCCCGCGCTCCTGCTGCCCGCCCTGGTGCTCCCCTCGCCTGCTGCTCGCCTGCTGCACTCCCCCTGGCTTGTGAAGGCCTGGCAGGGAAGGGATGGGAGGGCAGGGATGGGAGGGAGGGCAGGGTGGAAAGGAAAGGCAGCAGAGAGTAAGAGGGGTTGCAATGGAGAAAAGTGTCAAACACACGTGCAACAGCAGAAACGACAGTGCATGTGACGCCAACCACAACCCCACAAGAGCCGCTACCAACCTGAACCTGAACCTGAACCTGCACCTGAACCTGAACCTGAGGGGGAGTGGGCTCGAGTGGGGTGTGGTGGCAGGGGCGATACTGCAACCTCAACCGTTGATGAGGCCGGCGCTGCTGCCCCGCTGCCCCGCGCCCCTGCTGCCCGCCCTGGTGCTCCCCTCGCCTGCTGCTCGCCTGCTGCACTCCCCCTGGCTTGCGAAGACCTGGCAGGGAAGGGATGGGAGGGCAGGGATGGGAGCGAGGGCAGGGTGGAAAGGAAAGGCAGCCGAAGTAAGAGGGGTTGCAATGGAGAAAAGTGTCAAACACACGTGCAACAGCAGAAACGACAGTGCATGTGACGCCAACCACAACCCCACAAGAGCCGCTACCAACCTGAACCTGCACCTGCACCTGAACCTGAACCTGAACCTGAGGGGGAGTGGGCTCGAGTGGGGTGTGGTGGCAGGGGCGATACTGCAACCTCAACCGTTGATGAGGCCGGCGCTGCTGCCCCGCTGCCCGCGCTCCTGCTGCCCGCCCTGGTGCTCCCCTCGCCTGCTGCTCGCCTGCTGCCGTCCCCCTGGCTTGGGCTCGCCTGGCAGGAAAGGGATGGGAAGGCAGGGAGGGGAGGTAGGGGAGGGAACCGCCGTGAGGAATGAGGTGAAGGCAGCGGGGGAGGTGGGAGCGAGAGTGAGTTGTGGAATGGGCAGTGCAGCATGCGAGGCGGCAGGAACAACAGGCGAGACAAGGGAGGGGCCACTGGAGGAGGCACATCTACAAGACACAGACCCCCAGGGGAACCTGAGGGGGCTGTAAGGCTTTAGGGGGGCTGAACCTGTACCTGATGGGTTTACCTGCAATGAGGGGTGGGGGTCTGTTGCTTGTGAGGCGGGCCCCAACCAGTGGCGAGTATTTCAGGGAGACACGGCGAGCAGCAACGGTGGGCAGCAAGCGAGGGAGAGTGGAGGGAGGAGAAGGCACTTAGCTGGCGGTTGAAGAAGCTCCGAGCGCTGATGCCGCTGCAGCCGCAGCGGTCGACGACGATTTCGCCGTGCGATGACGCGCAGAGAGCGATTTCGCCATGCGTCGACGCGCAGAGAGCGATTTCGCCATGCGTCGACGCGCAGAGAGCGATTTCGCCATGCGTCGACGCGCAGACAGCGATTTCGCCGTGCGACGACGCGCAGAGAGCGATTTCGCCATGCGTCGACGCGCAGACAGCGATTTCGCCATGCGTCGACGCGCAGACAGCGATTTCGCCGTGGTACGACGCGATTTCGCCGAGGTACGTCGCGCGGACGACGATCTCGCTGTGGTACGTCGCGCGGGCGACGATCTCGCAGTGCGACAACGCGGGGACGATTTCGATAGCGTCGCCAGTAGCATCTGAACGTAGACAACGCAGGAAAAACGGGGAATGACGGTTACTAATGTGACATTATCGAGGTTCACGACGTGGTGCATCGAATGCAACTCAGAGGCTCGTAGCGATGAGAGAGCAACGGGGAAAGCGGTGGTAAAAGCAGCTGAGAGTCGTACCGAAGCATTCGCGGAAATCTTCAGGGAAGAGGCGACGAACGGTCGGCGGACGGTCGAATACCGAGTCGATTCTAGGAATACGGAATCGCGGCGCCACGGCAGCACGTGTTTGGTTGCGCGGGTGCATCTGACGTGGGTGAGACAGTAAGTGCGAATCGGGGAAGGAGCATATGAGCTGTGCGAAAGCTAAACGTGAAATCTCGTTGAGTGAAAACTAGAAATTGACGCTGAAATCTCGCCGCGTTGAAACATTACAGGAAGACTAACCTTGTCGGACGAACTATTCGGACAATATTGCGTCATCGTCGTCTCAACAGCACGGAGAAGACGAATCCCCGCCGGAAACGCTACCGTGGAGAACGCAGCGAGCGAGCGGAATCGCACGAAAAGCCAAATGCGAGAACAAATAGTCTCGAGAAAGGTAGAAATCATTGCCAGCGAGAGCAGACGTATCTCCAAAACTAGTCTCGAGCAAGAGAAACATGCGGAGAAAACGCGGTGAGAAGCTCTAGTCGAGAGGCTCTAGTCGAGAAGCATGGAGAAGTTTGGCGTTGGGAGAAATGAGAATGGGATTGAGTTGTGGCTGTTGGGTTGGTTGGCCCGTTCCGAACCCCTGAAACATAATCGGCACACTAGTTGGCCACATTGAGCACGGTTGAAATGGTTGCAAAGTGGTTTGAAATGCCTAAGTGCTCCCAGTTTTTGCTGGGAGTCACAGCAATGGTTCAGCACAGCCAGGGTTATCCCAACCAATCCCAGGTTGGGCCAAGCGGCAGAGGAGGAAGCACCGCCCACAAGATTCGCCCGCGAAATTCCGCGAGCGCGGAAGATTTTGAACAAACGGCCAAGTCACGAAAATCGATTACGACGGGCGAAATAGCACCGGCGACGTGATAGTTTTTTCGCTTCTGCGCTGCAAGCAGTCCTCTGTTCAAACGACAGATGTTGCGAAATACGTGGGTGTCGCCAAGAACGTCGAGGCTAACGGTTCCGGCAAGGACACCCGTCAAGTAGCGCGGGCTTGTGAATGCGCTCCCCCAAAAAGCCTGACACGAAGGAAAGAAGGCGCAGATTCAGGAGTTTTACGGAGCGCGGGGCTGCTGCTCCAACGGGATGCCTGCGGACGGCGCAATTTGGGGATATTTCGTGGAACAGCATGAAGCTTCTGATTCGTCATGATCCAACGGACGAACTGAACTAACGCAGAACGCATCAGATCACGCCTGAATAGATTTATAGATACTTTTGAGTAATCTTCGATATGACGGAATGATACACAATCAGCTAACCATAATATACAACTCCATCACCCTGAGAAACTTTCATTTATTTATCTCCCTGAGATCTGCACTTCTTGACTAGCTTCAATTAACTCTAAGCAGCACAAACTGAATATCACTGAGGCTTATCACCGTATCGTTTTATGGCACTGGTAGTGATTACTCACGCACCTTAGTCCCAGCACCAGAGTCCAGCAGTGAGGGCAAATCTCTCCACAGCAGCCGCCAAGCCATCATGGTCGTTTGTGCTCGACACATGGTCTGCCACTGCCTTGACCGAAGGGCCAGCATTTGCCATTGCCACACCCAAACCAACCATCTGGAGCATCTCAATGTCATTTTCACCTGCCATTACAAAAAGGAATATCAGCACTGAAATTAGCAAGTGACCCGCACAAAGAGGGTGAAGAGGCTGCAATTTAGCTTTTGCCATCAACTCACCATCTCCTGCCGCCATGACCTGCTGCGGGTGCAGACCCATAATGTCGAGCACAGTGGCAAGGCCTGTGGCCTTAGAAGCGCCAACTGGAAGCACTTCCAGCATGCCAGGCACTGATGTGATGAGCGACCCCCTGCCACCCAGCTCCGCGTCCAAACGAGGCCTTAGTGCTGCCAAGGTGTCATCGTCAGCCATGAGAATGAGCTGAAGGGTTCGTATGGAAGGGATGGGGATGTTGGAAAAAATTGTTAGGCAAGAATGGGTTATCACCTACATCATCCATTACATACGGTCGGGAAGCATGAAATTGGGGGAGAACGGAAGGCGAATTGGGGAAGAACGCAAGGGAACAGAGGAACACTTGAGTGGTGAGGGAGAGAGCAGTGACGCTGAGCAACACACCTTGTGAATGGATGTGATACCAATGAGGTCCTCAAGGGACCCAACGGCTTCGGGGATTGGCTCGCCATAGGGAATGAGACGATCAGTGTGCTCGTCCCTTTCTTCACACAATCTGGGGAACAAATTGGAAACATGGAAGCTCAATAAGCAGAATTCACCGATAAAAAAAAAAAAAACCTAATTTAGCTACGTGCTCTCTATTCGCTAACGAAACAGCTCGTGTACAACTTAATTGCTAAAATCGCAGCCCTGCGAGTCACTGACACCAAGGAAGAGAGGCGAATGTCACCAGGTTCACAGCGCTTACATTCTCTCGCCACAGTAGGCCGTGAGCGTGACACCTTCGGCCTTGCCGAACCGAATAACCTGCCGAGCCACATCCTCCGCCATGGCTCGCTCGTACAACAGAGTTCCGTCCGCACTGTAAACCATCAAGCCCTGGAGCGAGGCCATGCGACGATGAAGGTTGGTGAGATGGATTCTGCATAGCTATTGTGAAGTATAAATCACAAGAGTACCGAGATAATCACCTGTAAAAAGACTCCAGGAGTTTCAAGCTTCAGTCGCTCCTTGATTTCAGGAAACCACGGCCCTCTTGCTTTGCCAGTGGCCAAAACGACCTGCACCAAAAAAACGCTTTTACTTAGACGGCCGCTGCTGGAAAGTACAACTGGTGATTAAGCTCCAAAGATCATATGAGAAGATTTAAAAAGGGTAAAACTTGGAATATCAAATTGATGCTAACCTGGATGCCTTGCTCTTGCGCCATCAAAAGCGCTCTTTCGGTCCGTTCACTCAAGGCGTGATTGCTGTTAAGCAGAGTCCCATCCACGTCAGTCGCAATCAGCGCGATTTGTCTCGACGGCAGCCCGCCGTCCTCATCTTGCCGAAATTGTTGTCGTCGGGTCAACCCGGCGTCCGAAACCTGCCTCACCGGGCTTTGCGGTTTCGGCTTGGCTGTCGTTTGCAAGATCTCCAACTGGTATTGCTTCGTGCGCTTGCTGACTGTCCCTGGGACAACGGCGATGGCTCTAGTGCATGATTGCTGGGAATCGCGTGTTTTATGCGGTTGCAGTGCGGAGCTGGAAACCTGAGAGCTCGACCATGCCTGTTGTCGCTGACAACAAGATGACAGATGCCTGCTCGGCGTTCTCGAGGTGATTGGTGAGGCTATGGCTGCCATTGCTGCTGAAGAACGTCAGTTGCGCGGTGATCAAAGCTAATTAAGATTAATCTGCTAAGTCCAAGGAGATCGTTGAGCAGGCAAACGATCTCGAGGATGGAGGAATTATGAGACGAGGGTCAGGAAGTTGTGTGGATTGAAATGGGGAACAAAGATCAAGGTGAACTTTACCTGACCCCTGGGAAACGAGCGAGAAGCCCAGGGGAAAGCAGCGGATCCATCCACAGAGAAGGGAACGGCTGAGATGGGTCGATGGTGGAATCTCGATGAGGGGTTCGGGTGAAGCAAGGCCGATTCCATCCACCAATCAGACCACGAAGGGATGCACTGGAGGGGCAGGCGAAAAGGCAACGCGATTTGAGTGGCTGCTCGTTGCACCAGAGTTCGTGGACACGACGCGACTGTCGGAAATGGTTGATGCGGATTGGGCCCTGGTGCGCTGAGTCAGCGCCGATTCCAAGCGAATGGGTCTTTCGTCAACAAAAAGCTGCCACGTGACCAACCTGGCATGAGTGTTCCTTCTCACCCCCCTTCCTGACCCTGACAGCAACAATAAATGTCAGAAGCAGACAAACCACACAGAAGTGGCTCCCAAATCCATCTGGCGCTGGGGCTACTTTCCCTTTTCGTAAAGCCCTGTCCCTTGAAAAACTGCTACACGCGCTACAAGAACATTCTGGTGTGAGTTGTGGTTCAGTTACATGCAAGAATGGATACAAAACAAAACAGGAGAATGTCTGAACCAGCCAAACCACGGCTTTGCCCTATCATCTCAATCTGGTACATTCATGCTTGTGAGAATGTTCATTTTTTGTGCCAGCAGTTTGGTTAGGCCCAGATTTACGAAAAGCAATAATCTTTACATACTGTCAGTTTGTGAAGCCAATGAGCAGGTATGTGCTGGCATATATACTTTCCTGGTCATGAATGCACTACTCTTTCACTTCTGTCGTCTCTTTGTCCCGACACTTACTCCCCCATCCTCCTTTTTTATCTTAACAGCCCTTTTCACCGTTTCCACCCTTGAAGTAGCCCCACTTTGACTACCCTTGATACTGCCTCCACCACTGCTCTTGTTGCTGCTGCTGCTGCTAGCCTTACCACCAGTAACACCACCACTCGGCTTACTCCTGGAACTCTTCCTCGCTCCCCTTGCCGCCACTGCATCCCCCACCGCCTTCCTGCGCATCACCATTCCACTGCCCCCTGCCAGCTCACCCCGACGTTGCTCTGCCTCTCCTGAGCCTGTTCTCGCACCAGCAGAGACAGCAGCAGAGGAAGCAGCAGAGCCGGGCTGTGCAGGTGCACTGGAGGCAGGCAGCTCTGGGGTGCCTTGGCCCCCCTGGCCTGGCCTGCAGCAGGCCAGTGAGGGGAGACGGTGATTCTGGGCGGCACAGGGGCGTCAGCACGCACTGAGGCACCGGCTGGCAGAGGCTGCACAAACACACGCATGCTGCTGCTGCTGCTGCTGCTGGCGGTGGTGCTGCTGGCGCCGCTGCTGCCAGTGCTGCTAGTGCTATGAGCTGCTGTTGCTGGAAGTGGCGGTGCGAGTGGTGTGGAGGCGGCATGAGGAGGCGGGTATGGAGAAGAAGAGGGGGACGAAGGTCCTGATGGGATGGAGGCGAGATAGGCGGGGATGTTGAAGGCAGGCGCGACGTGCGGGGGAGGGTCGTGCGGGGTGAGAGGTGGGTCGACAGTGGAGCGGCCATTGTGGGAGAGCAGAAAGTAGCCATACGGCAGCGCTGCATCCACCTGGTGATGCAGGTGAGGGGGTAGGGATGGGAATGGGCATGAGCACGGATGGGGGTGGATGCTCGAACTGCCATGAATGCAATAGACCCAAAACTGTGAACCCCAAACCTGTGCAACCATTGACACGGCCCCCACCTCAGGCACGGTGCAGCCCAGGGCATGCCACACGCGAGCACAGGCACTGCCTTGAAAGGACGCCCACGGTCCCAGTCAGCACGTGCACTCCTCTCACGCACCTGTATGTGCAGGGTGACGTGGAGGGCAGCACAGATGACGTGGACGAGCGAGGGAGTGCCATCTGGCAGGGCGGGTCCCATGAGCAGCTGTTCACACGTGGCAGGCGAGGCAGCCAGACCCACCACCACCTCCTCACGCCCACCCTCTCTCCCTTCATCCCCCTCACCCCCACCACTTGCTGCCTCTGCAGCTGCTGCTTGGGCCCTGCGCTCCCGCCGCCTCTCCCTGGCCCCTTTTCCCTGCCTGCCCTGCTTGCTGCCTGCCGCTGCTGCTGACTGAGCCTGCCGTTGGCAAGGGGGGATGGAGGAAGGGTAAAGAGGAAAGGGTGCATGGTTGCCGGAAAGGAAGGGGCACACATGGTGGTGCATGGACGAGGGGAGGAAAGGGGGTGGGATGAGATGCAGATGGATGGTGAGACAAGGCCGGCAAGGACTTCACAGTTCATCACGCAGCCACTCAACCGCCTGCCATCGCTGCACCCCCCAATGTGTCCCCCACACAAGCGCCTCTCCCAGACCTGCACCCCGCACCCGCCCGGGCCAAAGTCACCCCAGAATCAGCAGCAGGTGTGCGCACCAGGCAGCGCTGCAGCGCGCGCTCGAGGCGGGCCAGCATGGCGAGGCGCGACTCCACCCGCCCCGCCGCCCAGCAGCACGTGCACGGCGCCGTGAGCGAGGCGGCAAGGCTTGGACGCATCTGAGGGCAGGTGCAGGTGGGGTGTGGGAAGGGGGAGAGGGGAGATAAGAGCAGGGATGGGGATGGGGATCGGGGTTGGAGGATAGGACAGGCTGCAGTCCATTGGCCAACACACAGCACGTGACAGCACTGTACCACACTGCACCGCACTGGGCCACACAGCACATGGGAGCACCGCACGGCACAGCACTGCACCGGGCTGGAGAGCACTCACGCGCTGGCAGGTGAGTTCGAGCAGGCCGAACTGCGAGATCTCCCCCACTCGCACCTTGGCTGCATGGGGGACCCACGTTGCATTGCATTGACCCACACACCACATGGCACCACTTCACTGTCCAACACACAGCAGCACATGGCAGCACCGCACTGCACCACACCACACCGCATGGCACTCACGCGCTGGCGGGTGAGTTCCAGCAGGCCGAATTGCGAGATCTCCCCCACTCGCACCTTGCGCCGGTCCCCCCCCATCGCCCTCCTCACCTCTTCCTCCACCGCCCTCCGGTGCTCCGCTGGGAAAGGCGGGGGGGAAAGGAACGAAGGGGGGAAAGAGCACAGCAACATCGAGAGGCAATCGCACCAATGCATGTCATTTGAGTCAACGACGTCAAAGAAGTTTGATGAATCAATGGAATTAATGAAGTCAATAGAATCAATAACAGGAACAAGTCAACAGAGTCAAGGGAGTGGCAGTCACCTTTATGCATGTCAATGAAGTCAATCACCACGAGCCCTCCCAGGTCCCTCAGCCTCAGCTCCACTGCAATCTGCCACGGCAAGGGTGGAGCAAGGCAGGGGTGGCATGACAGTGAGGCGCGCAGCAGAGCTGAAGGAGTGCCACGGGTCAACTTCAAGCGCATGTGTACATGCACGTGGTGCAGATGCCCACGTGCGCATGAGCAAGCACGGAGTGCACCCACCTGTCTGGCAGCAGCGAGGTTGACGGCAAGGAAGGTGTCCTCCTGCCGTGCAGTGGGCTGCAGCACGCTCCACCCGCTGTTCACATCTATTGCCACTAGTGCCTCTGTCTCCTCTATCACCAGGGAGCCGCCTCCTGCCAGGGGGACACTGGAGAGGAGTGGCGGTGGCGGACAGAAGAGGGAGGAGGGGAGGCAGGGACTGAGTTCACGTCTATTGCCACTAGTGCCTCTGTCTCCTCTATCACCAGGGAGCCGCCACCTGCCAGGGGGAGGGAGGAACTGAGGGAGGGACTGAGGGAGGGACTGAGGGAGGAACTGAGGGAGGGACTGAGGGAGGAACTGAGGGAGGGACTGAGGGAGGAACTGAGGGAGGAACTGAGGGAGGAACTGAGGGAGGAACTGAGGGAGGAACTGAGGGAGGAACTGAGGGAGGAACTGAGGGAGGAACTGAGGGAGGAACTGAGGGAGGAACTGAGGGAGGAACTGAGGGAGGAACTGAGGGAGGAACTGAGGGAGGAACTGAGGGAGGGACTGAGGGAGGGACTGAGGGAGGGACTGAGGGAGGAACTGAGGGAGGAACTGAGGGAGGAACTGAGGGAGGAACTGAGGGAGGGACTGAGGGAGGGACTGAGGGAGGAACTGAGGGAGGAACTGAGGGAGGAACTGAGGGAGGAACTGAGGGAGGAACTGAGGGAGGGACTGAGGGAGGGACTGAGGGAGGAACTGAGGGAGGAACTGAGGGAGGAACTGAGGGAGGAACTGAGGGAGGAACTGAGGGAGGAACTGAGGGAGGAACTGAGGGAGGAACTGAGGGAGGAACTGAGGGAGGAACTGAGGGAGGAACTGAGGGAGGAACTGAGGGAGGAACTGAGGGAGGAACTGAGGGAGGAACTGAGGGAGGAACTGAGGGAGGAACTGAGGGAGGAACTGAGGGCACACCAGCGGAACGGGGCATACCAGCGGTGCAGCGCGGATAGCAGCGCCGGCTCGATGTGGGCGGTGTCAAAGATGGGCGCTGGGCCTGCATGCAACTGCACCCTCCCACACAGCGCCGGCTGCATGCGCTGTAGATACGCCTCCAACTGCACACAGGGGGGAGGGGGGAAGGGGTGAATTCGCAGGAGTCCATGTTCAGGTGTCCGAAGGATGGGCGATGGGCACCCACACAGCGCCGGCTGCATGCGGCACAACTGCTATGAATGAGGCACACACAAGCACACATGGGTGAGGGGAGTAACAGGGGGAAACGGCAGGAGTCCATCTCTAGGTGTCAGAAATAAGGGAGATGGGTCTGTGTGAAACTGCACCCGACCACACAGCGCCGGCTGCATGCACTCTAGATACGCCACGGGGGGAGGGGGGGAGGTGGGGGGGGGAAATGACAGGAGTCCATACCTTTAGGTGTCGGAATGATGGGTGCCGGGGCCCATCGTTTTGGGAACCTGATGGGTAACCTGATGGCGAACCTGATGGGGACGAACCTGATGGGGACGAACCTGATGGGGACGAACCTGATGGGGACGAACCTGATGGGGACGAACCTGATGGGGACGAACCTGATGGGGACGAACCTGATGGGGACGAACCTGATGGGGACGAACCTGATGGGGACGAACCTGATGGGGACGAACCAACTGGGGACGAACCTGATGGGGACGAACCTGATGGGGACGAACCTGATGGGGACGAACCTGATGGGGACGAACCTGATGGGGACGAACCTGATGGGGACGAACCTGATGGGGACGAACCTGATGGGGACGAACCTGATGGGGACGAACCTGATGGGGACGAACCTGATGGGGACGAACCTGATGGGGACGAACCTGATGGGGACGAACCTGATGGGGACGAACCTGATGGGGACGAACCTGATGGGGACGAACCTGATGGGGACGAACCAACTGGGGACGAACCTGATGGGGACGAACCTGATGGGGACGAACCAACTGGGGACGAACCTGATGGGGACGAACCTGATGGGGACGAACCTGATGGGGACGAACCTGATGGGGACGAACCTGATGGGGACGAACCTGATGGGGACGAACCTGATGGGGACGAACCTGATGGGGACGAACCTGATGGGGACGAACCTGATGGGGACGAACCTGATGGGGACGAACCAACTGGGGACGAACCTGATGGGGACGAACCTGATGGGGACGAACCTGATGGGGACGAACCTGATGGGGACGAACCTGATGGGGACGAACCTGATGGGGACGAACCTGATGGGGACGAACCTGATGGGGACGAACCTGATGGGGACGAACCTGATGGGGACGAACCTGATGGGGACGAACCTGATGGGGACGAACCTGATGGGGACGAACCAACTGGGGACGAACCTGATGGGGACGAACCTGATGGGGACGAACCTGATGGGGACGAACCTGATGGGGACGAACCTGATGGGGACGAACCTGATGGGGACGAACCTGATGGGGACGAACCTGATGGGGACGAACCTGATGGGGACGAACCTGATGGGGAGAGGGGATGGAATGATGGAGAAGGGGATGGAATGAGGGAGAAGGGGATGGAATGAGGGAGAGGGGGATGGGATGAGGGGGAGGGCGTACCTCGTGCAGAAAGGCAGGTGAGTCGACCACGAGGCGCGACACCTGTGGTGCGGTGGGGAGGTTGGGATCACAAGAGAGGTTGGGAGGAAGGAGGTTGAATGTGGATCATGGAAAAGAGAGGGGTGGTAGATGAGGAGAGAGGCAAAGAGGCGTGGGATGATGCAGCGGTGGAGTGGGATGATGCAGCAATGGGAGTGGGATGATGCAGCAGTGGGAGTGGGATGATGCAGCAGCTCTATCTCTGCCGGTTGACGCTCTATGTGTGAGTCAACTCTCTATCTCTGCCGGTTGACGCTCTATGTGTGAGTCGACGCTCTATCTCTGCCGGTTGACGCTCTATGTGTGAGTCGACGCTCTATCTCTGCCGGTTGACGCTCTATGTGTGAGTCGACGCTCTATCTCTGCCGGTTGACGCTCTATGTGTGAGTCGACGCTCTATCTCTGCCGGTTGACGCTCTATGTGTGAGTCGACGCTCTATCTCTGCCGGTTGACGCTCTATGTGTGAGTCGACGCTCTATCTCTGCCGGTTGACGCTCTATGTGTGAGTCGACGCTCTATCTCTGCCGGTTGACGCTCTATGTGTGAGTCGACGCTCTATCTCTGCCGGTTGACGCTCTATGTGTGAGTCGACGCTCTATCTCTGCCGGTTGACGCTCTATGTGTGAGTCGACGCTCTATCTCTGCCGGTTGACGCTCTATGTGTGAGTCGACGCTCTATCTCTGCCGGTTGACGCTCTATGTGTGAGTCGACGCTCTATCTCTGCCGGTTGACGCTCTATGTGTGAGTCGACGCTCTATCTCTGCCGGTTGACGCTCTATGTGTGAGTCGACGCTCTATCTCTGCCGGTTGACGCTCTATGTGTGAGTCGACGCTCTATCTCTGCCGGTTGACGCTCTATGTGTGAGTCGACGCTCTATCTCTGCCGGTTGACGCTCTATGTGTGAGTCGACGCTCTATCTCTGCCGGTTGACGCTCTATGTGTGAGTCGACGCTCTATCTCTGCCGGTTGACGCTCTATGTGTGAGTCGACGCTCTATCTCTGCCGGTTGACGCTCTATGTGTGAGTCGACGCTCTATCTCTGCCGGTTGACGCTCTATGTGTGAGTCGACGCTCTATCTCTGCCGGTTGACGCTCTATGTGTGAGTCGACGCTCTATCTCTGCCGGTTGACGCTCTATGTGTGAGTCGACGCTCTATCTCTGCCGGTTGACGCTCTATGTGTGAGTCGACGCTCTATCTCTGCCGGTTGACGCTCTATGTGTGAGTCGACGCTCTATCTCTGCCGGTTGACGCTCTATGTGTGAGTCGACGCTCTATCTCTGCCGGTTGACGCTCTATGTGTGAGTCGACGCTCTATCTCTGCCGGTTGACGCTCTATGTGTGAGTCGACGCTCTATCTCTGCCGGTTGACGCTCTATGTGTGAGTCGACGCTCTATCTCTGCCGGTTGACGCTCTATGTGTGAGTCGACGCTCTATCTCTGCCGGTTGACGCTCTATGTGTGAGTCGACGCTCTATCTCTGCCGGTTGACGCTCTATGTGTGAGTCGACGCTCTATCTCTGCCGGTTGACGCTCTATGTGTGAGTCGACGCTCTATCTCTGCCGGTTGACGCTCTATGTGTGAGTCGACGCTCTCTCTCCGCCGGTTGACGCTCTATGTGTGAGTCGACGCTCTATCTCTGCCGGTTGACGCTCTATGTGTGAGTCGACGCTCTATCTCTGCCGGTTGACGCTCTATGTGTGAGTCGACGCTCTATCTCTGCCGGTTGACGCTCTATGTGTGAGTCGACGCTCTATCTCTGCCGGTTGACGCTCTATGTGTGAGTCGACGCTCTATCTCTGCCGGTTGACGCTCTATGTGTGAGTCGACGCTCTATCTCTGCCGGTTGACGCTCTATGTGTGAGTCGACGCTCTATCTCTGCCGGTTGACGCTCTATGTGTGAGTCGACGCTCTATCTCTGCCGGTTGACGCTCTATGTGTGAGTCGACGCTCTATCTCTGCCGGTTGACGCTCTATGTGTGAGTCGACGCTCTATCTCTGCCGGTTGACGCTCTATGTGTGAGTCGACGCTCTATCTCTGCCGGTTGACGCTCTATGTGTGAGTCGACGCTCTATCTCTGCCGGTTGACGCTCTATGTGTGAGTCGACGCTCTATCTCTGCCGGTTGACGCTCTATGTGTGAGTCGACGCTCTATCTCTGCCGGTTGACGCTCTATGTGTGAGTCGACGCTCTATCTCTGCCGGTTGACGCTCTATGTGTGAGTCGACGCTCTATCTCTGCCGGTTGACGCTCTATGTGTGAGTCGACGCTCTATCTCTGCCGGTTGACGCTCTATGTGTGAGTCGACGCTCTATCTCTGCCGGTTGACGCTCTATGTGTGAGTCGACGCTCTATCTCTGCCGGTTGACGCTCTATGTGTGAGTCGACGCTCTATCTCTGCCGGTTGACGCTCTATGTGTGAGTCGACGCTCTATCTCTGCCGGTTGACGCTCTATGTGTGAGTCGACGCTCTATCTCTGCCGGTTGACGCTCTATGTGTGAGTCGACGCTCTATCTCTGCCGGTTGACGCTCTATGTGTGAGTCGACGCTCTATCTCTGCCGGTTGACGCTCTATGTGTGAGTCGACGCTCTATCTCTGCCGGGCTCTATTTATGAGTCGACGCTCTATCTCTGCCGGTTGACGCTCTATGTGTGAGTCGACGCTCTATCTCTGCCGGTTGACGCTCTATGTGTGAGTCGACGCTCTATCTCTGCCGGTTGACGCTCTATGTGTGAGTCGACGCTCAACCTCTGCCGGTTGACGCTCCATGTGTGAGTCGACGCTCTACGTCTGCCGGTTGACGCTCTATGTGTGAGTCGACGCTCTATCTCTGCCGGTTGACGCTCTATGTGTGAGTCGACGCTCTATCTCTGCCGGTTGACGGTCAATGTGTGAGTCGACGCTCTATCTCTGCCGGTTGACGCTCTATGTGTGAGTCGACGCTCTATCTCTGCCGGTTGACGCTCTATGTGTGAGTCGACGCTCTATCTCTGCCGGTTGACGCTCTATGTGTGAGTCGACGCTCTATCTCTGCCGGTTGACGCTCTATGTGTGAGTCGACGCTCTATCTCTGCCGGTTGACGCTCTATGTGTGAGTCGACGCTCTATCTCTGCCGGTTGACGCTCTATGTGTGAGTCGACGCTCTATCTCTGCCGGTTGACGCTCTATGTGTGAGTCGACGCTCTATCTCTGCCGGTTGACGCTCTATGTGTGAGTCGACGCTCTATCTCTGCCGGTTGACGCTCTATGTGTGAGTCGACGCTCTATCTCTGCCGGTTGACGCTCTATGTGTGAGTCGACGCTCTATCTCTGCCGGTTGACGCTCTATGTGTGAGTCGACGCTCTATCTCTGCCGGTTGACGCTCTATGTGTGAGTCGACGCTCTATCTCTGCCGGTTGACGCTCTATGTGTGAGTCGACGCTCTATCTCTGCCGGTTGACGCTCTATGTGTGAGTCGACGCTCTATCTCTGCCGGTTGACGCTCTATGTGTGAGTCGACGCTCTATCTCTGCCGGTTGACGCTCTATGTGTGAGTCGACGCTCTATCTCTGCCGGTTGACGCTCTATGTGTGAGTCGACGCTCTATCTCTGCCGGTTGACGCTCTATGTGTGAGTCGACGCTCTATCTCTGCCGGTTGACGCTCTATGTGTGAGTCGACGCTCTATCTCTGCCGGTTGACGCTCTATGTGTGAGTCGACGCTCTATCTCTGCCGGTTGACGCTCTATGTGTGAGTCGACGCTCTATCTCTGCCGGTTGACGCTCTATGTGTGAGTCGACGCTCTATCTCTGCCGGTTGACGCTCTATGTGTGAGTCGACGCTCTATCTCTGCCGGTTGACGCTCTATGTGTGAGTCGACGCTCTATCTCTGCCGGTTGACGCTCTATGTGTGAGTCGACGCTCTATCTCTGCCGGTTGACGCTCTATGTGTGAGTCGACGCTCTATCTCTGCCGGTTGACGCTCTATGTGTGAGTCGACGCTCTATCTCTGCCGGTTGACGCTCTATGTGTGAGTCGACGCTCTATCTCTGCCGGTTGACGCTCTATGTGTGAGTCGACGCTCTATCTCTGCCGGTTGACGCTCTATGTGTGAGTCGACGCTCTATCTCTGCCGGTTGACGCTCTATGTGTGAGTCGACGCTCTATCTCTGCCGGTTGACGCTCTATGTGTGAGTCGACGCTCTATCTCTGCCGGACACTCTATTTGTGAGTCGACGCTCTATCTCTGCCGGTTGACGCTCTATGTGTGAGTCGACGCTCTATCTCTGCCGGTTGACGCTCTATGTGTGAGTCGACGCTCTATCTCTGCCGGTTGACGCTCTATGTGTGAGTCGACGCTCTATCTCTGCCGGTTGACGCTCTATGTGTGAGTCGACGCTCTATCTCTGCCGGTTGACGCTCTATGTGTGAGTCGACGCTCTATCTCTGCCGGTTGACGCTCTATGTGTGAGTCGACGCTCTATCTCTGCCGGTTGACGCTCTATGTGTGAGTCGACGCTCTATCTCTGCCGGTTGACGCTCTATGTGTGAGTCGACGCTCTATCTCTGCCGGTTGACGCTCTATGTGTGAGTCGACGCTCTATCTCTGCCGGTTGACGCTCTATGTGTGAGTCGACGCTCTATCTCTGCCGGTTGACGCTCTATGTGTGAGTCGACGCTCTATCTCTGCCGGTTGACGCTCTATGTGTGAGTCGACGCTCTATCTCTGCCGGTTGACGCTCTATGTGTGAGTCGACGCTCTATCTCTGCCGGTTGACGCTCTATGTGTGAGTCGACGCTCTATCTCTGCCGGACACTCTATTGTGAGTCGACGCTCTATCTCTGCCGGTTGACGCTCTATGTGTGAGTCGACGCTCTATCTCTGCCGGTTGACGCTCTATGTGTGAGTCGACGCTCTATCTCTGCCGGTTGACGCTCTATGTGTGAGTCGACGCTCTATCTCTGCCGGTTGACGCTCTATGTGTGAGTCGACGCTCTATCTCTGCCGGTTGACGCTCTATGTGTGAGTCGACGCTCTATCTCTGCCGGTTGACGCTCTATGTGTGAGTCGACGCTCTATCTCTGCCGGTTGACGCTCTATGTGTGAGTCGACGCTCTATCTCTGCCGGTTGACGCTCTATGTGTGAGTCGACGCTCTATCTCTGCCGGTTGACGCTCTATGTGTGAGTCGACGCTCTATCTCTGCCGGTTGACGCTCTATGTGTGAGTCGACGCTCTATCTCTGCCGGTTGACGCTCTATGTGTGAGTCGACGCTCTATCTCTGCCGGTTGACGCTCTATGTGTGAGTCGACGCTCTATCTCTGCCGGTTGACGCTCTATGTGTGAGTCGACGCTCTATCTCTGCCGGTTGACGCTCTATGTGTGAGTCGACGCTCTATCTCTGCCGGTTGACGCTCTATGTGTGAGTCGACGCTCTATCTCTGCCGGTTGACGCTCTATGTGTGAGTCGACGCTCTATCTCTGCCGGTTGACGCTCTATGTGTGAGTCGACGCTCTATCTCTGCCGGTTGACGCTCTATGTGTGAGTCGACGCTCTATCTCTGCCGGTTGACGCTCTATGTGTGAGTCGACGCTCTATCTCTGCCGGTTGACGCTCTATGTGTGAGTCGACGCTCTATCTCTGCCGGTTGACGCTCTATGTGTGAGTCGACGCTCTATCTCTGCCGGTTGACGCTCTATGTGTGAGTCGACGCTCTATCTCTGCCGGTTGACGCTCTATGTGTGAGTCGACGCTCTATCTCTGCCGGTTGACGCTCTATGTGTGAGTCGACGCTCTATCTCTGCCGGTTGACGCTCTATGTGTGAGTCGACGCTCTATCTCTGCCGGTTGACGCTCTATGTGTGAGTCGACGCTCTATCTCTGCCGGTTGACGCTCTATGTGTGAGTCGACGCTCTATCTCTGCCGGTTGACGCTCTATGTGTGAGTCGACGCTCTATCTCTGCCGGTTGACGCTCTATGTGTGAGTCGACGCTCTATCTCTGCCGGTTGACGCTCTATGTGTGAGTCGACGCTCTATCTCTGCCGGTTGACGCTCTATGTGTGAGTCGACGCTCTATCTCTGCCGGTTGACGCTCTATGTGTGAGTCGACGCTCTATCTCTGCCGGTTGACGCTCTATGTGTGAGTCGACGCTCTATCTCTGCCGGTTGACGCTCTATGTGTGAGTCGACGCTCTATCTCTGCCGGTTGACGCTCTATGTGTGAGTCGACGCTCTATCTCTGCCGGTTGACGCTCTATGTGTGAGTCGACGCTCTATCTCTGCCGGTTGACGCTCTATGTGTGAGTCGACGCTCTATCTCTGCCGGTTGACGCTCTATGTGTGAGTCGACGCTCTATCTCTGCCGGTTGACGCTCTATGTGTGAGTCGACGCTCTATCTCTGCCGGTTGACGCTCTATGTGTGAGTCGACGCTCTATCTCTGCCGGTTGACGCTCTATGTGTGAGTCGACGCTCTATCTCTGCCGGTTGACGCTCTATGTGTGAGTCGACGCTCTATCTCTGCCGGTTGACGCTCTATGTGTGAGTCGACGCTCTATCTCTGCCGGTTGACGCTCTATGTGTGAGTCGACGCTCTATCTCTGCCGGTTGACGCTCTATGTGTGAGTCGACGCTCTATCTCTGCCGGTTGACGCTCTATGTGTGAGTCGACGCTCTATCTCTGCCGGTTGACGCTCTATGTGTGAGTCGACGCTCTATCTCTGCCGGTTGACGCTCTATGTGTGAGTCGACGCTCTATCTCTGCCGGTTGACGCTCTATGTGTGAGTCGACGCTCTATCTCTGCCGGTTGACGCTCTATGTGTGAGTCGACGCTCTATCTCTGCCGGTTGACGCTCTATGTGTGAGTCGACGCTCTATCTCTGCCGGTTGACGCTCTATGTGTGAGTCGACGCTCTATCTCTGCCGGTTGACGCTCTATGTGTGAGTCGACGCTCTATCTCTGCCGGTTGACGCTCTATGTGTGAGTCGACGCTCTATCTCTGCCGGTTGACGCTCTATGTGTGAGTCGACGCTCTATCTCTGCCGGTTGACGCTCTATGTGTGAGTCGACGCTCTATCTCTGCCGGTTGACGCTCTATGTGTGAGTCGACGCTCTATCTCTGCCGGTTGACGCTCTATGTGTGAGTCGACGCTCTATCTCTGCCGGTTGACGCTCTATGTGTGAGTCGACGCTCTATCTCTGCCGGTTGACGCTCTATGTGTGAGTCGACGCTCTATCTCTGCCGGTTGACGCTCTATGTGTGAGTCGACGCTCTATCTCTGCCGGTTGACGCTCTATGTGTGAGTCGACGCTCTATCTCTGCCGGTTGACGCTCTATGTGTGAGTCGACGCTCTATCTCTGCCGGTTGACGCTCTATGTGTGAGTCGACGCTCTATCTCTGCCGGTTGACGCTCTATGTGTGAGTCGACGCTCTATCTCTGCCGGTTGACGCTCTATGTGTGAGTCGACGCTCTATCTCTGCCGGTTGACGCTCTATGTGTGAGTCGACGCTCTATCTCTGCCGGTTGACGCTCTATGTGTGAGTCGACGCTCTATCTCTGCCGGTTGACGCTCTATGTGTGAGTCGACGCTCTATCTCTGCCGGTTGACGCTCTATGTGTGAGTCGACGCTCTATCTCTGCCGGTTGACGCTCTATGTGTGAGTCGACGCTCTATCTCTGCCGGTTGACGCTCTATGTGTGAGTCGACGCTCTATCTCTGCCGGTTGACGCTCTATGTGTGAGTCGACGCTCTATCTCTGCCGGTTGACGCTCTATGTGTGAGTCGACGCTCTATCTCTGCCGGTTGACGCTCTATGTGTGAGTCGACGCTCTATCTCTGCCGGTTGACGCTCTATGTGTGAGTCGACGCTCTATCTCTGCCGGTTGACGCTCTATGTGTGAGTCGACGCTCTATCTCTGCCGGTTGACGCTCTATGTGTGAGTCGACGCTCTATCTCTGCCGGTTGACGCTCTATGTGTGAGTCGACGCTCTATCTCTGCCGGTTGACGCTCTATGTGTGAGTCGACGCTCTATCTCTGCCGGTTGACGCTCTATGTGTGAGTCGACGCTCTATCTCTGCCGGTTGACGCTCTATGTGTGAGTCGACGCTCTATCTCTGCCGGTTGACGCTCTATGTGTGAGTCGACGCTCTATCTCTGCCGGTTGACGCTCTATGTGTGAGTCGACGCTCTATCTCTGCCGGTTGACGCTCTATGTGTGAGTCGACGCTCTATCTCTGCCGGTTGACGCTCTATGTGTGAGTCGACGCTCTATCTCTGCCGGTTGACGCTCTATGTGTGAGTCGACGCTCTATCTCTGCCGGTTGACGCTCTATGTGTGAGTCGACGCTCTATCTCTGCCGGTTGACGCTCTATGTGTGAGTCGACGCTCTATCTCTGCCGGTTGACGCTCTATGTGTGAGTCGACGCTCTATCTCTGCCGGTTGACGCTCTATGTGTGAGTCGACGCTCTATCTCTGCCGGTTGACGCTCTATGTGTGAGTCGACGCTCTATCTCTGCCGGTTGACGCTCTATGTGTGAGTCGACGCTCTATCTCTGCCGGTTGACGCTCTATGTGTGAGTCGACGCTCTATCTCTGCCGGTTGACGCTCTATGTGTGAGTCGACGCTCTATCTCTGCCGGTTGACGCTCTATGTGTGAGTCGACGCTCTATCTCTGCCGGTTGACGCTCTATGTGTGAGTCGACGCTCTATCTCTGCCGGTTGACGCTCTATGTGTGAGTCGACGCTCTATCTCTGCCGGTTGACGCTCTATGTGTGAGTCGACGCTCTATCTCTGCCGGTTGACGCTCTATGTGTGAGTCGACGCTCTATCTCTGCCGGTTGACGCTCTATGTGTGAGTCGACGCTCTATCTCTGCCGGTTGACGCTCTATGTGTGAGTCGACGCTCTATCTCTGCCGGTTGACGCTCTATGTGTGAGTCGACGCTCTATCTCTGCCGGTTGACGCTCTATGTGTGAGTCGACGCTCTATCTCTGCCGGTTGACGCTCTATGTGTGAGTCGACGCTCTATCTCTGCCGGTTGACGCTCTATGTGTGAGTCGACGCTCTATCTCTGCCGGTTGACGCTCTATGTGTGAGTCGACGCTCTATCTCTGCCGGTTGACGCTCTATGTGTGAGTCGACGCTCTATCTCTGCCGGTTGACGCTCTATGTGTGAGTCGACGCTCTATCTCTGCCGGTTGACGCTCTATGTGTGAGTCGACGCTCTATCTCTGCCGGTTGACGCTCTATGTGTGAGTCGACGCTCTATCTCTGCCGGTTGACGCTCTATGTGTGAGTCGACGCTCTATCTCTGCCGGTTGACGCTCTATGTGTGAGTCGACGCTCTATCTCTGCCGGTTGACGCTCTATGTGTGAGTCGACGCTCTATCTCTGCCGGTTGACGCTCTATGTGTGAGTCGACGCTCTATCTCTGCCGGTTGACGCTCTATGTGTGAGTCGACGCTCTATCTCTGCCGGTTGACGCTCTATGTGTGAGTCGACGCTCTATCTCTGCCGGTTGACGCTCTATGTGTGAGTCGACGCTCTATCTCTGCCGGTTGACGCTCTATGTGTGAGTCGACGCTCTATCTCTGCCGGTTGACGCTCTATGTGTGAGTCGACGCTCTATCTCTGCCGGTTGACGCTCTATGTGTGAGTCGACGCTCTATCTCTGCCGGTTGACGCTCTATGTGTGAGTCGACGCTCTATCTCTGCCGGTTGACGCTCTATGTGTGAGTCGACGCTCTATCTCTGCCGGTTGACGCTCTATGTGTGAGTCGACGCTCTATCTCTGCCGGTTGACGCTCTATGTGTGAGTCGACGCTCTATCTCTGCCGGTTGACGCTCTATGTGTGAGTCGACGCTCTATCTCTGCCGGTTGACGCTCTATGTGTGAGTCGACGCTCTATCTCTGCCGGTTGACGCTCTATGTGTGAGTCGACGCTCTATCTCTGCCGGTTGACGCTCTATGTGTGAGTCGACGCTCTATCTCTGCCGGTTGACGCTCTATGTGTGAGTCGACGCTCTATCTCTGCCGGTTGACGCTCTATGTGTGAGTCGACGCTCTATCTCTGCCGGTTGACGCTCTATGTGTGAGTCGACGCTCTATCTCTGCCGGTTGACGCTCTATGTGTGAGTCGACGCTCTATCTCTGCCGGTTGACGCTCTATGTGTGAGTCGACGCTCTATCTCTGCCGGTTGACGCTCTATGTGTGAGTCGACGCTCTATCTCTGCCGGTTGACGCTCTATGTGTGAGTCGACGCTCTATCTCTGCCGGTTGACGCTCTATGTGTGAGTCGACGCTCTATCTCTGCCGGTTGACGCTCTATGTGTGAGTCGACGCTCTATCTCTGCCGGTTGACGCTCTATGTGTGAGTCGACGCTCTATCTCTGCCGGTTGACGCTCTATGTGTGAGTCGACGCTCTATCTCTGCCGGTTGACGCTCTATGTGTGAGTCGACGCTCTATCTCTGCCGGTTGACGCTCTATGTGTGAGTCGACGCTCTATCTCTGCCGGTTGACGCTCTATGTGTGAGTCGACGCTCTATCTCTGCCGGTTGACGCTCTATGTGTGAGTCGACGCTCTATCTCTGCCGGTTGACGCTCTATGTGTGAGTCGACGCTCTATCTCTGCCGGTTGACGCTCTATGTGTGAGTCGACGCTCTATCTCTGCCGGTTGACGCTCTATGTGTGAGTCGACGCTCTATCTCTGCCGGTTGACGCTCTATGTGTGAGTCGACGCTCTATCTCTGCCGGTTGACGCTCTATGTGTGAGTCGACGCTCTATCTCTGCCGGTTGACGCTCTATGTGTGAGTCGACGCTCTATCTCTGCCGGTTGACGCTCTATGTGTGAGTCGACGCTCTATCTCTGCCGGTTGACGCTCTATGTGTGAGTCGACGCTCTATCTCTGCCGGTTGACGCTCTATGTGTGAGTCGACGCTCTATCTCTGCCGGTTGACGCTCTATGTGTGAGTCGACGCTCTATCTCTGCCGGTTGACGCTCTATGTGTGAGTCGACGCTCTATCTCTGCCGGTTGACGCTCTATGTGTGAGTCGACGCTCTATCTCTGCCGGTTGACGCTCTATGTGTGAGTCGACGCTCTATCTCTGCCGGTTGACGCTCTATGTGTGAGTCGACGCTCTATCTCTGCCGGTTGACGCTCTATGTGTGAGTCGACGCTCTATCTCTGCCGGTTGACGCTCTATGTGTGAGTCGACGCTCTATCTCTGCCGGTTGACGCTCTATGTGTGAGTCGACGCTCTATCTCTGCCGGTTGACGCTCTATGTGTGAGTCGACGCTCTATCTCTGCCGGTTGACGCTCTATGTGTGAGTCGACGCTCTATCTCTGCCGGTTGACGCTCTATGTGTGAGTCGACGCTCTATCTCTGCCGGTTGACGCTCTATGTGTGAGTCGACGCTCTATCTCTGCCGGTTGACGCTCTATGTGTGAGTCGACGCTCTATCTCTGCCGGTTGACGCTCTATGTGTGAGTCGACGCTCTATCTCTGCCGGTTGACGCTCTATGTGTGAGTCGACGCTCTATCTCTGCCGGTTGACGCTCTATGTGTGAGTCGACGCTCTATCTCTGCCGGTTGACGCTCTATGTGTGAGTCGACGCTCTATCTCTGCCGGTTGACGCTCTATGTGTGAGTCGACGCTCTATCTCTGCCGGTTGACGCTCTATGTGTGAGTCGACGCTCTATCTCTGCCGGTTGACGCTCTATGTGTGAGTCGACGCTCTATCTCTGCCGGTTGACGCTCTATGTGTGAGTCGACGCTCTATCTCTGCCGGTTGACGCTCTATGTGTGAGTCGACGCTCTATCTCTGCCGGTTGACGCTCTATGTGTGAGTCGACGCTCTATCTCTGCCGGTTGACGCTCTATGTGTGAGTCGACGCTCTATCTCTGCCGGTTGACGCTCTATGTGTGAGTCGACGCTCTATCTCTGCCGGTTGACGCTCTATGTGTGAGTCGACGCTCTATCTCTGCCGGTTGACGCTCTATGTGTGAGTCGACGCTCTATCTCTGCCGGTTGACGCTCTATGTGTGAGTCGACGCTCTATCTCTGCCGGTTGACGCTCTATGTGTGAGTCGACGCTCTATCTCTGCCGGTTGACGCTCTATGTGTGAGTCGACGCTCTATCTCTGCCGGTTGACGCTCTATGTGTGAGTCGACGCTCTATCTCTGCCGGTTGACGCTCTATGTGTGAGTCGACGCTCTATCTCTGCCGGTTGACGCTCTATGTGTGAGTCGACGCTCTATCTCTGCCGGTTGACGCTCTATGTGTGAGTCGACGCTCTATCTCTGCCGGTTGACGCTCTATGTGTGAGTCGACGCTCTATCTCTGCCGGTTGACGCTCTATGTGTGAGTCGACGCTCTATCTCTGCCGGTTGACGCTCTATGTGTGAGTCGACGCTCTATCTCTGCCGGTTGACGCTCTATGTGTGAGTCGACGCTCTATCTCTGCCGGTTGACGCTCTATGTGTGAGTCGACGCTCTATCTCTGCCGGTTGACGCTCTATGTGTGAGTCGACGCTCTATCTCTGCCGGTTGACGCTCTATGTGTGAGTCGACGCTCTATCTCTGCCGGTTGACGCTCTATGTGTGAGTCGACGCTCTATCTCTGCCGGTTGACGCTCTATGTGTGAGTCGACGCTCTATCTCTGCCGGTTGACGCTCTATGTGTGAGTCAACTCTCTATCTCTGCCGGTTGACGCTCTATGTGTGAGTCGACGCTCTATCTCTGCCGGTTGACGCTCTATGTGTGAGTCGACGCTCTATCTCTGCCGGTTGACGCTCTATGTGTGAGTCGACGCTCTATCTCTGCCGGTTGACGCTCTATGTGTGAGTCGACGCTCTATCTCTGCCGGTTGACGCTCTATGTGTGAGAGCGACACTCTATCTCTGCCGGTTGACGCTCTATGTGTGAGTCGACGCTCTATCTCTGCCGGTTGACGCTCTATGTGTGAGTCAACTCTCTATCTCTGCCGGTTGACGCTCTATGTGTGAGTCGACGCTCTATCTCTGCCGGTTGACGCTCTATGTGTGAGTCGACGCTCTATCTCTGCCGGTTGACGCTCTATGTGTGAGTCGACGCTCTATCTCTGCCGGTTGACGCTCTATGTGTGAGTCGACGCTCTATCTCTGCCGGTTGACGCTCTATGTGTGAGTCGACGCTCTATCTCTGCCGGTTGACGCTCTATGTGTGAGTCGACGCTCTATCTCTGCCGGTTGACGCTCTATGTGTGAGTCAACTCTCTATCTCTGCCGGTTGACGCTCTATGTGTGAGTCGACGCTCTATCTCTGCCGGTTGAAGCTCTCTGTGTGAGTCGACGCTCTATCTCTGCCGGTTGACGCTCTATGTGTGAGTCGACGCTCTATCTCTGCCGGTTGACGCTCTATGTGTGAGTCGACGCTCTATCTCTGCCGGTTGACGCTCTATGTGTGAGTCGACGCTCTATCTCTGCCGGTTGACGCTCTATGTGTGAGTCGACGCTCTATCTCTGCCGGTTGACGCTCTATGTGTGAGTCGACGCTCTATCTCTGCCGGTTGACGCTCTATGTGTGAGTCGACGCTCTATCTCTGCCGGTTGACGCTCTATGTGTGAGTCAACTCTCTATCTCTGCCGGTTGACGCTCTATGTGTGAGTCGACGCTCTATCTCTGCCGGTTGACGCTCTATGTGTGAGTCGACGCTCTATCTCTGCCGGTTGACGCTCTATGTGTGAGTCGACGCTCTATCTCTGCCGGTTGACGCTCTATGTGTGAGTCGACGCTCTATCTCTGCCGGTTGACGCTCTATGTGTGAGTCGACGCTCTATCTCTGCCGGTTGACGCTCTATGTGTGAGTCGACGCTCTATCTCTGCCGGTTGACGCTCTATGTGTGAGTCGACGCTCTATCTCTGCCGGTTGACGCTCTATGTGTGAGTCGACGCTCTATCTCTGCCGGTTGACGCTCTATGTGTGAGTCGACGCTCTATCTCTGCCGGTTGACGCTCTATGTGTGAGTCGACGCTCTATCTCTGCCGGTTGACGCTCTATGTGTGAGTCGACGCTCTATCTCTGCCGGTTGACGCTCTATGTGTGAGTCGACGCTCTATCTCTGCCGGTTGACGCTCTATGTGTGAGTCGACGCTCTATCTCTGCCGGTTGACGCTCTATGTGTGAGTCGACGCTCTATCTCTGCCGGTTGACGCTCTATGTGTGAGTCGACGCTCTATCTCTGCCGGTTGACGCTCTATGTGTGAGTCGACGCTCTATCTCTGCCGGTTGACGCTCTATGTGTGAGTCGACGCTCTATCTCTGCCGGTTGACGCTCTATGTGTGAGTCGACGCTCTATCTCTGCCGGTTGACGCTCTATGTGTGAGTCGACGCTCTATCTCTGCCGGTTGACGCTCTATGTGTGAGTCGACGCTCTATCTCTGCCGGTTGACGCTCTATGTGTGAGTCGACGCTCTATCTCTGCCGGGCGCTCTATTGTGAGTCGACGCTCTATCTCTGCCGGTTGACGCTCTATGTGTGAGTCGACGCTCTATCTCTGCCGGTTGACGCTCTATGTGTGAGTCGACGCTCTATCTCTGCCGGTTGACGCTCTATGTGTGAGTCGACGCTCTATCTCTGCCGGTTGACGCTCTATGTGTGAGTCGACGCTCTGTCTGCCGGTTGACGCTCTATGTGTGAGTCGACGCTCTATCTCTGCCGGTTGACGCTCTATGTGTGAGTCGACGCTCTATCTCTGCCGGTTGACGCTCTATGTGTGAGTCGACGCTCTATCTCTGCCGGTTGACGCTCTATGTGTGAGTCGACGCTCTATCTCTGCCGGTTGACGCTCTATGTGTGAGTCGACGCTCTATCTCTGCCGGTTGACGCTCTATGTGTGAGTCGACGCTCTATCTCTGCCGGTTGACGCTCTATGTGTGAGTCGACGCTCTATCTCTGCCGGTTGACGCTCTATGTGTGAGTCGACGCTCTATCTCTGCCGGTTGACGCTCTATGTGTGAGTCGACGCTCTATCTCTGCCGGTTGACGCTCTATGTGTGAGTCGACGCTCTATCTCTGCCGGTTGACGCTCTATGTGTGAGTCGACGCTCTATCTCTGCCGGTTGACGCTCTATGTGTGAGTCGACGCTCTATCTCTGCCGGTTGACGCTCTATGTGTGAGTCGACGCTCTATCTCTGCCGGTTGACGCTCTATGTGTGAGTCGACGCTCTATCTCTGCCGGTTGACGCTCTATGTGTGAGTCGACGCTCTATCTCTGCCGGTTGACGCTCTATGTGTGAGTCGACGCTCTATCTCTGCCAGGCGCTCTATTGTGAGTCGACGCTCTATCTCTGCCGGTTGACGCTCTATGTGTGAGTCGACGCTCTATCTCTGCCGGTTGACGCTCTATGTGTGAGTCGACGCTCTATCTCTGCCGGTTGACGCTCTATGTGTGAGTCGACGCTCTATCTCTGCCGGTTGACGCTCTATGTGTGAGTCGACGCTCTATCTCTGCCGGTTGACGCTCTATGTGTGAGTCGACGCTCTATCTCTGCCGGTTGACGCTCTATGTGTGAGTCGACGCTCTATCTCTGCCGGTTGACGCTCTATGTGTGAGTCGACGCTCTATCTCTGCCGGTTGACGGTCAATGTGTGAGTCGACGCTCTATCTCTGCCGGTTGACGCTCTATGTGTGAGTCGACGCTCTATCTCTGCCGGTTGACGCTCTATGTGTGAGTCGACGCTCTATCTCTGCCGGTTGACGCTCTATGTGTGAGTCGACGCTCTATCTCTGCCGGTTGACGCTCTATGTGTGAGTCGACGCTCTATCTCTGCCGGTTGACGCTCTATGTGTGAGTCGACGCTCTATCTCTGCCGGTTGACGCTCTATGTGTGAGTCGACGCTCTATCTCTGCCGGTTGACGCTCTATGTGTGAGTCGACGCTCTATCTCTGCCGGTTGACGCTCTATGTGTGAGTCGACGCTCTATCTCTGCCGGTTGACGCTCTATGTGTGAGTCGACGCTCTATCTCTGCCGGTTGACGCTCTATGTGTGAGTCGACGCTCTATCACTGCCAGTTGACGCTCTATGTGTGGTCGACGCTCTATCTCTGCCGGTTGACGCTCTATGTGTGAGTCGACGCTCTATCTCTGCCGGTTGACGCTCTATGTGTGAGTCGACGCTCTATCTCTGCCGGTTGACGCTCTATGTGTGAGTCGACGCTCTATCTCTGCCGGTTGACGCTCTATGTGTGAGTCGACGCTCTATCTCTGCCGGTTGACGCTCTATGTGTGAGTCGACGCTCTATCTCTGCCGGTTGACGCTCTATGTGTGAGTCGACGCTCTATCTCTGCCGGTTGACGCTCTATGTGTGAGTCGACGCTCTATCTCTGCCGGTTGACGCTCTATGTGTGAGTCGACGCTCTATCACTGCCAGTTGACGCTCTATGTGTGGGTCGACGCTCTATCTCTGCCGGTTGACGCTCTATGTGTGAGTCGACGCTCTATCTCTGCCGGTTGACGCTCTATGTGTGAGTCGACGCTCTATCTCTGCCGGTTGACGCTCTATGTGTGAGTCGACGCTCTATCTCTGCCGGTTGACGCTCTATGTGTGAGTCGACGCTCTATCTCTGCCGGTTGACGCTCTATGTGTGAGTCGACGCTCTATCTCTGCCGGTTGACGCTCTATGTGTGAGTCGACGCTCTATCTCTGCCGGTTGACGCTCTATGTGTGAGTCGACGCTCTATCTCTGCCGGTTGACGCTCTATGTGTGAGTCGACGCTCTATCTCTGCCGGTTGACGCTCTATGTGTGAGTCGACGCTCTATCTCTGCCGGTTGACGCTCTATGTGTGAGTCGACGCTCTATCTCTGCCGGTTGACGCTCTATGTGTGAGTCGACGCTCTATCTCTGCCGGTTGACGCTCTATGTGTGAGTCGACGCTCTATCTCTGCCGGTTGACGCTCTATGTGTGAGTCGACGCTCTATCTCTGCCGGTTGACGCTCTATGTGTGAGTCGACGCTCTATCTCTGCCGGTTGACGCTCTATGTGTGAGTCGACGCTCTATCTCTGCCGGTTGACGCTCTATGTGTGAGCCGACGCCCCATCTCTGCCGGTTGACGCTCTGTCTCTGCCGGTTGACGCTCTATGTGTGAGTCGACGCTCTATCTCTGCCGGTTGACGCTCTATGTGTGAGTCGACGCTCTATCTCTGCCGGTTGACGCTCTATGTGTGAGTCGACGCTCTATCTCTGCCGGTTGACGCTCTATGTGTGAGTCGACGCTCTATCTCTGCCGGTTGACGCTCTATGTGTGAGTCGACGCTCTATCTCTGCCGGTTGACGCTCTATGTGTGAGTCGACGCTCTATCTCTGCCGGTTGACGCTCTATGTGTGAGTCGACGCTCTATCTCTGCCGGTTGACGCTCTATGTGTGAGTCGACGCTCTATCTCTGCCGGTTGACGCTCTATGTGTGAGTCGACGCTCTATCTCTGCCGGTTGACGCTCTATGTGTGAGTCGACGCTCTATCTCTGCCGGTTGACGCTCTATGTGTGAGTCGATTTCTATCTCTGCCGGTTGACGCTCTATGTGTGAGTCGACGCTCTATCTCTGCCGGTTGACGCTCTATGTGTGAGTCGACGCTCTATCTCTGCCGGTTGACGCTCTATGTGTGAGTCGACGCTCTATCTCTGCCGGTTGACGCTCTATGTGTGAGTCGACGCTCTATCTCTGCCGGTTGACGTTGACGCTCATGTGTGAGTCGACGCTCTATCTCTGCCGGTTGACGCTCTATGTGTGAGTCGACGCTCTATCTCTGCCGGTTGACGCTCTATGTGTGAGTCGACGCTCTATCTCTGCCGGTTGACGCTCTATGTGTGAGTCGACGCTCTATCTCTGCCGGTTGACGCTCTATGTGTGAGTCGACGCTCTATCTCTGCCGGTTGACGCTCTATGTGTGAGTCGACGCTCTATCTCTGCCGGTTGACGCTCTATGTGTGAGTCGACGCTCTATCTCTGCCGGTTGACGCTCTATGTGTGAGTCGACGCTCTATCTCTGCCGGTTGACGCTCTATGTGTGAGTCGACGCTCTATCTCTGCCGGTTGACGCTCTATGTGTGAGTCGACGCTCTATCTCTGCCGGTTGACGCTCTATGTGTGAGTCAACTCTCTATCTCTGCCGGTTGACGCTCTATGTGTGAGTCGACGCTCTATCTCTGCCGGTTGACGCTCTATGTGTGAGTCGACGCTCTATCTCTGCCGGTTGACGCTCTATGTGTGAGTCGACGCTCTATCTCTGCCGGTTGACGCTCTATGTGTGAGTCGACGCTCTATCTCTGCCGGTTGACGCTCTATGTGTGAGTCGACGCTCTATCTCTGCCGGTTGACGCTCTATGTGTGAGTCGACGCTCTATCTCTGCCGGTTGACGCTCTATGTGTGAGTCAACTCTCTATCTCTGCCGGTTGACGCTCTATGTGTGAGTCGACGCTCTATCTCTGCCGGTTGACGCTCTATGTGTGAGTCGACGCTCTATCTCTGCCGGTTGACGCTCTATGTGTGAGTCGACGCTCTATCTCTGCCGGTTGACGCTCTATGTGTGAGTCGACGCTCTATCTCTGCCGGTTGACGCTCTATGTGTGAGTCGACGCTCTATCTCTGCCGGTTGACGCTCTATGTGTGAGTCGACGCTCTATCTCTGCCGGTTGACGCTCTATGTGTGAGTCGACGCTCTATCTCTGCCGGTTGACGCTCTATTTGAGTCGACGCTATTCTATCTCTGCCGGTTGACGCTCTATGTGTGAGTCGACGCTCTATCTCTGCCGGTTGACGCTCTATGTGTGAGTCGACGCTCTATCTCTGCCGGTTGACGCTCTATGTGTGAGTCGACGCTCTATCTCTGCCGGTTGACGCTCTATGTGTGAGTCGACGCTCTATCTCTGCCGGTTGACGCTCTATGTGTGAGTCGACGCTCTATCTCTGCCGGGCGCTCTATTTGTGAGTCGACGCTCTATCTCTGCCGGTTGACGCTCTATGTGTGAGTCGACGCTCTATCTCTGCCGGTTGACGCTCTATGTGTGAGTCGACGCTCTATCTCTGCCGGTTGACGCTCTATGTGTGAGTCGACGCTCTATCTCTGCCGGTTGACGCTCTATGTGTGAGTCGACGCTCTATCTCTGCCGGTTGACGCTCTATGTGTGAGTCGACGCTCTATCTCTGCCGGTTGACGCTCTATGTGTGAGTCGACGCTCTATCTCTGCCGGTTGACGCTCTATGTGTGAGTCGACGCTCTATCTCTGCCGGTTGACGCTCTATGTGTGAGTCGACGCTCTATCTCTGCCGGTTGACGCTCTATGTGGGGTCGACGCTCTATCTCTGCCGGTTGACGCTCTATGTGTGAGTCGACGCTCTATCTCTGCCGGTTGACGCTCTATGTGTGAGTCGACGCTCTATCTCTGCCGGTTGACGCTCTATGTGTGAGTCGACGCTCTATCTCTGCCGGTTGACGCTCTATGTGTGAGTCGACGCTCTATCTCTGCCGGTTGACGCTCTATGTGTGAGTCGACGCTCTATCTCTGCCGGTCGATGCTCTATGTGTGAGTCGACGCTCTATCTCTCCGGTCGATGCTCTATGTGTGAGTCGACGCTCTATCTCTGCCGGTTGACGCTCTATGTGTGAGTCGACGCTCTATCTCTGCCGGTTGACGCTCTATGTGTGAGTCGACGCTCTATCTCTGCCGGTTGACGCTCTATGTGTGAGTCGACGCTCTATCTCTGCGGTGTTGACGCTCTATGTGTGGGTCGACGCTCTATCTCTGCCGGTTGACGCTCTATGTGTGAGTCGACGCTCTATCTCTACGGTTGACGCTCTATGTGTGAGTCGACGCTCTATCTCTGCCGTTTGATGCTCTACCTGTGAGTCGACGCTCTATCTCTGCCGGTTGACGCTCTACCTGTGAGTCGACGCTCTATCTCTGCCGGTTGACGCTCTATGTGTGAGTCGACGCTCTATCTCTGCCGGTTGACGCTCTATGTGTGAGTCGACGCTCTATCTCTGCCGGTTGACGCTCTATGTGTGAGTCGACGCTCTATCTCTGCCGGTTGACACTCTATCTGTGAGTCGACGCTCTATCTCTGCCGGTTGACGCTCTATCTGTGATTCGACGCTCTATCTCTGCCGGTCGCGCTCTATCTGTGATTCGACGCTCTACCTCTGCCGGTCGATGCTCTATGAGTGAGTCGACGCTCTATCTCTGCCGGTTGACGCTCTATGTGTGAGTCGACGCTCTATCTCTGCCGGTTGACGCTCTATGTGTGAGTCGACGCTCTATCTCTGCCGGTCGATGCTCTATGTGTGAGTCGACGCTCTATCTGCTGGTCGATGCTCTATGTTGAGTCGACGCTCTATCTCTGCCGGTCGATGCTCTATGTGTGAGTCGACGCTCTATCTCTGCCGGTTGACGCTCTATGTGTGAGTCGACGCTCTATCTCTGCCGGTCGATTGCTCTATGGTGAGTCGACCTCTATCTCTCCCGGTTGACGCTCTATGTGTGAGTCGACGCTCTATCTCTGCCGGTTGACGCTCTATGTGTGAGTCGACGCTCTATCTCTGCCGGTTGACGCTCTATGTGTGAGTCGACGCTCTATCTCTGCCGGTTGACGCTCTATGTGTGAGTCAACTCTCTATCTCTGCCGGTTGACGCTCTATGTGTGAGTCGACGCTCTATCTCTGCCGGTTGACGCTCTATGTGTGAGTCGACGCTCTATCTCTGCCGGTTGACGCTCTATGTGTGAGTCGACGCTCTATCTCTGCCGGTTGACGCTCTATGTGTGAGTCGACGCTCTATCTCTGCCGGTTGACGCTCTATGTGTGAGTCGACGCTCTATCTCTGCCGGTTGACGCTCTATGTGTGAGTCGACGCTCTATCTCTGCCGGTTGACGCTCTATGTGTGAGTCAACTCTCTATCTCTGCCGGTTGACGCTCTATGTGTGAGTCGACGCTCTATCTCTGCCGGTTGACGCTCTATGTGTGAGTCGACGCTCTATCTCTGCCGGTTGACGCTCTATGTGTGAGTCGACGCTCTATCTCTGCCGGTTGACGCTCTATGTGTGAGTCGACGCTCTATCTCTGCCGGTTGACGCTCTATGTGTGAGTCGACCACTCTATCTCTGCCGGTTGACGCTCTATGTGTGAGTCGACGCTCTATCTCTGCCGGTTGACGCTCTATGTGTGAGTCGACGCTCTATCTCTGCCGGTTGACGCTCTATGTGTGAGTCGACGCTCTATCTCTGCCGGTTGACGCTCTATGTGTGAGTCAACTCTATATCTCTGCCGGTTGACGCTCTATGTGTGAGTCGACGCTCTATCTCTGCCGGTTGACGATGCTTATGTGTGAGTCGACGCTCTATCTCTGCCGGTTGACGCTCTATGTGTGAGTCGACGCTCTATCTCTGCCGGTTGACGCTCTATGTGTGAGTCGACGCTCCTGTTCTTGCCAGTTTGCGCTCTATGTGTGAGTCGACGCTCTATCTCTGCCGGTTGACGCTCTATGTGTGAGTCGACGCTCTATCTCTGCCGGTGTTGCGCTCTTCTAGTGTGAGTCAACTCTCTATCTCTGCCGGTTGACGCTCTATGTGTGAGTCGACGCTCTATCTCTGCCGGTTGACGCTCTATGTGTGAGTCGACGCTCTATCTCTGCCGGTTGACGCTCTATGTGTGAGTCGACGCTCTATCTCTGCCGGTTGACGCTCTATGTGTGAGTCGACGCTCTATCTCTGCCGGTTGACGCTCTATGTGTGAGTCGACGCTCTATCTCTGCCGGTTGACGCTCTATGTGTGAGTCGACGCTCTATCTCTGCCGGTTGACGCTCTATGTGTGAGTCGACGCTCTATCTCTGAGTTGAGACGCTCTATGTGTGAGTCGACGCTCTATCTCTGCCGGTTGACGCTCTATGTGTGAGTCAACTCTCTATCTCTGCCGGTTGACGCTCTATGTGTGAGTCGACGCTCTATCTCTGCCGGTTGACGCTCTATGTGTGAGTCGACGCTCTATCTCTGCCGGGTGCGCTCTATGTGTGAGTCGACGCTCTATCTCTGCCGGTTGACGCTCTATGTGTGAGTCGACGCTCTATCTCTGCCGGTTGACGCTCTATGTGTGAGTCGACGCTCTGTCTGCCGGTTGACGCTCTATGTGTGAGTCGACGCTCTATCTCTGCCGGTTGACGCTCTATGTGTGAGTCGACGCTCTATCTCTGCCGGTTGACGCTCTATGTGTGAGTCGACGCTCTATCTCTGCCGGTTGACGCTCTATGTGTGAGTCGACGCTCTATCTCTGCCGGTTGACGCTCTATGTGTGAGTCGACGCTCTATCTCTGCCGGTTGACGCTCTATGTGTGAGTCGACGCTCTATCTCTGCCGGTTGACGCTCTATGTGTGAGTCGACGCTCTATCTCTGCCGGTTGACGCTCTATGTGTGAGTCGACGCTCTATCTCTGCCGGTTGACGCTCTATGTGTGAGTCGACGCTCTATCTCTGCCGGTTGACGCTCTATGTGTGAGTCGACGCTCTATCTCTGCCGGTTGACGCTCTATGTGTGAGTCGACGCACTCTCTCTGCCGGTTGACGCTCTATGTGTGAGTCGACGCTCTATCTATCGGTTGACGCTCTATGTGTGAGTCGACGCTCTATCTCTGCCGGTTGACGCTCTTAGTGTGGGTCGACGCTCTATCTCTGCCGATTGACGCTCATGTGTGAGCCGACGCCCCATCTCTGCCGGTTGACGCTCTGTCTCTGCCGGTTGACGCTCTATGTGTGAGTCGACGCTCTATCTCTGCCGGTTGACGCTCTATGTGTGAGTCGACGCTCTATCTCTGCCGGTTGACGCTCTATGTGTGAGTCGACGCTCTATCTCTGCCGGTTGACGCTCTATGTGTGAGTCGACGCTCGTCTCTGCCGGTTGACGCTCTATGTGTGAGTCGACGCTCTATCTTGCCGGACGCTCTATGTGTGAGTCGACGCTCTATCTCTGCCGGTTGACGCTCTATGTGTGAGTCGACGCTCTATCTCTGCCGGTTGACGCTCTATGTGTGAGTCGACGCTCTATCTCTGCCGGTTGACGCTCTATGTGTGAGTCGACGCTCTATCTCTGCCGGTTGACGCTCTATGTGTGAGTCGACGCTCTATCTCTGCCGGTTGACGCTCTATGTGTGAGTCGACGCTCTATCTCTGCCGGTTGACGCTCTATGTGTGAGTCGACGCTCTATCTCTGCCGGTTGACGCTCTATGTGTGAGTCGACGCTCTATCTCTGCCGGTTGACGCTCTATGTGTGAGTCGACGCTCTATCTCTGCCGGTTGACGCTCTATGTGTGAGTCGACGCTCTATCTCTGCCGGTTGACGCTCTATGTGTGAGTCGACGCTCTATCTCTGCCGGTTGACGCTCTATGTGGGTCGACGCTCTATCTCTGCCGATTGACGCTCTATGTGTGAGTCGACGCTCTATCTCTGCCGGTTGACGCTCTATGTGTGAGTCGACGCTCTATCTCTGCCGGTTGACGCTCTATGTGTGAGTCGACGCTCTATCTCTGCCGGTTGACGCTCTATGTGTGAGTCGACGCTCTATCTCTGCCGGTTGACGCTCTATGTGTGAGTCGACGCTCTATCTCTGCCGGTTGACGCTCTATGTGTGAGTCGACGCTCTATCTCTGCCGGTTGACGCTCTAGTGTGCGTCGCCGCTCTATCTCTGCCGGTTGACGCTCTATGTGTGAGTCGACGCTCTATCTCTGCCGGTTGACGCTCTATGTGTGAGTCGACGCTCTATCTCTGCCGGTTGACGCTCTATGTGTGAGTCGACGCTCTATGTGTGAGTCGACGCTCTATCTCTGCCGGTTGACGCTCTATGTGTGAGTCGACGCTCTATCTCTGCCGGTTGACGCTCTATGTGTGAGTCGACGCTCTATCTCTGCCGGTTGACGCTCTATGTGTGAGTCGACGCTCTATCTCTGCCGGTTGACGCTCTATGTGTGAGTCGACGCTCTATCTCTGCCGGTTGACGCTCTACTGCCGGTTGACGCTCTATCTGTGAGTCGACGCTCTATCTCTGCCGGTTGACGCTCTATGTGTGAGTCGACGCTCTATCTCTGCCGGTTGACGCTACCTGTGAGTCGACGCTCTATCTCTGCCGGTTGACGCTCTATGTGTGAGTCGACGCTCTATCTCTGCCGGTTGACGCTCTATGTGTGAGTCGACGCTCTATCTCTGCCGGTTGACGCTCTATGTGTGAGTCGACGCTCTATCTCTGCCGGTTGACGCTCTATGTGTGAGTCGACGCTCTATCTCTGCCGGTTGACACTCTATCTGTGAGTCGACGCTCTATCTCTGCCGGTTGACGCTCTATCTGTGATTCGACGCTCTACCTCTGCCGGTCGATGCTCTATGAGTGAGTCGACGCTCTATCTCTGCCGGTCGATGCTCTATGTGTGAGTCGACGCTCTATCTCTGCCGGTCGATGCTCTATGTGTGAGTCGACGCTCTATCTCTGCCGGTTGACGCTCTATGTGTGAGTCGACGCTCTATCTCTGCCGGTCGATGCTCTATGTGTGAGTCGACCCTCTATCTCTCCCGGTTGACGCTTACGTATGTTGAGTCGACGCTCTATCTCTGCCGGTTGACGCTCTATGTGTGAGTCGACGCTCTATCTCTGCCGGTTGACGCTCTATGTGTGAGTCGACGCTCTATCTCTGCCGGTTGACGCTCTATGTGTGAGTCGACGCTCTATCTCTGCCGGTTGACGCTCTATGTGTGAGTCGACGCTCTATCTCTGCCGGTTGACGCTCTATGTGTGAGTCGACGCTCTATCTCTGCCCGGTCGATGCTCTATGTGTGAGTCGACGCTCTATCTCTGCCGGTTGACGCTCTATGTGTGAGTCGACGCTCTATCTCTGCCGGTTGACGCTCTATGTGTGAGTCGACGCTCTATCTCTGCCGGTTGACGCTCTATGTGTGAGTCGACGCTCTATCTCTGCCGGTTGACGCTCTATGTGTGAGTCGACGCTCTATCTCTGCCGGTTGACGCTCTATGTGTGAGTCGACGCTCTATCTCTGCCGGTTGACGCTCTATGTGTGAGTCGACGCTCTATCTCTGCCGGTTGACGCTCGATCTGTGAGTCGACGCTCTATCTCTGGCCGTTGACGCTCTATCTGTGAGTCGACGCTCTATCTCTGCCGGTTGACGCTCTATGTGTGAGTCGACGCTCTATCTCTGCCGGTTGACGCTCTATGTGTGAGTCGACGCTCTATCTCTGCCGGTTGACGCTCTATGTGTGAGTCGACGCTCTATCTCTGCCGGTTGACGCTCTATGTGTGAGTCGACGCTCTATCTCTGCCGGTTGACGCTCTATGTGTGAGTCGACGCTCTATCTCTGCCGGTCGATGCTCTATGTGTGAGTCGACGCTCTATCTCTGCCGTCGATGCTCTATGTGTGAGTCGACGCTCTATCTCTGCCGGTCGATGCTCTATGTGTGAGTCGACGCTCTATCTCTGCCGGTTGACACTCTATCTGTGAGTCGACGCTCTATCTCTGCCGGTCGATGCTCTATGTGTGAGTCGACGCTCTATCTCTGCCGCCGTCGATGCTCTATGTGTGAGTCGACGCTCTATCTCTGCCGGTCGATGCTCTATGTGTGAGTCGACGCTCTATCTCTGCCGGTTGACGCTCTATGTGTGAGTCGACGCTCTATCTCTGCCGGTCGATGCTCTATGTGTGAGTCGACGCTCTATCTCTGCCGTCGATGCTCTATGTGTGAGTCGACGCTCTATCTCTGCCGGTCGATGCTCTATGTGTGAGTCGACGCTCTATCTCTGCCGGTTGACGCTCTATGTGTGAGTCGACGCTCTATCTCTGCCGGTTGACGCTCTATGTGTGAGTCGACGCTCTATCTCTGCCGGTTGACGCTCTATGTGTGAGTCGACGCTCTATCTCTGCCGGTTGACGCTCTATGTGTGAGTCGACGCTCTATCTCTGCCGGTTGACGCTCTATGTGTGAGTCGACGCTCTATCTCTGCCGGTTGACGCTCTATGTGTGAGTCGACGCTCTATCTCTGCCGGTCGATGCTCTATGTGTGAGTCGACCTCTATCTCTCTGCCGGTCGATGCTCCATGTGTGAGTCGACGCTCTATCTCTGCCGGTCGATGCTCTATGTGTGAGTCGACGCTCTATCTCTGCCGGTTGACGCTCTATGTGTGAGTCGACGCTCTATCTCTGCCGGTTGACGCTCTATGTGTGAGTCGACGCTCTATCTCTGCCGGTTGACGCTCTATGTGTGGTTGACGCTCTATCTCTGCCGCCGGTTGACGCTCTATGTGTGAGTCGACGCTCTATCTCTGCCGGTTGACGCTCTCTATCTGTGAGTCGACGCTCTATCTCTGCCGGTTGACGCTCTATGTGTGAGTCGACGCTCTATCTCTGCCGGTTGACGCTCTATGTGTGAGTCGACGCTCTATCTCTGCCGGTTGACGCTCTATGTGTGAGTCGACGCTCTATCTCTGCCGGTTGACGCTCTATGTGTGAGTCGACGCTCTATCTCTGCCGGTTGACGCTCTATGTGTGAGTCGACGCTCTATCTCTGCCGGTTGACGACGCTATATGTGAGTCGACGCTCTATCTCTGCCGGTTGACGCTCTATGTGTGAGTCGACGCTCTATCTCTGCCGGTTGACGCTCTATGTGTGAGTCGACGCTCTATCTCTGCCGGTTGACGCGCTACTATGTGTGAGTCGACGCTCTGTCTCTGCCGGTTGAACGCTCTATGTGTGAGTCGACGCTCTATCTCTGCCGGTTGACGCTCTATGTGTGAGTCGACGCTCTATCTCTGCCGGTTGACGCTCTATGTGTGAGTCGACGCTCTATCTCTGCCGGTCAATGCTCTATGTGTGAGTCGACGCTCTATCTCTGCCGGTCGATGCTCGATGTGTGAGTCGACGCTCTATCTCTGCCGTTGATGCTCTATCTGTGAGTCGACGCTCTATCTCTGCCGGCCGGTCGATGCTCTATGTTTGAGTCGGCGCTCTATCTCTGCCGGTCGATTCTCTATGTGTGAGTCGACGCTCTATCTCTGCCGGTTGACGCTCTATGTGTGAGTCGACGCTCTATCTCTGCCGGTTGACGCTCTATGTGTGAGTCGACGCTCTATCTCTGCCGGTTGACGCTCTATGTGTGAGTCGACGCTCTATCTCTGCCGGTTGACGCTCTATGTGTGAGTCGACGCTCTATCTCTGCCGGTCGATGCTCTATGTGTGAGTCGACGCTCTATCTCTGCCGGTTGACGCTCTATGTGTGAGTCGACGCTCTATCTCTGCCGGTTGACGCTCTATGTGTGAGTCGACGCTCTATCTCTGCCGGTCGATGCTCTATGTGTGAGTCGACGCTCTATCTCTGCCGGTTGACGCTCTATGTGTGAGTCGACGCTCTATCTCTGACGGCTTGACGATCTATCTGTGAGTCGACGCTCTATCTCTGCCGGTTGACGCTCTATGTGTGGGTCGACACTCTATCTCTGCCGGTTGACGCTCTATGTGTGAGTCGACGCTCTATCTCTGCCGACACTCTATCTCTGCCGGTTGACGCTCTATGTGTGAGTCGACGCTCTATCTCTGCCGGTTGACGCTCTATGTGTGAGTCGACGCTCTATCTCTGCCGGTTGACGCTCTATGTGTGAGTCGACGCTCTATCTCTGCCGGTTGACGCTCTATGTGTGAGTCGACGCTCTATCTCTGCCGGTCGATGCTCTATGTGTGAGTCGACGCTCTATCTCTGCCGGGTCGATGCTCTATGTGTGAGTCGACGCTCTATCTCTCTCTACCGGTTGACGCTCTATCTGTGAGTCGACGCTCTATCTCTGCCGGTCGAGCTCTATGTGTCAGTCAACGCTCTATCTCTGCCGGTTGACGCTCTATCTGAGTCGACGCTCTATCTCGCGGACGGTTGACGCTCTATCTGTGAGTCGACGCTCTATCTCTGCCGGTTGACGCTCTATGTGTGAGTCGACGCTCTATCTCTGCCGGTTGACGCTCTATGTGTGAGTCGACGCTCTATCTCTGCCGGTTGACGCTCTATGTGTGAGTCGACGCTCTATCTCTGCCGGTTGACGCTCTATGTGTGAGTCGACGCTCTATCTCTGCCGGTTGACGCTCTATGTGTGAGTCGACGCTCTATCTCTGCCGGTTGACGCTCTATGTGTGAGTCGACGCTCTATCTCTGCCGGTCGATGCTCTATGTGTGAGTCGACGCTCTATCTCTGCCGGTCGAAGTGCTCTATGTGTGAGTCGACGCTCTATCTCTGCCGGTTGACGCTCTATCTGTGGGTCGACGCTCTATCTCTGCCGGTCGATGCTCTATGTGTGAGTCGACGCTCTATCTCTGCCGGTCGATGCTCTATGTGTGAGTCGACGCTCTATCTCTACCGTTGACGCTCTATCTGTGAGTCGACGCTCTATCTCTGCCGGTCGATGCTCTATATGTGTCAGTCAACGCTCTATCTCTGCTCTGCCGGTTGACGCTCTATCTGTGAGTCGACGCTCTATCTCGGACGGTTGACGCTCTATCTGTGAGTCGACGCTCTATCTCTGCCGGTTGACGCTCTATGTGTGAGTCGACGCTCTGTCTCTCTGCCGGTTGATGCTCTATGTGGTGAGTCGACGCTCTGTCTCTGCCGGTTGACGCTCTATGTGTGAGTCGACGCTCTATCTCTGCCGGTTGACGCTCTATGTGTGAGTCGACGCTCTATCTCTGCCGGTTGACGCTCTATGTGTGAGTCGACGCTCTATCTCTGCCGGTTGACGCTCTATGTGTGAGTCGACGCTCTATCTCTGCCGGTCGATGCTCTATGTGTGAGTCGACGCTCTATCTCTGCCGGTTGACGCTCTATGTGTGAGTCGACGCTCTATCTCTGCCGGTTGACGCTCTATGTGTGAGTCGACGCTCTATCTCTGCCGGTTGACGCTCTATGTGTGAGTCGACGCTCTATCTCTGCCGGTCGATGCTCTATGTGTGAGTCGACGCTCTATCTCTGCCGGTCGATGCTCTATGTGTGAGTCGACGCTCTATCTCTGCCGGTTGACGCTCTATGTGTGAGTCGACGCTCTATCTCTGCCGGTTGACGCTCTATGTGTGAGTCGACGCTCTATCTCTGCCGGTTGACGCTCTATGTGTGAGTCGACGCTCTATCTCTGCCGGTTGACGCTCTATGTGTGAGTCGACGCTCTATCTCTGCCGGTTGACGCTCTATGTGTGAGTCGACGCTCTATCTCTGCCGGTTGACGCTCTATGTGTGAGTCGACGCTCTATCTCTGCCGGTTGACGCTCTATGTGTGAGTCGACGCTCTATCTCTGCCGGTTGACGCTCTATGTGTGAGTCGACGCTCTATCTCTGCCGGTTGACGCTCTATGTGTGAGTCGACGCTCTATCTCTGCCGGTCGATGCTCTATGTGTGAGTCGACGCTCTATCTCTGCCGGTCGATGCTCTATGTGTGAGTCGACGCTCTATCTCTGCCGGTTGACGCTCTATGTGTGAGTCGACGCTCTATCTCTGCCGGTCGATGCTCTATGTGTGAGTCGACGCTCTATCTCTGCCGGTTGACGCTCTATGTGTGAGTCGACGCTCTATCTCTGGTGGTCGATGCTCTATCTGTGAGTGGACGAACGCTCTATGACTGTGAAACGACGCTCTGCTTTCGACCATTTCCCCTCAACCCCCCACACACTGCAGTCAGCTCATTATCAAACACCACCGTCTCCACACGCATGCCCGCCACTGCTGCTCGCACATGTCTTCAGGACATCTATGCCAACCACTCCGCTCTTTCCCGCCATACACTCTCACTCACCCCGCGCTGAGCCCATCGTCAAACACCACCGACCGTCTCCACGCCCATGCCCGCCAGTGCTGCTTGCACCTGTCTGTTCGGACATCTATGCCAACCACTCGCTCTTCTTACCATCGTTTCCCCTCACCCCCCCTCACCCCCCCTCACCCCCCCTCCCCCCCTCCTCAACCCTCCTCACCACTCACCCTGCCGACTGCCATGGGCTGTCTCATAAATCCCCCACCTGGTGGTGCTGCACGAGCAGCGAGTGAATGACATCAAGGGCCATGGGTGTGCCCTGCAGCAGCAGCGTGGGGCCCACAGCGGGTACATCCGCCTCACGCTCTCACATGCCCTGCCACCGCATTCGCACGCGCAGCACCCGCTCTCCACCGCGCCACCAGCTCCGCTAGATCCTCCCCCAGCTCTGCCTCCCCCCTCCCCACCGCCGCCTGCCGCCACCTGCTTGCACGATTGGTGGGGCGGATGCAGAGCAGGCGGCAGCCGTGCGGGCGGCGCCATTAGAGGGGAGCAGGGACGGACATGGGAGGGGAGTGGCTCTCCACCGCGCCACCAGCTCCGCTAGATCCTCCCCCAGCTCTGCCTCCCCCCTCCCCACCGCCGCCTGCCGGTGCTTGCAGATGTTGGTGGGGCGGATGCAGAGGCAGGCGGCCAGCCGTGCGGGCGGCGCCATTAGAGGGGAGCAGGGACGGACATGGGAGGGAGTGGGGAGGGGAGACGAGCGGTGAGGAAAGGAGAGCAGAGCGGGGGGGGTAGGGGAAGAGAGAGGTGACGGCGGCTGGAGTAAGGCGGTGCAGTGCAGGGCATGTGCATTGGGCAGGGGCAGGGGCGCACCTGGATTGAGAAGGAGCGCGTGGGTGCGAGGCGGGCAACAATGGCCTGAATGCGTGCTGCCTCCTCTGCTGCCACCCCCTCGGCATCACCAGGCCTGTTCCCCGCAGCACCAGCCGCTGATGGGCGGAGAGAGGGGTGAGCAGGGGGAGAGGCAGGCGAGAGAGGATGAGGAGAGAGGGGTTGGAGAGAAAAGGAGGGTTGAGAGCGACGAGGCAAGAGGGAGGGGGAAAAGTAGTGAGTGCAAAGAAGATATGGCAGAGTGCAAGGGGCACTCACAAAGCAGCGACCAGCCAGCACGGGGAAGGCTCTGAGCACGGAGTCCTTGGCGCCGATGGGCCCGCGCACCACCTGCACCAGAATCAGCATCCCCGCCCGCACCTCCCCCCACTCCTCATACTGCTCCTCCTCCTCCTCCTCCTCCTCCTCCTCCTCCTCCTCTCCCCCCGCTCCCCTTCATCCTCCTCCCCCCCCTCCCTCGCCTCCCCTCGCTCCCCCCTCGTCCCCCCGCTATCCCCTCCCTCAACTGCCCCCCGCGCGTCTCGCTCGCTCTCTCTCGCCGCCCGCCGCGACTCCATGAGCTGGCGCCACGTCAGCGACCACGCGGCCGAGCGGCGGCTCCTGGGCCTCGGGAGCCGGGGATGACTGTCAGCCGCCCGCCGCCCAGCCTGCCGCCCGCACTGTAGGCCGGCACACTGCCACTCGGCCTGCCGCCCGCAGCGTAGGCCGGCGCACTCACCCTCGGCCGGCGCACCCCTGGCAGCGGCTCAACCCCCCGTGTGGACTCACTTGTTTTGGCAGCATCTGCCAACCCGCTACCCCCTTTCCCCCTCTCCCCTCACCGCCCCTTCCTCTGCACCGCCTTGCGTGCTCTGTCCACTGCCCTCCCCTCCGCCCCCCCTTATGCCTTCCGCCCACCCCCGCCTCCAGCACCCTCCTTCCCCCCTTGCCCTTGCTGCCACCTCCCCCCCGCTTCCTCCTCCCCCTGGCGCTGGCAGGGGCGGGGGGGGCGGGGGGGAGGGGGAGGTTGAGCTGCTGGGAGAGCAGGGCGGAGTAGCGACGGCGGGGGGAGGGGGAGAGGGGCAGGGGGAGGGTGGCAGCGAGGGAGAGCAGGCGAGGGCGGCCAGATGGCCGGCGCAGAGGGGGGTCTTGCTGCTGCTCCTGCTGCTGCCGCCTCCCCTGCTGCTGCTGTTCCTGCTGTTGCTGTTGTTCCTGCTGCTGCTGTTGCTCCTGATGCTCCTCTGCCCTCTCGCCTGCCTCTCTTTCCTCTCCCTCCGCTTCCATCTCATCTGCCCTCCTACCCTCCCTGTCCTCATCGTCCCCGCTCCCACTGCCGCCGCTGCTGCTGTTGCCAGTGGTGGAGGTGGGGGTTGGCACAGGAAGAGGCGGGGCAGCAGCAGAGCGGGCACGGGGGAGAGGGGTGGCGGAGGGAGGGAGGGCTTGGGGTTCAGCGGGACAGGGTTGACAGCCAGGTGCGGAGGGGCAGACGGGTGGAGAGAGGTGGGCTCGGTGGGCGACGCGTGGAGGGCATCAAGTTGTGGGGGTGAGGGCACAGCAGGGTCAACAGGGGGGTCTGCTGATGCAATCGCAAGGGGGAGGGGTGGCGAGGGGAGGGCAGGCGCGGGTAGGGGGGGAAGGGGTAGGGGGAAGGGGATATGGAGGGTGGGGAGGGGGAAAGTGGGGCAAGCGTGCGGACGTGCTGAGTGAGAGAGAGGGAAGAGATGGCATGCGAAGGCAGGCAATCGATTACGTCGTTTGTGGAGACCCGAATGTCACTCCCACTCCCAGCCTTCCCCACCACCTCAACTTCTGCTTCCTGCTCCTCCTCCTCCTCCTCCTTAGGCTTCTGCTTACCCCCATGATTCTGCTCTTCCTCCCCACTGCTCTCCTCCTCTTCCACCTCCTCGTCTTCCTCCCCTTCTCCCCCTCCTCCTCCTCCTCTTCCTCCTCGTCTTCGTCCTCCTCATCATCCTCACAATCATCCTCAGCACCCATGCCTCGCCTCCTCACAGCCTTCTTCTCTGCCGCCTCCCATCTGCCCTCTCTTCTTCCTCCTCCATCTCCCACTCCTCTTCCTCCTCCTCCCACCCTCCGTATTCCTCTGCCTCCTCCTCCTCAGTCAACTCCTCAGCATCCCCTTGCACACTCTCCCACTCCCTTCTCTCATCCTCACTCTCTTCTGACTCTTTCAATTGTTGCGGCATAACACCCCCATTTCCGTCAGCATGAGCATCAGCAGGCGCATGAGCATGTGAGTGAGACGCAGCAGCATCATCGGCATCACTGCTCTCATCTTCAAGGTCAGTCTCAAACTCACCATCCACATCCTCCCACTCCTCCACTTCATCCTCCCCTTCTCCTCCTCCTCCTCCTCCTCCTCCTCCTCCCTTCCTCCTCCCCTTCCTCCTCCCCTTCCTCCTCCTCCTCCTCCTCCTCCTCCTCCTCCTCCTCCTCCTCCTCCTCCTCCTCCTCCTCCTCCTCCTCCTCCTCCTCCTCCTCCTCCTCCTCCACTTCCTCTTCCCCCTCCTCTTCATCCTCCTCCTCTCCTATCCACTCCTCGTCTTCATCACCCACTATCTCTCCCTCCTCCTCTTCCTCACCTTCATCCTCCTCATCTCCCTCCTCCTCTCCCTCACCGTCCTCCTCTTCTTCCTCCCCCTCCTCATCCACCTCATCCTCATGCCACTCCTCCAAGTCCTCTTCTAGACCCTCATCCTCCTCCTCCTCTTCCTCAAAATCATCATAATCATCATGCCCATCCTCCTCATCCTCTTGCATGCCTGCCACCACCACTGCACCCCCCTCCTCCCTCCCTCTCGCCGCCCATCCCTGAAGCAACCCCCCACTCTCAACCCCCACTCCCACCCACACGCCTGCACTCCCGTCCGCCACAGCACCCGCCCCACCTACTGTCTCCTCTCTCCGATTGCCCACCACCGTCTCCCAGTGCCTCGTAGCATCCAGCCCTGCTCCCGAACCTGCCTCCAACCCTGCACCCGTACCTAGCTCCAAACCTGCGGCCGCACCATTCTCTATGCCTCTGCCTCCGCCTGTGTCCGCATCACCGCCTGTCTCTGCCTCTCTGCCTCCCCCTGTGTTAGCCTCTCTCTCTCGCTCTGCCCCTGCGCCTGTCTCCCCACCGCCGCCCCCCACCACAACCGTAGCATCCCACGAATGTGCCAGCGCACCAGCGCCGTCACCCCCAGTGGGCGGGAAGGTGAGGGGGCGATCATTATGAGCCAGGTTGAGCAGCGAGGGCGCGGCGCCCCCAATGTCAACAAACGCAGCCTTCATGCCCGGATGCAGCGAGCGGATCACCCCCAGGTACACGTCCCCCACTCGCACCCCCCATGGGGCCGGGGGAGGGGGAGGAGAAGACAAGGGAGGTGCAGGGAAAACGCTGATGCCTGCTTCTGACGCGGCTGGGAATGAGGATGTAGGTGGGGTGGGTGGGGTGAGTGGGTTGAGAGGAGCAGATGGAGGAGCAGCAGCAGCAGCAGCCGTGGTGGTGGTGGTGGTGGTGGTGGGGTGGATGGGAGGGAGGCGGGAGGAGCGGAAGGGCGGGGCAGGCTGGGGGAGGGAGGGGGGCGGCGTGGAGGCGACTATGAGCTCCACCAGTCGCCCCTCCTCCACCACTGCCACTCGCTGTAACCCCACTGATGAACAGTTCACGTATATCGACACGCCCCCTGGGGATGATCCTGCTGCTGGGGAGGCGGATGGGGATGATGCTTGTGATGATGCGGGTGCGGAGGGTTTTGGCTTTATGCTGTTGCTCTGAGCATCAGCGGCAGCTGCTGCCTTGAGTGCTTCCAGCATGCCCGCTCCCAGCCCACCCTGTCTGCCCTGCCCTGCCTGCCCGCCTGATGCACTCGCCACTTCCGCCTCGCCCTTCCCTTCCCGCCCCCCCACCGCAGCCTCTGCTGCATCGCTCCCCTTGGTCCGACCCCCAACCCCCCCCTCGACCCCAGGCCCCTCCTCTGCCCCGTCCGCCCTTCCTGCCTGTGTCCGCTCCTTTTCCTCCCCTTCAGCTCCCCTCCCTCCGCCCCTTCCCCCTCCGCCTCCCCCCCGTGCGCCAGCGCCATGAGCTGCGCATCTTGCTGCTGGGCGGCTCTCAGGGAGGAGAGCGCGTTCAGGGCGCCCAGGCGCAGCCGCCACGCGCCACTGGGGGCGCTGTCCCCACTGCCGGTGCTGCTGGGGGCGGCTGAAGGGATGGCCGTGGGTTTGGGCGCGGAAGTGGGCATGAGGTTGGGCGCGGGAATGGGCGTGGGGATGGGCGTGAGGCTGGAAGTGCCGCTGCTGCTGCCAGTGGGAGCGGTGTTGGTGCTGGCAGCGCCACCAGCAGCAGCACTACCAGCCACAGCGGCAGGTTCAGAGGGCGGACCTCTCACAGTGCTGCCACGGCCCGAGGCCGCACCACCACTCGCGCCTGCACTGCCTGCTGCTCCCCCTGCCCCCTCGCCCCTGCCCCTGCTCCCCCGTGCCACGTCAGATGCCACGCGTGCTCCACCGCCTGCCACGTCATACCGCCTCACCCGCCCTTTCCCTCCCCCAACCCTCCACCTGCCCGCGCCGCCCCCCCCTCCCCACCCCTCCTCGTCTTCATCCAAATCCCCCTCTACCTCCCAATCATCATCCTCTCCCTCCTCCTCCTCCCCCTCCCACCCCTCCTCCCACTCCTCTTCATCATCTTGCATCCCCAACGTGACAACTGTCTCCCCCTCCCCCTCCCCTGCGGCCCTGCCTACTCCCGCCGCATTCGCCGCTTTCTCTCCTCGCGCTGCCCCCAGCCCCCCACCCTCACTCCCCCTATCGTCCCAGTTTCCGCGCCACTCTGCGCCCTCCCCATTCCCGCCCGTTGCTCCGCCACCAGCCCAAACCCTTCCCCGCAACCGCCCGCCCCGTTTCGCTTCCCCAGGCCAATCCTCGTCTAAATCCCCCTCCACTTCCCCCTCTAAGCTTCCGCCGCCGCGCCATGAACCCTCCGCCCCACGCACCCCTTCAACTTCCCTCTCTCCGTTCCCCAAATCCCTTAAGTCGCCGCCCCCTCCCCCTTGCACTGCCCGCACCTTCCGCCCTCTTCGCTTCTCCGCCTTGCTTTCCTGCGCCGAGGTGCATAGTCCGCCAATGCGACTAGCGGAGGCGGAGCCAGGGAGCAGGCGCGCGGAAACTACCGGCTGCAAGTCGCGCCTGCATCTGCGCAACTCGCTCCGCCTCTCACGAGAGGCGGAGACGAGCGGCGCTAGAGGAGCGGCTGTGACGACAGCATGAGGAGCGGGAGCGGGAATGGGAATGGCAGCGGGAACTGTCATGGAGCGGTCGCGTGGGGGGTGGGAGGCGCACGGAGGGAGCGGAAGGAGCGGAAAGAGCGTGACGTGAGTGCCTGAGATGGCTGATGGGCGCGCATGCTGCAGTCGGCGCGCCTTTCGCTGCTGCCAGCTGTGATCTGCGGGGCAACGGTGCAACGATTGGCGCCAATTCGCGTGAAGCGTCCAGTGGTGGGGCGGGTGGGGGTGGCTTGGAGGTTGGGTTGGGAGACGCGGGGCAAATGCTTTCACTCGATATGGAGAGACTCGAAGACAAACATTGCCACAGTGCGACCTTGTGTACTTTTCAAATCGGTAAAACAATTTCTGGATGGTTCAGCGACGGATCTTGATTTGCGATCGTCGCAATTTGTTATGGAGTTCGCAGCACACTTCCTCGCACGGGACGGTCAGATCACGTCCTAAGTAGCTCGTCACCAGTGCTGCCACGATCAGCCCGATCCACTCGCCTCACCTCCGTATGGCCGCCGTCGCGACACGGCGCGCGATTCGCTGATGACTCGCGCGGCGCGCTCCTGCACGCCCTTCCGCCTGCTCGCGATCACCGCGCTCTCGCTGCTGCACCTTCGCCTCTTCCTCTCTCGTTACTTCCCCCAGCCCCCCGCGCCCTTCCGCGACTGCCCCGACACCGCCGCTGACGTCTCCGCCTTGCGCTCGGCGTTCCGCAAATGCCAGGGGGAGCTCGTGCACCGGCGCGTGGCTGCGAGGAGTGCTTATAACGATGCCTCGGCGGGCGGGGGGGATCTCGATGAGCGCTGGCTCGCAGAGAGCGCGATCTCCGCCGTGCATCACGGCGCTGGGGGCGGCGGGGAGGGCGGCGCAGATTCTCTTTCCGCGGAGTACGCGCGGAGGCGGGACGCGCATCTGACGCGCTTGCAGGCGGACAGACTCAGCGAATGCGCCGCATCTGACGCGGAACTGAAGCAATTCCTGCGCTTCCATCCGCACTCCACGTGTCCCGACGACTGGGAGCTAGCCCACCGCCTCCGCTTCACCGACCACTGCCACGTCATCCCTCCGCGCGCGTGCCTCTCCCGCACCCCCCCTGACCCCGTGAATCCCCCGCCGCATCCGGAGGCGCTCTGGACGCCGCTGGACGGCCGCAGCGTGCGGTGGGAGCGCTACGACTGCGCTGACGTGGCATGCATCGAGCGCAAACTGGCAGCCTTAGCTGCTGACGCTGCTGCGGACGCTGCAGCTGTAGCGGCTGTAGCGCGAAAGGTCAATTCGAGCCTGGACCCATTCCCCTGGGAGAGGCGCGAGGGGGAAGGCAAACAGAATGAGCGGGGAGGGGGAGGAGCGGACGGGCAGGCGGACAGGATGGGGGACAAAGAGGGGCAGACGTGGGGAGCGGGTGCAGCAGGGACGGATGGGCGGGTGGGGCCGCGTGCTTCCAGTTCACGCGGCCCTCCGCCAGCAGCGAGAGTGGCGGAGGCAGCCATAGCGGTGGCAGTGGTAGTGGTAGAGTTAGTAGCAGGAGTGGGCGCAGCAGTCCCATGACTCGTGCTGCGAGTGGCAGTGTGGAGGAGGCAGGTGCGAGAGAGATGTTCCACATTCGCCATCTCATGCGCCTCAAGGGGGGTGGTGTGCGGTTGGGGCTGGACCTGGGCGGCGGAACAGGCCAGTTTGCCGCCCAGATGGCACTGCACAATGTGACCATCCTCACTGTTCAGTCCAACCTGATTGGCTACCCTGATGCCTCGCAATTGCCTTCAGGCCGAACTGCTGGGGACACTACTGCAAGCAGCATCAGCAGCAGCAGCATCAGCGGCAGCGGTACGAGCAGTACCAGTGGCAGTGGCAGCAGCAGCAGGGTGGCAGTGCCGTTTCAGGAGGCAGTGGCATGGCGGGGCCTGGTGGCGGTGGACATGCCTCTCACAGCGCGCCTTCCCTTCTTCGACGCCTCACTGGACCTCCTCCATGCCATCGGCACCGCCGGCCCTGCCCTCCTGCAGGGCGTCGACGCTCTGCCGCCCAGGGACTTCCACCTCGCGCTCTTTGACTGGGACCGCGTGCTGAGGCCGGGCGGCATTCTCTGGCTGGAAGCGATAGAGCACAGCGCGGATGCAATGCCACTGTATGAGGCGGCTCTGGAGCGGCTGGCGTATCGTGTTGTGTTTGTGAGGAAGCTGGATGCAGTGGTGGGAGGGGTGCCGCACAGGCATGTGCAGAGACTGTGGGTTGTTCTGGAGAAGCCAGTTGAACGAAGGGCTGGGGCCAGCTTGGACGGTCGTGGGAAAAGGGGGAGAAAGAGCAAACAAGTGCACTCCTTTGATCCAAACGTCCTCACTTTGATGAGCTGATGTTCAACTTCTGTGCTCATGCGACAACATAAGCAAACCAGTAATAAGGCGTACGTGTCTATGATATCTCTTCAGAAAAGTGGATTATTGCCCTGGTGCTAGGGTGTTTTGTCTAAGCCATTAGGCTTACATTTGAAGAATGAAAGCAGGGAGTACGTTACATGGGCTACACTTAACCTCACATTATGAGCTCTCTGCAGTTTTGATTGGGCTTTCTTCTGTTTGGACCGAGCCAAACCGTGATTGACGAATGGAACTTGCTGAGTGAGCGAGCGCACGGCCACGGGGGAGGGATGCCCGACACCCAACCAACAACGCAGGCTCGGGCAACTGGCGCGTGCTTGTGGCCACCTAAGACTCGTGTGTTTGTCGGCGAAATTGCGTGACGAAGCTTCGCTTGCCTGGACACCTGCGCGATGCTGGCCTGCGAGGCCAGATCATTTTGAACCTTGGAGGCGCAAAACGGTGTACTGTACTGCAATGTTGTACTGTACTATTTTCAGTCCAACCACCCATTGCAGGCACTCCCAAACCCAGCGCAGCAAACTCAGTTGCGGTTGGCCTCAGCATTATGCAACCTGGCCAGGTGTCAATGACCGACCAATCACAAAACGAATTCGCATCATGTTTACGCGGTTGACCGAGTGACGTGGTGCCAACGTACAAGCGCAACTCGACAATCAGCCAGTACCCAGCCACTGCCTACCCTTTTCGTCTCCAGGTGTGCGAAGCAGGACCTAAAGGCCTTCGCTGCTGACGTGGTTGAGGCGGTTGGACACCTCGCCCGTGACAAACTCCCCGTGGGTTCCCAGCCACAGTAGCGAACATCGCGGCACGGCCAAGTCGCGGTGGAGATTTGAGCGCGGCCCGGGTGGCATGGCTTGCAGCATTGGCGAATGGGAGGTGCGACATTCTGCTGAGTAAGCTGGGGAGGTAAGCTCAAGGGGGCGTTGAACGGATGCAGTGCGCTTTTTGCATTGTCCTCTCCGCTTCTTGCTTCCCTCGCTCCCTCGCCTCTCCTTGGCCCTGCTGATTCTGCGCGGTGCTGCGCTGTCATGGCGAGTCGAGTTGTGGTAGGCTGTGACCGCACGACAGCAAGGTGAAGAGGATCCATGGAGGACGGTCCTTCTCCAGCACACACAAAACTTTGTGCGACTGGATTACCAACTCAACTTGGATTTATAGACCTCAGCTGAGACACCAGCAGCGCAAGGGTGGAATAGAAGCTTCGACACTGATTTCATTCGCAAAGCAAACGCGCTCGTGCATGCATTTAGTTCGGTTCAGTTCTGTGTTCTACGTCGCTCGTAAAACGTCGTGAATACTTTCTAGCTTCCTCGATCGCTTCATGTCATCGCTTCAGTTCCTTGCAATGCCGCTAGATCGATCGTTCGCCACTGCCTCTCAAAAGCCAGTTCCAGGTCCAACCTTTTCCCGCGCGCAGCCCGCCATGCTCCTGCAGCAGCTATCGCGCGACCCCGCGCAGCGGGAGGAGCAGCTCGGCGTTTTGCTCCAAGACAGACCCGCAGGCTCCACCCTCCCTGCCTGGCTCCTTGCACACACCAACCCCGCGGCCGCGTTCGCCGTTGCCGCTCTCCGCGCGAGACCAGCAGCAGACAGCGCATATCCGCATGCGCCGCACCAAAGTGACAATCACGACGCGCAGGTGCTGTTCCGACCGACCGCCATCCGCGCTCCTCCTAACAGCGGCGCGGAAGAGCCTCGGTCGGACGAGCCTGCGCTTCGAGGGGATGTTCCCGCGCTCGCGAAGAAGAGGAGGTTCGCGCAAGTGGCGGCGGAGGACGAGGAGGTGAATAGCAGCCACCGCAAGACGCCGCTAAGCTCACCACCTCGGCCACTCTCGAAACGACCTGCGCTAACCGAAGCCGCACCTCCCGTCGCGTCAAGAATTCCTCCAAACGAAGAAACCTCGGGGACTCTTGGCGCTTCGCCGAGCGCGCTACAGCCGGATGCTACACTCAGCCTGGCGGAGCGGCTCTCCCGCTACGACCAGCTAACGTCGTCCCTCCGCTCCTCCCTTCCGCACGGCAACCTGAGCAAGTGGGACGTGGCGGTAGGGCGGCTGCGGGAGCGCGTGGCGCAAAAGCCGGAGTTTGGAAGCAACGTGAACCAGTTCCTCGTGTTCCTGCACAGCCAGCTCCGCGGATCGCAACAGCCCTCTGCGCGCGCCGCGCTGCACCAGTTCGCCGCGCTCATGCGCGCCAGGTGCCAGCAGAAGCTGCAGCGAGCGGAAGGTGGTAATCAGAGCGTGGTTGCGGAAAGCGGGAGCGCTGGGGGCTTGGGTGATTTGCATGGTGGCGCGGAGGGGCTTGGTGCTGTGGAATGCGATAGAGGAAGTGTGACAGAGAGAAAAGTGGAACTTCAGTGGCTTCTCCGATAGACGAACAAGGAAGAGAAGCATCATTATACTGTTCAGAGATGTTAAGGGAAATCAAGTTGCTGTATTTATGATGGCAGTTTTGAGTGTATAGAGCAGATTTGCCTTTAGTCACCAGTATCTCTGTTCTACCATCATGCCTGGATCGCTCACAAAAATAAATTTGGCAACTTGTTACTGTTTGACTAATCTTTCAGCACATGCCAGGTGCGTCTTGTCAATCTTGGCTGCTGGAATCAATACATTGCAACATGCACATACATGGATGCATTCAACTCTATACAAGCACAGGCTGATAAATAGCCACCTCTTTCAGACTACCCCTCGCTTCCTGGTCCATCACTGCACCAGCTAGCACAGGTGCAGCTTCCCCAGAAATCCCCTGCCCACAGCCTTGACTCTCCTGTGCTGAACTGCTTTCCAGCTCTGCAATGCTAACCTGCTCTAGGATCCCACCTGCGCCTGCCTCTCCATCCATCCCCCCTGCCTCCACCGCACCTTCCACCTGCACATCACCCCGCTCCTCCTCACCTTCACGCTGTGCCTCCCCATCACCCTCACCTCCCGTAACCTCTGCTTCAATCCCCGCACCCTCACCAGCATCAGCGTCAGCATCAGGAGGGGGTGGGCGGGGGGGTGCCTTGCGAGCGCCGAGCACGAGGGGGGAGAGGGCGGGGTACACGTCCAGCAGCAGCATGTTCTGCAGCCCCACGCGTTCATCCCCCCCACCACCCTCCGCACCTCCTGTGCTGCCTGCCACCCCTGCACTCGCACCCCCCACTGCCCCCTCCTTTCCTGCTCCTGCCGCCGCCGCCGCCGCTGCTCCAGCTCCTGCTGCTGCCCCTTCCGCATCTCCTGCTGCTGGTGCACCCTCCTCCCCACCTGCACCAGCAGGAGCAGAGAGCTCTTCATCCCAAAGCTCGTAGTTCCCACTGGCGGTCTCGTCGCACTGCATGTGAGCGCGCACCTCCATCGCCCACTCATTGCCCGCCTTGAACGGCAGCGGCGACGCCAGCCCTGCACGCGGGGACGGCAGCAGCAACCCCTCGCCCTCGCCCTCGCCCTCGCCCTCGCCCTCGCCCTCGCCCTCGCCCTCCTCCCCCGGCGCCACCATCGCCACCCACGGCACCTCCGCTGCTGCTGCTGCTGCCGCTGCCGCCGCCGCTGCTAATGCCAGGGCTACAGCCTCTTCGCCTGCACTGAGCAGACTCATGCCCTCATGCATCGCCCCATGGCTCCCCCCTCCTCCCCCCATCAGCGGCAGGCTCACCGCCCCCATGCCCTTAAACCCCAACTTGTGCCCCACGCCCCCCTTGTGCCCGGCTTTAAACCCCGTCACGGCGCGAGCAGCGCGTGAAACCACCCCGCCATGCCCGCTGCTGCTGCTGCTGCTGCTGCTCCCCGTGCCCGCGCCTGCTGTGCTGCGGGCTGCCTGCCCTCTTCCCCACGAGGCGCCGCCAGTTGCCCTTGGAGGGCCCGTGGGAGTCAGCGTCAGGGTCGGTGGAGTGGGAGGCGGAGGAGGAGGAGGGCGCAGCGGTGGTGGCGGAGCGCGAGAAGATGGACTTGCCTACAATGCGTGGGCTGATCAGGGCAGATGCCACTGACGCCTTGCCCCCACCACCCACTGCTGCTCCCGCATGCCTCCTCCCACCACCTCCCCCACCACCAGCAGCAGCAGCAGCTGCGGCACCGGCTGAACCAGTACCACCAGCAGCACCACTGCCATGAGCAGCAGCACCGCTCCCCACCCCTGGGCTGCCACCCCACCACCCCCTTTCCTTGTTCATCCTTAGTTTTCCAAGGCTGCCCGGAACCCGCCGCTTCCCCGAGGCTTTGTCAAAGCTGCCCGACTTGCGGTGTTTCATCTGCCCGGCGGGGGCAGACATGGAATTGCGTGCGGCAATCAGAGGGGAGAAGCCGGGAATGGGGCGCTGGGGGGAGGCTGGGGGGAGGGCGGGGTGAGAGGGTTTGGAGGAGTAGGCTGAGCTATTGTGTGGGCCGCCCACACTGACGCTGCGGAATCCCCCCTGTGGGGGGGCGGCCTGTGACTGGTGCAGCTTCTGCAGCTGCTGCTGCTGCTGCCGCTGCAGGGGAGTGAGGTGAGCGGCATAAGAGGTGGCATGGGCAGGCGAGCGGGCGGGTGTGAGACTGGGCGGCATGGCAGAGGGTGCGGTGACAGATGGGGCAGCACTACGCCCCTGCTGCCCCTGTTGCTGCGGGGGGGTGCGGCGGGGCGGTGTGCGCAGAGAAGACGCGGCCTGCTGGTGGTGAGGCAGGGCCTGCTGCAAGTTCCCCTGTGGGGATGCGTCCCGAGGCTTCAGAGGAGACAACTGCCTCTCATGCTGCTGCTGCCCGCCATGCCACTGCCCGCCCACATGCCCCTCCGCATGCCCCTCCGCATGCCCCTCCGCATGCCCATCCGCCCCACCCGCCTGCCCCGCACCGCCGTGCAGCGCCATGTGCGCCTCCCACTGGTCGCCATCGCCCCACGAGCTCCCCGCCTCCGACCCCGGCCCATCCGACACCAGCGACGCCGCGCTCCCAGGGGCAGCAGCAGGGGACAGCACCAGCCCGTGCGAGAGGTCGTGAGCGAGTGCGTGGTCGTGCGCGCCCTGCAGGCGGCAGGGCGTGGTCTGGTGGCGCATGAACAGGTGGTCCGGTGAGTGCTCCCACTCGCCCCCGCTGCTGCTGGGCGGGGACGACACTCCCCCGTCTGCTTCTGCTGTGTCTCCCACGCCCGAGCCCCTGCCAGCACTGCCAGTACTGCCCGCACTGCCAGCAGCACGTGCAGGAGCAGGAGTATCAGGAGCGGCAGCACTGGAAAGGGCAGGTGCGGAAGAAGCAGCAGCACGGCCACCTGCAGCACCCGAAGCAGCACCGGCACCTCCTGAGCTCGCTGCTGCTGCTGCTGCTGCTGCCGTGCTGCGGGTGCTGCTGCACTAGCTGAGGAAGCGGAGGGAGCGGAGTGCACGTGGGGCCAGATGTAGGACGGGTGGCGCACGTGGGAGAGTGCAGGGCGCGCAGAGGGGGGCGAGCCTGAAGGGGGGCGCGGACGCATGGGCGAGGCGGCAGCTTGAGATGGGTGGGACGTGGCAGGGAGGGGACGGAGGGATGCGGAGGCAGCGGCAGGGCGGGGGGCGGAGGAGGGCGGGTGGGAGGTGGGCGAGGGGAGGGAGTCAGAGGCGGGGATGCCCGCCACCGTGCACACCATGCGCTGCCTCTGCCTTGCTGCTGCTGTAGATGTTGATGCTGATGCTGATGCTGGTGGTGGTGCCGATGCTGCTGGTGCAGATGGCGATGCGGATGATGAGGAGGGGGGGGGGGAGGGGGACCTCTCGCGATGGAGAGGTGACTGCCGCCGCTGCTGCTGCCCCTGGCCAAACTGCTGCGCCTGCTGCTGCACCTGTTGCTGCTGTGGCTGCTGTGGCTGCTGTGGCGGCGGCCGTGGGTGCAGGAATGGCAGCTGAGACGAGTGGACTGTGGAATCGTCCCCCACCAGGCTGCCCACCTGAAAGCCCGGGCCGTCAGCAGCACGGCTCAGGTCCACACTCGCAAACCGCATGTGCCGCCTCCCACCCGCACGGCCCCGCCCCCTGCCACCACCGCCTGGCCCCGCACCCAACCGCCCCGACCCTCCGCCTGATCTAACACCATCTGCCGGCGCACTAGGCGCCCCTCCACCCTCACCCTCCCGCCCAGCCCCTCCCCGCCCCTCCGCCCCTCCCCCACCCGCTCCTATGCCCGTTCCCACAGGGCCATCAAGGGGACCTCCGAGAGGGGCGGCCATGGCGTCCTTGTCAGCAAAGAGGCGCGCGGATAGACTGATGGACCGCTGAAACACCATGCCCGCCTCCTCTCCTTCCACTGCTGCCGCTGCCGCTGCTGCTGCTGCTGCCCCTGATGCTCCTCCTGCTCCTCCTGCTCCCCCACCTCCTCCTGCTCCCCCTGCCCCTCCCCCTCCCCCTCCCCCTCCCCCTCCTCCTTCCACACCTGCTGCTTGCCCGCTCCTGCCATCACCTGTCTGTCGCTCAACCCCCCGCCCCCGCCCCCTTCCCCCTTCCAGCCCCGGCCCCCGCCCTCGCCCCCGCCCCCGCCCACCTCCCCCCTCCTGCCCCCGCCCCTGCCCCTGCCCCTGCCCCTGCCCCTGCCCCTGCCCCTGCCCCTGCCCCTGCCCCTGCCCCTGCCCCTGCCCCTGCTCCAGGCAGCAACCGCTGCTGAGGCATGCGAGGGGCGTCTGTGGGGCGTGCAGTGGCGGCAGAGGCAGGGGCAATGGGCGCAGCAGGAGGTGCAGCAGCAGCGGCAGCAGTGGGGGAGGGCGCACGGGGCGCAGCAGCTGCTGCAGGCGCAGACAGCACATCTGACACTGACCCCGGCCCCCTCCCTCTCCCTCTCCCTCCTGCTCCCGCCCTTCCCCCACCGCTGCCACCTCTCCCCCCTCCCACAGCCCCTCGCCCTCTGCCGCGCCCCCCTCCCAGCGGCACAGGAGCATCTGGGGTCCCTTCACTGGGTGCGTGGGCTGCAGAGGGCACTGGGCTCTGTGCGCGCTGGGAGGAGGGCATGAGGGCGGGCTGTGCCTGTGCCTGTGGCTGTGCGTCTAGCGGCACATGTGCGCGCTGTGCATGTGCATCCAGGGACGACTGCTGTGTCTGTGCCTGTGCCTGTGTGCCCAGAAGTGCGAGCATGGACATGTGTGAGAAGTCGCCTGACATGCTCCGCGCCCTCATTCCCCTCCCTCCCCTGCCCACTCCCCGCCCTGCTGCCGCCGCCGCTGCTGCTGTTGTTCCACCCATGCCGCCACCCCTGCCACCCATCTGCACCGCATTGCGTGATGCGGCGGAATGAAAGGGGTCAGAGCTGCGTAGACCCAGCGTGGAGGGTGGTAGCTGTAGCTGCAACTGAAAGCTCTGTCTCAACCCCCCTGCTGCTGCACTGCTGTTCCCCATTCCGTCAATTCCCCCTCTACCCCCTGCCCCCATCCCGCCCATGCCCCGGCCGCTGCTCTCTGCTGCTCCTCCCATCCCCACACCCATCACCACCCCCATGCCCATCCCCATGCCCGCCCCCCCGCCCACGGTGAAGGTCATGCTGCTCATGTCTGCCAGGCTACCACTCCTGCCATGCCGCACCATGCGCGGGGGCCTAGCTCCTACCTCCCTCCCGCCCACCATGCCTTGCTGCCTTCGCGCATCCTGCTGCTGCCGTGTCTGCGCCTGTGCCTGTGCCTGTGCCGGTGCCTGTGCCTGTGCCTGTGTCTGCGCCTGTGCCTGTGCCTGTGCCGGTGCCTGTGCCTGTGCCTGTGCCTGTGGCTGCTGCTGCTGCTGTGGTGGCTGTGGTGGGGGGGGTGGTGGCGGCTGGTGCTGCTGCACGGGTCTCAAGCGCCCTAGATTCATTGCACCTGGACCACTCACACCTGTGCCCCGCGCTGCCTTCCCCACCAGCACCTCCACTCCTGCCACTGCAGCTGCCGCCCTAACAAACTCGTCCTCCTCCTCCCCCTCTCCTCCCCCTGTCCGATCCCCCCAACTGCCTCCCCCACGCCCAGGCTCCCCCTGCTGCTCCCCCTCCGCCCCGCCCTCCTTCCCCTCACCTCCTGCCCCTCCCCCTGGGGTGCCATCGAGCACGCGCGGGGGGAGGGTGTGGCGGCGCTGCATTCTGCGCGTGGGGCGCAGGGGCGGGGAGGAGGCGCAGGCAGGGGGGAGTGGGGGAGCTGGAGGGGGGCAAGGCGGCCTGAGAGGGCGAGAGGAGGCGGAGGAGGAGGAGGAGGAGGAGCAGGGGACAAGAGAGGGCTCGCGAGGGGAGGAGGCTTCACTGGAAAGAGAGCGAGAGGGACGCTGGGGAGGAAGGCGCCGTGATTGTAGCGGGACGGCGGCTAAGGATTGTGATAGTACCGGGATTGAGACCTGGGATTGTGCTTGCAGCGGGATGGAGCCTAGGGACTGTGCTTGTAGCGAGATTGAGGTGTGTGATCGTGACTGTGCAAGAGGCCGCTGGGCGAGGTTGTGCGTGTGAGCGGGTGAGGAGGAAGGCACGGCGGCCTCCCCAGCATTGTAGCTGTGAGACAGCTTCACGCGCGACGGGGAAACCAGCTGCTGCTGCTGCTGCTGCTGTTGCTGATGGAGGGGGCAGGAGCGGCGGCTGTGGGGGAGAGGCAAGGGAGAGTGCATGGGGGCCCTGGGCGAGGGAGAGGAAGGGCAGGGAGGGGGCGAAGGCGGATTGGGACATGGAACGAGATCGCCGCATGTGCTGCTGTGGGGCAGTTGGGGGGTGCTGGAGGGGGATGGCGGCAGTGGCGGGTGAAACAGGGACGTGTGCGGGGGATGAGGAGGAGCGTGCGACTGCGGAGGGGGGCGAGGGGGAGTGGGCGGAGGGCGGCCAGCGCGGAGGCATGGGGGGCGCGCTTGTAGAGGCGGGTGCAGGGGGGAGTGGCGGCACTGACGCCTGCTGCTCCCCGTGCATCCTTGCACCAAGCCCTGCCATGCGCCCTCTGCCCCCCTCCTGCTCCTCCTGCTCTCCCTCCTCCCCCTGTTCCTGCCGCTGCTGCAGCTCCTGAGGCTGGTGGTGGTGCTGCGACTGCTGCTGCCGCACCCCCGCCTGCTCCTGCCACACGCTCTGCTGCAGCCGCTGCTGCACCCAGCGCGGCACCCCCCCTGCGCCATCCGCGGATGTGAAGGACATGGACCGCTCTAGCACCATCCCGCCATCATCCCCACCCCCACCCAACGCACCACCAGCACCAGCAGCACCAGCAGCAGCAGCGTGAGAGGGGTCTCCAGGTGATGTGCCGCTGTGGGCGCCCAGCACGTCTCCAAACGCGCCCTGGCACAGCGACTGGGAGCGCATGATGCGCCCCTGCGCGTTCCCCCCGCGCGCCCTCAGCAGCCCCGGGATGAGCGCCGCCGCGTCTCTCCTCAGAGGCGCCAGCGGGCGCTCCAGCGCCGCGCCCCCCTGCCCCGGGGGGCGCGCAGGCGCGTTGCCCGGGCTGCTGGAGGCGGAGGAGGGGCGGTTGAGCGTGCGGGGCGAGCTGGAGTTGGCCTTGCGGAACAACCTGCCTCCCCCTGCGCTCCCTGCGCCCTCTGCGCCGCCTGCGCCCGCCCCATCGCCCTCCGCCCCTGCTTGGCCGCTCGGCTCCATCCGCCCATCCCTGCCCGCCATTGCGCCATCGTCTAGTGCGCCCTGCCTGTGCATCTGCCGCTCCGCGCCCACCCCCGCCTGCGCCCTCTGCTGCGCTTGCTGGCGCTGGTGTGGCGGCAGGCGCATGTGGTGCATGTGGTGCATGTGGGAGAGCGAGTGGCGGTGCGCGTGCAGGGGGAAGGAGCGGCGGCGGTCGGAGGGGTGGGCGGGCGCGTGGCTGAGGGGGGGGTGCAGCGCGGAGGGGAGCGGGGGGTGCGCGGCAGTGGGGCTGCTGGCGGCGCTGGCAGCGAGGGGGTGGTGGGCGCGGGGGGTGTGCGCGGGACTGGAGGAGACGGAGGAGCAGGGCGCGTGGGCGGGGTGGTTGAGGGGGGGGCGGCTGTTGGTGAGGGAGAGAGAGCGGAGCAACGACAGGGATGCAGGCATCTGCTGCTGCTGCTGTTGTTGCTGTTGCTGTTGCTGCTGATGCAGCTGCCGCTGCAGTTGCTGCAGCTGGTGCTGCTGCTGTTGCTGCTGCTGTTGCTGTTGCTGTTGCTGCTGCTGCTGCTGCTGCTGTTGTTGCTGCTGCTGCTGTTGCTGTTGCTGCTGCTGCTGTTGCTGTAGTTGTAGTTGTTGTTGTTGCTGTCTCTGTTGCCAGTATTGTTGTTGCTGCCCCACACCACCGACACCCCTGCCCACCTCACCACTCATGCCGCCACTCATGCCGGCGCCCATGCCTCGCTCATCCACGTTCCCGTCTCGCGTGCGGCCCATCCATACGCCCTCCCGCCCATGCTCCTCTCTGTACCCCTCATCCCCATTGCTCTCCTCCCTCTCCTCCTCCCTCCTTCCCTCCCTCCCCTCCTCACTCCCCTCCTCACTCTCCTCCTCCCTCCCCTCACTCCCCTCCTCACTCTCCTCCGCGCCACTCTCTCCCCTCTCCTCGTCCCCATCCACACTCCTCTCCATCACCGACATCCCATCCTCCCCATCTTCCTCCGCTCCCTCCTCCCCTCCCTCCTCTCCTTCCTCCTCCTCTTCCTCCTCCTCCTCCTCCTCCTCCTCCCCGTCGTCCCCCTCGCGCCCCTCCCACGCGCTAGTATCAGCGTCGGAGGTGGTGTAACCGCGCGCATACCCATCAGAATGGTACACACCCCCCGCGCCCCCCTCCCCCGCGCCCCTCTCGTCCCACGCCATCTGCACCCCACCACTCTCAAACGTCCCCCCATCCCGCTCCGCTTCCGCCTGGCCACGCGGAAATCGCTCCGCCCCGCGCCACTCACTCGCGCGTCGCCCATCGTCGCAGCCCGCGTCGCCATGAGCCACGCCCCGCGCGAAGCTCAGCTCTCTCGCGCCGTCCACCAACCCATCCTCCAGCCGCTCCTCCCCGTGCGCCCCCCGCGCCCCTCCTCCCCCCTCCACTCCGCCCCGCACATCCTCCGCCCCGCTCGCCCCATCCCAGACCCCCATCCCTTCCGCGGCGGGCGCGCGGGCGTCATGCGCGCCCCAGGCGGCGGTTCTGTCGGGGCTGTCCCACCCCATGCCGCCTGCGGGTGCGCGCTGCTGCACGGCTGCTCCGTCCAACGAGCTGTCTAACGAGTGATCCACTAACGAGTGCTCGCTAAACGAATACTCCTCATAGGGATGGTGCTGTTCTTCAAACGGGCGGTGCCTATGCGCATACTCATCGTCATCCTCATTATCGTGCTCATGATCGTGATCATAATCATGTTCGTCCCCGATATAAGCAGGCCCCGGTTCGCTCCTGGACTGCAGCAGCCGAGGCGGGCTCTCGCTATAAGAACACTCAGGGGGGGAGCCACAGCTGACGTCATGGAAGGCGAAGCTGTCAGCGCGTGCAGCGTCCGACAAATCAGGCTGCATCAGCCGCTCATACTGACGGCCAAGCAAGTCGTGCGAGTCAACGCCGTGACGCGCATAAGCATCAGCATCAGCAGCTGGTCCTGCTTGCGCCATGCCACCCCCACTGCCCCTCCACCCGTCCAGTCCCCCGCCCCGCTCCGCTCCCGCAAACGCCTCTCTCTCGCCCTCCATCGCCCCCTCTATCCGCAGCACCTGCGCTCCCCCGCCCCACTCCACCACACTTCCGCTGTCCCCCCCCGCGCTCCCAGCGCCACTACTCACGCTGCTGCCGCGGCTGCTGCGCCGCCTGCGACTCGCCGCTCCGCCTGCGCCCACCCGCACCTCCCCTTCCCACTGCTGCTGCTGCTGCGGCTGCTGGTGATCGTAGGTGGGCGCAGCGGCAGCAGCGGGGGGGAGGGCGCGTCGGGCCAGCGCGTGGCCTTGAAGAGCTGCCAGCACGCGTTCGCCTCCGCCACCACGCGCATCACCGTGTCGGGGGACGCCGGCCGCCCGCCCTGCGCAAACACCGCCTGCGCCTTGGGGGCTGCGCGGGATGGCGACAGGGAAAGCGGGGGAGAGGTAGAGGGGGAGGTTGGGTGGAAAGAGCACAAGGATAGCGGGGTAACGGGCGGGTGGATCGATCATGCCATGTTCGAGCACGGCCTGACAAGATGTAGACACTGACACGATGGCAGTACGCGCACGGCGATAGCAACAATCGCGACCCGCAATTATCCCGACCCACTGACACACATGGAGATGCAAACGCGGCAGATCTGGAACGCGCATGATGCGGCTGCCGCACTGCATGCATGCCACATGGACCACAGACCACGGAGCACAGGACACAAACTACAGCTCAACAGGACACGTGGAGACATCACCGTTCGTGCATGTGGTACCTCGTCCCGGCCTCGTGCGGTAGCGCGCGAGCCATGCGCGCAGGCGATCCGTGACCCCCGGGAACAGCGACTCGACGTCGTCCAGGCTCGTCGCGCGCCCGAACAGCGGGTCGTCCCACGCCACCACCAGAACCTTCCACGAAAGCGCCCTGGTTACCGGGTCGACGAGCCCAAACGCGCCGATGGGTCGCACCTCGTACACGTCGCCCACCTGTCGCACGCCGAACCCTAATTCGATCGCATCGAGCGGCTGGTTGTCGTTCGACAAGCCGGCGACTTCCGATGGGAATTCCTCGTTCGCTAGGGTCTGCGGCAGCAGCCCAAAGTGCCACGGGGACGGCTCCGACAGGCGCGAGAGGTTTCTGTTAACGAGACGAGACTTTAACGGGCTGAGACGCTCGGTTAACGAAATGGCCATGTCGTAGGTTGAGCCACGTGGACAGAGGCAGACGAAGTGGAAACTGGCGGAGGAGGAGAAGAGCGGCACGTCGTGCAGCGGAGACACCTCCGCACCCCACGCGTTCTTGAGAATGCATGTGTACAGCAGGTCCCCGGGATTGCCGATAGGCACTGGCATGAACTGACGGGACCGGAAACGAGGCTGCGCGTCTCTTTCCATTCTGTCCGTACGCTCCGTCAGAATATGTGCTTACGGTTGGCTGGTGACGGGTCAGCCACCCAGTCTTTCAGATAATTCACGCATTGCTTCAAATCAAAGAAGCAAAGCTCGCTTATTCTCGTGAATGAAGCGCATAACTTATTAGTTAGTGAAAAGATTCCTGAAGGCCAATGACTAGCGGGTCTTTGGCCAGAATACCTAAGTCGTCGAACGCGGCCGCGCAGAAACCCTAATTTACTCGAAGCAGACATGGATGAAAACGCGGGATGGTGTGCCAGGGATGTGGACTGGCGGGAAACGGAACGGACCCGCCACCCGACAGTTGACGGTGGCACTCTGCAGTAACGGGCAGCACACGAATTGTCCTCCACAGTGCGTAGCAGACCCCCAGCCAACCAGGCTCAGCGCGGGCAGAAGAAACGAGCAGTGAACATGAAGCGCCCGCATGCCCTCAAACGAAAATCGTGACAGTCCGTCCGTACAAGCACAAGTTGCCCTCCACATTCAAACTTTTTTCTTTAGAAGGTTATTGATTTCTAACATTGTAAGTGTACTTTATTTGAAATCAATCCAGCGCAGCGCTTTCCATCCCTCGTTCCCACCTGCGCGCATGGCGGAAAGACCTGCCCGCGCCAGCATCACCTCACCTGCGCGACCCCTTGGTCTTCCGCAAATCTCGAGGCAATTGGTGTTGTGCTGCCTCCTCCCAATGTACTTCGCACCTCGCGAGCTCGCATGTCCCGGAGATCTATTTAGCACCCAGGATTTGCGACCCCTATTAGCCGTAAATGTTACCATGTAGCCTTGCAAGGGTGTCAATCTAGATGGCCCCTCAAAAGAACCTCCACTCCTCTCTGCTCAACCACCACCACCACATTTCCCCAGGCGCATCTCACGATTAGCCATAGAAGCAGGCTAGGAGGTTCTGACGAATATCCTTAGGTCGTCGTAGATTCATTGGTCGCTTACAGCAACCAACATGTTTAATTTCGGAAAGCCGTCGTATGCGCAACTAGGCGTGGAAGCGGCCCGCAAGCCGCAAGGGGATTCATGGGCGCGCGCGGAGGGCGATGTGGACAGCAATGGCGGCGCGAGCCAGGGCAAGGCGCCGGAGTCGTTTGCGGGGACGAGCTCCAACATGAGCGCTGAGAGCGGCCGCGTCCAGGTGCGCTTATCCGCGCGCTTCCGCCACCCGTTCGTCGAAATGCGGTCAAAGTTTATGGCTTTCTCGTTGCCTAACAAGATCTAATCTTCCCTCATCGGTCCACATGGCTCCGTGTTCCCCGCCCGTGCTCACCCGCAGGTGCCCATCGGCACGGTGTCCGAATCGCACAAGATGCCCGTCGCGCAGGCGCTCGCGCTGCTCGCGTTCACGGCCGTCAATGTCGCCGCGCTCGTCGCCATCTTCTGGCTCGCGCTCTCGCTCGAGGGCACGGAACGCATCCTCGTTATAGCGCTCCTCGGCGGCGGATGGCTGGCGCTGCTGCTGTTCAACGTGCGCATGGCGGGGCGGCCGCGGCGCGTGATCCAACGGTTCCTGCACGCCAAGAGCAAGACGCGCCTGGGGCGGCGGTTGGGGCGCGGGCAGACCGTGGTGGTGCGCGGCGCGGTGTCGCTGCTGCACGAAGAGTTGCTCTCCACCGAGTTCCACAACGTGCCCGTGAGTACCGATTTGTACGCGATATAAGGCGGCGAATCCAATTCCGGCGTGTCCCTAACTTAAGACCGTCTAACTGGTCAATGCCCTTGCTACTTCGCCCCGCTTCCACCCGCCCCTCCTCCTCCCCTCGCCCGTCTCTATTTCGCGCTCGTCATTCTAACTGACGAACGCGCACACCCACCCCAACCGCATGCGCACGCGCGGCGGGCGCAGGGGCTGGTGCTGGCGGAGAGCAGCGTGCGGCCGTACTGTCCGAGGCTGCGCAAGGCGGACGCGTCTAGAATTCAACTCCGGCTTGTTCATAAGGCCGTCTAGCCAGTCATGCCTTGCTCTCGCTTTTGCAGCCCCCCGTTCCCGCACCCGTTTCCCTCCCCTTCCCCTTCGAAAATCTGCACTCGTTTATCTGATCGATTAACGCGCACTCTCACACCCCCCCCCCCACCCGCGCGCGCACGTGCAGGGGCTGGTGCTGGTGGAGAGCAGCCTGCGGTCGTACTACCCGGGGCTGCGCAAGGCGGACGCGTGGACGGAGCACGTGCGGCAGACGCGCGCCGTGGACTTCCGGATCACGGACGGGCAGACGGGCATGAGCGCCATCGTCAAGGCCTTCCACGCCGCAGAGATCGGCGTGGCCACGCCCCTCGTGCACATCTCCACCGAGGTACCACTCTCCACCGAGGACTCTCCCCCTTCTGCTGGGGGCGCAGCGGGCGGGGAGGGCGGGAGCGTGGAGGAGGAGAGGAAGAAGCGGCGCAAGGCGCTGTCGCCGCAGCTGATGGTGTGCAAGGGGTACATCCGTGCCGGGCAGACCATCACTGTCATGGGCGTGCTGACGGAGGAGCCTGGCACGCACGAGCTGCTTATTCAGCCCATGCCGCAGCCGCGCAACATTGCCAAGCTGCTGCTGTTCCGCGGCTTCATCCCCTTCTTCTTCCCCACCTGGGCCTCGGGTCTCGTCATCTCGGACCAACGTGACGTGGCGTGACGCGGGAGGGTGATGAGGAACAGCATCATGGTCTGGTGGTGATGTGGTAAAAGGGTGGCTGGAGGGCCGAACACTTGGTGGTGGTGGTGTTGAGTTGTAAGATCAGGCTGGTGGATGGATGCCTGCTGGTCATGATCACACAGCAGATGTGGAGACTGTGTGAACTGTGTATCGTAGGGTACCATTAATTACTCCTATTGTAGAGCTTATGTGGTCTTGGGGGGAATTGGAGCAGGTTCCACTTACTAGTGTAGTGTGGTGCATAATATACTGATGAATTTCTGGGTGTTGCACCCTATGCCTAAGTCAGTTAGGGGCCTTTGGTCGGTCGTGCCTAGTGCTTCTCTACACACATAACTGGGATGTAATCAGTGGTGCTTCTGGTCCCGTCCCATCCCCGTAGCTAGCACCTGGGCGTACAAGCCCTATATTTTGTGTCTATGTAAAGTTAGTGTTCCTGGGTGCGCAGCAAGCCCTGTATTTGATGTCCCTGAAGTTACAGTGTTTGGGTACACAAGCCCTGTATTTACTACGGTAGGTATCCCTGCGGGTAGCGTGCATGCGTGCAGTGAGTCCCTGTGGTTAGCATGCCTGGGTGCACAAGCCCTGAATTTAGAGTCCCTGTAGTTAGGTGCCGTTGTGCACAAGCCCTGTTTTTAGAGTCTCTGTAGATAGTGATCCCTGTAGTCAGTGATCTTTGTAGTTGGTTATCCCTGTAGTTAGTGATTCCTGTAGTTAGTGATCCCTGTAGTTAATGATCCCTGGTAGTTAGTGATCCCTGTAGTTAATGATCCCTGTAGTTAGTGATCCCTGTAGTTAGTTATCCCTGTAATTAGTGATCCCTGTAATTAGTTATCCACCTCACTGCCCTCCGCTCCCCCTCCCACTCCTGCTCCGCCTCCCCCTCCGCCCCCCCCTCCCGCTCCCCCTGCACCACCCACCGACCCCACCCGCTTCACCTCCCCGCCCGCGCCCTCCCCTCCCCCTTCCCCCGCGCCATCCCCCCCAGCATCCAGGCCCAGGCGGGCGGAGAGCTGTGTGAGGGCAGTGCGGAGGGAGGCCTCAAAGACTGCCACGCGCACCGCCACGCCACACTCTCAGCTACCATCAGCAGCTGCACCGCTCCCTGCACCACCGCCCACTCCTCCTCCTCCTCCACCCCGCCTGCTCCTGATCCACCGTACCCCGCTGGGTCCGGTACACTGGCTAACGGATCGTCTGACACTGGATTGGTTCGGTCTGAGCCTGGGCCGGAGGCTCGGGTTGGAGCGGAAGGAGTGGTGGAGGAAGGAGGGGTGGGAGGGGAGAGGCCGCAGATAGGGGGGAGGGACTGGAGGCAGGAGGAGAGGCGGGAGAGGAAGAGGAGGATGGAGTGGTCGAGAGCGGTGAGGAGCGCTGCTGCCTCTGAGCCCCCTGTGAAGGCGAGGCAGCGCTCCAATGCTGCCTCGAGTGCTGCCATGGCTGCTGGGATGGCCGCCTGTGGGAGGAGGGGAGAGAGAGTGGTGGAGAGCGGTGGGCAACACTGTTAAGCCCCCTGTGAAGGCGAGACAGCGCTCCACTGCTGCCTCTAATGCTGCCATTGCTGCTGGGATGGCCGCCTGTGCAAGGAAGGAAGAGGAGCAGAGAGTGGTGGAGAGCGGTGAGCAAAACTGTTGAGCCCCCTGTGAAAGCGAGGCAGCGCTCCACTGCTGCTTCTAGTGCTGCCATGGCTGCTGGGATGGCCGCCTGTGAGGTGGGGAGTGAGAAACGGAGAAAAGAGAAGAGGTGATGGGAAGAAACAAACAGCAGACTGGGATGAGACAGCACTCCACTGCTGCCTCCATTTCTGCTGCCATGACCTCCATGCCCCTTCCAGCACCCCTTTCACTGCCATGCACCACACAGCAGCGCCTCACCTCCATGCACCGCACAGCACCGCCTCGCTCACCTCCATGCGCCGCACAGCATCCACCAGCACGAGTCCGCGCTGCCCCACTTGCTTCACTGCACCGCCCGGTCGGAGATCTATGCCGGCCAGATCCGCCGCCAGCTGTGCGCGCTCATAGTCCCCGTGGCGCTGCTTGAACGGCTCTAGGGGACGGAACAACACCGCCCACACCACCGCGCTCACACTCACTGGCCCTCCCCCTCCTGCTCCCCCTCCTGCTCCCCCTCCTGCTCCCCCTCCTGCTCCCCCTCCTGCTCCCCCTCCTGCTCCCCCTCCTGCTCCCCCTCCTGCTCCCCCTCCTGCTCCCCCTCCTGCTCCCCCTCCTGCTCCCCCTCCTGCTCCCCCTCCTGCTCCCCCTCCTGCTCCCCCTCCTCCTCCTCCCTGCCCTTACTCTTGCTGCCCTTCTCCCCTCCGCCTGCTCCTGCTCCTGCCGCTCCTCCTGTCCCTCCTCCTGCTGCTGCTGCTGCGGCGGCTCCTTGGGTGTTTTTTTCAGTGGAGGATGGTTTAGTGGCATCGGCGGTGGCGGAAGGAAGGGAGGCGAGGAGGCGGGAGAGGTTGCGGGCGAAAGTGGTGGTGGTGGCGTGCAGGGCGAGCAGGAGAGCCAGGTGGGTGGATGGCCGCGATTGAGACGCTGCAGACACGTGAGGGAAGGCAGGAAACAGCAGTAGGAGAAAAATATAGGGCGAGGAGAGCGAGAGAAGGGGATGAGGTTGCGGGGGAAGGTGGTGGTGGTGGCGTGCAGGGCGAGCAGGAGAGCGAGGCGAGTGGATGGCCGTGATTGAGACGCTGCAGGGCGGGGCGGGGGAGGGAAGGCAGGTAGCAGCAAAAGGAGAGAAAAGGAAGTTGAGGGGAGTGAAGGAGCGGGGGTGAGTGCAGGTGCCAAAGCCCTCTTCCCCTCCCTCCCTTGCCTTCATGCTGCGCTTCCCCAACCCCCCCCTCCCTCCCTGTTTCGTCCGCATCAGCGGTAGCACTCCCAAGAGCAGCAAGGGCAGCGTTAGACACAGCAGCATCGACGCGGGCAGTGAAGCTGGATGCAAGCCTGCCCCACGTGGCTGTGCGGTGAGCAGGCGCAGCAGCAGACGGAACCTCGTTCCTACCTGATTCGCTTGCAGCAGCACTAGCGAGAGCAGCGAGCGCAGCATCAGACACAGCAGCATCCACACGGGCAGTGAAGCTGGAAGAGAGCCCATCCCACGTGGCTGTGAGCAGGCGCAGCAGCAGGGGGGAGGCGTGGTGGGGGAAGGCTGCCACGCACTAGCGCGCCTCCTGCTCCACTGCCAACAGCATCTCATCGTACCAACGCGGTAACCACTCGGGGAACTATAACGCTGCTGCCAATGGGCCTGGGGGGGCGAAAGACGGGCAGGGGGCAGGGGGCAGGGGGCAGGGGGGAGGGGGGAGGAGGAGAGAGATATGAGTTTGTGGCCGCCACACACCAGCGCGCCTCCTGCTCCACTGCCAGTAGCATCTCGTCATACCAGCGCGGTAACCACTCGGGGAACTGTAACGCTGCTGCCAAGGGGCCTGTGAGGAGATGAGGAAGGGCAATGAAGGGAGTGGGGAAGGTGGAGGGAGAAGGGGGAGAGAGGAGCAGAATGGATAAGAATATGGGTGTGAGGGGCAGAGAAAACAACTTGAGTGTTGAACAGAGGAAAAGGGGTGGGTGAGCGCGTGGACGATAATTTTGCGCCTGCGCTTACTTCTACAGCCATGATCGAAGCATCTTTGGCTTGCCAACCCCTTCCACCACTCCACCCCCTAGCCCCCTACCTGCGCCCGGCGCCACAGCAGTGACCTCGAACTGTCCCACAGGCGTGTGAGCTCGTGGCAGCCGACCCAGTACAGCCATTACTAGAGCACCTCTCCCGTCCTAACCCATCCACCCTTCTGCCACTTCCTCTCTCTGCCTGCTCACCTGCGCCTGGCGTCACAGCAGTGACCTCGAACTGCTCCCACAGGCGTGTGAGCGGACGGCCGTTTTCACCCCACAACTTGATCTGAAGGATTCACTGCCATCCCAATCCCCCTGCCTCTCCGCCCCTCCTTCCCCCCTACCTGCGCCCGGTGCCACAGCTGTGACCTCGAACTGTTCCCACAGGCGTGTGAGGGGGCGGCAGCGCACGGGGCAGAAGAGAGCTTCCACTGTGTGCTGCCGGCCTATGGCTGCCAGGATGCCTGTCAGCGAGCGACACGCGTCCAACTGGTGTGGGAAGGTGGGTGTGAGAGAAGAAAGCGGTGACTCAGGTATAAGAGCGCCGCACATGATACCACACACACACACAGAGTGCACGAATCTAAGGTGCTCTTCCAGGTGCTTCAAGCATGGAGTGCACGAATCTAGACCCACCTTGCTGTGTGTGAGCGCGTCTGACAGCCGCGGTTGCACCATCTGCTCCAGGCGGTCCTCCAGCGATTGCAGCTGCCTCTTGTTGGCTGCAAACTCCGGTGCCTGATGGATGATGGAGGGAGGGGGAAGAGAGGCGACAGAGGGAAAACACATGGAAGGGCGCCTGATGGACGATAGGGCGAGAGGTAGGGGGATAGGGGAAGTGCCGAAGCGGTAGGCGCAGAGGTGAGAGAGACAATGACGGGGAGGAGGAAAGAGGAGGGATGTGCACGGCGAGCAGACGCATTGGACATGGGGCGTGGGGCACAGGCATGGGGCATGGGGCATGCAGCAGAGGTCATGGGACACGGGGTACGGGGTGTTACAGGCCACAGGGACAGAAGCGGGGGCAGGTGCAAGGGGGGACTCACATCGCCCACCACCTCCAGGCAGCGCCGCATGTTGGCCAATGTCTCGGCGACACGTGGCAGGTCCCCACTGGCGAACACCTGCTCCACTGACGCGCTCAGAAGTGCCAGCCCCGCTGCATACTGTGGTAGAAGGGGGAAGGGGGAAAGTGGAGAGAGGAAAGCGGAGGGGGGGAGTGGAGAGGAAGAGGGAAGGGTATGTGGGGAGACTGGCGAACACCTGCTCCTCTGACGCGCTCAGCTGCGCCAGCCCCGCCGCGTACTGTGGTGGCGGAGGGGGTGAGGGGTGGAAAAAAAGAAGATAGGGAAGGGCAGAGGGGAAGTGGAGAGGGAAAGAGGAGTGGGAGAAGAGGAAGCGGGAAATGGAGAGGGGGAAGGAGAATGGTGAAGGGGAGGGGAAAGGGACGGGGGGAAAGGCAAGGCAACCGTGAGTGAGGGAAAGGGGGGATGATGGAGAGGGACGATGGAGAGGGAAATGGGGGAAAAGGGCCTGCTGCTCACCTGGAGCGTGTCTCTCGCCGCCTCCATCTGCCGCTTCACTGCATCCACCTTCGCCAGCACCTCGTGAGGAAGCACCTCGTGAGGAAGCACCTCGTGAGGAAGCACCTCGTGAGGAAGCACCTCGTGAGGAAGCACCTCGTGAGGAAGCACCTCGTGAGGAAGCACCTCGTGAGGAAGCACCTCGTGAGGAAGCACCTCGTGAGGAAGCACCTCGTGAGGAAGCACCTCGTGAGGAAGCACCTCGTGAGGAAGCACCTCGTGAGGAAGCACCTCGTGAGGAAGCACCTCGTGAGGAAGCACCTCGTGAGGAAGCACCTCGTGAGGAAGCACCTCGTGAGGAAGCACCTCGTGAGGAAGCACCTCGTGAGGAAGCACCTCGTGAGGAAGCACCTCGTGAGGAAGCACCTCGTGAGGAAGCACCTCGTGAGGAAGCACCTCGTGAGGAAGCACCTCGTGAGGAAGCACCTCGTGAGGAAGCACCTCGTGAGGAAGCATCTCTTGGGTGTGATTCTACGTCTGCTGCTCACCTGCAGCGTGTCTCTCGTTTCTGAGTCGGCTCAAAATCAGACTCACCTGGATCGTGTCTCTCGCTGCTTCCATCTGGTGCTTCACTGCATCCACCTTTGCCAGCACCGCCACTGATGCTGCTGACGTGGCCTCCACCTGATCCAGCTCAGCACAAGGGAAGACACGTACACACATGGACACACGTTTATATATATTCACCTGCATGTATACTCGGGTGTGATTCCCCACCCAGCTCTGCAAATTCCCTCAGTCCGATTCCCCCCCAACCCCCCTCTCCCAACCACCTCCTTCCCCTTCCCCCCCAACTCCCCCTGAATCTGCCTATCCACTACCCCCCTCCCTCCCATCTCCTCCCCCCACCTGCTGCAGCCGCTGCAGGATGCTGGCGACCGTGCCTTTGAGCGACACGGCGTCGTCGCGCACGCGCTTCGTCTCCCGCACGGCGCGCGGCACCCTCAGCAGCGCGCCCGCGCTCTGCTCCTCCAACGCGCCGCTCATGTCCTCTGCGCGCGTGTCGCACACGTGGAACACACGCATTGCACACACAGCGCACAGGCAACACTCACGCGGCAGCACATACACATGTGTCAAGGCGTTGGTGACTGGGGCGGACCATGGGACCTACTCCACGGCTGAAGACTGACTGACGCATACATGTGTATGCAGAGCCCCTCACAGCCCCTTGGAGCACAGGCGCCTACCCCTCCCTCACTTTCCCTTAAAGGAGCGAATGAGAAGGATAAGGAAATATCAGAGGGGACTTACCCCATCACATGTCCTCTCCCTCAATGCTGCTCCCTTTCCTCCGCCCCATCTTTTCTGCTAGCTCTTGTCTGCTCATGTTGTCTGCTCCTGTTGTCTGCTCCCCCTTGTCTGCTCGTATTGTCTGCTCCCTCTGTATTATCCTTCCGAGCATCTGAGTCATAGATCAACAGCTTATAGTGAGATGAAGAAGTGCGGCAAGAGAGAAGTGTACGGAAGAAGGCAAGTAAGAAGGCAAGTACAGAAGGAAAGTACAGAAGGAAAGTACAGGAGGCTACAGAGACCGAGCAAAGATGAAAGGAGGTTGACAATGGTATAAAAGGCAAGGGAGATCTTACCACGTCTGTTAAAGCAACCTCTCCTCCTCCTCTGCCTCCTCTCCTCCTCCTCTCCTTCCACTTCTCCTCTTCTGCTTCCCCTTCTCCTCCTTTGCTTCCTCTTCTCCTCCTCTGCTACCTCTTCTCCTCCTCTGTTTCCTCCTTTTCCTTCACCTGGATTGTCCTCTGCTCCGCTGCTCTCTATACTTCAAGCTAGAACAATCCTAGAGCTACAACCTACAAGTAAAGTGACACAGCTTACATATCACAGCCACCAGCCTACAGCCTGCACTGTACAAAAGAGCAGCAGCCTACAGCCTATACAGCCTAACAGCCTGCGCGATACATAGAGATACAGCCTACAGCCAACAGCCAATAACCTACAGCCAACAGCCAATAACCTACAGCCTGCACTATATATTACAGAAAGATTCGCAGCAGAGAAAGCTTATCTTGACAATTCAGAGAGTTAACTTTCGCAAAGTTGGTCTTTCTTCGCTCTTTCAATTCTGCTTATATTCATTGCTTGCTTGTTCGTTATCCCTTTCCGCACGGATCAGGGTTAGGCGCTGCCCTGTAGTCAGAGTGGGGTTAGCGTACCTGTAGTTAGGCGCTGCCCTGTAGTCAGAGTGGGGTTAGCGTACCTGTAGTTAGGCGCTGCCCTGTAGTCAGAGTGGGGTTAGCGTACCTGTAGTTAGGCGCTGCCCTGTAGTCAGAGTGGGGTTAGCGTACCTAAAGACGCTGGTTTGTATTTCCACAGAAAAAGCATCTCACCAGAGCAGCGAGTCCCGCCAGATGAAGCTTCTCACCAGAGCAGCGAGTCCCGCCAGATGAAGCTTCTCACCAGAGCAGCGAGTCCCGCCAGATGAAGCTTCTCACCAGAGCAGCGAGTCTCGTCAGATGAAGCTTCTCACCAGAGCAGCGAGTCCCGCCAGATGAAGCTTCTCACCAGAGCAGCGAGTCCCGCCAGATGAAGCTTCTCACCAGAGCAGCGAGTCCCGCCAGATGAAGCTTCTCACCAGAGCAGCGAGTCCCGCCAGATGAAGCTTCTCACCAGAGCAGCGAGTCCCGCCAGATGAAGCTTCTCACCAGAGCAGCGAGTCCCGCCAGATGAAGCTTCTCACCAGAGCAGCGAGTCCCGCCAGATGAAGCTTCTCACCAGAGCAGCGAGTCCCGCCAGATGAAGCTTCTCACCAGAGCAGCGAGTCCCGCCAGATGAAGCTGCTGGAAGGAGATGGGTAGGGAGAGAGGGGATGGGTAGAGAGAGGATGGGTGGAGGGAGCAGGAAGGGGAGGTGAAAGAGGCAGGGAGAGGAAATGAGAGAGCGAATGAAGGACACAACGGGGAAACAGGAGTAGTGAAGCAATAACGGATGAATGCATGAATGTGAAACCAGTGCTGATGCTGGATGTCAAACCAGAGGCTGGATGGGCCACAGCTGTGTCGAGTTTCGCTCTTGGAGTGTTGCCTCTCGGAGTGTTGCTCTTGGAGTGCTGCCTCTCGGAGTGTTGCTCGTGAGTGTTCCACTCCTTCTGTCCTGGAACCAGGGCATGGGCTTGCGAGAGGGAGAAAAAAGGATACGGGATACAGGAAACAGATCCAGGGATGGAATAAAGCAGTGAAATATAAGAATTCAGAAGTGAAACCAAGGTGGAAGGATGCAATGAAAACAGAGAGGCGATGGTAGCTCATGGCACTAGGTTGGCGAGCTAGCAGGCAAGTGGGACGAGACGCGGGCGTGAGTGTGAGTGCATTCTAACCCTCTAGGACTCTAGTGTGAGCTCAAGCCGCCCCAGTGCCATGTGCTACCATCGCCACGCGAACGTTTTTAATACCTTCATGCGAAGGCGGCGTTTTGGTTCGAAGCATGCTTGAAAAGAGAAGCTAGGCAATTAATAACACGAACTACAAGGTAAAGCGGCAAGGGTTGAGGAGGGAACTTAGCGGGATTCAGAAGCTGCTCGTCGCCATGTAACTGTCAGCAGCAGCCCTCCCAGCAGCAACACTCCCAGCAGCAGCACTCAAGGTCGCTGGGCGCGTGAGGGAGCGGCGTGGTCAGCAGGGCATGCAGGAGGCACGCACGCCGCTGTGACTGCCTGCCGTGCGTCATCCCACCGCCCTCCCTCCCCGCACCACGCTGCCACAGCCCTGTGCGAGAGGGGGAAAGCTCAGGAGAGGAAGGGAGCGAGTGGGAGAGAGGAGAGAAGGCAGAAGGGGGCAGGAATTGAAGAAGTTAGTCTAATATGAGCATGGGCGTGATTGACAAATCGTAAAAGCTTTAAGTTAAACAACAGGTGGCACAGTGAAAGGGTAGGCGATGGTAGCTCATGGCACTAGGTTGGCGAGCTAGCAGGCAAGTGGGACGAGACGCGGGCGTGAGTGTGAGTGCATTCTAACCCTCTAGGACTCTAGTGTGAGCTCAAGCCGCCCCAGTGCCATGTGCTACCATCGCCACGCGAACGTTTTTAATACCTTCATGGGAAGGCAGCGTTTTGGTTCGAAGCATGCTTGAAAAGAGAGGCTGGCCATTTGTGAACACGAATTACAAGGTAAAGCGGCGGTAAGGATGGCAAGGGTTGAGGAGGGAACTTAGCGGGATTCAGAAGCTGCTCGTCGCCATGTTACTGTCAGCAGCAGCCCTCCCAGCAGCAGCACTCCCAGCAGCAGCACTCAAGGTCGCTGGGCGCGTGAGGGAGCGGCGTGGTCAGCAGGGCATGCAGGAGGCACGCACGCCGCTGTGACTGCCTGCCGTGCGTCATCCCACCGCCCTCCCTCCCCGCACCACGCTGCCACAGCCCTGTGCGAGAGGGGGAAAGCTTAGGAGAGGGAAGGGAGCGAGTGGGAGAGAGGAGAGAAGGCAGAAGGGGGCAGGCATCTAAGATGTTAGTTCAATAAAAGCGAGGACACGATTGTATGATTGTAAAAGAGCAGTGAGAGCAGGAGGAGAACAAAACGGAGGGATAATATAGTGAACGCTGGAAGATAAAAACAGCAATGAAAGAGGAGGCGATGGTAGCCCATGGCACTAGGTTGGCGAGCTAGCAGGCAAGGGGGACGAGACGCGGGCGTGAGTGTGAGTGCATTCTAACCCTCTAGGACTCTAGTGTGAGCTCAAGCCGCCCCAGTGCCATGTGCTACCATCGCCACACGCCGCCTATGTCCCTCTGTCAACTTTTGATCCCTCCCAAGCAAAAGCAACGTTTTTGTTTCGCACAAGATTCGATAAGCGAAAGAAGAAAGAAAACCAACCAGGAAGAAGACAGGGTATGAGAAACTCTTAGCCGTGTGACGAGCGGTCGCATGAGGAGCAGAGGGATGTTGACACGGCCAGCAGCAGCCCTCCCAGCAGTAGTCCAGCAGGTCGGCAGCAGTGGTCAGCAGGGCCAGCCCAGGCCGTGCGTCATCCCACCGCTCGCCTCTCCCACTCGCCACGCTGCTCCCACTGCTCCTCCCTGCTCCCTGCTGCTGCCGCCCAGTAGAGCGCTGGTAGAGGGATGCATGCAGGAAGAGAGGAGAAGAGGGAATCAGGTTAACGGAGCAGAGAGTTGAGGTGAGGAGACAAGTGACAAGCAGGGGGTACGCAAGGGAAAAAAGGCAAGCATGCATGCAGTGAATGGTGGGAGGGGAAGGCGCATGGAGACGGTGGACCAGAGGCTGCATGGCAGCGAGCTAAGGCAGCGAGGGGGGACTGGGAAAGAGAGGGACGCGCGCATGGCATGAATGCACTGTTACTCTATGCTACACCCACTCTCTCTCTCTCTCTCTCTCTCTCTCTCTCTCTCTCTCTCTCTCTCTCTCTCTCTCTCTCTCTCTCTCTCTCTCTCTCTCTCTCTCTCTCTCTCTCTCTCTCTCTCTCTCTCTCTCTCTCTCTCTCTCTCTCTCTCTCTCTCTCTCTCTCTCTCTCTCTCTCTCTCTCTCTCTCTCTCTCTCTCTCTCTCTCTCTCTCTCTCTGGACTCCACTGAGCTCAGCTGCCAATGCGCCTTGACCCACCGCCGCCATGCGCCAAACAGAAGCACGTTTGTTTGGGACGTGCAACGGGGGATGCAGCAACACAACAGAGTGGTGCAAGGGGGGAGTTCAAGAGTTGAGGAGGGAACTTAGCGGTGTTCAAAAGCTGCACGTCGCTTTCCGCACGCTGCTCTCCGCTCGTCGCTTTCCGCACGCCGCTTTCCGCACGCCGCTTTCCGCACGCCGCTTTCCGCACGCCGCTTTCCGCACGCCGCTTTCCGCGCGCCTCTTTCCGCACGCCGCTTTCCGCACGTCGCTTTCCGCACGTCGCTTTCCGCACACCGTTTTCCGCACGCCGCTTTCCGCACACCGTTTTCCGCACGCCCCTTTCCGCACGCCGCTTTCCGCACGCCGCATTCCGCACGCCGCTTTCCGCGCGTCGCTTTCCGCACGCCGCTTTCCGCACGCCGCTTTCCGCACGCCGCTTTCCGCACGCCGCTTTCCGCGCGCCTCTTTCCGCACGCCGCTTTCCGCACGTCCCTTTCCGCACGCCGCTTTCCGCACGCCGCTTCCCGCGCGCCTCTTTCCGCACGCCGCTTTCCGCACGCCGCTTTCCGCGCGCCTCTTTCCGCACGTCGCTTTCCGCACGTCGCTTTCCGCACGACGCCTTCCGCACGTCGCTTTCCGCGCGCCGCTTTCCGCACGTCGCTTTCCGCACGTCGCTTTGTCAGCAGCAACACTCGCAGTCTTGATCCCTTGTTGGCGCTCGATCGTCACCGTGAGAACTCGCAGTTTCAATCATCACACTGAAAAGTCGCAGTCGGAACGCGTCACTTCTGTCGCTACTGCGACAAGTGTATTGATTGTCACAGACGAGAAGTGTCGCATCAGTCGTCACCGTCAGAAGTCACCGCCTTGATCGTCATAGTCAGAGAGCGTCGCTTCAGTCGTCACTGCGGAAAATCGGTCTCTGATCGTCACCGTCAGGGGACACGGTCGTTCGTCACCGTCAGGATACCACCCTCTCTTGTCACCGTCTGACGGCACCGTCACTCGTCACTCGTCACCGTGAGAAACGGCCGTGTCGTTTGTCACCGTCAGAGAATACCCTCTCAGTCACCACCTTTAGAAGACGCCGACTCACTATTCCATGTCAGAAGTCCTCGCCGAATTATTTAGCGTTGCCGTCGCCATCTAAAACAGCTGTCGCGAGCAGTATACCGGCGTCGACCATCGCCAAATTGAATCGTTACCATAGCAACCTATGGAGAGCTTCAGAAGATCTCTAAGGCATTTCGGCGAACCGTCATTCAGCGAACCCCTCTCTCCCTACGACCGTAAGCCATGGTCTAGAGTACTAGAGCAGTGGTGCTATGTGATGCTGGAGCTGAGACACCGATTAAGATAGAGGTCATTGCTAGGTAGATGGCGAAATGTCAGTTGATGACGGCCATGTACTATGGGGAGAGTCCCCTCACGGATTTTGAAGGTCTATAAATGGAGCCGCTCCGAATGACTGGAATCTTCGTTCTATAAGCGCTGAATGTCTCGTGCGGCTTACTATTATTGGTCTGCGCTAGAAGAAGACGTGGTAAGGGGGTCAGCCTTGACGAGACAGTGAGGATCAAGAAGTCCTAAGATTACGATGGTAAGGCTGTCACAACGCCCTAAGTAACTGAAACGTAAATCATAGTAGTCACAACGAAGAACACTAAGATTGAAATTACGTCACACTGGCTGGTGATAATCTGTTGAGAGTCATAGGAAGCTTTTTGTCAGGGAGTTGACGAACTGACTACGGTGAAATCCATGGCTTCAGAGAGGAAAGCATGATCTCAGAATGGCGTTAGCTGAGGAAGAGGCATTCAGTGCAGGAATTTGGGGAAGTCAGAACGATTAAGAGCGGTGCACAGTGGATTACAGAAGGCAAGACCGAGCAGTCTCTGGTGGTGAGGTGGAGGGCGCCGCACCTCGGCGGACCTGTCAGATTCGTGAACCGAGCTTTGACGACAAAGTTCGCCGGCAACAATGTGGATTCGCGAGGTCGCTATAAATTTCGCAAGCTGAGTTACAGTTTTGGGCCGAAGCGCGGAATTTTCTTGGCGCGGGAACTGTACGAAGAGGATTCATCTCTGACAGTCTACCATCATAGACATTTGACAATTGTTTACCTTAGGGCGTGGGCAGCGCGTTCATTTTCTCCACTTTTCCAAAATTTTGACGCCCGTCGAATCAGGAAAATACTGTAGCATTTTTGCACCGCGCTTAGTTTGTGTCCCAGGTGGGACACGCGCGTCCAGAATTAGGCACAGGTCCCGCCACACTTTTGCCCAACCGCCCACCCAATGAGGTAACCCTGTGCTAGTGGATCTGGTGACGGGGCGCAGTACGAAGCTGTATTTGTGAACCCATGAATTTGCGAGGGTCGTACGCGCTTGACGAACTCGTGGTGCGGTTTCGCTGACCTGCACACAGGCATTCTCGAATGATGCGCGTGTTGTTCGCGGCCGTCGTGGGAACGTGTTCTGTTCGGTTGACGGCACGGAAAACAGCCACCGTTCATCCACTGTATACTCCATCGTGTCCACTCGTTACTCTAAATCAGGGTTACAAACCGCTGAATCTGGTAACTGTTTCGGGCTAAGCCAAGAAAATGAACGCGCTGCCCCCGCCCTTAGTTCTCCGATAATCCTCTCCGATATGGTATTACACAACCGCTAAAAGGTTTCCTATGGTTAAGTTGCACATCAGAACTATCGCCACAAGAATGTGGTTGGTGACTCAACGAAGAAAAGCAGATGCAGCAATAGCTAATGCTCTTCAGCTCTTCTCCTTCACAACTTCAGTTCCTTCTTCACACCACTGCCAGAGCCAAGGCCGGAAGAAAATCTATCAGCAGCACCAGTTTAAGTCCCGCTGTCCCATAGAAAAAAAGGCATGGAAACTCATTCCCTGTAATTAGCGACCCTGTACTGATTATTACAAAATGAATTACTTACAAATCAATTGGCCATATTACAGCTAGCCATCCTAAGCCTTGGGCACCTTCTACGTTACTCCCCCCCACCTCCTCGGCACAGGAAATGGTTAAATCAATGTTTGCTTGTGGCGAAGGATGGGGAGGCTTAGACTGCGGGTGCTTGGGCGGATGGCGAGATGCTTGGATGAACAGCCTGCTGCATGTTCTCATACCAAGAGGAGAGGAAAGGGAAGCGCCGAGCTCACAAATTAGCGCATCGCGCCTCGTCCTTCTGGTGCAACCCTTGTTACATCACGACAACTCGCCCCGCACTACGAGCGCTGCAGCTGCGCGCATCCCTGCAGCAGCGTCTGAATCGCCTCCACCAGCTGCTGCCGCTGCTGCTGCCAAAACTCCTCCGTCTGTCCGCCCTGCGCCTCCTCTCCCGCCCCGCTCCCCACCGCCTGATCCTGCCCCCGCCCCTCCGCACCCGCCTCCTGCGCTGACTGCCACGTGTCCTGCGCAGTCGCAAGCGACGCGAAGCTGTCCACGCGGCGCCGCTTCGAGCCGACAACTGGATCGGCCGCGTGGGAGGCAGCGAGCGAGCCGGTCGCGCAATCTTGCGGCGTGGCCCATGGGTCGGCGGCGCGGAACGAGGAGGTGCAAGCCGTGTCGTCTTCGTGATCGGCTGGCAAATCGCAGCTGCCAACGCTGCTGCAGGGGGACAGGGTCTCCTCCGCCGACGCGGGTTCCTCCGCTGCGCTTGATTTCCACGCGCCCGCCGCGCCATGTCCCACGCCGTTGAGCAGAAGCACGAGGCCCAGCGCTGCTAACCGGCGGCTCGCAGGCGCGGAGCTCAGCAGGCCCTGCAGCAGCACCTCCGTCTCCGCGTCGCCCCGCTCCCCGCGCGCTAATGCGCTGCGTCTCCGCACCGGGGGGCTGGGGGCAGTACCTTCCGTGGGGAAATGAGCGCTCGTTGGCGATACGACGTGGACCGGCGTAGCTGGTTGGGGGAAGGATGGTTGTGCGGAGGGCGGGGACTGCGGGGAGAAGAACATGGGGATGGAGGTGGGGGAGGGGGAGCGATGTCTGGTGGAGGGCTCGAGGATGGGAAGCGCGGAGGGCTCGTGCGCGGAAGAGACGGGGCGCCACAAGTCCTGCGAGGCTGCTGCGGGGCTGCATGTGGGGGCGACGGCATGCGACGTCTTGCGACGAGTGGATGGTCGCTGATCGTCCGCTTGCCATGCAGCGTCGGGCGTGCGGGCCGTCCGCGCATTCCAGTCCGCCGGCACTTGCTCGGCCCTGGCTGCCTGCTTCAACGACTCTACCCAGTCCCAGCTAAACGCCGCCATGGATTCTATGTCGATAGTCTAAGGGCGTTGGCCGAGATCGAAAATGTACTATGGGGAAGTTGCTATATCTATAGAACTGATTCTAATTCGACCTGCACTGATCGAGAGTCATGCAGAACAGAAGCACGTCGATTGAATCTGCACCTAGAGAAACTAGACGGCGCCAAATTAGTCAATGGCATGACATGAGACAGTGGGATGGTTTGGTCGCGGTGATGGGAATGGCTTGCCCATCAGAACAGTACGGGGTGCGGTGGGGTGGTGTGGATGGAGCAAGGAGGAAGGGTGTGACATGGGCCAAGGCCTCGTTGCGGGCGTGAAGCAGGACAAACCGAGCGTAGCCCCGACCGATTCACCCATGGACAGCTCTCTTCTCTTCCTCGCCATTGGTTCGCATTGCTGTGCGGGCGACTCGGGTGGCGGTGCGACTTTTGCGGGGCGTGTCTGCTTGTCATGGTACACCTCGCAAAAAAACGGCAACAACAGAAGCAACTTCTGCACTTCTGCATTTGATTGATGGTGGGGGCTGCTCACTTTCCTCGCGAAGGTTGCATTGCGAGCGACCTGCGCTGCGACATGGAAGCGTTTTCGCGAAAAGGGAACCAACCAATGCGGTGCGAGCACAAGTCTCCTGGTTGAAAAGCTCGATTGGCTCAACGAATCAGCATATGCAACCGAACACATCGGCAGCGTATTGACTAGGTAGCGGGCAGATGCGAAACATTGCCGGTGTCAGTTTACGATCCTTAGAACACCTGCCTCGTAACAAAACTTATCGATGAGAATATCATTATCATTTGCGACGCCCAAGTGGGCAGATAAACCAAGCTGAGAAACTTTATTTCTTCTGGAGCAAGAAATACCGACGTGTGCTTCTTCTACAGAATTTGTCGTCACCTGCAACCTGAAAAACCGACCTGAAATACACCGCAGGGTCCAAAGCGCAGGTGCTACCAAACGACTGTTTCTCTCTTGTCCCGGACGTGGGGCGCAAAATGCCGAGTCCATTCATAGACTTCTGTGCGGGTAATAGCCGAATAAATCCAAGCAACGGGAACTTCTGGTTGGCTCCTTGTGGGAGTTCAGGTGTCTGCAACTAACAGACGTCGCAGTACAAGTCATGCACCCACGACCACGAACAACCAGGGTAGATTGTGGCGCATTGTACCAAGACTCGTTATGCGTTGGGGATTTAATTCTTGCAGTCTGTGCAGCATATTCCCTACGTATTGCTCTTGGGGCTCTTATCTCTCACTCCACATATAATCCTTGTCATTGCGTCGCACCGCTTTTCACCGCACGTAGTAAATTTGATCGCACTAGAAGACATTGAACCGCGCAGGTTTGAGAAGAGGTGCATTTGATAGGAGGCGTATGAATATCCTATGTATGCCGCGCCTCTTGTTTCCCCATTCAAGCAATATAAGGGTACATTCCTGAAGCGCGTCACAAAAGCATCGTATCTCAAACGAAGAGATACAGTGCGGTGCAAATGTTTGTCTCTTAGGTTTAATGCGGTGCAGAACGATACATAGGTTTTGTGACGGGATTGAGACATTTGTGTCCACACAGGAATGTACCCTAAGTGACGATCGAATGTTCGTCGGCCAGAGTACTTGATCTGCTGGATATTTGTCGGTGATATGCAGCGACGGGCATTGATTGTTGGGGTAGTTGTGAATATTAATGCAATGATGATGCTCAAGTTGACACTAATTGCGCTTGATTGTCTCTAACGGTCATGCATGTTTGGGGACCAGACCTTTGTCTGCAAAGTTGTGCACATGTGTGCATAGCGCGGTATATGCATACGGAATCATAGAATATACCGTACCTTTGTGGCTAATGTCCACTCACCTGCCATGCCATGCCCCAGCACAGAGGATGACGGATGCCCAAGCACATGGAAGGGGGGAACACGTCTGTGAGTAAGCAGCTTACGGTAATCTCTTCACATTGGAAGTTGGAGCCGGGTTCACTGTCAGGTGGGGCTTCAGCTGCTTCCCCAGCCATCAAACGCGGTAAAGAGGCCACCTGTAGATGGCCTTGAGCACCTTGACATCTGCTTCCCTGGGTTCTCCACTGAGGGCCAACCCCACCACGTTCCGTCCCCTCTGTCTCACATCTGTTACCATACACATCTTGGCACAGGGCTTTCAATTGATATTTGCCTCAAGCCAAGTTAATCGTGCATCATTGCGAAAAGACAGCCTTTGCACCCAGCAGGCAGAAAGGAATGTTCTCAAACCTATATAGTAATAATAATGCTAAATACACAGGCGTCCTAGACATGGTGGTAAGGGCACCAATTGGAACGAGCGGCTTTCAACCGCTCTGACAGGTGCGAGTAAACAAGCATGGGTGCAGGCCAGCCGCGACTGGCACGCATGAATGGCGGAAAATGTAGAGCAGTGGGCGGTTGGCGGGCTTATTCGACGTTGAACTTGATGAGCGGTGGGCCCACGGGGATGACTTGCTTCTTGATGAGCGAATTCAGCAGGCACGCAAACGAGTAGTACCACGCTGCAAGGGGAGAAAGGGCAGCAGGGGTGGCACAGTCAGTTTAGAGCTATGTCGCGACGGCCGCTGTCAGTTTAAAGCGGGGAGAGGAACGAACGAGGCGGGGGGGCGACGTGACGAGATAGCGGGAGGGATCGATGTGCACAAGGCGGACAGAGCAACGCATGGGGGAGGAAAGGTACGGAGCGCGAGGAGAGAGAGCAGAAGAGAATGTGGAGCGGAACGCAGGGCGCAGAGAGCAGCGCAGGGCGGGTGGGGCGCGCACCAGCAATGGCGGTGAAGAGGCCGAAGTAGCCGCCCGCCATGGTCCAGGACGCGGTGAGGCCGGGCGGCTGCCCCTTGAGGTGGCCGACGAAGAGGCAGAGCAGCGTGAGGTGCAGCAGGAAGAAGACGAGCACCTCCACCACGCACATCATCAGCGACGCCGCCAGCACGTACGTGTTGAACAGGAAGAACGCCAGCACGAACCACCCCTGCGCCTCCACAAACTCCGCCATCGTCTCCTTGGGCAGCTGCGCGCGGCAGTGGGTGTGTGGGGGGGAGGGGGGGCGGACGCAGGGAGCAGGGAGTGAAGCGGGGAAGATTGCGTTGGGGGGAGACGAGATCGAAAGGGTGGGTGAAGGAGCGCGTCGGCCGTGCCGCCGGGGCTCATCCTCATTTTACTCAAGGATGTGCGTGCTTGCGGCGCAGACAATTGTGTGAGCGCCGTCGTTTTGTTTGTTTGCTTTGTCGTGTCGCGTCAATGTTTCATCAGGCCAGGAGCTCTCCACGGCGCGTGTCGGGACAACACGACAACAGGCACGCAACAGGCAGCGCTGGTGGCGGGGGTTTTCGAGACGGAAGGCCACACGGGACTACCGCGGCTAGGCATGGCGTCACTCACGAGTTTAGCGGCACTCACGAGTTTGGAGATTTCGAGGATCTTGAAGACAGCGAGCGACATCCAGAAGCACCCGTACGTGGAGAAGGCGGTGGCCGTGAACGTGCAGTTGCGCTTGAACTGCCACATCCCCGCTAAGAGCTGCCCCAGCCCGCCGTAGAAGAGCGCCGCGCCGATCCAGATGAAGTCAGGCCCCCAGCCTGCGGCGGCAAGGGAGAAAGGGAAGGGAGAGAGGAACGGTGAGCATTGGAGCGGGCAAGGCAAGGCGGCGGTCGCGGGCAAGGAATTGGAGAGAAGGGACGCCAAGCCAGGCCAGCAGGAAGGAAGCGGTGGCTTTCAAGGGAATGGCCGCGGAGGCGAGCAAGCGTGAGCGACGGAATGGTTGAATGCGGCAAGGGCAAGGAGTGGGACGAACCGGCGTTGTATGCGGACATGATGTACGTTGTGCACGCGAACGCCGCCAGCCCCAGCGGCCGCCCGTCGGCTGTGGGCTTCCATTGGCTGGCGATGCGGATCTCGTCGGGCGCGCCGTCTTCCAGACCCATGGTGCTATGAAGTATAGTCTATCGAGGTGATTAGAATGTGAGAAATTCGAGAGTCGAAACTTAGTCGCGCTGGGCTACAGGATTGACAGTGATGGATAGGTCTGTGACTTGAGTTGGGAGCTGAGTGCAAGGATGAATGATACGAATCGATAGCCTGTCGAATTTACTAAGTTGGAGTTGGAGAAAGGAACGAATGAGGCAGGGAGATAAAGGTGAAGACGGGAGGGACGAAAGCAACATGGTCGCGCTGAGCTTCCCCCCCAACAACTCTCCGCCAAAACGCAAGAAGCGGGGGGCTCAGGATTACGCGGTAAATCCGGTTTGGGCCGAACCACGACGCACTGCTCAGCCAATCAGCTGGACGTAAGGGCTCGCGGTTCGTGCTTTTGCTTGAACACCAGAACCCACAACTGTTTCTCCAACGTGAGATGTTGCACGCGCGAATCCCGTGACAACGCACACTAAAAGTTGCCACCTGAGAGTCCAGCTAATTTTGACAGCGCAACAAGGGCCAACATCATAGATATGCAAATCAGTCTGGTAACCCTATTCGATGGTATGCAAAACCGTCGATACCCCAGTTCTGCTGCGCAAAATTGTCTGGTAGCGCCACTCAAAACACTGTAACAGCTGACGCAGCACAGAAAAGGAAGAAAATATGTGATAGAATCAGTTGCGTTTTCGATTTCTTATCTTCGTGGTTCTTCCCGCGTCTTGTTCGGCGCCTATCAAATATTCCTGCCGGCTACTATTTTCCGCTAAATGTGACGAAAAATCCACTGGAATGAATGTCTACGGGGTCCATTTCGATAACATTAATTTGGACCAATATATTGCTACCGGGAAATGTAGGGGCAGGGCAGAAAAACAATAAAACCCCTAGCGACCTGGACGCATTTCTGGGAGGGATCAACCCTAAACACGGGAAAGGACATTGTTTTTAGGGTTGATGCCTCCCTGACGCATCCCTTTCCGATCGGGTTTTATTTTTTTCTTGGCCCGAAGAAATCACGTCTTAGCGCGAAGGCAAGCGCGGTAAAGATCAAGTTTAAATTAAAAACGAACGCGCTATCAGGGCAGCATGTCAATGACTTGAAAACAGAGGTAAGACGGTTTTGCATACCATTGGATAGGGTTACCACACTAATTTGCATGTCTATGATGTTGGCCCGCGCAACAATGGCAGCTGGTGGTTCGATGTGTGCAAGATGCGCTGATGTGATTGGGTTGACTTATTTGACGCATCAAACCAATCGCGCGCGAGGTAGGTGAGCAACTGGGAGCCTCACCTCTGCTCGAAGGGGGGTCAAGCATACAAGAGCACGTGGACCCTGACACCTGTGCTGTTTGCGGCGGCGCGTTTACAAAAGCAGTGGCCCCAGGGGCACAGAAAGATGTGATGAAACGTTGCGCTGGCACGACAGATGGAATATCTGTTGCTGACACGACGAGCTCACCAACCGGTCTGCTGCGCTAGACCGAAGCCACAGATCTTGGGACCAAACGTGTCAGGTTCGGTTCGGTTACGCGCCATCACTGAACACGCGGAAGGCCAGAAGAGCGCGAAACGTGCGGAGCTCGCGGAGGTAGCAGAAGCGGGGTGGTGCGGCGAGGCGAGAGATGAAGAGGGGGAAGGGCGAATGCAGCTGCTCATTCAACTGTCATAGCCACCCGACGCATTTTACGTCTTCGACTTTCACCATTCTTCGCTCCTTCCATTCCTCAGTCACTCGCTCCTGGCACGTACAATCTCGACTAAGACTCGCTCTTTTCCCAGGAGTTACCAAATTCATAGTTCGGCAAAACAGACCTTGTAACCACAGCAGGTTTAACAGAACACGCCCAGTCGTTGATCGCAAAGCGCACACACACATCACGCAATGGCGGAGTCGTGTGGGTACAGAGCGCTCATCGAGGCGGAGAAGATCGCCAACCCAGCGCCACTGGGCCTCGCGTCCTTCGCGCTCACCACCTTCGTTCTATCAGCCCACAACGCAGGTACGCCGCCCTCACCGCCGTGATGCATCCCACCGCTCCCCGTCCTTCACTCGCGACTTGCCGCGCAGCAACCCACCGTGAAAAACCGCACTGTCTCCGCCACCTACGCTAACCCTCGCGTTTCCTGTTCCGCTACCCGGCGATGCGCGGCAGGGTGGGCGCCGAACCACGTGTGGATGGGGCTGGCGCTGTTCTACGGCGGCGTGGGGCAGATCCTGGCGGGCATGTGGGAGTTCAAGCACGACAACGTGTTCGCGTGCACCGCCTTCACGTCCTTCGGCTGCTTCTGGATGGGCCTCGCCACCTTCATCCTCCTCGAACTCCTCGGCTGGGTGAGCCGCCTCGCCCTCGCCCTCGCCCTCGACGCCGAGCTCCCTCCGCTTCACATCCCACCGCTTCGTGTTTTCTTTATTTCGAATTCCACTGCTTCCGCTCCCCCCCGTCCTTGCCGTCGATCGGCGCTTCGCCCACGTGGCACCAATCCCGCGCGCCTTCCAAGTCGCCATCGAACCGTCTTCCCAGCACCCCAACCTGCTCTCCCCCAGTCCGCACGCATTCGTCCGTTCCCGCCCAAGCTGTCCGCCATTCCGCCGTGCGCACTTCCATCCGCGCATCAACTCTCCCCACTTTCCCCCCAACACCTCCCGCCCCCCGCGCCTCCCCGCTCCCCGCTCCCCGCTTCAGGTGCCCAAGGAGGTGGTGGCGTCGGCGCTGGGGTGGTACCTGTCGGGGTTCATGATATTCAACACGTACATGTTCCTGGCGACGCTGCTGATGCCCAAGACGGTGTGCGTGACCTTCTTCCTGCTCGAGGTCACGTTCGTGCTGCTCGTCATCGCCAACTTCACGCCCTCCAACAACAACTGGAACAAGGCCGGCGGCTACCTCGGCGTCTTCACCGCCATCTCAGGTTAGCCCGCCGCTGCTTCCGCGTCCTCTGCTTGAATAATGATCTTACGATAAGAAAAGGAACGGGAACAGCGCGAGAATGCGCGTGGGGTTGCTGTGTGCGAGAAGAGCCGCGCGGCGCCGCGCACTAGTGGAATGTGAAGGGCGATGGTACAGTTATGGTGCAGAGTGGGGCGAATCATGTGGGGAAAAGTGAGGTCAAACACTCGCGTAGAAAACTATCTTGTTGTGCTGGGGTACTGCGATTCGGTCTGCTGCATATCCGATCCCACGCAACAGCTAATCACCGGGTGGGACAATTTCTGACGGCAGCTTGTGAAGGGACTCGCGCGTAAGCGTGGCATCGCTCAAATGTCGGCACTTGGAACTCAATTCTACCCCGTGTGTGACGTGTGGCCTTGTGGCATGTGTTGCTGTGCGAGCAGCGGGCGTGACATCAATGATCGCGCTGATCAACACGGTGGCCAAGCGCAAAGTCATTGACACCGGCCGCCCTTTTGTCGACTTCGGCCAAGAAATCTAATCCGCCGCGCTGCTGCCCCGCCCCCGCCCACTTCCACAAGGCATGCGCGTGGGAGCCGTGTGCTCCGACAGCGATAGCATGCCGTATCGCCCATGTATGCACCCGGGCCATTGCCCCCCCGCCATAGACTGCTTGCTGCTGGAGCTTCCACGAGGGGCCCCTGCAAGCACCCTCCTCTCCCTTGTCTGTTAGTTTATCTAGGTCCTCGTGATTGCAGCTCTGCCAGCCGTGTTTAGCCTATCTGAAGGCTGAAGTGGCAGGGGTGCGTCCTTTGTTAATTAATCTATATAAGACCAATGCCATTACTTATGCTCAGAGTTGTCAGTGCAGCTGGGCTAATCTGGAGACGTGGTGGCATATTTATCTCCTTCATGCAGGGCAGGGAGGTGGGGCAACAGGGGTGTTGGTAGCAGAGGGTATACCATGGGCAGGACAGCATGTCGTTTCACCATGTCAGGGCGGGTGGCACAGCTCGTGCATAGTAAACCATGGGTTCCCGGCTTCTCTACCCAGTCTACGTGCGTGCGTGTAAAGCACAAGGGCCCTCGTTAAGCACAAGGGCCCTCGTTGTGCTCACGGGTAGCCCAATCACCGTTCCATCAACCCAACTGCAGCACTGTCTCTCTTAGCCAACCAGTAGTTGGAAAGGGCAAGAAGAAGCTTACATTCTTCCTTCCAACAACCAAGGATAATAGAGAATGCCGCCTTGTATTGTTGGTACACATTCGCTTCACCAGCCTAAACCAGTTCAAGGCATTCAGTCACCACACCACCCGACCCGCACCCGCCCTGCGCCTATGAGGGAGGTGGAAAAGCGCCGTGCCACACACCGGCGCGAGCCTTGGCTTGCAGGCGCACGGCACGCCTGCGTGCGGCGAGGCTGTGAGCGCGGTGCACTTGCGCATCGGAGCGCGGCACGCCCAGGTCGAGCAGCGCGGAGGCAAACACACAGAGGGCGTCTGGGTCCACGTCCCTCATGGCCGCCACGTAGCGGTCGAATATGAACGCCGCACATGATGGGTCGCCACTCTGTAAGTGATGGGTGATGGGTGGGGGAGAGGTGAGGGGCGAGGGGCACCCGGGGAGAGGTGGAGGGGAACGGTGAGGGCGTCCGGGTCCACGTCCCTCATGGCCGCCACGTAGCGGTCGAATATGAGCGATGCACATGATGGGTCGCCACTCTGCGGAGAGCAATGAGTGGGGGGAGAGGTGAGGGGCGAGGGGCACCGGGGGAGAGGCGGAGGGGAACGGTGAGGGCGTGCGGATCCACGTCCCTCATGGCTGCTGTGTAGCGGTCGAATATGAGCGATGCACATGATGGGTCGCCACTCGGACGGTTATGGGTGGGTGAGAAGCGAGGGAGTCCACTTTTGAGCACAGGCGCCTACCCCTCCCTCACAGCCCCTTAGAGCACAGGCGCCTACCCCTCCCTCACAGCCCCTTAGAGCACAGGCGCCTACCCAAAAGAGCAAGCAGGGAGTAGAGCAGCACCTTGCGGGCGAAGATGGAGGCGAGCTTGAGCAGGCGGGCGCCCGTGGTGGGATTGAGGAAGTAGCCCGCTGCGAAGAACTCCTCCTGGTGGTGGGGGTGATGCCGTGCGGTGAAGGGGAGGGGGCAGCACACGTGCGAGGGGCAGAGGGAATCTATAGTTGAACGAAAGTCTGAATGGCCTGAGCAGGCGAGCGCCCGTGGTGGGATTGAGGAAGTAGCCCGCTGCGAAGAACTCCTCCTGGTGGGGGAGGACGTGGGGTGGAGGGGAGGTTATGTGAGCACATGTGCGAGGAGGAAAGGACATTAGCAGATGAACGCACGTGTGAAGGGTTTGAGGTGAAAGGCATGGTGGGAGGTGGTACAGTGTGCAGTGGCGATAGCAAAACAAGAGTCGAGGCAGCGGCAAGCACAGCACCCTGGCACGAGCGCCCCACTGACCATGTATTGGCGTGCGATGGCAGTGCTCTCCCGCGTGGCCTGCGCCATTGCTGCCTCCGCCACGTGCTGCCCGGCCACAGGGTGATGACACGTGCAGCAGCGGGAAGAGAGGGGGGTTTGGGTGGGGAGGGGGAGATGCGCAGAGGCACGGGGAAAGGGGTGGGGGAGCGAGAAAGACTTGAGGGTCGAGGGCGGCTAGGAGTGGGGAAGAAGGAGAGGCATCAAAAGGAGAACCTTTGATCCTCTGGCAGTGTTGAGGGCGAAATGACTCCTCATTCAAAGACAGCGACATGCGTGCATGTGTGCATGCCCCACCCACCAGGAAGAGGGTTCTCCCCGGGTAGCCCCCACTCGCCACAAACGCCTCCCACACCGCCCTCGCTGCCTGCAGCTGCCCCGCACTCGCATACACCCTGGTGGGAGGGAGGGGTGAGGGGGTGAGGGGTGATTGTGGGAAGGGGGTAAGGGAAGGAAAGGTGGGAGGGGAGAAATCGTGGGAGGGCGACAGAGAGATGCAGTGAGCAGCGTGGCAGGCGAAAGAACGGCGGACGTGGTGGGAGAAGGTGATGAGCTGGCAGTGCATGCCACCCACCTGATGAGGCGGCGGTGCATGTGCGCATTTGGTGTGACCCCATCCTCCCTTGCTGCTGCCATCACCTGCTCTGCCCCCTGCATGGCATGGCATCGCATGGCATGGCATGGGATGGCATGGCATGGCATGGCATGGCAAGGCATGGCATGGCATGGCAAGGCATGGCATGGCATGGCATGGCATGGCATGGGATGGCATGGCATGGCATGGCATGGCAAGGCATGGCATGGCATGGCATGGCATGGCATGGCATGGCATGGCATGGTCCGAGAGAGAGGGGCGAGGGGAGAGGAAGGTGTGTCACACTGAGTGCACTGGTCCGTCCCGCCCACCAGCCTCACCTGAACCCGCCTTCCCCGCCCTTACACTCCCTGCCTTACGCTCCCCGCCTGCCTTACTCCCCCCCTGACTCTCCTCCTCACTCTGCCTCCCCCCTCCCCTGCCCACCCTCCCCTCCCCTGCCTCCTCATCCCCCTGCCTCACCTGTGGGTCTCTGAGTGTCTCCATGGCCGTCAGCGCTGCCATGTAATGCTGCAACGTGCCGCTCTGCACCGTGCCGCCCTGCATGGCTGCTGCTTCTTCTCTTGTCGCTCCTGCCAACGCCGAGTGATCTCCCTCGTCCCCCTTTTCCTCTCCCTCGCCTCCTCCCAACTCTTGCTCCCCCTCGTCTCCCCCCACATCCTCCCCCTGCCCTGGCGGCTCCTCAGAGGGCAGGGCGCGCGCCTCATCCAACAGAGCCAGCACCTGGGGGGGAGATGGGGGAGGGGGATGGCGTGGGGCAGGCGAGGGGGAGAAGGGTGGCTTGCAACAGGGAGGGGAGCGGGGGGATGGAATAGCACCAGTCACAGGGGAGAGGAAATGGTGGACGTGGGAAAAGAGCATGGGAAGGATGAGAAGGGAGATGCGCGGGATGAGGGGGAATATGCTGCAGCGGTAACAAGGGACAGCTGGCGTGGCAGGTGCAAGCAGGGGTGGCAGGCACCTTGGGTTTGCAGCGGGGCAGGCGTGGGAGGTGGTTGGCATGCGCTGTGATGAGCGGTGCCAGAGTGAGGCGCGTGCGCTGCCTGCCCCCGCCTCCATCTCCCGCACCACCGCCTCCCTGCTCCCTTGCACGCATGGTGGAGGGATAGCGGAAGGCAACCGAACGGGAAGCAGGGAGGTTAGGAGGCATGGGGGGGAGTTTGGAGTGGCAAAATGGGAGAGAGGGGAGCAGGATGCATGCACGGCAGGGGAGGACAGCGCACGGCAGGGCAAGGCACACGAGCAGCAGCAGCGGTGGCAGCGAGAGGAGTGGCGGTGCACGATGGGAGGAGGTGGGGAGGTGGTGTGACTGACGCAAGGGCAATGCGGCCGGTGTTAGCGGCGGCGTTGAGCAGAGCGCTGTACGTGCGCTCATGGAACTCCACGCCCGCCCTCCTCATGCCCTCCGCCACCTGCCCCGGCATGCCGCGCCATACCACGCCACGCCATGCCATGCCATGCCATGCCACGCCATGCGAGGAAGTGAGGCTGATGAAATCGGGCATCTCTTGCATTTGACAGAAAGCAACAGGAGAGTGCAGAAACACAACAGGCAGTGGGTTCAGGTGCGGGTGGTACAGTGCAGTGGGAGCAAGGGGGGCACCTTGAAGGCATGGTCGACGTGCAGGCAGATGGCACACGCGCTGATCACCATGTTGTGCATCGCCACCTGATGCATGCACGGGCACACAGGGCGCATGGGGCACGGGGTGTGGGAGGGGTGTGAGTCATGCGGCGCGGCATGGGGTGGGAGGGAGGGTGATGGGGCACAAGCACGGGGTGGGGGAGCAGTGCAGGGCGCAGGTGCGCATACAGGTGGCGGTACAGCGGATGCGCGCTGAACAGGGGGCGGGCAGCGCGGGTGCTTACGTCAGGCACGATGCCACGTGTCTTCATGTGATTGAAGAAGAAGAGCACGTCGTGCAGGCGGCCGGCCTTCATGGCAGCAGCAGTGGCGAGGTGGAAGGACGTGCGGTCGGGCGCCACGCCGTCCATCCCCATGTCACCCCACACGTCGCGCACCAGGTGCGCCCTGCCACCCGTCAGTCATGCAGATGGTGCCACGTGGCAGGCATGCAGGTGGTTGTATTGTATTGAATTGGCAGGGGTTAGGTGGCCGGGTGAGGAGCTAGGGGTTGAGTTGACATGAAGGTAGGGTGGCATGCCGTGCCATGCTAAGCAACAAAGGCTCGTTATTTCTTCCGCATGCCCTCCACATCCCTCCCCTCCCACTCACCCCATCTCCCCCGTTCCCCGCCCCATCCCCCCCCGTCCGCGCCACCCGCGCACCTGTTAGTGTCCGCCAGGTGCTGCAGCACGTTGTTGTATCCGCGCACGCCGCGCGCATACACGCGCTCCTCCCACTCCGGCGCACGCGCCTGCGCCCATCTCGCTCCGCCGCCCCCTGCTTTGCCGTCCGCCACCCCCCCGTCCGCCGTCGACTCGCGCGCAGTCGACGTGGCTTCGTGCCATCCGTCGCCGGCGGCTGCTGACGTGGTACTGCCAGGTGGCACCGTCCCTTCTGGGGACGGGGACGAGGCGAATGTGGTCGCGGCGTGAACGAATCGGAGAGGCTGCGAGGAGGCGGAAAGAAGGTGCACGCGGGGAGAAGTAGGCGCGGGGTGTGCGCCATGCGCGGAAGCTTCATTAGCGGAGAGGGTGGGCGGAGGCGTGGCGGGTGATCCGGAAGAAAGTGCCGTGTGGATCGTACGATCGGCGGAGGCGGCACACGCGGAGGGAGGCGGAAGCGGCGATGGAACGGCGGAGGCTGGCGATGGCACTGGATTGGACCATCCGCGCACTCGGCGGAGTGTGAGGGGGAGAAGGCGGCGGGTAGCCATAACCTCGAGAATGTCCGCTGATAATCGCCTTCGATAATGGATCGCATTAGATAGTGATGGATAGAGTCAGAATTCGGAATTAGCCTTTACTTAACATTTAACTGTACTACAAATTCGTTTTGACGTCGTAAAGAGTCTGACTGTAGCCCGAGTATTTCCCCTGCCTTGTCTGGTCCCTGGTAGTGCACGTACGCTGGAACTTGGGCGTTCAGCGACGCTGATTGGGTCGCTGATTTCTTGTCCGACGTGTAGAGGCAAATAAGGTGTGCCATCGGCCACGTCAACTTGGCTCGGGGTTCATCTCTCGGGATAATTTCTCTGCTGTCCCCTCGAGAAGGTCCCATCCGCCACCCTCGATACTGTCGCAACGCAACGGAACACTCCCACTCGTCTCGTCTCGTCACTGCCTGCTCGACTGATTAGGGCGTGTAAAATCGCTGCACCTAAAAATTCGGCCACAAGCCGAATGGCCGAATTGGCGAAAGTAACCCGTTTGCGAGTTTCTCGAAGACGCTCGCCACCATCGCGAATTTCGCGAATAAAAAACGAAATTGATGGCCGTTTTGAAAGTCGACTCGAATTCGACACCATGTCGACTCCAATTCGGCCAAGTAGTCGACTCCGTGAGCGACTGTCACGTGCGACGTCGCACAGTCTCGCAGAACGACAGATTATTTTCTCTTGTCGAATCAGAGACTTCGCCGTCATATGTGCGACCCCGTCGCACAAACGTTCCTACTGTAGCACTTGCAAATTTTACAAGTTTTCTGGAGTCGGCCAGCAATTCGGCCTGCAAAGTTGTAAAATTTGCAGACCTGCAAATACTGGTCGACTCTAATTCGGCCATCAGGTGGACATGTGCGAAAGAAGTGTCGACCATTTGGTCGACAAAAACCCGGCCAAACCCCATTTTTTAAAATGCACGCCGATTTACACGCCCTTAGGGCACAGCACACTGTAGTTTGCTGATCACCACTTCCCAAGCCCAAGTCTTTAGACTCGGCGACCACGGCCTGACGAATTCGCAATCCGCAGCTGCCATGCTGCTGCGTCACGCGCGTCAACTGGTGCGTCGCTGACCGTCGTACCTCCGTGCGCGCCATGCCTCCGCTCGCCCAAGACTCGGCGCGCTTCAAGAGACAACCTCGCGATGCGTCGCTGCCGCGGCCGTCGCGTCCGTCGCTGCCGGACGGCTTCGAGACGGACGACGGCGCGAGGAGCGACGACGGCGCGCGAAGCGATGTGGACGCGTGGAGCGACGGCGATGCGATGAGCGATGGCGAGGAGCTCTGGGCCGCGAGTCTGCTGGACGGCAGCAGCGCGGCGGAGGATGCATCGCCGCCCGCCTCGGTTTCCGCGCCCAGCCAATCCGCCAAGGTCAGTCACGGGTGGTCCTGACAACTCATGTAACCCTTGTCTAGACGCTTAATTCCCCCATCACACTCCCTCACTCACACTCGTGCGTCCGCCCGACCTAGCTAACTCACACTGTCGCTGACCCGCGGCTCTCTATTCGCCACTCCCCCCATCCCCCTTCTGTCTGCCATTCCCGCCAGTTCCGCTGCCTGCAGTGCGGCAGCTCCGCGCATCCCTCGTGGCTCTGCGATGCCCCCCCGCCAGCCGTTCGCTGCGCGCATTGCTCCGCCAAGGAGAAGGGTAAGCGCCCCCTGCCGTGCCCGGACGTCGCCACCGCGCTGAACCGCATCGCGTCGTGCCGTGCGACAGCGGACGTCGCCGGCATGCACGCTGCGATCGAGGGTTTGCAGCGCGCCGGCCATCGCCCGCCGCTGGAGGCGTTTTCGCAGGTGATTGCGACGCATGCGACGCTGGGGGAGCCGGAAAAGGCGGAAGCGGTGTTGGCGGAGATGGAGGCGGCGGGGGTGGCGGCGGACCCGGTGTGCTACAACGCCGTGGTCAACGCCTTCTGCTCGCGCGCGCGCGTGGACGAGGCGCTCACTGTGCTGCGGCGCATGCGGTTCAACGGGTGGGAGCCGACGGCCAGCACTTACAACACGCTCATCAAAGGCTTCGGCGCCGCCAAGCGCCCGGAAGACGCGGCGAAAGTCGCGGAGATGATGGTAGGACGCGCGGGAGCAGCGGCAGGGCGGCGCAAGGGCGGGCGGAGCTGGTCGCGGGAGAAGCAGCGGGGGACGGGGAGGGGCGGGGGGGGGGGGAGGGGAAGGGCGGCGAGTTGCGGACGTACAACATGCTGCTGAACGCGTGGTGCGAGCGCGGGGACGTGGAGCAGGCGCGCGCGGTGCTGCGCGAGATGCGCGCAGCGGGCGTGGCGCCGGACGCGGTGTCGTACAACACGCTGATGAAGGCCTACGGGCGGCTCGGGCGGCCCAACGACTGCGAGCGCGTGCTGCGCGAAATGGTGAACGCGCTCGTGCGCCCCAACGCGCGCACGTTCGGCATGATGGTGCGCGCGCTGTGCGACGTGGGGCGCATGGCGGACGCGGAGGTGGTGGCGGAGCGCATGCGCGAGTGGGACGTGGCGCCCAATGCCACCATCTTCAACACCATCGTCAAGGGCTACTGCCAGGCCGGCCAGCCGCTCCCCGCCGCGCAGGTGAGGCTGTGGGGCGGGTGAAGTGGAAGAGGGAGGAGACGGCTTCGAGGGGCGGATGACAGCAGGTGAGGGTGGGTGAACCCGGAGAGGAAGGCGACCGCAGAGATGGTCGGCGGAGATGCAGGAGGGTTTGATGAGAAGGAACGGGCATGAGGGGACGTAATTGGCGTGGGGAGATGGAACGGGTAAGGGTCGGATATGTGCCATGCGCGCTCTTGATTAGCCATAGGCGGTCGAAGAGCGGAAAGAACGTGCAGAGAGAGGGATTTGGCGGGAGAAGGACGGCGCAGAGAGAAAAATGCAGAGGCAGGAGAATGATGAAAGGCGGGGGAAAGAAGGAAAGAGCAGAGAGACGAAGGAACAGTTATGTGCTACACTGAAGCACGCATCTGAGATCGCGCAGCATCCCGGGCGCTGTGAGCTGCGGGCTTTGCCACTCCTCACTTCCGCCCACGTTCCCCGCACACACAGCACCCCACTCACCACCACTCCCTGCGTTCCCCCCACTCACCTCCTTCCTCCACACTACCCCCCACCGCAGGTGCTGCAGAAGATGCGCGCAGCGGGCGTGCCCCCCGACCTGGCGTCGTACTGCACGCTCATGAACGCGTGGAGCACCGCCGCGCGCCCCGACCGCGCGCGCGCCGTGCTGGAGGAGGCGATGGCGGCGGGGCTGGCGCCGGACGTGGAGGCGTTCTCCGTGCTCGCCAAGGGGTACCTGCGCGCGCGCCAGGGGGACGCCGCCGAGCGCCTGCTGGACGAGATGCGCGCGCAGCACGGGTTGCAGCCGAACGTGGTGACTTACACGACGGTGATGGGCGCGTACTGCAGCATGGGCGCGCGCATGGACTCCGCCATGGCGGTGTACGAGCGCATGGTGCGCGCGGGCGTGCGCCCCAATGCGTTCACGTTCCGCACGCTCATCTGGGGCTTCTGTGAGGCGCGCCTGCCCCACCGCGCGGAGGCCGTGCTGCGCCTGATGGAGGCGGAGGGGGGCGCGCTGGACGCGCGGTGCTACGAGCAGACGAGCCTGGCGTGGCAGTCCGTGGGGCTGTGGCGCGACGCCCAGCGCATCGCTGCTGAGAAGCGTGACAAGTGTGGCGCGCAGGGGGGAGGGGCGCGGAAGCTGAGCAAGCGCGAGGAGAGGGGCAGGCGGGTGAGGGTGGAAGGGGGTGGGACAGGGGGAGGGGCGAGTAGAGGCGCAGGGGGAGGGAGCAGGGCGGATGGGGGAGGTGTGAATGGGGGGCAGAGTGGCAATGCGGGGCAGACTGGTAATGGGGCGAGTCATGGCAACAGCAGCAGTGAGAGCGCTAGAGGTAGTGACGAGAGTAATGGTGAGAGCAGCAGTGGCGGTGGTGAGAGCAGCAGTGGCGGTGGTGAGAGGATTAGTATTGAGAGCAACAGCAGGGTTGAGGGTGCAGGGCAGGAGGGCGAGAGCAGCAGCACTGCAGCAGCACAGGAGGCAGAGGCAGAGGACAAGGTGGCAGTGAGGGCGAGAGGGGGCGATAGGGGTGGCAGCGTGAGATCAGGAATGGTGAATGGCAGGGATTCAAGGGGGCCAAGTAGCAGTGCTAGGGGGGGCAGCGGAAGGGGCAGTAAGACTCGCATCTGGCAAAGACCACAGTCACTCCCTGTCCCTCAAGGGGAGGTGGCAACTGGTGCAGGTGCCACCCAGTCAGAGGCCCAGAGGTCCCCGTCAGCTGCTCTGCTGCCCTGCGCTGCTGCTGCTCTCCATCCGCGCTCCCCCCTCCCCCTGTCACGCCCACACTGCCAGGCGTGGCAGCACTGCCATTCGCCCCACGCCCCCTTCTCCGCCCTCACCTGGGCTGCAGCTGTCGCACCACACCGCGCTCCTCTTCTTGCCCTCCCCTTCTCCCTCACCACACTTCTCCACCGCCCCTCTCCCACAACTGGCCGCGGCAAGCACACCGTGCGCGTGTGTGTGGGGCTGGCACTGCAGCGGCTGCGGGGTGGCAGCACCGCTTACAGGCCTCCGTGTGCCGGCAGTGCCATGCTCTCACCGCACCCACACCCGCCCCGGCTGCTCGCACTGCCCTCCCAGGCCTCACAAGCACGCCCCTCGCCTCGCACTCCCAGCCTCGCACGGACGGGCAGCAGGCGAGCAGGCGGGGCGGGCACAGCAGCTGCAGCGCGCATGAGAGTGCTGTCCCAATTGGGGCAGGGACGAGCACTTGCTGTTATTATTTGATTGCACTGCCATGCTGCTAGCTAGGACTGTCGAATCCGCCGCCGCTCGTTGTAGGAGCTTTAGGTGACTTACTGTGTTTTAGATGGCTTATTAAAAGACCGGATTTCCCCTTCAGTAATGAAATGGTTGGAATTGCAAGGCACCCAACTGAACCGTTCTCAACGGATCACCTGGGAACTACCACAACAATCATCGCACGGACCAGGCCAGCACACCTGCCAACCGCACCACACATACAACCCAAGCCACGTTGCCCATCAGCTCCAACCCTCACCAGCTGCTACACTCCGCGTCGTTTGCTCCGCCGCACCGCCTTTCTGCTCCCTCGACACCGTTCTCTTATTGTTTCTCTAACCCTTTGCGCCCATGTCGGCCTCCGCCCGCCTGCGCGCATGTGCAGTCGGCGGGAGCGACGCTTTGCGGAATTCTGACGCGGGCGCGCGGAACAGGAACCTAGAGTCCGCCATTCGGCGGTTGAAATGGCCACCCGCGGATGATGGCGGGCTGCGCGGAAGGCTGAGTGCTGCGGCTATGCCCCGCCGCTCACTGCTCTCCTCGAAACGCCAAACGCTGCGCCCCGGAATGCCGCTCAGCGGACCTCCGCCGATCGCTCTCCGCGGCACCAGCAGCCAACGCCAAGGGCGCGCGCCCCCCGTGGTGGCGCTTGCAGGTGGGACGCGGAAGGGCGGAGGCGGAATGACACGATGGGGGAGGGGGGGAAGGGAGAGAAGCGAGGAAGGAGTATTTTGCAGTCGAGTGGAGGAGTGGGAGGCGAGGGGGAAGGAGAGGTAGTGCGGTGCAGCGGGCGCGTGTGATGGCGTAACCAAACCCCCAACCCCCAACCCGAACCCCCACCCTTCAAACCCCTTTCCCCAGGCAGCAAGTGGCGGCGCAGCGACCAGCCCCGCGTGCGGCTTCCGCCCGTGCTGAGCCCGTCCGCGTCCGCGCTGCTGTGCCAGCTGCGCCAGCAGAAGCTGCGCCGCCAAAGATGGGCGGCGCTGGAGGCGGCTAGCGCGGGGGCAGGGGGAGGCGGAGGGCGGAAGGGCGCGGAGGAGGACGTGGCGGCGGTGCTGCGCGAGCTGCGGCGCAGAGAGGAGTGGCACGTGGTGGCGCATGTAAGATGGCATGTGGTGGTGACCCTACCCTTCCATCTCCCTGTTCCTTCTGTCAACTGTCCGCCACACACGCCCCCACCCCACCCCTCCACCCGCCTTGCCTTCCACCAAAACATGCCCCCCCACCCCCTTCCCTTTTCTACACCCTTCTCTTCTCCAATACCCCCCCCCCCCCCCCCCCCCCCCCCCCCTCCCTCCCAGGTGTACGAGTGGGTGGTGTCGCGCTCAGGGTGGCGAGCAGACGTGTCGGGGTACAATCTGCTCATGGACGCCTACGCGCGCTCTGGCGCCGCCCCCACCGCTCTGCGCGTCTTCCGCCTCATGCAGCAGGGGCGCGTGCGCTTCTCCCTCCCACAAGGGCGCGGACGAGCAGGGGAGAGGGGGGGAAGGGAGAGAGATGCAGGGGAACAAGGCGAGGGAGCAAGGGGAAGAGGGGGTAGAGGGACGCGGGAAAAGGGGAGGGAGGAGGAGGATGAGGAGGAGGAGGAGGAGGAGGAGGAGGAGGAGGAGGGGGAGGGATGGGAGGAAGAAGAGGAGAAAAAGGGGGTGGGGGAGGAGGAGGTGGAGATGTGGGTGGAGGAGGGCGTGGGCGTGTGTGTGCCAAGCGAGGCGTCATTCAACGTGGTGCTGGGCGGGCTGTGTCGCCAGGGCCTGCTGCCGCCCGCTCAACAGCTCTTCCACGAGATGCTGCTCCGCGGCTACCGCCCCAGTGAGTGCTACCGCCCCAGTGAGTGCTACCGCCCCAGTGAGTGCTACCGCCCCAGTGAGTGCTACCGCCCCAGTGAGTGCTACCGCCCCAGTGAGTGCTGCCGCCCCAGTGAGTGCTGCCGCCCCAGTGAGTGCTGCCGCCTCCTTTCCCTCCCGTCCGTCCCCTTCATAAATGCTCTCCTCACCCCCTGCCGTGCCCTCTGCGCCCCCTACCCCCTGTCCTACCCCCCCCCCCCCCCCCCCCCCCCCCCCCCCCCCCTGCCCCCCAGGTCTGGTGACGTACAACACGATGGTGGAGGTGAGGGGGAGGGCGGGGGACGTGGAGGGCGCGGAGGGGCTGGTGCGCGCCATGCGGGGGGAGGGCGTGCGCCCCACCGCCGCCTCCTACGCGCTGCTCATGCACGCCTACGGCAAGGTGAGGTGACGCCCATGGCAAGGTGAGGTGACGCCCATGGCAAGGTGAGGTGACGCCTACACAAGGTGAGGTGACTCCCTATGGCAAGGTGACGTCTATGGCAAGGTGAGGTGAAACAGTTACCCCTGCTGCTTTGTCCCTCACTGTCTCTGCCACCCGCACCATCACACCCGCTCACTCTCTCCCCCTCCCACCGTGTCTTCCCCCTCCCTCCTCCCTCCCAGGCGGGCCTGCCCCAGCGAGCAGAGGAGGTGTTTGCAGGGCTGCACGGGGCGGCCGTGCTGCCCACGCTGCCGTGCTTCACGGCGCTGGTGGCGGCACATGCACGCGTGGGGCAGTGGCGGCAGGCTCAGCGCGCGTACGACAGCATCGCGCTCATGGGGCTGCGCCCTGACCTGCATGCCACCACTGCTCTCCTGCACGCCCTCTGGTGAGTGAGACTCACGGGCGAGGTCACTGTGGGAAGGTTGGAGGCGTGGGCACAAGGCGGCAGGGTGCACGAGGCAGCAGGGTGCACGAGGCAGCAGGGTGCACGAGGCAGCAGGGTGCACGAGGCAGCAGGGTGCACGAGGCAGCAGGGTGCACGAGGCAGCAGGGTGCACGAGGCAGCAGGGTGCACGAGGCAGCAGGGTGCACGAGGCAGCAGGGTGCACGAGGCAGCAGGGTGCACGAGGCAGCAGGGTGCACGAGGCAGCAGGGTGCACGAGGCAGCAGGGTGCACGAGGCAGCAGGGTGCACGAGGCAGCAGGGTGCACGAGGCAGCAGGGTGCACGAGGCAGCAGGGTGCACGAGGCAGCAGGGTGCACGAGGCAGCAGGGTGCACGAGGCAGCAGGGTGCACGAGGCAGCAGGGTGCACGAGGCAGCAGGGTGCACGAGGCAGCAGGGTGCACGAGGCAGCAGGGTGCACGAGGCAGCAGGGTGCACGAGGCAGCAGGGTGCACGAGGCAGCAGGGTGCACGAGGCAGCAGGGTGCACGAGGCAGCAGGGTGCACGAGGCAGCAGGGTGCACGAGGCAGCAGGGTGCACGAGGCAGCAGGGTGCACGAGGCAGCAGGGTGCACGAGGCAGCAGGGTGCACGAGGCAGCAGGGTGCACGAGGCAGCAGGGTGCACGAGGCAGCAGGGTGCACGAGGCAGCAGGGTGCACGAGGCAGCAGGGTGCACGAGGCAGCAGGGTGCACGAGGCAGCAGGGTGCACGAGGCAGCAGGGTGCACGAGGCAGCAGGGTGCACGAGGCAGCAGGGTGCACGAGGCAGCAGGGTGCACGAGGCAGCAGGGTGCACGAGGCAGCAGGGTGCACGAGGCGGCAGGGTGCACGAGGCGGCAGGGTGCACGAGGCGGCAGGGTGCACGAGGCAGCAGGGTGCACGAGGCCGCAGGGTGCACGAGGCAGCAGGGTGCACGAGGCAGCAGGGTGCACGAGGCAGCAGGGTGCACGAGGCAGCAGGGTGCACGAGGCGGCAGGGTGCACGAGGCGGCAGGGTGCACGAGGCAGCAGGGTGCACGAGGCAGCAGGGTGCACGAGGCAGCAGGGTGCACGAGGCAGCAGGGTGCACGAGGCAGCAGGGTGCACGAGGCAGCAGGGTGCACGAGGCAGCAGGGTGCACGAGGCAGCAGGGTGCACGAGGCAGCAGGGTGCACGAGGCAGCAGGGTGCACGAGGCAGCAGGGTGCACGAGGCAGCAGGGTGCACGAGGCAGCAGGGTGCACGAGGCAGCAGGGTGCACGAGGCAGCAGGGTGCACGAGGCAGCAGGGTGCACGAGGCAGCAGGGTGCACGAGGCAGCAGGGTGCACGAGGCAGCAGGGTGCACGAGGCAGCAGGGTGCACGAGGCAGCAGGGTGCACGAGGCAGCAGGGTGCACGAGGCAGCAGGGTGCACGAGGCAGCAGGGTGCACGAGGCAGCAGGGTGCACGAGGCAGCAGGGTGCACGAGGCAGCAGGGTGCACGAGGCAGCAGGGTGCACGAGGCAGCAGGGTGCACGAGGCAGCAGGGTGCACGAGGCAGCAGGGTGCACGAGGCAGCAGGGTGCACGAGGCAGCAGGGTGCACGAGGCAGCAGGGTGCACGAGGCAGCAGGGTGCACGAGGCAGCAGGGTGCACGAGGCAGCAGGGTGCACGAGGCGGCAGGGTGCACGAGGCGGCAGGGTGCACGAGGCGGCAGGGTGCACGAGGCGGCAGGGTGCACGAGGCGGCAGGGTGCACGAGGCGGCAGGGTGCACGAGGCGGCAGGGTGCACGAGGCGGCAGGGTGCACGAGGCGGCAGGGTGCACGAGGCGGCAGGGTGCACGAGGCGGCAGGGTGCACGAGGCGGCAGGGTGCACGAGGCAGCAGGGTGCACGAGGCAGCAGGGTGCACGAGGCGGCAGGGTGCACGAGGCAGCAGGGTGCACGAGGCAGCAGGGTGCACGAGGCAGCAGGGTGCACGAGGCAGCAGGGTGCACGAGGCAGCAGGGTGCACGAGGCAGCAGGGTGCACGAGGCAGCAGGGTGCACGAGGCAGCAGGGTGCACGAGGCAGCAGGGTGCACGAGGCAGCAGGGTGCACGAGGCAGCAGGGTGCACGAGGCAGCAGGGTGCACGAGGCAGCAGGGTGCACGAGGCAGCAGGGTGCACGAGGCAGCAGGGTGCACGAGGCAGCAGGGTGCACGAGGCAGCAGGGTGCACGAGGCAGCAGGGTGCACGAGGCAGCAGGGTGCACGAGGCAGCAGGGTGCACGAGGCAGCAGGGTGCACGAGGCAGCAGGGTGCACGAGGCAGCAGGGTGCACGAGGCAGCAGGGTGCACGAGGCAGCAGGGTGCACGAGGCAGCAGGGTGCACGAGGCAGCAGGGTGCACGAGGCAGCAGGGTGCACGAGGCAGCAGGGTGCACGAGGCAGCAGGGTGCACGAGGCAGCAGGGTGCACGAGGCAGCAGGGTGCACGAGGCAGCAGGGTGCACGAGGCAGCAGGGTGCACGAGGCAGCAGGGTGCACGAGGCAGCAGGGTGCACGAGGCAGCAGGGTGCACGAGGCAGCAGGGTGCACGAGGCAGCAGGGTGCACGAGGCAGCAGGGTGCACGAGGCAGCAGGGTGCACGAGGCAGCAGGGTGCACGAGGCAGCAGGGTGCACGAGGCAGCAGGGTGCACGAGGCAGCAGGGTGCACGAGGCAGCAGGGTGCACGAGGCAGCAGGGTGCACGAGGCAGCAGGGTGCACGAGGCAGCAGGGTGCACGAGGCAGCAGGGTGCACGAGGCAGCAGGGTGCACGAGGCAGCAGGGTGCACGAGGCAGCAGGGTGCACGAGGCAGCAGGGTGCACGAGGCAGCAGGGTGCACGAGGCAGCAGGGTGCACGAGGCAGCAGGGTGCACGAGGCAGCAGGGTGCACGAGGCAGCAGGGTGCACGAGGCAGCAGGGTGCACGAGGCAGCAGGGTGCACGAGGCAGCAGGGTGCACGAGGCAGCAGGGTGCACGAGGCAGCAGGGTGCACGAGGCAGCAGGGTGCACGAGGCAGCAGGGTGCACGAGGCAGCAGGGTGCACGAGGCAGCAGGGTGCACGAGGCAGCAGGGTGCACGAGGCAGCAGGGTGCACGAGGCAGCAGGGTGCACGAGGCAGCAGGGTGCACGAGGCAGCAGGGTGCACGAGGCAGCAGGGTGCACGAGGCAGCAGGGTGCACGAGGCAGCAGGGTGCACGAGGCAGCAGGGTGCACGAGGCAGCAGGGTGCACGAGGCAGCAGGGTGCACGAGGCAGCAGGGTGCACGAGGCAGCAGGGTGCACGAGGCAGCAGGGTGCACGAGGCAGCAGGGTGCACGAGGCAGCAGGGTGCACGAGGCAGCAGGGTGCACGAGGCAGCAGGGTGCACGAGGCAGCAGGGTGCACGAGGCAGCAGGGTGCACGAGGCAGCAGGGTGCACGAGGCAGCAGGGTGCACGAGGCAGCAGGGTGCACGAGGCAGCAGGGTGCACGAGGCAGCAGGGTGCACGAGGCAGCAGGGTGCACGAGGCAGCAGGGTGCACGAGGCAGCAGGGTGCACGAGGCAGCAGGGTGCACGAGGCAGCAGGGTGCACGAGGCAGCAGGGTGCACGAGGCAGCAGGGTGCTGCTGCCCACTCGCCCTCTCCACACGCCCTCGCCCTCCACACACCCCAGAACATCCTCCTCCGCTCACCCATCCCTTCTCCCATGCCTCTCATCCTCCCCCCCTCCCCCCTATCCCCCCACTGGCACGTGAACCCCCCTCTCCCCAGCACGGCGGGCGAGGTGGCGCGGGCGCGGGGCGTGCTGGACGCCATGCAGCGCAGCACCGGTGCCGCCCCTCCTCCCTCCTGTGTCACCCCGCTGCTGGCCGCCCTGGCACGACAGGGACTGTGGGCAGGTGAGCGGGGGAGGAAGGAGAGGATTGGGGGGAGGGGAATGATGTGGCAGGGAGTGGAACCACAGGGGGGAAGGGGAAGGGGGCCAGTGTGGTGCTGTGCGTGCAGCAGCAGGGAGTGCGTTGTGCATGCATGAGGTTTCAGTGAAACTCATGGAACAAATTTTCTCTCACACACATGAAACGGCTGCACTCATCCCTCTTTTTGCCTTTGGTCACACACACCCCAACCCTTGTGTCCTCTTTTCCACCTTCCTCCATTCCCCCACTTCCCACTCCCCCCATCAGAGACGGAGGAGGTGTATGCATCGCTGGCACCAGCAGGCACACCCCCCCCGGTGCGGTGGCAGCACGAGCTGCTGCGCGCCTACGAGCGCGCGGGGCTGCCAGACAAAGTGCAGGCGCACCTGGCGCTGCTGCGCGCGTGGAAGGGGGGAGAGGGGGGGCGGAGCCATGAAGGGGAGGGGAGGGACGATGCGGGGGACGAGGGGAGACGTTGGAGGGGGAGGGGAAGGGATGGCGAGGGGAGGGCGCGGGGGCGGGTGGACAGGACAATGCTCAACTGCCTGGCAGGGGCACATGGGCACGCGGGGGACAGGGCAGCCATGCAGCGAGTGCTGGCACGCATGCATGGGGGCGAGGGGGCAGCATGGCATGTGAGCTCATACAACACCGTGCTCGCCGTGCTGGTGCATGCGGGTGACATGGCGGGCGCTGAGAGGCTGATGGATGACATGCGGGCGGGCGGCGTGGCCCCTGATGCCGCCACGTGGACCACCCTCATGGGCGGGTACGCGGAGAAGAAGCTTCTGAGAAAGTGCATGAGCGTGTTTAGGAAGATGGTGGCAGCGGGGGTGCGGTGGGATGCGGGGGCGGTGCGGGTGATGCTGGCGGCGTGTCGCAGTGCGGAGCAGCAGGAGGAGGTGAGGCAGCTCGTGGAGAGTGTTGTCAGGAAGAGGACCAAGCGCTCCTTGCCTTCGTGATCGCCTTGCAGAATCACGGGATGAAGCACCTGAACGAATTACCATTTCCTTGGGGTTTCGCTTGTACTTATGCATTATATGAGGGATCTTGTGGTTCCTATAAACAACTTGTCCTCGTAACATAACGCACTAAAGTGCTTATATCAATGTTCACATTGCCTTTCACTTTTTCCTCCGCGCCATCTTTGGTAGTATGGCGGAGTCGCTTTCGCCTTCCGCCATCGCCATCGCCATCCGCCTCGCCTCGCCTGTCCGTCGCTCTCCTTCTCCTCCCACACGCCCCTCTACCCCCGCCCTTACACCCGCCCTCCGCATTAGCTTCCCCGTCTCCTGTCCTTCCCCTCGTCGTCCGCCCTTCCCATTTCGTCTGCTCGCGCCACGCGCGTCCCGCGCATTCCCTCGCCCGCCCGCCGCTCTCCCCGCCGATTCGGTCCCGTCCGCCACAACTCCGCCCTCGACACCGCAAGCCGCGCGCGAATGGCGGGAGCTGTGGGCGCAACTGGCGCGGCAGTGGGCCATGCGGGGGCGGCGGTGGCGGTGGGGCGTGCTGGACGGGTACCTCGCGCGCAGCATGGCGCGCCCCTTCGCGGTGGCGGCGGGCGTGGCGGCGAGCGTGGGCGTGGCGCTGGGGTCGCTGGCGGAGGTGGCGCGCGTGGCGGCCAACACGGGCGCGCCGCTCCGCCTGGCGCTGCTGGTCGCGCTGCACCACCTCCCGCGCTTCCTCGCGCTCGCGCTCCCCCCCGCATGCCTCGCCGCCTCCCTCTTCGCCTTCTCGCACCTCCTGGTGCGCCCCGCCCTCCCCCCTTGCGCCCACATCCGCGCCAATCCCTTGCGTTGCGCCCGCATCCCTACCCGTCCCCTTCCCCCGCCCCCCCTGCTGACCCCCTCACATGCAACCCACCTCATCGCCCCCCTTGCCCTTCCCCCCAACTGCCTCTCGATGCCCGCCGAGTGCCCCCAGGCGCACGGCGAGCTGGCGGGCATGGCGGCGGGGGGGGTGGCGTGGGGCAGGGTGCTGCGCGCGCCAGTGTGTGTGGGCGTGGGGGCAGGCGCGCTCATGCTCGCATGCCATGAGCACGTGGTGCCATGGGCCATGGGCAGGTAACAATACTCTGCCATGCCATGTCTGCAGTGCTGCATTCTGTCCAGAACATCCAACAACCTTTGTCCTTGGACTCACTATGCTTTGTGCATGGCATGGCACGTCCTGGAATGGCATGGCATGGCAGGGCGCAGCGCATGGTGGAGGCGGCAGTGACATCGGACATGGCATCGCTGCCATCCCAGCAGCACGTATTGCTGCGCGAATATGGTGCGCATGTATGTGATGGGGGGAATATGGTGCGCATGTATGTGATGGGGGGAATATGGTGCGCATGTATGTGATGGGGGGAATATGGTGCGCATGTATGTGATGGGGGGAATATGGTGCGCATGTATGTGATGGGGGGGAATATGGTGCGCATGTTTGTGATGGGGGGAATATGGTGCGCATGTATGTGATGGGGGGGAATATGGGGGACATGTGTATGTATGTGTTGCCATGCAGTGCCATGCATCCCATCTCGCCCGCACCACCTCATCCCCACCCTGCTGCCCCACTCACTCATCGCCTGCTCACCCTCCTCTCCCCTCCTCTCTCCATTCACCTCTGTGCCCGCCCCTCTCCCAACCAGGCGCAGCACCACCATGACCCCCTCGCACTCCTCCTCGCCCATCTTCACCCCTCCTCACCACACACCACCATCGCCTCTCCTCTGGCCGGCAGTGCAGGGGGGGCAGTGGCGGCAGCGGGCAAGGGGGCCGAGGGAATGGGCGGGGGGGCGGGGCTGTGGCGGGTGTGGTATGCGGGGGAGGTGGGGGGCGGTGCCATGCGGCGTGTCATGCTGCTGCACCTCGCCCCTCAGGGGCACGTGCACGCCGTGAGTCCTCCTTGGCCATTCTTTCCCTCTATCGCTCTCTGCCATCGTCCATAACAGCACTGCCAATGTTAATGTTTACACATGAATGTGCGGATTAGCGGATCACAAGTTTAAGTGTCGTTCGGGGGCTGCCCTCTCTGCCGTGCGGCATGAGCAGGTGGTGGCAGCAGAGCGCTGTGAGTGGCAGCCACACTCGCGCACGTGGCGCCTCCTCAACTGCTGCCTGCTGCCCCTCGCCCCGCCCGCCTGCCTGCCTCCCACCACCCACACCATTGCGCCACCATTGCCGCAGCCACCTGCTGAACCGCTCTCCACCGCCCCAGCCTTGCATGGCACCGCTGCAGCAACGGCCTCCTTCTCTCTGCTCCAGGTACTGCTCTCTCTGCCTCTCTCCATCTGCCTGCCACCATACCATGCGTGCCACCATCACTCACCCTCGTCCTCGTGTGTGCTCTCATGCCTTCACCATCCGTACCTACCTCACCTGTGTGCCACTCCTCACACCCATGTATCACCATCTCCTGCCTGCTGTGTTGCTCTCTTTCCACAAAGCCAAGTTCTCAATACGTGCCGCTGCTGTCCGCTCTAGGTTTCCTGGCTGATATCATACTCCACTGACTTTCTGCCCTACCCCTTCCTTCTTACCACCCCTCCCACCTCCCCCCCCAGCTGGAGTCACTGGACGTGCCGCTCGCCTCTGCGCTGCCGTCCTCCTCCCCTCTCGCCGCCCATGCCGCCCTGCCGCCCGCCTGCCTCCCCCGCCGCCTCCTCACAGCGCGCGCCAGGCACCTGCGCGCGCAGCTCGCATGGCTGCAGCGCCACACGACCCAGAAGGGGCCGAGGTGGGGAAGCAAGGATCAGCGGGCGGTGGCGGAACAGCGCAGGCGAGTGGGGGAGCAGCGCAGGAGGGTGGCGGAGCAGCGGAGGCGGGTGGCGGAGGCGGAGAGCGCCTTGGTGCTGCGCGATGCCTCCTGTGCCTCCTGCGTGTCCTATGCTGTGGTGAGCCGTGTATCATGCAATCGTGTATGCATGATAGTTGTCCTCAGTCCACTCCCCTCCATCTCTCGCTCACCCCACTTCTCCATCTCATCCTAACTCCTCTTTCTCACCCCATCCGCACCCCTCTCCCCCACAGCTGGGGGCGGTGGCAGGGCTGGTGACAGCGGCCCCTGCCAGCAAGGGGTTCAGCGGGATGGGGGGGCAGCGCGCGGGCAGCAGAGGGGCGCCCTTCCAGCTGGCGCTGCCCCTCGCTGCCGCCTTCCACCTGCTCTCCGCCACCCTCGCTGCTGCTGCCCGCTCCGCCCTCCTGCCCCCCCTCCTCGCTGCATACCTGCCCCTCCTGCTCCTGCTGCTGCTGCCCCCGCTGCTGCTGGGGTCGCAGGGGGGCAGTGTGGAGACAGAGGCCCGAGAGTGCTAGGCGGGGAGGGAACAGAAGAAGGTACTGTGAGGCGTGCAGGTGTGGCTGAGGGGTTGATCGGGAGCGATTATGGATAGAGGCGTTGACATGATGGAGGGGTGCAAGCATGCATCTGCCAGTGGTACCGATAGCAGGCAGTGCAAGAAACACTCGGTATGGAGAGCATGGTACGGTAGTAATGGTACTCATCTTTCACTAGCACATGGACCGTCACAATCCTTTAAGCCCTGTACATATCACATCTTTATTAGCACAATGAATAATTACAGAGGGTGCCTAACGGCCTAAGCCACATCGCCAAATACTGCTCCAGGTGTGCACAGCAGCAAGGTGAGGCCACCAGGGTAGAGGCCAAGTGTCAGTGAGCCCCAGTGGGGTGAGTGAGTCAGGTCTGGTTCAGACGACCTCAGGGTCTGCAAGGCCGCGGCAGAAGCCACCGTCATGGCAGGAGGCGGTGTGGAGGGCGGTACGGAGGTGCATGATGTGGTGGGAGAAGGTGGAGCCCGGTGTGGTGAGGAACAGGCGGCTCAGGGCGCACACCACCTTCTCCACCGCCGCCACCGCCACCGCATTCCCTGCCAGCCCCTCCCGGTTCAGCCTCTCCGCCCACATCTTGCCCTCCAGGCTCGGCAACCGAACCACCGCCACTGCCTCGGGTGAATCCAGGTCAGCTAGCAAGGCTGGTGTGGGCGAGGTCAAGCTGCTGCCAGTGCTGGCAGAGGCAGAGGCAGTGGTGGTGTTGGCGTGTGGCAGCAGGGGCACGCCTTGCAGGGCGGAGAGGAACACAGCCAGGTCCGAGTCCGATGTGTCTGATGCCAGGAACAGCAACGGCCGCCCGGGAAACGTGCCCATGGCCCCTCGCTCTCCCCACGATGCCCCTCCCGTTTTCCGTGCATGCTGGGCACTGGCGGCGTCAAACGCCCCCCCCAGCAGCTTCTCGCGCACGCACTCGCCCGCCTGCCACTGCGCCCAGTACGGGCACTTGCCCTGCCCCACGCAGTGCCGGAACATGTCGTCTCGCCTCAGGTGCAGCGCTGCAAACGCCCCTCCAGTCACCTCGCGCACGAAGCCCTCTGCTGCCTGCACCACCGCGTCACACGGCCACACCAGCGACCGACACCGCTGCTCCATGCCAATCCCTGCCGCCCCTAACTGCGGCCCCCCTCCGCCTGCCAGCCCCTCGCCTGCATCGCGCGCGCCCGGGGCGGCAGGGGGCGGCGCAAGGGGGGGCATGGCCCAGGCGGTGGCGAGGGTGGAGGCGAAGCCGGGCGGGGGGTCGAGGAAGCGCGCGTGCGACTCGTACAGGTCGCCCACGCACAGCACGCGCCCGCCCGCGCCGCCGTACGCGTCCGTGAAGGTGCGGCGCGTGACGTTCGCCTCCAGCCCCGCATGGCGCCGCGACGCGAAGCGGATGGCGGGGTGGGACGGGCGGCCGCGCTGGAACGCGCAGCGGTCCGCCCAGCAGACGAGGCGGTCGACGTCGAGGCGCGTGGCGTTGGCGGCGCGCAGGTAGTCGCGCAGCGAGACGGCGACGCGGCGGCCGAGGCAGGCGTTGAGGTGCGACGCGTTGAAGACAACATCGAGGCTGAGCGGCGCGTCGAGCGGCGAGTTCCAGCGGCGCGCGGGGCGGTAGAGGTCCTCCGCGGGCACGATGAGCGTGCGGCGCAGCAGCGTGGCGGCGAGAATGTAGTTGCGCACGCACAGCACGCGGTTCGTCATCCGCCCGTACACGCACGCCGCCAGCAGATACGAGTCCGCCTGCGGCCGCCACTCCAGCTTCTCCGCCTCCGCCACCGCCTGCTCGCGCGGCACTGACTCCCCGCCCCCGCACCCCTCATGCCGCGTCCCCACGAACTCCACTTCCCCCACCTCCGCCTTCCCCTGTTCTCCAATCCCCACGCCTGGCCCCCCTCCCCGTGTTTGCTGCGCCACCTTCCCGCCGCGCTGCCCCGTGAGTGGCGCCAGCTGCCGCCAGTACCGCCGCAGCAGCGCCTGCTGCCGCGCCAAAACCGCCTCCTGCGCCGCCACCACCTCGTCCGCCCGCCCCTCCTCGCGCGCCCGCCTCAGCTCCGCCAGCGCTGCGGCGAGCAGCGCCTCGTGCGGCGCGTCATCCGCGGCGCTCGATTGCGGCGCAAAGAGGAATCCGCCCCGGTGGGGGCCGCGGACGAGCAGCAGCAGCGCGCCGATTACCGCGGCGAGCAGGAGGACAAGCGCGGGGCGCGCGCAGCTCAGGGACTGCGCGAGGCGCGCGGCCGTGGCCTTATCGACCGCGAACGACGCGAAAGTTTGTCGCCCGTGCGATCGACGACTGCTGAGCGACAGAGATGGCGATTGCGCGACGGCAGGAAGAAAGGGGGTCTGACGAATGGCCATGCAGGGCGATGGGAGAGCGGGGTGAGGTGCGGCGATGGAGGCGATGCGACGAGACAGTAGCGCCTTTCCGCTCCACGGATCACCAGTCGCACTGTGGAGGGCGGGGTGCAATATGTGTTCTTGTTTGCAATTCACGCACTGTACAACTACGCCCCCTCAAATCATTCTCGAATTTTACCATAACGGATTTTGTGTTCATGTGAATCACCATTTCCAGCCCCACTCCGCATTCCCCCAGTGGTTTCGGGGCGTGCATTCTCTACAACAGCGCAGAAAGGAACCCCCTTTCGTCACTTCGTCAAATCACCGCCCGTCGTGCGACGGTCCTTCGCCGCTGTTCGTCCATCGCAGCGCCATGCGTCGCGAGCGTCGCATCGAGCCGACGTCGTTCGACGCGATCGTCGTCGGCACGGGCCTGCCCGAGTCGCTGCTGGCGGCGGCGCTGTCTCTGGCGGGGCGGCGCGTGCTGCACGTGGACTGCTCCGGCTTCTACGGGTCGCACTGGGCGTCGCTGCCGCTCGACCAGCTCGCGCAGTGGGCGGCGAGCGGCGGGCGCATTCCGCCTCCGGGGGAGAACGAGGACGCGCAAACCAACGGGTTTGCGGACGACGACGACGAGCGCGGGGAGGATGAGCGGAGAGCAGATGGGGAAAGCGCGGAGGGGGACGGCGGAGTGCTGAGCGGCGAGGAGGGTGCAGGACGGGGAGACGGGGAGGCGAGTGCGGAGGGGAGGCAGGAGGGAGAAAACGAAGGCGTGGGCGCAACTGAAGATGGCGCGCGCACGAACGGGGACTCAGACGCGGGCGCGGCGGGGGGGGAAGATGCAGTTTCCGGCGCAGGCACAGACGCAGGGGCAGATGCAGTCGCAGGCGCGGGCGAGGCGTCACTGGAGGAGCGCGTGCGGGGGGGGGCGGTGAGGGCGGTGGCGCTGGGGTCGTCGGAGGACGGCGCGCTCTACTCGCGCGTGTCCACCGCCACGTGGCTGCCACGCGCCTCCCACGAGCCCTTCCACCCCGCGCGCCTGCCGGTGGAGCTGGGCGAGGCGCGGCGCTATGCGGTGGATCTGGCGGGGCCGCGCGTGGTGATGTGCGGCGGGGACGCCGTGCGCGTGCTCGTGCGCTCCGGCGCGCACCACTACGTGGAGTTCAAGGCCGTGCAGGCCCTGCACTGCTGGCAGCGGGGGGCGGACGGGAAGGCGCGCGGGGAGAGTGGTGCACAGGGGCAGGGCGGTGGGGCGGAAGGGGGGCTGGTGCGGGTGCCGACGAGTCGGGGCGACGTGTTTCAGGACCGGCAGCTGCCCCTGGCGGACAAGCGCCGCCTCATGCGCTTCTTCCACTCCGCCTCCCCCCTCTCCGCCCCCCCTCGCCCCCCTGCCCCCGCTGCTGCCACTGCTGGTGGCGGTGGTGGCGCGAGGGAAGGCGGGGACGAGGGAAGTGGGCAGGTGGGGGCGGAGGGGAAGGAGGGGAAGGAGGAGGGGAAGGCGGCGAGTGGCAGCGAGGCGGAGGGGGAGGGGACGTTCACTGCGCTGCTGGAGGCACACGGGCTGCCAGCACGTGTGCAAGAGTGAGATGCACCAGCACCGCATGCATGCAGCCCATGGCCCTCTGGTCCACACTGCTTGCCCTCGTGCCTGCTCACCCTCGTGCCTGCTCACCCTCGTGCCTGCTCACCCTCGTGCCTGCTCACCCTCGTGCCTGCTCACCCTCGTGCCTGCTCACCCTCGTGCCTGCTCACCCTCGTGCCTGCTCACCCTCGTGCCTGCTCACCCTCGTGCCTGCTCACCCTCGTGCCTGCTCACCCTCGTGCCTGCTCACCCTCGTGCCTGCTCACCCTCGTGCCTGCTCACCCTCGTGCCTGCTCACCCTCGTGCCTGCTCACCCTCGTGCCTGCTCACCCTCGTGCCTGCTCACCCTCGTGCCTGCTCACCCTCGTGCCTGCTCACCCTCGTGCCTGCTCACCCTCGTGCCTGCTCACCCTCGTGCCTGCTCACCCTCGTGCCTGCTCACCCTCGTGCCTGCTCACCCTCGTGCCTGCTCACCCTCGTGCCTGCTCACCCTCGTGCCTGCTCACCCTCGTGCCTGCTCACCCTCGTGCCTGCTCACCCTCGTGCCTGCTCACCCTCGTGCCTGCTCACCCTCGTGCCTGCTCACCCTCGTGCCTGCTCACCCTCGTGCCTGCTCACCCTCGTGCCTGCTCACCCTCGTGCCTGCTCACCCTCGTGCCTGCTCACCCTCGTGCCTGCTCACCCTCGTGCCTGCTCACCCTCGTGCCTGCTCACCCTCGTGCCTGCTCACCCTCGTGCCTGCTCACCCTCGTGCCTGCTCACCCTCGTGCCTGCTCACCCTCGTGCCTGCTCACCCTCGTGCCTGCTCACCCTCGTGCCTGCTCACCCTCGTGCCTGCTCACCCTCGTGCCTGCTCACCCTCGTGCCTGCTCACCCTCGTGCCTGCTCACCCTCGTGCCTGCTCACCCTCGTGCCTGCTCACCCTCGTGCCTGCTCACCCTCGTGCCTGCTCACCCTCGTGCCTGCTCACCCTCGTGCCTGCTCACCCTCGTGCCTGCTCACCCTCGTGCCTGCTCACCCTCGTGCCTGCTCACCCTCGTGCCTGCTCACCCTCGTGCCTGCTCACCCTCGTGCCTGCTCACCCTCGTGCCTGCTCACCCTCGTGCCTGCTCACCCTCGTGCCTGCTCACCCTCGTGCCTGCTCACCCTCGTGCCTGCTCACCCTCGTGCCTGCTCACCCTCGTGCCTGCTCACCCTCGTGCCTGCTCACCCTCGTGCCTGCTCACCCTCGTGCCTGCTCACCCTCGTGCCTGCTCACCCTCGTGCCTGCTCACCCTCGTGCCTGCTCACCCTCGTGCCTGCTCACCCTCGTGCCTGCTCACCCTCGTGCCTGCTCACCCTCGTGCCTGCTCACCCTCGTGCCTGCTCACCCTCGTGCCTGCTCACCCTCGTGCCTGCTCACCCTCGTGCCTGCTCACCCTCGTGCCTGCTCACCCTCGTGCCTGCTCACCCTCGTGCCTGCTCACCCTCGTGCCTGCTCACCCTCGTGCCTGCTCACCCTCGTGCCTGCTCACCCTCGTGCCTGCTCACCCTCGTGCCTGCTCACCGTTGTGCCTGCTCACCCTCGTGCCTGCTCACCCTCGTGCCTGCTCACCCTCGTGCCTGCTCACCCTCGTGCCTGCTCACCCTCGTGCCTGCTCACCCTCGTGCCTGCTCACCCTCGTGCCTGCTCACCCTCGTGCCTGCTCACCCTCGTGCCTGCTCACCCTCGTGCCTGCTCACCCTCGTGCCTGCTCACCCTCGTGCCTGCTCACCCTCGTGCCTGCTCACCCTCGTGCCTGCTCACCCTCGTGCCTGCTCACCCTCGTGCCTGCTCACCCTCGTGCCTGCTCACCCTCGTGCCTGCTCACCCTCGTGCCTGCTCACCCTCGTGCCTGCTCACCCTCGTGCCTGCTCACCCTCGTGCCTGCTCACCCTCGTGCCTGCTCACCCTCGTGCCTGCTCACCCTCGTGCCTGCTCACCCTCGTGCCTGCTCACCCTCGTGCCTGCTCACCCTCGTGCCTGCTCACCCTCGTGCCTGCTCACCCTCGTGCCTGCTCACCCTCGTGCCTGCTCACCCTCGTGCCTGCTCACCCTCGTGCCTGCTCACCCTCGTGCCTGCTCACCCTCGTGCCTGCTCACCCTCGTGCCTGCTCACCCTCGTGCCTGCTCACCCTCGTGCCTGCTCACCCTCGTGCCTGCTCACCCTCGTGCCTGCTCACCCTCGTGCCTGCTCACCCTCGTGCCTGCTCACCCTCGTGCCTGCTCACCCTCGTGCCTGCTCACCCTCGTGCCTGCTCACCCTCGTGCCTGCTCACCCTCGTGCCTGCTCACCCTCGTGCCTGCTCACCCTCGTGCCTGCTCACCCTCGTGCCTGCTCACCCTCGTGCCTGCTCACCCTCGTGCCTGCTCACCCTCGTGCCTGCTCACCCTCGTGCCTGCTCACCCTCGTGCCTGCTCACCCTCGTGCCTGCTCACCCTCGTGCCTGCTCACCCTCGTGCCTGCTCACCCTCGTGCCTGCTCACCCTCGTGCCTGCTCACCCTCGTGCCTGCTCACCCTCGTGCCTGCTCACCCTCGTGCCTGCTCACCCTCGTGCCTGCTCACCCTCGTGCCTGCTCACCCTCGTGCCTGCTCACCCTCGTGCCTGCTCACCCTCGTGCCTGCTCACCCTCGTGCCTGCTCACCCTCGTGCCTGCTCACCCTCGTGCCTGCTCACCCTCGTGCCTGCTCACCCTCGTGCCTGCTCACCCTCGTGCCTGCTCACCCTCGTGCCTGCTCACCCTCGTGCCTGCTCACCCTCGTGCCTGCTCACCCTCGTGCCTGCTCACCCTCGTGCCTGCTCACCCTCGTGCCTGCTCACCCTCGTGCCTGCTCACCCTCGTGCCTGCTCACCCTCGTGCCTGCTCACCCTCGTGCCTGCTCACCCTCGTGCCTGCTCACCCTCGTGCCTGCTCACCCTCGTGCCTGCTCACCCTCGTGCCTGCTCACCCTCGTGCCTGCTCACCCTCGTGCCTGCTCACCCTCGTGCCTGCTCACCCTCGTGCCTGCTCACCCTCGTGCCTGCTCACCCTCGTGCCTGCTCACCCTCGTGCCTGCTCACCCTCGTGCCTGCTCACCCTCGTGCCTGCTCACCCTCGTGCCTGCTCACCCTCGTGCCTGCTCACCCTCGTGCCTGCTCACCCTCGTGCCTGCTCACCCTCGTGCCTGCTCACCCTCGTGCCTGCTCACCCTCGTGCCTGCTCACCCTCGTGCCTGCTCACCCTCGTGCCTGCTCACCCTCGTGCCTGCTCACCCTCGTGCCTGCTCACCCTCGTGCCTGCTCACCCTCGTGCCTGCTCACCCTCGTGCCTGCTCACCCTCGTGCCTGCTCACCCTCGTGCCTGCTCACCCTCGTGCCTGCTCACCCTCGTGCCTGCTCACCCTCGTGCCTGCTCACCCTCGTGCCTGCTCACCCTCGTGCCTGCTCACCCTCGTGCCTGCTCACCCTCGTGCCTGCTCACCCTCGTGCCTGCTCACCCTCGTGCCTGCTCACCCTCGTGCCTGCTCACCCTCGTGCCTGCTCACCCTCGTGCCTGCTCACCCTCGTGCCTGCTCACCCTCGTGCCTGCTCACCCTCGTGCCTGCTCACCCTCGTGCCTGCTCACCCTCGTGCCTGCTCACCCTCGTGCCTGCTCACCCTCGTGCCTGCTCACCCTCGTGCCTGCTCACCCTCGTGCCTGCTCACCCTCGTGCCTGCTCACCCTCGTGCCTGCTCACCCTCGTGCCTGCTCACCCTCGTGCCTGCTCACCCTCGTGCCTGCTCACCCTCGTGCCTGCTCACCCTCGTGCCTGCTCACCCTCGTGCCTGCTCACCCTCGTGCCTGCTCACCCTCGTGCCTGCTCACCCTCGTGCCTGCTCACCCTCGTGCCTGCTCACCCTCGTGCCTGCTCACCCTCGTGCCTGCTCACCCTCGTGCCTGCTCACCCTCGTGCCTGCTCACCCTCGTGCCTGCTCACCTACCCACGCCACGCCACCTGTGTGCTCTGGTCGTGTCTCCTCCATCCCCCACCGCCCTTTCTATCCGCCATGCTTCTATCCCCCCCCTCAACCCCATTGCTTATCCACCACTCATGCGTCCAACCTCTCTCACCCTCCACTCCCCCCCCTCCCCCCCCTCCCCTCCTCTCCGGCCCGCCGGCCCCCTGTGCCCCGCGCAGCTTCATTCTGTACGCCATCGCCCTGCTGCCATGCAACCAGCACCCCTCACCCCCTGCCACTGCTGCCACCGCTGCCACCAGTGCCAGCAGTGGCAGCAGCGGGGGAGGGGGAGGAGGGGAGGGGATGCGGGGGGGCGTGGTGACAGCGGCGGAGGGGTTGGCTCGCATGGCACTCTTCCTCAATTCCGTCGGCCGGTGGGTGCTGGGTGCTGGCTGCTGCCTGCTGGGTGGGTGCTGGCTGCTGCCTGCTGGGTGGGTGCAGGCTGCTGCCTGCGTGCTGGGTGGCCGCTGTGTGCATTGTGCTGGCACGGCACAGGGGTGGGTGTGAAGCGGTGGTTGCCCGCATATGCTGGCCCTCAGGGCAGGGCAGCTCACCACTGCATTCGCCACGCCCTGTCACGCGCCAGCCCCTTCCATATGCAGCTTTTTTTAATGGTTGTGCAGCTCTGCTCCCGTGCGCACGTGTGCGTGGGCATGGGCATGGGCATGGGCATGGCACGGCATGGCACGGCATGGCATGGCATGGCATGGCATGGCACGGCATGGCACGGCATGGCACGGCATGGCACGGCATGGCATGGCATGGCATGGCATGGCATGGCAGGTACGGCACGGAGGCGGGCATGATGGTGGCGCTGTACGGCATGGGCGAGCTCGCCCAGGCCTTCTGCCGCCTCGCTGCCGTCAAAGGCGCCCTCTATGTCAGTGCTGCCCCCCGCATGCCACATGCACCCCTCATGCTGCCTGTTCCCCCTTGCCTCATGCCCCCACGGTGCATCATACCCCCACTCTGCCTCATGCCCCCACTGCTGCTCTTCACCATGTTGCATGCTGCTCCTCAGTCTCCTCGCTACTCTGTTTGCTGGCAGCATTCCCGCTGCTGATTGCTCCACCCATCCCTCTTCCCGCCTTCTCTGTGTCACATGCTGTGTGCTGCGTGCTGCTACTGCAGGTGCTGCGTCGGCCAGTGGCGTCTCTTCTAGTGAATGCAGTGCGTGCCAACCCTTACTTTTCTCTGCGCGCGCCACCCTCCACCTGTTCCCGCACCTGCACCCGCACCTGCACCCGCACCTGCACCCGCACCTGCACCTGCACACGCACATGCACACGCACATGCACACGCACATGCACACGCACACGCACATACACACGCACATGCACACACACATGCACACGCACATGCACATGCACACATACACCCGCACCTGCACCCGCACCTGCACCAAGGGCTGGACCTGCAAGGAGCAGCAATGAATGGCATCTATGCTCCATACGTATCACACGTTCACACGTCTCTGAATCACGTGTCACAAGTCTCTGAATCACCTGCCCACACTCACCCGGAGCCGCATCCCTCACCATCTACCAGAATTTCCCCCGTCGTCTTTGCCCCATGTACCAATCCCCTCCCGCGGCGCATCCCCCCTTCCCCCCCCCCTCCCCCCCCTCCCCCCCCCCAGCACACGGGGCGGTGTGAGGGAGTGGCGTTGGAGGACGGGCAGCTGCTGGGCTCGCCCCTCGTGCTCCTCGGCCCCTCCTTCCTCCCCAACCCACTGCCCCCCGCACCATCCGCCGCACCACCCGCAGCACCACCCTCAGCAGAGCCCGCAGCAGTGAGCGGCAGTGTTGAAGCACGTGGGAGCGCAGCAGGTGGCAGTGACACGTGTGTGGGTGGGGTAGGGACGAGCCCAGGCGTGGCGGGGTCTCAGTCTCACGGTGGCGGTGGCGGCGCTGGTGGTGGTCTGGACAGCGCAGGCAAGACAAGTGCCGGAGGGGAGAGGGGGGAAGAGGAGGAGGAGCAGGGGGAGGGGGTGGTGGCGCGCTGCATTTGCATCACCGACGGTTCCCTGCATCAACACATGCACACTCTCGTTGCTGTGCTGCCGCCCACATGTGAGTGCTGCCGCCCACGTGTGAGTGTAGCTGCTGAGAGGTGTAGGCAAGACTGCCCTTCTCTGGCTCCCAGCTCGTCTCATTCTCTTTCCCATGCAACGTGTCTCTCACCCCTCACCCACCTAACCCATCCCTCTCGCCCACATCTCGCCCTGCACTTTCCTCCCACTCTCCCTCCGCCAGCACTGGCACCAGGGCGTCCGGAGCAGCCAGTGAGAGTGTGCCAGCTGTCATCGCAATGTGCTGTGTGCCCCCAAGGGAAGTGAGTGCTCGTATTCCTTGCTCGCACTCCCTTCCTGCTTCCCACGCACTGCGCTGCACACACACACTCTCCCCTCGAATGGTTCCCTATTGATATAAGCATTGGGGTACAACAATAGAAAGACTGGTGGGAACAGTGAAACACGGATGGCAGTACCTGTTATAGTCACAAAAAATAGTAACCTTCAAAAGCCTCAGGCGGCATCAGTGCACTCGTCACTTTGCCAAAATCAGACATCAAGCCTGAGACAAGGAAACAACGAAAAGGAGCAGCAGGTGAAAGTCGCTTGAACACACATGGGACAAAAGAAAAAGAACAAGAGAAACAAAGAACGAAACAAAGAGGGAAAACAGGAGGAGGGAGAGAGAGGGCGCGAGGTATTCACCCACGCAGCTACTCACCACACAAGACTAGAAACAGCACGCAAGGATTCAAGACTGGAAACAGCACGCAAGGATTCAACAGGAAATGCGCCTCTTACAGTGGAAGCGGCGGCGGGGATGTGGCGGTTGGCGTGTGGCGGCTGCAACAAAGAGCTCGATATGCCGGGGGGAGAGCTCCGCACGACGGCACGGCGAGGCAGGACCGGTGAGTGTAGCAATGACTGCAGCCTCACACTCGCGAGGATGCGTGCAGCAGAGCGCGTTGAGCACGTCTGCTAGGGCTGCCTCTGCCTCGTGCCCCACTGCCCCCTTGGCCACCGCTGATAGCACCTCCTGGAGAGAGGGAGATTGGGGAGGTGAGAAGTGGGGGGTCGGAAGGTGCGTGAGTGAGGGGCGAGGGGAGGGTTTGGAGGGAGGCAGAGGCAGGTGCAGGAGCAGAAGAGAGGGGAGATTGGAAAGAAGACTGTGAAAGCCGTGTGTGGGGAAATGGGACTCATACTAGTCAAAAGAAGCATGAAATACGGATCGATATGTGGTGGCTTCAATGTGCCTAAAACAAAAGATAGAGTGCGCAGTCAGATTTCTGCACAGCGGTTTTAAACGATCATAGCGATCTGGTCACAGCTCCAAACGACCTCATTCAACTTGGATCTGGAGCGTCTTAACGTCGCCTACAATAGGCAATTTAGATCGCACGATTTCATCAAGAATTGACGACACAGCGTCAGATTGAACGAACGGCACTATGGCAGCAACATAGTCTTAGGACACACAATTACGAACAACTAGGAAGAGTTACGAGTTGGGAATGACTCCCAGCTCCTACAAACCCCAAGAGCCGATGTACACTGATGGGGAACAGTGCCACACTGTCCCTAACCAAGAAGGGTCTCGAAACTACCCTTCACAAGGGCCTACACCAACTGAAATGTTACACTACACATTGTAATGTAACAATCTTGAATATCTTGAGGTGTACCCTTTCGGCGAGCTTCGAAATCACTTGAAGCTTGCAACCAAGGCTCGGGTTTCTCATCACAAACTCAACCTTGAGTTCTTGATGGGTCTGCTGCACACACCTGCGACACGCCGAACGTTCGACAAGCGACAAAATAGAAACCGCGCACGGGACACACGACAAAATAGAAACCGCGCGCGAGACACAAATGACCGCATTGACACGCGGCTAGCGATAACTCGCTATTGACTCGACACACACACTCGACATCATGACCCATCATTCACACACCATTATAAGCATGAAATATATATTTATTTCATGCACTCATGCCACTCCATGCACACACGCATGCACGCACACGCACACGGACAACAAGCCGAGTGCAAGCCGTAGGGTTGCACCAACAGTACCTACCATACTAGTCTACAGCATGGCACTCCCCCCCCTCTCGTGTGGGTCCCCTTCATTCTCGATTGCCGTCTCCCATCACCATCACACCACACCCCCCCCCCCGCTCCTGCACTGCAGGTACCTGCTGTATCTCTCCACCCGCTGCCTCCCCTCCCACTGCCCTCGCGCCCTGCTGCTGCCCGTGCTTGCTGCCCTCACTTCATTGCCACACTCCTCCCCCACCACTCATTCTGCTGCTGCTGCTGCTGGAGGTGTGAGTGAGGGGGGTGGCAGGAGCAAGCAAGCAGAGGGAGTGGGTGCGGAGGAGAATGGGGAGAGAGGGGTGGGCGGGCAGGGGGGAGGAGAGGGAGATGAAGGAGGGGAGGAAACGGCGTCATCCAACCGTATGGTATCAGAGCAGGTGGGGTCAGAGGCGGGGGCGGGCGAGGAGCATGGAGAGGAGGCAGCGGGGAAGGGGAGGCCCACTGCGCTGTGGGCTGTGTTCTTCTCGCAACGCCTGCTGGACACCCGCAGTGTGCAGGTATGGGCCATGGCATGCCCGCAGTGTGCAGGTATGGGCCATGGCATGCCCGCAGTGTGCAGGTATGGGCCATGGCATGCCCGCAGTGTGCAGGTATGGGCCATGGCATGCCCGCAGTGTGCAGGTATGGGCGATGGGACACTCGTGCACCATGTGTGATGCACCGTGCACCGTGCTTTGTGCACTATTCATGCAGCAGAATTCTCGACGCAGGATTCCCGATGCTCTCCCCCCCACGGCAGGTGCCGGAGGGCGTGTTTGCATGCAGTGCTCCGAGCGACTCCCTGCACCTGCAGTCAGTGGTCGAGGAGGCCCAGCAGGTGAGCCCTTGCACCCATGCTGCTGCTGCTTGCGATGAAACTGTAATGCTCGAGATGTTACTGTAATGGCTGGAATGTTATTGTAAGGCTGGGATGACACTGGTGGCTGAGATGACATTGTGATGACGGAGAGATGGCAGTGATGATGGAGAGATGGCACTATTCTGGTGGATGGTGATGGATGATGATGTGGCAGACAGGGTTCTTCTAATCCACACAATCTCTGGAATCTCTTCTTGCCTGTACTGTTTCCGCCTGCCTTTGGCTTGCGATGCGGGCAGATCTTCACGCGCATTGCCCCCGGGGAGGAGTTCTTCCCCACCCGCCTGGATGAGGAGAGGGATGATGAGGCACACGGGTTTGACAAAGGTAACTCGGAGGAGCATGCCAATGGGGACGGGGATGGGCATGGGCATGGGGATGGGGATGAGCATGGAGATGAGAGGAGGGTCTAGAGCAACGGAGGGAGGTGATGCACGTTGCAGAGTCAATATATGTTATACAAGGGAAAGTCGTCTGATCGCGACAAACAAGCCGCTTGCATATTCCCATGCTCTGGAGGCATTGTTGTGCTTCTTCAAATGCGAGACATTTGTTGTTACCATTTATGAAAGTATCTAGTGGAAGAAGGTGAAGGGCACACATTCTTAGGATGACTAGCGCAACTACATACCATAAAATTGTTACACTCATAAACATGACTTGGCCAGGGAACGGCTCAGGGTTGATCGCTGGTAGCATTGCAGCTGAAGTGTTGAGCTCAGGTATCGCAAGAGTGAATGTAAAATGACAGAGATGGGAATACCGTCAGGGCTCTGGTTATCAGACAAATTTTGTCTGATTGTCTGATTTTCAGACACGATTTTTTGTGTTCATATGATTTTCCAGACAAGTCATTTATGTTCGTATGATCTCTCAGATAAAGCATTTTGATTCATCTGAAAAATAAGTCTAAGGGCTTATAACTCGTCTGAGTACTCAAGACAGAGAGTATGTTTCAATCTTGAAACAGACAAGTACCGAAGCTTGCTGTACAGGGTTCGATTCCTGCTGTTGCACAGAATGTTCGGAGATCTGGTATAGTTCTTGTCTGGAAATTCAGACAAGTGTTGATGTTTCATCTAGAAAATCAGACCACCTGAGTTTGCTCATATTTCCTTCAGACGAAAATTTTCCTCGTACTTTCATTTCAGACGGGCCAAAAACCTAGCCAGAGCCCTGAATACCGTATGGCCCCGGATAGGTAAGCGCCGTCCCTTATAGCATGGTGATTGTGACCGCATACAGACCAAACTGACGCGGATCTATGTAATTCGGCAGATATAGGCATTCTAGTTGTGCATGGTACATGCATTTAGGGCAGGGTTTTTTTTATCAGAGTAAATTACTCTGTTTCTCTGAAAATCAGAGTGCTCTTTTATAGGGTACTCTGTACCTTGCTGGGTATTTTTTAAGGGAGTTACCTTTCCTCTGATTTGTTAGAGTAATCTTGTAAAGGACTCTGATGCCTCAGTGTAACTTTCAGGAGATTACCGTTTCCTCTGTACCGGGTACAGGCGAGCCAAGCGTACCCCCCTTGTTTGCTTGCGTCAGATGGTCAGTCACACGGATGTAGCTTTGAATGTTATAGATAAAATTAATGAGCAAGCTGTTGTTATAGAAGTAGCACAGCGGTGCATCATTTTGTGGGAACGCGAAGGTGCAGGGTTCAACACTTGGAGAGAGTACTGAATAAAGAAAATAGTTACACTGACTGTGCAGGGTTATTTTTTAAGAAGTTCAGAATAACGCTCAGGATCAACTCTGACAAATCAGAGTAACGCTCAGGATCAACCCTGAGTTTCAGAGTTTAACAAAAAACAACCCCGAACGTCCGAGCAATGAAAAACGGAAAAAAAAAAACCCCTGATTCAGGGCCTCAGATTCGTTTTGGCGTAGACATGCCAAATAATACATGTGTTAGCTTTGTGTAGGCTGTACTGGGGTAGCCCGTATGGGTACAACCCATAATTAGGGTTAGTACTTGTACCCACAATTGCTTCTTTCAATCCAATCATTCCTGCCTGTAGTTTCTAACATGGTTTCAGAGCAGTAGGTCCGTAGGACCGTTTTTTTTTCGGGCCCACCTACCGTTGTGGTTACTGAGCTGCCCCACGTGTTGCCTGCGCTGCGCCGCCCGCGCGCGCCTTGCCTTGCCTGCGCTGCGCTGCCCGCGCGCGCCTTGCCTTGCCTGCGCCTTGCCTTGCCTGCGCTGCGCTGCCCGCGCGTGCGAACCCTAATTCTGCGCGCACCTCGCTGCTGCCCCGCGCGTCGCGTCCGTCGCCTACGCGGCCCGCTGCTGCCCCGCTGCCCGTCGCGCCGTGCGCCCCTGCAGCCCGTCGCGTCGCCCGTCTGCCCTGCCTCTGCCCGTCGCGTCGCCCGTACGGGCTGTCCCAGCCCGTCGCGTCGCCCGTCCGCCCTGCCTGCCTGTCGCGTCGCCCGTACGGGCTGTCCCAGCCCGTCGCGTCGCCCGTACGGGCTGCCTGCCCGTCGCGTCGCCCGTACGGGCTGTCCCAGCTTGTCGCGTCGCCCGTACGGGCTGCCTGCCCGTCGCGTCGCCCACTGCTGCCCCGCGCACCGCCCGCGCAGCCCGCGCCGTGCCTCAGCAGCCCGCGCGCGACCCGCCGCAGCCCCGCGCGCCGCCCTACCTGCTGTCAAACATTATATGTTTATATGATTGTAGGCTGTAGTGGGTTACACCTTAGGGGGTACACTAGATTAGGGTTTACTACTTGTATCCAACTTTGTGCTAGTACAGTCATTCCTGTCCGTTCATTCTGACATGGTTTCAGAGCAGGTCCTTCGCTAGGACCGTTTTTTTTTTTAAGGGCCCACCGTTCCCTACCTACCTACCTACCTACCTAGGGCGCCTCGAACTTTTTTTACGGCCCCTACCTCCCGCGACCCGCGACCCGCCCCTTAAGGCCCCGTCGCGCCGCCCCTTAGCCGCTCGCGCGCGGTCTTTTTTTTCCCGCGCGCGCCTTATTTCCCTCGCGCGCGGCCCGTCGCCTGCTCGCGCGCGCCCCGCAGCCGCCCGTCGCCTGCTCGCGCACGCCCCGCAGCCGCCCGTCGCCTGCTCGCGCACGCCCCGCAGCCGCCCGTCGCCTGCTAGCGCACGCCCCGCAGCCGCTCGTAGCCTGCTCGCGCACGCCCCGCAGCCGCCCGTCGCCTGCTCGCGCACGTCCCGCAGGCCCGCAGCCCGCTGTCGCAGCGGCCGCCCGCCCGCAGCCGCCCGTCGCCTGCTCGCGCACGCCCCGCAGCCGCCCGTCGCCTGCTCGCGCACGCCCCGCAGCCGCCCGTCGCCTGCTAGCGCACGCCCCGCTGCCCGCAGCCGCTCGTACGCCGCTGCTTCCGCTGCTGCTTGCGCACTGCTGCCTCCCGAGCGCCGCCGCTGCCTGTGCGCCGCCGCTGCCCGTGCGCTGTCGCTGCTCCTACGCTGCCGCTGCCCGTGCGCTGCCGCTGCCCGTGCACCGCCGTTCCCAGTGCGCCGCTGCCGCCCGTGCGCTTCTGCAGCCGCCGCCCGCGAGGCACTCGCTCTCACTGTTGTTTATCTTCTACCTACCGCGCACACTGCTGCCACTGCAGCTGCCACCAGTGCACCGTTGCAGCTCCTACTGCCACGCTACCTACTACTGCCGCTCGTGTGCCACTACGGACAGTCGACCCCGCCCGCGCCTTGCCTAGCGGCCCCGCCGGCCCCGTTGACCCTCCGCACACCTTTTCAGCGGCCTGATTCCTACTACTACTGTTACTACTGCTACTGTCACTATGGCTAGCCCGCCAGTTCTAGCTTTCGATGCCGAGGGCCGTCCGGTGAAGTTCGAAACCTGGCTAGATGACCTGCACCTGTTCCTACAGCTCACTGCCAAGGAAGATATCTCACTGTACGACCACGCCCTAGGCCATGCCACTGCCCCTGACTCGACTGCTGACAGCACTCTGCGTTCCCAGTGGCAGACCCGTGATGCGCACGCTCGCTTTGCTATTCGCAACTCCCTGCCGCTAGACGAGCGCGAGCACTTCGGCCAGTGCAAGACTGCTAAGGACCTCTACACCGCTGTAGTTGCCCGCTACTCCTCGCCCGCTTCTGCCACGCTAGGCCGCCTCACTCTCCCCTACCTGTTCCCCGACCTAGCCTCCTTTCACACTGTCGCAGACCTCATCACCCACCTTAAGACTAGTGAGGCCCGCTTTCGCGCTGCTATGCCTGCCGAGTTTCTCACTAGCAACCCCCCCCGCTCTGGATCACTCTCTACCACATCGTCACCCGCCTTCCTGACTCTTTGTGCGCAGTCAGGGACCACTTCCTCTCTCGCTCCCCCACTGAGCTCACTGTTGCCCTCCTCGAGAAGGAACTGCTTGCAGCTGAGGCGAGCATCGTCACTGTAGGCACCTCTCGTGGCGACCCCCGCACCCCGTTCTTTGAGGGGTGTTCCCCTTCCCCCCTCCTCCCCTCTGTCGCCTCTGCTGCTGCTGTCGACCTTCTTGGTGCTGAGAAGGTCGGGACCGCGTCTGCTTCGAGTGGGCGCCGCAGGAACAAGGGGGGCAGGGGTGGGGGTGGCGGCGGAGGAGGTGGGGGTGGAGGCGGTGGGAGTGGAGGCGCGGCTGGGGAGACTGGTGGCGGCAGTGGGGGAGGAGACAGCAGCGGTGGGAGTGGTGGTGGAGGCGGCAGCGGAGGCGGAGGTGGTCGTGGCGGCGGCAGGGGTGGAGGTGGCTGGAGCCACTCGCTCGGCCAGTTGCTGTCTCCCTTGCTTCTCCCTTGGTCACCCGTCTGTGCAGCGCCTTCGGGCCATGCACAAACGGGACCTTGTTGCTGGTCTTCCCAGGGTGCTCCCTCCCCTTCCAGCCTCGCCTGCTCCTCCCTGTCTTCCCTGTGTCGAGGGGCGGCAGCGCGCCGCTCCTCACTCCTCCTCCTTTCCCCCGACGACTGCTCCTTTGCAGACGCTCCACATGGACGTGTGGGGCCCAGCCCGCGTCCGTGGCCAGGGTCAGGAGAGGTACTTCCTGATTGTTGTTGACGACTTCTCACGCTACACCACGGTCTTCCCCTTGCGCACCAAGGGTGACGTCCCTGATGTCTTGATCCCTTGGATCCGCAGATCTCGTCTCCAGCTCAGTGAGCGTTTCCACTCCGACTTCCCTGTCCTGCGTCTGCACTCTGACAGAGGTGGAGAGTTTTCCTCTGGCCTCTTGGAGGCCTTCTGTCAGCAGGAGGGCATTGAGCAGTCGTTCACGCTTCCGGCCTCTCCACAGCAGAATGGGGTTGCTGAGCGCCGCATTGGCTTGGTCATGGAGGTCGCTCGTACCTCCTTGGTTCATGCGGCTGCCCCCCACTTTCTGTGGCCGTTTGCAGTCCGATACGCTGCGCATCAGCTCAACCTCTGGCCCCGTGTCTCCTTGCCCGAGACTTCTCCGACACTGCGTTGGACGGGAGAGGCTGGCGATGCATCGCGTTTTCGGGTCTGGGGATCCCGAGCTTTTGTCCGCGACACGTCCGCGGACAAGCTCTCCCGTCGCGCTGTCCCCTGCGTCTTCCTTGGCTTTGTCCCGGACGCCCCTGGTTGGCAGTTCTACCACCCCACCTCGCGGCGTGTCCTGGCCTCTCAGGACGTCACTTTTGACGAGTCCGTCCCCTACTACCGCCTCTTCCCCTACCGCACTGCCCCGCTCCCCCCCCCGCCTCTCTTCCTCGCTCCAGGTGCTGAGGTACCAGACCCCCTCCCCCCTCAGGGTGCCGCTCCCTCAGGTGTGTCCCAGGTAGACCCGGGTGAGCCTGTCGAGGTAGCTGTTGACTCTCGTCCTGCGTCTAGGGGTGCTGAGCCTGGGGGTGCTGAGTCTGGGGGTGCTGCGTCTGGGGGTGCTGAGCCTGGGGGTGCTGCGTCTGGGGGTGCTGAGCCTGGGAGTGCTGAGTCTGGGGGTGCGGAGCCTGGGGGTGCTGAGCCTGAGCGCGTGGAGCCTGGAGGTGCTGAGCCTGGGGGTGCTGGGTCTGGGGGTGCTGCGTCTGGGGGTGCTGAGCCTGAGCGTGCTACACCTGGAGGAGCCCTCTCCTCCCAGCAGCTGCAGGAGAGGTACCTCGAGTACTGCCGCCTCCGGAGAGGTGCTGCTGGAGCTCGTCCCGGTACTTCCCCTCCTACCCAGGAGCTCCCCCCCATTCAGCAGATCCGCGAGTGGTACACACGGCGCTGCAGTCTTCGGAGTGGTGCTCCTGGTGCTGCGGACCCTGGGGGTGGCGCTGCTGCTGGTGCTGAGGACCCGGACGTGGGAGCTGCTGCTGGTGCTGCGGACCCGCCTGGTGGAGCTACTGCTGGTGCTGAGGACTCGGACGTTGGAGCTGCTGCTGGAGCTGAGGACCCGGGTGGTGGCGCTGCTGCTGGTGCTGAGGACCCGGACGGTGGAGCTGCTGCTGGTACTGAGGACTCGGACGGTGGAGCTGCTGCTGGAGCTGAGGACCCGAGCGGTGGCGCTGCTGCTGCTGCTGAGGACCCGGGCGTTGGAGCTACTACTGGTGCTGAGGACCCGGCCGGTGGAGCTGCTGCTGGTGCTGTGGACCCGGCCGCTGGAGTCTCCTCTGCTTCTGGAGACGCTGCGCGGCCGCGACCGTACTTCGTACCGCTCCTTCAGCAGGTTCTTGGGCAGGCTCCTCCTCCTTGTCCTCCTCCCTCCGTAGAGTGTCCTCTGCCTGTCCAGCCACAGTCACAGTTACCGCCTACCTCGCCTCTCCCTGCTCCCTCTCCTTACACTGGTCCCACAGGAGGTCTTACAGAGCGTCGTGAGCCTGAGTCTCGTCCTGCGTCGCCTGTTCGTCCTGCTCGCACTGGTAGTCGTGTCCGTCGTGAGCGTCCTCCTCCTGTCCCAGGCACTCACTACATGACTCTGCGTCCCTCTACTGCTCCTCAGCGTGTCCCTCTACCGTCTCCTCCTGCGTCCTCTTTGCCTGACGTTCCGGCCCCTGAGTCTGACCGGTATCGTGCTGAGCACCCTACTGTCACGCGTCTCCTCGCTACTGTTGTCACTGACCCTACCTTTGAGTCCTCGGCTGCGTCTGCTCTGGTCGCTGAGTTGGTTGACTTTGCTGCTGCCTGTCGTCTAGACTACGCTGCTAGCCTTGTTGCTGAGTCTGAGTCTGCGTCTGTCTGTCCTCCGTCCGTCGGGGGTGAGTGTGCTCTTGGCACGGACGTCCTTGAGGACAGACAGGAGGAGTTCCAGTGTCTTGCTGCTGCTTTGCCCCGTCTCGTGTCCTTGCTAGTTGCCCCTGAGGGAGACCCGGATGCACCAGACATCCCGACCCCGCGCACTTACGCTGAGGCGATGGCGGGTCCCTACTCCTCTCAGTGGCAGACAGCCATGGACGCCGAGATGGCTTCCTGGAAGTCCACACGCACCTACGTCGACGAGGTTCCCCCTCCTGGGGCGAACATCGTCAGTGGCATGTGGATTTTCAGGGTGAAGCGGCCGCTGGGTTCTCCGCCTGTCTTCAAGGCGCGTTACGTGGCTCGAGGCTTCAGTCAGCGAGAGGGAGTTGACTTCTTCCAGACCTTCTCCCCCACCCCGAAGATGACTACTCTTCGGGTGCTGCTGCACATAGCCGCTCACCGAGACTACGAGCTTCACTCACTTGACTTCAGCACTGCTTTCTTGCAGGGCAGCCTGCACGAGGAGATCTGGCTGCGCCGCCCACCTGGCTTCACTGGGTCGTTTCCTCCTGGTACCCAGTGGAGGCTTCAGCGGCCGGTCTACGGTCTCCGCCAGGCTCCGCGTGAGTGGCACGACACACTGAGGACTACACTTGCGGCTCTTGGGTTCGCGCCTTCTACAGCTGACCCGTCGCTGTTCCTGCGCACCGACACTTCGCTGCCGCCGTTCTACATCCTCGTGTACGTCGACGACTTGGTCTTTGCCACTGCTGATACTGCAGGACTCGCCTACGTGAAGTCGGAGCTGTAGAGGAGACACACGTGCACAGACCTGGGTGAGCTGACAAGCTATCTTGGCTTGCGGATCACCCGGGACAGAGCACGGCGCACCATCACCCTGACTCAGTCACACATGGTGCAGCAGGTTCTCCAGCGCTTCCGCTTCACGTACTCCTCGCCTCAGTCCACTCCTCTGCCTACCGGTCACTCGCTCTCAGCTCTGCCTTCGGATGAGTCCGTAGAGCCGAGTGGCCCGTATCCAGAGCTTGTGGGCTGCCTCATGTACCTGATGACCTGCACTCGACCTGACCTTGCATACCCTCTTAGCATCCTTGCACGCTATGTCGCTCCTGGCCGTCACAGGAAGGAGCACATGGATGCCGCTAAGAGGGTGTTGCGCTACTTGTGCAGTACGTCGGGCATGGGGCTTGTGCTTGGAGGGCGAGACCGAGTTGTTCTCACAGGGCACTCAGACGCTTCTTGGGCAGATGACCAGGCCACTCAGCGGTCGTCTCAGGGTTACACCTTCAGCCTTGGCTCTGGCTCAGTTTCTTGGCGCTCTACACGCTCTTCTTCTGTTCTCGGCTCCAGTTGCGAGGCTGAGATCTACGCTACAGCCATGGCTGCCCAGGAGCTACGCTGGCTGACCTACCTGCTGACCGACCTCGGAGAGCCGCCTCGTTCTCCTCTAGTACTGTACGTCGACAACAAGGCTGCCATTGCCTTGTGTGAGGAGCACAGACTGGAGCACAGAACGAAGCACATCGCCCTGCGGTACTTCCTTGCTCGTGAGCTGCAGCAGCGCGGTCAGCTTTGTATTCGCTACGTGGCCACTGAGGCCAACACTGCTGATGTGTTCACCAAGGCGCTTCAGCCTCGTGACCATCAGCGCTTCTGCACTCTACTGGGCCTTGTGCCTACTGGACCTCACTTACTTACCTCTTGACTTTGCTTGTACTGTGATTACTATATATATCTATACCTGCATGTTTACTCTTGCTAGGTTGTGATCACTGTATCTCTTGCTCTGTTATAAACCTGCATGTGAACTGGTCTTGTGACCACTAGCTTGTGCTCGGAATTTGTGTGGAATCCTTGAGATCCACCCTGAGCTTGCCTTCCTTTGCTTTGACTGGTCTCGTGACCCTGTGGTTGTCTCCCACTGCGCCTATGGGGGTGTGTCAAACATTATATGTTTATATGATTGTAGGCTGTAGTGGGTTACACCTTAGGGGGTACACTAGATTAGGGTTTACTACTTGTATCCAACTTTGTGCTAGTACAGTCATTCCTGTCCGTTCATTCTGACACCTGCGTGTGCCGCGCCTCCGCGGCTTCGTGCGCCGCGCCCGACCTGCCTCTGTCGCGGCTGCGCCCTGCCACCGACACGGCCCCGCCCGGCCGCCGACGCGGCCCCGCCAGACCACGGAAGCGGCCCCGACCTGCCGCTGACGCGGCCCCGCCCTGCAGCTGCCGCGGCCCTACTCTGCAGCCGCGATTTCGGCCCCGCCGTCGCCGCAGTCGTGTGTCTACCCTGCCGCCGCCCGCCTCTGCGGCCCTGCCCTGCAGCTGCCGCGGCCCTACTCTGCAGCCGCTGTTGCGGCCCCGCCGTCGCCGCCGTCGTGCGCCTACCCGGCCGTCGTCCGCCGAGCGCCGGCCCTGCTCGCCCGGCGAGCGCCTGCCCTTCCAGCCTTTGGTGAGCACCTGCCTGCCTGCCGGCCTGTCTGCCTGCCTGCCTGCCTGCCGGCCTGCCTGCCGGCCTGCCTGCCGGCCTGCCTGCCGGCCTGCCTGCCTGCCTGCCTGCCTGCCTACCTGCCTGCCGGCCTGCCTGCCTGTCGGCCTGCCTGCCTGCCGGCCTGCCTGCCTGCCTGTCTGCCGGCCTGCCTGCCTGTCGGCCTGCCTGCCTGCCTGCCTGCCTACCTACCTGCCTGCCTGCCTGCCTGCCGGCCTGCCTGCCTGTCTGCCTGCCTGCCTGCCTGCCGGCCTACCTGCCTGCCTGCCGGCCTGCCTGCCTGCCTGCCGCGCCTGCCCTGCCCGAGCTGCTGCTGCTACTACTACTACTAGCAGGTGGCCAGATGCAGCTCCAGCGACGTTCACGCGAGTCTCTCACGCCCCAGCAGCTTAGTGAGTGGTATGCCAGTTGGTGTTGTCGCGGTAACCGTCGTAGCTGTCGCCCTGGAGCTGGTCAGTTGGGAGCGTCTGGCAGTGGCCAGCTGCAGCTGCAGCGGCGTCCACGCGAGACACTTACGTCCCAGCAGCTCCATGAGTGGTGGGTTCAGAGTGGGGGGTATTTGAGTACTGTTCGCTGCCCGTACGTCATTCGCACAGGTGCTCGGACTGGTCAGCCTTGCGGGACGCTTGGTCACACACAGTCCCGCTGCTTCGCCCGTCTGAGCGACGCCTGGCGTACCGAGTTTGGCGACGAGGCTGAGCTCCCCACCTGGCTAGAGCTACTTGGGCAGAGGGTGGATATCTATGCTCTTGACTATGATGCTATTCTCACTGCCATGTATGCATTGCCTACTAGTGTTGACCGTGCCTGTTACCTGTGCGTCCCGCCTGACCCTGGTAGAGAACCTGCTGCTCTCGGTACTGGTGAGGCTGCTGCTCTGGGTGCTAGTGCGTCTCCTGCTCTAGGTGCTGGTGAGTCTGCTCTCTCTGGTACTGCGCCTGCTGCGGTCTTGCACACCTTCACCCTTGACTCAGGAGCTTCCCGCTCCTTCTTTCGCGACTACACCACACTCACGCCGCTTAGTCGGCCGATGCCAGTCTCCCTGGCGGACCCCTCCGGGGGTCCAGTCCTTGCCCACTACTCCACGGTTCTGCCGTGTCCGGCCGCCCCGTCTGGCTCGCTGTCAGGTCTTTACCTCCCCTCGTTCTCTACGAACTTGGTGAGTGGAGCTGACCTCCAGGATCGGGGGGTTCACCAGTTCACTCCTGCGAGTCAGCGAGTGACTCACTGTACGTGTGCTCGGACGGGCCGACACCTGGCCACGTTTACCCGTGCGCCTGGCTCGAGTCTGTACACCCTGACCACTGCGTCCCCTCAGGTAGCTGCGTTTGCGTCTGCGTCAGGTCAGCTGGCGGCCCCCTGCGAGTGTCGCGCTTTGTCGCACCAGACCCTCCTTTGGCACCACCGTCTTGGTCACCCCTCGGTGCAGCGCCTTCGTGGCATGCACTCTCGCTCCCTGGTTTCTGGTATTCCTAGGTCTCTGCCTGCCCTCCCTCCCTCGCCTGCGCCGCCCTGCATTCCTTGCGTCGAGGGACGGCAGCGCGCCACTCCTCACTCCTCCTCGTTCCCTCCCACAGAGGCTCCCCTGCAGACTCTCCACCTGGACGTGTGGGGCCCAGCCCCCGTCCGTGGACAGGGCCATGAGCGGTACTTCCTGCTGGTCGTCGACGACTACACGCGTTACACCACGGTCTTCCCCTTGCAGCGCAAGGGGGACGTCCCTGATGTTTTGATCCCTTGGATCCGCACTGTTCGTCTCCAGCTCCGCGAGCGGTTCGAGCGGGACTTTCCTGTCCTGCGTCTGCACTTTGACAGAGGTGGTGAGTTCACCTCAGACCTCTTGGCAGCCTTCTGTGCGGAGCACGGCATTCGCAAGACATTCATGCTTCCGGCCTCTCCGCAGCAGAATGGGGTTGTTGAGCGCCGCATTGGCTTAGTCATGGAGGTCGCTCGTACCTCCATGATCCATGCGGCTGCCCCCTATTTTCTGTGGCCGTTTGCGGTCCGGTACGCCGCGCATCAGCTCAACCTCTGGCCCCGTGTCTCCTTGCCGGAGACCTCGCCCACACTGCTGTGGACGGGGAAGGTTGGCGATGCGTCGCGTTTCCGGATCTGGGGTGCTCGTGCCTTTGTCCGCGATACCACCGTGGACAAGCTCTCCGCCCGCGCTGTTCCCTGTGTCTTCCTTGGCTTTGTCCCTGACGCGCCTGGTTGGCAGTTTTACCACCCCACCTCGCGCCGTGTCTTCCCCTCTCAGGACGTCACGTTCGACGAGTCGGTCCCCTTTTACCGTCTCTTCCCCTACCGCACTGCCCCGCTCCCCCCCCCCGCCGCTCTTCCTCGCTCCAGGTGCTCCCCAGGTAGACCCCCTCCCCGCTCCCGGTCCTGCTCCTTCAGGTGTGTCTTAGGTAGACCCTCCTCCCTTGACTGCGCCGGTTGAGGTCACTGGTGACTCAGGTCCTGCTGAGGGTGGTCCTGCTCGGGGTGCTACTTCTGGGGGTGCTGAGCCTAGGGGTGCGGAGCCTGGGGGTGCTGAGCCTGGGGGTACTGAGCCTGGGGGTGCGGAGCTTGAGGGTGTGGAGCCTGGAGGTGCTGAGCCTGAGTGTGAGGGGTCTGGGGGTGCTGAGCTTGGCAGTACTGAGTCTGGGGGTGCTGCACCTGGGGGTGCTGAGGCGTCTGGTGAGCAGTCTCCCTGGAGCGGCCGTCTCCGTAGTCGCTCCGCTGGTGCCTCGCTGCTCCCCTCTCGTCGTCGACTCCCTCTCTCCTCACTGCAGCTGCTTGAGTGGTACCTTGGCAGTCAGGGTCCCGCTGCTGGAGCTAGGGGCCCTACTGCGGGAGGCGCTGGAGCTGGTGACTCTGCTCCTGGAGCTGTTTCTACTGGAGGCTCTGCGGCTGCTGAGGGTGCGGGTGCTGGAGGTTCTGGAGCTGCTGGAGGTCCTGGTGCTGGTGGCGCTGGAGCTGGGGGTTCTGGAGCTGTTGAGGGTGCTGGCGCTGAAGGTTCTGGAGCTGCTGGGGGTGCTGGAGCTGCTGAGGGTGCTGGCACTGGAGGTTCTGGAGCTGCTGGAGGTACTGGCACTGAGGATACTGAGTCTGCTGCTGCGCGGTCTCCTTGGAGTAGCCGCCTTCGTCCGCGTGTGCCTCTCACCTCCCAGCAGCTGCACGACTGGTACGGTCGCCATCCGGGTCGCGCTTCTAGAGTTAGGGGCTCTGCTACTGGAGGTACTTCTGCTGACGTCACTGGAGCTGGGAGTGGTTTTGGTCCCGGAGGTGCTCGTACTGGGGGTACTGGAGCTACTGGGGCTGGAGGTGCTGAGCCTGCAGGTGTTGCTGCTGGAGACACTGCGGCTGGAGACCCTGGGACTGGGGGTGCCGGTTCTGGGGGTGTAGCTGCTGGTGGAGCTGGTCCTGGAGGAGCTGGAGCTGAGGGTTCTGGAGCTGCTGGGGGTGCTGGAGCTGCTGGTGCTGGTGGCACGCCGCGCCTGTTCTTTGCTCCACCGTCTCCGTCGTCTCAGCCACCGCCTGACTCTGTGCTTCGCCAGGTTCTTAGTCTCCCTTCGTCTACTGGTCTTCCGTTACAGCCTGGGTCACCGCTGCCTGCTCCTTCTCCTTACACTGAGCAGGCAGGGGGTCTTGCTGAGCGTCGTGAGCCTGCGTCGCGTCCTGTCTCGCCTGTTCGTCCTGGTCGTACCGGTCGTCGTGTTCCTCGTCAGCGTCAGCCGGCTGTCCCCGGCACACGCCTTGTAGCCCTGCGTCGGTCCTCTACTACGGAGCGTACTCCTCTTCCGTCTCCTCCTTGCTTGACGTCACGGACCCTGAATCTGACCGGTTTCGTGCTGCACACCCTACTGTCACGCGTCTACTAGCCACTGTTGTCACTGACCCGTCGTTTGAGTCTGCTGCTGCGTCTGCCTTGGTCGCTGAGCTTGTTGACTTTGCTGCTGCCTGTCGTCTAGACTACGCTGCCAGTCTTGTTGCTGAGTCTGAGTATGTCTGTCCTCCGTCCGTCGGGGGTGAGTGTGCTCTTGGCACGGACGTTCTTGAGGACAGGCAGGAGGACCTTGAGTGTCTTGCGGCCGCTGCGCCTCATCTCGTGGCCATGCTGCTTGCCCCTGAGGGAGACCCGGATGCACTAGACATCCCTACTCCGCGCTCGTACGCTGAGGCGATCGCGGGTGAGTACTCCTCTCAGTGGCAGGCAGCCATGGACGCAGAGATGGCATCCTGGAAGTCCACAGGCACCTACGTCGACGAGGTTCCCCCTCCTGGGGCGAACATCGTCAGTGGCATGTGGATTTTCCGCCTGTCTTCAAGGCTCGTTACGTTGCTCGAGGCTTCAGTCAGCGAGAGGGAGTTGACTTCTTCCAGACCTTCTCCCCCACCCCAAAGATGACCACTCTTCGGGTACTGCTGCACGTTGCCGCTCAGCGTGACTACGAGCTTCACTCTCTGGACTTCAGCACAACTTTCTTGCAGGGCAGCCTACACGAGGAGATCTGGCTGCGCCGCCCTCCTGGCTTCACTGGGTCGTTCCCTCCTGGTACCCAGCGGAGCCTCCGGCGGCCGGTCTACGGTCTCCGCCAGGCGCCACGTGAGTGGCACGACACACTGAGGACGACACTTGTGGCTCTTGGGTTTGCTCCGTCGTCGACTGCGGACCCGTCGCTGTTTCTGCGCACCGACACCTCGCTGCCGCTGTTCTACATCCTCGTGTACGTCGACGACTTGGTCTTTGCCACTGCTGACACTGAGGCTCTCGCCCTGGTGAAGTCGGAGCTGCAGAAGAGACACACGTGCACAGATCTGGGTGAGCTGCGCAGTTACCTTGGCTTGCAGATCACCCGGGACAGAGCACGCTGCACCATCACACTGACTCAGTCACACATGGTGCAGCAGGTCCTTCAGCGCTTCGGCTTCACCTAGTCCTCAGCACAGGCCACTCCTCTGGCGACAGGTCACTCGCTCTCAGCTCCACCTCCGGACGAGTCCGTAGAGCCGAGTGGTCCTTACCCAGAGCTAGTGGGCTGCCTCATGTACCTGATGACTTGCACTCGTCCTGACCTTGCATACCCTCTTGGCCTTCTGGCCCGCTACGTGGCTCCTGGTCGGCACCGAAAGGTGCACATGGATGCTGCGAAGAGGGTATTGCGCTACTTGTGCAGTACATCGGGCATGGGGCTCGTGCTTGGAGGACGGAGTGAGGTGGTGCTCACTGAGCACTGAGACGCGTCTTGGGTTGATGACCATGCTACACAGCGGTCGTCACAGGGTTACACTTTCAGCCTTGGCTCTGGTTCGTGGCGTTCTACTCGCTTGTCTTCTGTTCTCAGCTCTAGTTGTGAGGCTGAGATCTACGCCACCGCCATGGCTGCTCAGGAGTTGCGCTGGCTCACTTACCTGCTGACCGACCTGGGAGAGCGGCCTCGTTCTCCTCCAGTTCTGTACGTCGACAACAAGGCTGCTATTGCCTTGTGTGAGGAGCACAGACTGGAGCACAGAACGAAGCACATAGCTCTGCGTTACTTCCTGGCTCGAGAGTTGCAGCAGCGTGGTCAGCTTCGTCTTGCACACGTGGCCACTCGGGCCAACACTGCTGATATATTCACCAAGGCACTTCCGTCTGGTGATCATCAGCGTTTCTGCACTTTGTTAGGGCTTGTGCCCACTTTTCCTCACTTGCTGTAGACTTTGCTTGTACTGTGATCTATATACATATATATATATATATATATATACCTGCATGCTTGCTCTTGCTAGGTAGAGATCACTGTGCTGTTGGTGTTGCATATATGCCTCTGCATGTGAACTGGCCTTGTGGCCCTTTGCTTGTGCTCAGAGTGTGGTGACGTTGTGATCCACCCTGAGCTTGCTTGGCTTCTCTTGACTGGTCTTGTGACCCCTTGTTCTCCCCCACTTTGCCTATGGGGGTGTGTCAAATTATACATGTGTTGTGTAGGCTGTAGTGGGTAGCCCATGTGGGGTACAACCCATAGTTAGGGTTAGTACTTGTACCCACAATTGCTTCTTTCAATCCAATCATTCCTGCCTGTAGTTTCTAACAAGACAGACTAGTCAACCTTAAAGCTTTCGTATACATTCGACAGAAGGGGTAAAAAACTTTTGAAACTTGGAACTTTGCCCGTGAGATCGTGAGGCGACTCCCTAAACCCAAAACCTGGATGAGAAATGTGTACTTCAGCTTTAAGGATCCGCATGTGAAGGAAGTGCAGCGGGCGCTCTTCATTCACGAGCGCCGATGACCGATGACGCTCGCAACCCTCCCACGCCGTTGCTGGCTGCAGCCACGTGCCGCCGGCGGAAGAAATACGCTCGGAACGAGCTTTTCCAGCCCCAAAACGCGGAAGGATCCGCACACGTGCAGGAAGTGCAGCGGGCGCTTTTCATTCGCGAGCGTCGATGACCGATGATGCTCGCAACCCTCCCACGCCATTGCTGGCTTGGCAATAGGCCCAGACAAGCACAGCTGTCAACGGGATTTGGTGTTGGCCCCGTCCTCGCTTGGGCGGAGCCGACTTCGTGGTCGGGTGTGAGGGGAGCAGCCGACCTGCAGCAGTGGGCGAGCTGGTCGACGAGGTTGGTCGACCTGCACGGGAGCCACTGCATAGGCGCAGACTTGAGGATGGCGCCGACTTCGGGAGGTCGACCTGGCAAGGTCGACAAGCAAGGGCGTCGACTTGGCGACGCCGTCTTCGGGTAGCCGACTTTGGGGTCGGCTGACAACTGTGCTGGTCGACGAGGAGCTGGTCGACCTGGTGGGGTCGACTGGAGGTGGTTGTCGACTTGGGAGGTCGACGGACAAGCGAGGGAGTACCTGGTCGACGTGGTTGCCCGGTCGACCAGGTTACCTGGGTGACGAAGTTCTGCGGAGGAGTGCGACGGTCGCCCAGGTGGAGTTGGCGAGTCCGACCTCGGTGGTGGTATCCCGAGGTCGACGTGGCTGATCAGATGCAGTTGTCAGCGCCAGGATGACATGGTGTGTGCGCTGTGCAGGTGACGAGGCTCAGCGCACCAATCATCTGCGGGCACCTGCGAAGCTGGTTCGGTGCTGTACTGCGGGAGCAACGCTTGACGCCGTCGACTTGCAGTGTTGGCACGCCGTCGACTAGCATCGTTGGCGAGCCGCGACTCTGCACTGTTGGAGCGCGGTCAACCGTGCTGCGCTGGCAGTGGACTTGCTTGCATGCTAGCTCTGATGTAGTCCTACCTTGCCAACTTCATTGTACCATTGTTGTCAACTTTTCTTAGTGAAACTCTTGCAAAATCTCCCCGTGAATGTGCAAGCAGTGAACATACTAGGAAACGACTAAGGACCAAGAGAACGTAGAGATGACATGAGCAGCCGTGCCTAGCCCGTAGTCTAGCTCCCGTTGTAGTAGTTATCTCCGCATGGTGCGGTGAGCGTGGACGGCACGCGGCTTACCTTTTCAGTCAGGTCGACGTAGTTGTCACTTACCTAATTTGTGTTCGTAGGCCGGCAGCTGTGCGGTAGTCACTATGGTAGGCGCCGTAGGTGACGCGGGGGTGGTGGACACCCTGGAGGCACGGCTGGAGAATGCGAGGAGAAAAGCACGAGATGAACGAGTATGGCGACCTGCCATGGGCGGTCGTCGAGGCCGGGCTCCGCACCATGCGGGCGGCGGAGCACCCTTCTCGGCCTGCTTCTCCTCGACCGGTGAACACCGAGGGCGGCGTCGACGTGGGCGTCAATGCCGGGGGTGGCCAAGTCGGCAGTAGTGCGGGAGGCACGTCGAGGCAGCGTGGTGTGATTCACGCCGACGAAGTCGGCGGCGTTCAGGCGCGAGGAATGCGGTCGTCGGCGGCTGCAGGGTCCTCGCAGGGCGACGTCGGAGGTCGACGAAGTGGATTGTCGCCGATGTCGGTGACCCAGGTGACGGCGGGCGGGATAGCATCGAGCTACGGCTACTTCAAGTTTACGCCAGACAGGATCTCGGTCGCTCCGCCGCTCGTTGGTCGACAGGACGTACTCACCTGGAAGGAAGCCATCGAGCCCCAGCTGGAGATGGCCGGGCTGATCAACTTTGCTCGTGGTACCGTGGTCACGCCGGACGACCCCGACTTTGGTGCAGCTGTTAACCTTCACGGTCATCTCGCGGTGCTGCTCGCCGGGTGTGCAGATCGCCTTGAAGTGGTGCCGAGAGTACCTCGACGCCGGCCACCAGGCGTGGCACTTCATCGAGTCGACGTACCAGGTCACTGACGACCTGTTCATCGCCTAGCTGGAGGGGCAGCTGACGCACCTGCGCATGGGCGACGAGGAGACGGCGACCGACTACTGCAACCGTGCCCAGTGAATTCTCGCCATCATCAGGATGGCCGGCGCGCAGTACTCGACGGCGTCGTACGTCACCCATGTCATGCAGGGACTCCGGAGCAGCTACAACCTGCTGAAGCGGTTGTCGATGGCGCCGAGATGATGCTCAACGAGGACAACTTGACCTCGTACATCCTGCAGGACGAGGCGATGCAGGAGGCTGAGCGGTCCCAGGAGCTCTTGGCGCAGGCAAACGTCGTCGCCCCGGCGAAGCAAGGTGGTCGACCGGGGCAGCGCGGGCAGTCTGGTGGCGGTGGTAACAGTGGCTGGAAGCCGGCCAAGGAAGTCGACAAGAAGAAGTCGACCAAGGACAGCGGTCGAGGAGGAGGAAGTCGACGTCGGGAGTGCTGGCTGTGTGGCGACCCCGACCATCTCTCCTTCGAGTGCCCCGACCGCAGTGACTCCGACGACGACGATGCCAAGGGAGGCCGCGGGAGGTCTGGCAGTCGTCGTCCTCGTCGAGGAGGAAACCAGCCGCGTAGGGAGAAGCAGTCGACGAAGTCGACCTCGGCGAAGGGCGCCGACTCCTCTGCTGTCGGCAAGGGGCGAGACGACAAGGAGGCGTCGTGCTCGCTGGTCGGCGTCGTGGAGCCGACCGTCTCGCTGGCGCCGGAGGCCGGCGAGGACTTCCAGGCGGTGGCGGCAGCTGTGCAGGCAAACCCGGCGGTGGTCCTGCTCGACAGTGGCTGCTCGCACCACTTGATGGGGACGAAGGAGGCCTTCGTCGACTTGGGGCCGAGCGGCGACGTGAAGCACGTGCGTGGCTTCAATGGGGCGCTGTCCAGGGTCGGGGCACGGTTGCGCTGCAAGGGGAGGCCGGGAAGCAGGTCCTCATCCCCGACGTGCTGTATGTCCCGGGTGTTCGGGCAAACCTTTTGTCGTCCGGCCAGTTGAAGGAGCACGGCGTGAAGCTGCAGGAGGACGGCGACGGGATGCTGCTCGTCTCGGCAGCAGGAGAGGTGCTTGGTCGGGCGACGTACTCTGGGCGAGTCCTCTGCAATGACCTGCGTCCCTGCTCAACGAGGTCGACGTCGGCCACGCTGGAGGTTGTGGCCCTGCGGGCGATCGTCTCGAAGACGAAGTCGACGCCGGACAGGATGCACGCTCGGCTGGCCCACGTCGGCATGGACACCATCCTGCGCTCGGCGAAGCACGAGGTCGCCGTTGGACTGGACCTCAAGTCGGCGTCCAGCGCCACCTCACCGTTTGTCTCGTGCGTCGGCGGGAAGCTGGCGCGGCACACCTTCCCCGACCAGGGCTCCGACGCCGACGACGTGCTGGCTGTCGTGCACATCGACCTGTGCGGGCCATTCCGGGTGGCTGCCAAGGACGGCAGCCTATACTTCTTGCTGCTGAAGGACCGTAAGTCTTGCTACGTGTGGGTGAGGCCGGTCGCCAAGAAGTCGGACGTGCTGCTGGAGTTCCAGAAGTGGCTGGTGCTGGTGGAGCAGTAGACGAAGCGGTCGGTGTTGCAGCTGCGCTCTGACCGAGGCGGGGAGTTCCTCGGCCGGGAGTTCACTGCCTTCGTGGACGGCAAGGGGATCGTCCACGACCTGACCTGCCCCTACACCCCACAGCAGAACGGCATGGCGGAGCGGGAGATGCGGACGGTGGTGGAGTCGGTGCGGATGATGCTGCTGCACATGGGGGTGCAGCACCACTGGTGGCACCTCGCTCTGCGGCAGGCCGTCTGGGTTCGCAACTGCCTCGAGAGGTCGGCAACGCCAGGGATGACGCCTTACCGGCTGCTGACTGGTAAGAAGTCCGCCTTAACCCTGGCGAGGGTGTGGGGCTGCATGGCGCAGTTCTTGGTCCCCGAGCAGCAGCGTGGTGGGAAGCTGAAGCCGAAGGCCAAGTGGGGCCTTCACCTCGGCGTGTCGGAGGCGAGCAAGGGCTGGGAGCTCCTCGACATTGCCGACAACCGGGTGGTCACCACGTCGGACGTGGTGCAAAATCGCAAGAACAAGGGCCTAGCTTGTGCAAAATTGCAAGAACAAGAGCCTAGCGTGTGCAATATAGCAAGAACAAGGGCCTAGCGTGTGCAAAATTGCAAGAACAGGGGCCTAGCGAGTGCAAAATTGAAAGAACAAGGGCCTAGCGAGTGCAAAATTGCAAGAACAAGTGTCTAGCGAGTGCAAAATTGCAAGAACAAGTGTCTAGCGAGTGCAAAATTGCAAGAACAAGGGCCTAGCGTGTGCAAAATTGCAAGAACAAGGGCCCAGCGTCTGCAAAATTGCAAGAACAAGGGCCTACCGTGTGCAAAATTGCAAGAACATGGGCCTAGCGTGTGCAAAATTGCAAAAACAAGGGCCTAGCGTCTGCAAAATAGCAAGAACAAGGGCATAGTGAGTGCAAAATTGTAAGAACAAGTGTCTAAATCAAGGGCCTAGCGTGTGCAAAATAGCAAGAACAAGGGCCTAGCGTGTGCAAAATAGCAAGAACAAGAGCTAGTGTGTGCAAAATAGGAAGAACAAGGGCCTCACGTGTGCAAAATCTGCAGGAACAAGGGCCTAGCGTGGGCGAAATAGCAAGAACAAGGGCCTAGCGTGTGCAAAATTGCAAGAACAGGGGCCTAGCGTGTGCAAAATTGCAAGAACAAGGGCCTAGCGAGTGCAAAATTGCAAGAACAAGTGTATACCAAGTGCAAAATTGCAAGAACAAGGGCCTAGCGTGTGCAAAATTTCAATGACAAGGGCCTAGCGAGTGAAAAATTGCAAGAACAAGGGCCTAGCGTGTGCAAAATTGCAAGAACAAGGGCCCAGCGTCTGCAAAACTTCTAGAGAACAAGGGCCTAGTGTGCAAAATTTCAAGAAAAAGGGCTTAGCGTGTGCAAATTTGCAAGAACAAGGGCCTAGCGTGTGCAAAATAGCAAGAACAAGGGCCTAGCGTGTGCAAAATTTCAAGAACAAGGGCCTAGCGTGTGCAAAATTGCAAGAACAAGGGCCTAGCGTGTGCAAAATAGCAAGAACAAGGGCCTATCGTGTGCAAAATTGCAAGAACAAGGGCCTAGCGTTTGCAAAATTGCAAGAACAAGGGCCTAGCGTGTGCAAAATAGCAAGAACAAGGGCCTAGCGTGTGCAAAATTGCAAGAACAAGGGCCTAGCGTGCGCAAAATTGCAAGAAAAAATAGCCTAGCGTGTGCAAAATTGCAAGAACAAGGGCCTAGCGTGTGCAAAATAGCAAGAACAAGGGCCTAGCGTGTGCAAATTTGCAAGAACAAGGGCCTAGCGTGTGCAAAATAGCAAGAACAAGGGCCTAGCGTGTGCAAAATTTCAAGAACAAGGGCCTAGCGTGTGCAAAATTGCAAGAACAAGGGCCTAGCGTGTGAAAAATTGCAAGAACAAGGGCCTAGCGTCTGCAAAATTGCAAGAACAAGGGCCTAGTGTGTGCAAAATTGCAAGAACAAGGGCATACGCAAAATTTCAAGAACAAGGGCGTAGCACTTGCAAAATAGCAAGAACAAGGGCCTATTGTGTGCAAGAGTTCAAGAACAAGGGCGTAGCGTGTGCAAAATTGCAAGAACAAGGGCCTAGCATGTGCAAAATAGCAGGACCAAGGGCCTAACGTATGCAAAATTGCAAGAACAGGGGCCTAGCGTTTGCAAAATTGCAAGAACAAGGGCCTAGCGTGTGCAAAATTGCAAGAACAAGGACATAATGTGTGCAAAATTTCAAGAACAAGGGCCTAGCGTGTGCAAAATTGCAAGAACAAGGGCCTAGCGTGTGCAAAATAGCAAGAACAAGGGCCTAGCGTGTGCAAAATAGCAAGAACAAGGGCCTAGCGTGTGCAAAATTTCAAGAACAAGGGCCTAGCGTGTGCAAAATTGCAAGAACAAGGGCCTAGCGTGTCGAAAATTGCAAGAACAAGGGACTTGCGAGTGCAAAATTGCAAGAACAAGGGCCTAGCGTGTGCAAAATAGCAAGAACAAGGGCCTAGCGTGTGGAAAAAAGCAAGAACAAGGGCCTAGAGTGTGCAAAATTGCAAGAACAAGGGCCTAGCGTGTGCAAAATAGCAAGAACAAGGGCCTAGCGTGTGGAAAAAAGCAAGAACAAGGGCATAGAGTGTGGAAAATTGCAAGAACAAGGGCCTAGCATGTGCAAAATAATAAGAACAAGGGCCTAGCGTGCGCAAAATTGCAAGAACAAGGGCCTAACATGTGCAAAATAGCAAGAACAAGGGCCTAGCGTCTGCAAAATTGCAAGAACAAGGGCCTAGCGTCTGCAAAAATGCAAGAACAAGGGCCTAGCGTCTGCAAAAATGCAAGAACAAGGGCCTAGCGTCTGCAAAAATGCAAGAACAAGGGCCTAGCGTCTGCAAAAATGCAAGAACAAGGGCCTAGCGTCTGCAAAATTGCAAGAACCAGGGCCTAGCGTCTGCAAAAATGCAAGAACAAGGGTGTCGCGAGTTATGGCGTACTGTAAAGAATGTATATAATGTACATTTGTACAGGAAGTAGAGTGGAGGTGTACCGAGGACAGGGACCGAGGCTGGGATGATGGCTGGGCGATTTCGGGCTGCCGAGTCAGCAGACAATCGCATGGGGGGAGCGGGGACGGGTGACGGCTGGACGGAGCTTTTGCTTTGTGTGAGGCATGCATGTTTCGTTTCCTTGCAGGTTGGATGCCCGAGCCAGCTGGAGTTGCAAGCACGAGCTGGAGGTCAAGCAGAGGGGAGGCTAAGTGACAGTGGCCAAAGGAGGAGAAGGTTAACCCTTCGCTTCGGTGGGGGGGTCATCACCTTCAGGAGGACAACAGTGGCGTAGCAATAGGGGGAGGTGCTGGTGGGAATATAGGGAGTACGGGCTACTGACTCTGCATTGTTTGTATGTTATGTATTACTCATGCGATTGGTTGAAGATTGTGCAACCGTGAGCGTCAGGCCATAACAAACTACGTAGGATGGAGATTGCAACCTAGAGGAGTGTGAGTAAGCTGAGAGGCTTATCACAAACAAACAATCCGAGGGTAGTATTATGCGCACGCGCGGAGGAACGGAGTACGATATAGAGGAAGCGATTGAGGACGCGGAAGCAAGGGTGACGAAGAAGGCAGGAGGAATGAATCAAGGAACAGATACGAGGAGTGAGGAGGCGCGCGATGATGGCTCGCCGAGGAAGGGGGTGGATGAGACGAACCGGCCGGAGAAAGGAGAAAAGGGATCCAGTGGAGCGACTGGGAAGGAAACACGCTCCGAAGGAAGGCCGATGCGTACTACCGGTGAAGAGCATCCGACCGGCTCCTATCAGAGGAGCGCGTCGTGGCATGACGAGGCGTCGGCACAGCGGTAGAAATACACGCTGTTGCCGAAAATCGAGGTTCCGGAGCGCTTTTCGGGGGAAACGCGGAGGGGACCGACAATAAAAAAATTACGTGATGCAGCTGGATAACTTGCGGGCGAGATGGGAGAGAGATCGGCTGGATCCGGAAGAGTTCTTCAGAGGGCTCGCGAATACGTTAACGGGAGAAGCTGAAACCTTCTATCGGCTGAGCCGGAGGGAGTTGCTGGAGTGGACGGCTAGAGCGGCTCTGGGAGAAAGAGATCCCACGACGCGGTTCCTGCGAATGCTGGAAGAACAGTTTCCGGCACAGACACCAGAGAGAGTAACGGAATTTCGGGAGTTTCGCAGGCGGTCGGGGGAGTCGTTGCTCGCGTACTACGGCAGATTGGTGGAACTGGCGGAAGACATGGGCTGCCACGACATGACTCGGCTGATCAGCAAATTTCTGAATGGGCTGCACTACGAATTGAGGCGAGATGTGGCGGTTCGGGTCTTCGAGATGGGGGCAGAAGCGACGCTGAAGGAAGTGTACGAAGTGGTAAAACGTGTGAAGATCGAGCGGCACATGTGTGAAATAGAGACATCAACAGAGAAAGGGGGGAGCGGAGAAGGCCGGCCTGGGCAGCCACGCCGGCAGAGAGGGAGAAACCGCCGCATAGGGTAGGAGAGGAGCGGCGCTACCACAACTGTGGCCAGCTGGGGCATCTACGAAGGGATTGCCGTAACCCACCGGCGTGTTCTACTTGCGGGAGCGAAGAGCATCTGAGGAGGGACTGCCCGGAAGCACCGACGTGCGAGCGCTGTGGACGAAAGGGGCATCTAGGGAAGGACTGCTACGCTAATCGAAGGGGAGGGAGAGTAAAGAAGGACCCGGAGGAGGTGAAGGCGCAAATCGCACGACTGCAGCGACAACTGGAAGAACTGGAGGAATCTGAACCGAAGGGAAACGCTATGCTGGCGAGGGCGGAGGAGGAAGATGAGGATGGCAGTGAGGCTAGCTTCGCTCTGATGGCGCGCCCGGTTCGTGAAAGGGGAGATCTTGGGTTACGTGCCCGACATCGGTACTTCCCGCGTGAATCGCCGACAAGGGAGCGAGGTCCAAGGAGGGATACCACCGAGGCAAGAACGATGGGGGCAGCTCGACGTCACCCGCTCGAGAGGATGGCGTGCCAGCCGTCGGTGCTAGTAGTGGAGCCAGGAGTGATGAGCGTGGGAGGCGTCAAGGTAAAGCAGGCTATTCTGGATACAGGAGCACATAATGTGTTGATTGGCGCACCAATGGCCAGGCTCTTGGGGCTAGACCGGGAGGATCGGCTGATAGCTGAAGGCTATTTTCTGATGACGGCAGAAGGAGGGACGGCGAAATGGATGCCGAAGACTAGAAGCACGGTGGAGATCGTTATACGGGCCGGTCATCAAGAGGAGTATGTAGTGCGCATGCACAGTGGAGTGTCCACGTCGGAAGACTATGATCTACTGCTGGGGGTTGAATATCTGTTTACCATCGGCACTACCATCTGCATGTGGGAGGAGCGGCTGAAATACCGAGCGACCTACTGGGAGCATGACAGTGAGCTAGCAGAGCTACCTGTGCGGTTCATCAGGCGGGAACCCTTGGAGGCCTACCAAGCAATGGAGAGACCGTTAGAGGAGGAACTGAATATTATGAGTTGGAAGGAGATGGGACAAACAGAGGCAGCCAGAAAGCAGTATGAAGAAATCTGGGGGGTCAGTGATAATCTGCGGGAACCGGTCTTAAATCTGAGGGCATTGCAGAAACCACTGGTGGTGCTGGAGCTGTACGGTGGAATAGCTACAGGGCTGGCGGCGGTGCTGAAGTCAGGACACACAGTGGTGAAGTATCTGTACGTGGACAACGACGGGGGTGCAAACTTGATGGCATGGCATCATTTGAAGCTACTGAAAGCCAGGTATCACGAACAGCTGATGGAGGAGGCTGCAGAGAGAGGAGCAGAGTGGCTGTGCCGCGGGGTGGAAGAGATAGACGATGGCATGCTGGTGGAGTGGGGGCGTATAGACCTGGTGATCGCAGGCTGGAGCTGTCAAGGCTTATCATGGGCAGGGAGAGGTCGAGGCATGGGTGATGTACGGAGTGCGCAATTCCGAGACTTGGTGCGGGTCCTGAAGATGACCAAGAGAAGGCAAGGGGAGGTGGCATACATCATTGAAAACGTAGACACAATGGATGATTCGCGGCCGGCGATACGAGCAGCCACCGATGAGATCACAGAGGAGCTGGGGGCAGGAGTGGCATGGGATGCAGCGCAGAATGGGAGCAGAGCGCACCGACCGAGGCGTTACTGGCAGAATGTAATACCAGAGGCGGCGCTGAGGTATCAGTTGTCACGAATGGAATGACCGAAGGCAAGGAGAGTGGAGGACATCCTGGAACCAGGACGGTTGGCGGCACCAGTCACCGAAGCAGATCATCCGACGCAGTACCCCTGCAACAAGGTGGGAGAGCCACGACAGGCATGGCCGACGCTGGTGGCATACGAGAATGCGAGAGGATTCAAGGAAGTCGGAGGAGTGGTTGGACCAGGCATGGTGTACGATCAGGCGCGAGGAGTGTGGAAGAGTCGACGGCACAAGAAAGGGAGTTGGCTATGGGTTTCCTGGCAGGAGCGACGGCCTCCGAGCAGATGACAGAGAAGGAGCGGAAGGCAGCTCTGGGCAGGGCCATGGATCTGAACGCGTGCAGTGGCTGTTTATGACCATGGCGAACCACCTGGAAAGAAAATGGCTGGAAAGGAGGATCGGTAAGGCAACAGCGATCAGGCCGCAGACACAGCTGGCGGCAGACAAGGAATTGGAGGCGAGGACAATGATGGGAGGACTGGAAAAAAAGGAGGAAAGTCAATGGGGAAGAGGAATTCCCGAGGACCATAGGCGCGCCAGCTGGAGGGATGACAGGGAAGCTGTACCAGGGCGGTATGCGGATCCCCTAGAAAGTGAAGAAGAGTGCGCTGAGGAGGAAGAAGAGATGGAAGAAGAATCAGGAGCCGGCAGAGGTGACACTCCGGAGGAATTCCACGACTCCGACTGCGACATGGAGGAGGAATACTATGAATACTACGATCCGCCCAACTGGCCACTCATAGGACCGGCATACATGGCACTGGAAGTGGATCCAAACGAAGCTGGAAGGCAGGCGATGGCGAATGAAAGGACAGGCGAGCAGATGGGGGCCGGAGTAAGAGGATCAGGAGGGGAGCAGCATGCATGGGACATAGGAGAAGGACTACAAGGGGCTCAGCGACAGGCCGTGGAGAGCCTGCTGGCATCACACCGGCAGACATTCGCCTACACGCTGAAGGAGCTCGGCTGCTGCAACTGTGCGGTCATGACACTGGACTTGACTACAACCGTTCCAGTATATCAGAGGAGGCGACGCATGAGCCCCCAGGATTTGGAAGTGTGCAAGGAGAAGTGTCTGGAGCTTCTCGAAGCTGGGCTGATACGCCGATCCGAATCTAAATACGCAGCAGCAACAGTGGTGGCGGCCAGGATGGACCTGACAGGGACAGTGCTGGCTCGGCGCATGTGTGGTGACTATCGAGACCTGAACAAGGTCACCGTGCCGGAGAGATTCTCGACGCCTATGGTGGATGAGCTCTTCGATCAACTGGCAGGGGCCCGAGTGTTCTCCACGCTGGACATGAGGCAAGGGTTCAACCAAATCCCAATCGCAGAGGCTAACAAGGAGAAGACCGCCTTCCACGGGCCGGATGGAGCGTACGAATGGAACCGCATGCCCTCAAGCCTTCAAGCCCTCAAGCCCTCAAGCCCTCAAGCCCTCAAGCCTTCAAGCCTTCAAGCCCTCAAGCCTTCAAGCCTTCAAGCCTTCAAGCCTTCAAGCCCTCAAGCCCTCAAGCCTTCAAGCCCTCAAGCCTTCAAGCCTTCAAGCCCTCAAGCCCTCAAGCCCTCAAGCCTTCAAGCCCTCAAGCCTTCAAGCCCTCAAGCCTTCAAGCCTTCAAGCCCTCAAGCCTTCAAGCCTTCAAGCCCTCAAGCCTTCAAGCCTTCAAGCCTTCAAGCCTTCAAGCCTTCAAGCCTTCAAGCCTTCAAGCTTTCAAGCCTTCAAGCCCTCAAGCCCTCAAGCCCTCAAGCCTTCAAGCCTTCAAGCCTTCAAGCCTTCAAGCCCTCAAGCCCTCAAGCCTTCAAGCCCTCAAGCCTTCAAGCCTTCAAGCCCTCAAGCCCTCAAGCCTTCAAGCCCTCAAGCCCTCAAGCCTTCAAGCCCTCAAGCCTTCAAGCCTTCAAGCCCTCAAGCCTTCAAGCCTTCAAGCCCTCAAGCCTTCAAGCCTTCAAGCCTTCAAGCCTTCAAGCCTTCAAGCCTTCAAGCCTTCAAGCCTTCAAGCCCTCAAGCCTTCAAGCCTTCAATCCTTCAAGCCTTCAAGCCCTCAAGCCTTCAAGCCCTCAAGCCCTCAAGCCCTCAAGCCCTCAAGCCTTCGAGCATTCAAGCCTTCAAGCCCTCAAGCCGTCAAGTCCTCAATCCCTCAAGCATTCAAGCCTTCAAGCCTTCAAGCCTTCAAGCCTTCAAGCCTTCAAGCTTTCAAGCCTTCAAGCCCTCAAGCCCTCAAGCCCTCAAGCCCTCAAGCCTTCAAGCCTTCAAGCCTTCAAGCCTTCAAGCCTTCAAGCCCTCAAGCCTTCAAGCCTTCAAGCCTTCAAGCCTTCAAGCCTTCAAGCCTTCAAGCCTTCAAGCCTTCAAGCCTTCAAGCCCTCAAGCCCTCAAGCCTTCAAGCCCTCAAGCCTTCAAGCCTTCAAGCCCTCAAGCCCTCAAGCCTTCAAGCCCTCAAGACCTAAAGCCTTCAAGCCCTCAAGCCTTCAAGCCTTCAAGCCCTCAAGCCTTCAAGCCTTCAAGCCCTCAAGCCTTCAAGCCTTCAAGCCTTCAAGCCTTCAAGCCTTCAAGCCTTCAAGCCTTCAAGCCTTCAAGCCCTCAAGCCTTCAAGCCTTCAAGCCCTCAAGCCTTCAAGCCCTCAAGCCTTCAAGCCCTCAAGCCGTCGAGCCCTCAAGCCCTCAAGCCTTCGAGCCTTCAAGCCCTCAAGCCGTCAAGCCCTCAATCCCTCAAGCATTCAAGCCTTCAAGCCTTCAAGCCTTCAAGCCTTCAAGCCTTCAAGCCTTCAAGCCCTCAAGCCTTCAAGCCTTCAATCCTTCAAGCCTTCAAGCCCTCAAGCCTTCAAGCCCTCAAGCCGTCGAGCCCTCAAGCCCTCAAGCCTTCGAGCCTTCAAGCCTTCAAGCCCTCAAGCCCTCAAGCCCTCAAGCCCTCAAGCCTTCAAGCCTTCAAGCCTTCAAGCCTTCAAGCCTTCAAGCCTTCAAGCCTTCAAGCCTTCAAGCCTTCAAGCCTTCAAGCCTTCAAGCCTTCAAGCCTTCAAGCCTTCAAGCCCTCAAGCCTTCAAGCCTTCAAGCCCTCAAGCCTTCAAGCCCTCAAGCCTCCAGCCCTCAAGCCCCCAAGCCATCGAGCCTTCAAGCCATCGAGCCTTCAAGCCTTCAAGCCCTCAAGCCCTCAAGCCTTCAAGCCCTCAAGCCTTCAAGCCCTCAAGCCTTCAAGCCCTCAAGCCCTCAAGCCTTCAAGCCCTCAAGCCTTCAAGCCTTCAAGCCCTCAAGCCCTCAAGCCTTCAAGCCCTCAAGCCCTCAAGCCTTCAAGCCCTCAAGCCTTCAAGCCTTCAAGCCCTCAAGCCTTCAAGCCTTCAAGCCCTCAAGCCTTCAAGCCTTCAAGCCTTCAAGCCTTCAAGCCTTCTTGCCTTCAAGCCTTCAAGCCTTCAAGCCTTCAAGCCTTCAAGCCCTCAAGCCCTCAAGCCTTCAAGCCCTCAAGCCCTCAAGCCTTCAAGCCCTCAAGCCTTCAAGCCTTCAAGCCCTCAAGCCTTCAAGCCTTCAAGCCTTCAAGCCTTCAAGCCTTCAAGCCTTCAAGCCTTCAAGCCTTCAAGCCCTCAAGCCTTCAAGCCTTCAAGCCCTCAAGCCTTCAAGCCTTCAAGCCCTCAAGCCTTCAAGCCTTCAAGCCTTCAAGCCTTCAAGCCTTCAAGCCTTCAAGCCCTCAAGCCTTCAAGCCTTCAAGCCTTCAAGCCTTCAAGCCTTCAAGCCCTCAAGCCTTCAAGCCTTCAAGCCTTCAAGCCTTCAAGCCCTCAAGCCTTCAAGCCCTCAAGCCCTCAAGCCCTCAAGCCCTCAAGCCCTCAAGCCTTCAAGCCTTCAAGCCTTCAAGCCTCAAGCCGTCAAGACCTCAATCCCTCAAGCCTTCAAGCCTTCAAGCCCTCAAGCCTTCAAGCCTTCAAGCCTTCAAGCCTTCAAGCCTTCAAGCCTTCAAGCCTTCAAGCCTTCAAGCCTTCAAGCCTTCAAGCCTTCAAGCCCTCAAGCCTTCAAGCCTTCAAGCCCTCAAGCCTTCAAGCCCTCAAGCCTCCAGCCCTCAAGCCCCCAAGCCATCGAGCCTTCAAGCCATCGAGCCTTCAAGCCTTCAAGCCCTCAAGCCCTCAAGCCTTCAAGCCCTCAAGCCTTCAAGCCCTCAAGCCTTCAAGCCCTCAAGCCCTCAAGCCTTCAAGCCCTCAAGCCTTCAAGCCTTCAAGCCCTCAAGCCCTCAAGCCTTCAAGCCCTCAAGCCCTCAAGCCTTCAAGCCCTCAAGCCTTCAAGCCTTCAAGCCCTCAAGCCTTCAAGCCTTCAAGCCCTCAAGCCTTCAAGCCTTCAAGCCTTCAAGCCTTCAAGCCTTCTTGCCTTCAAGCCTTCAAGCCTTCAAGCCTTCAAGCCCTCAAGCCCTCAAGCCCTCAAGCCTTCAAGCCCTCAAGCCCTCAAGCCTTCAAGCCCTCAAGCCTTCAAGCCTTCAAGCCCTCAAGCCTTCAAGCCTTCAAGCCTTCAAGCCTTCAAGCCTTCAAGCCTTCAAGCCTTCAAGCCTTCAAGCCCTCAAGCCTTCAAGCCTTCAAGCCCTCAAGCCTTCAAGCCTTCAAGCCCTCAAGCCTTCAAGCCTTCAAGCCTTCAAGCCTTCAAGCCTTCAAGCCCTCAAGCCTTCAAGCCTTCAAGCCTTCAAGCCTTCAAGCCTTCAAGCCCTCAAGCCTTCAAGCCTTCAAGCCTTCAAGCCTTCAAGCCCTCAAGCCTTCAAGCCCTCAAGCCCTCAAGCCCTCAAGCCCTCAAGCCCTCAAGCCTTCAAGCCTTCAAGCCTTCAAGCCCTCAAGCCGTCAAGACCTCAATCCCTCAAGCCTTCAAGCCTTCAAGCCCTCAAGCCTTCAAGCCTTCAAGCCTTCAAGCCTTCAAGCCTTCAAGCCTTCAAGCCTTCAAGCCTTCAAGTGTTCAAGCCTTCAAGCCCTCAAGCCTTCAAGCCTTCAAGCCCTCAAGCCTTCAAGCCTTCAAGCCTTCAAGCCTTCAAGCCTTCAAGCCTTCAAGCCTTCAAGCCCTCAAGCCTTCAAGCCTTCAAGCCCTCAAGCCTTCAAGCCTTCAAGCCTTCAAGCCTTCAAGCCTTCAAGCCTTCAAGCCTTCAAGCCCTCAAGCCTTCAAGCCTTCAAGCCTTCAAGCCCTCAAGCCCTCAAGCCTTCAAGCCTTCAAGCCTTCAAGCCTTCAAGCCTTCAAGCCTTCAAGCCCTCAAGCCTTCAAGCCCTCAAGCCCTCAAGCCCTCAAGCCTTCAAGCCTTCAAGCCTTCAAGCCTTCAAGCCCTCAAGCCTTCAAGCCCTCAAGCCCTCAAGCCTCAAGACCTCAAGTCCTCAAGCCCTCAAGCCCTCAAGCCCTCAAGCCTTCAAGCCTTCAAGCCTTCAAGCCCTCAAGCCTTCAAGCCTTCAAGCCCTCAAGCCTTCAAGCCCTCAAGCCCTCAAGCCCTCAAGCCTTCAAGCCTTCAAGCCCTCAAGCCCTCAAGCCCTCAAGCCTTCAAGCCTTCAAGCCTTCAAGCCTTCAATCCTTCAAGCCTTCAAGCCCTCAAGCCTTCAAGCCTTCAAGCCTTCAAGCCTTCAAGCCTTCAAGCCTTCAAGCCTTCAAGCCTTCAAGCCCTCAAGCCTTCAAGCCTTCAAGCCTTCAAGCCCTCAAGCCCTCAAGCCCTCAAGCCTTCAAGCCTTCAAGCCTTCAAGCCTTCAAGCCTTCAAGCCTTCAAGCCCTCAAGCCCTCAAGCCTTCAAGCCTTCAAGCCTTCAAGCCTTCAAGCCTTCAAGCCTTCAAGCTTTCAAGCCTTCAAGCCCTCAAGCCCTCAAGCCCTCAAGCCTTCAAGCCTTCAAGCCTTCAAGCCTTCAAGCCTTCAAGCCTTCAAGCCTTCAAGCCTTCAAGCCTTCAAGCCTTCAAGCCTTCAAGCCTTCAAGCCTTCAAGCCTTCAAGCCTTCAAGCCTTCAAGCCTTCAAGCCTTCAAGCCTTCAAGCCCTCAAGCCTTCAAGCCCTCAAGCCCTCAAGCCCTCAAGCCTTCAAGCCTTCAAGCCTTCAATCCTTCAAGCCTTCAAGCCCTCAAGCCTTCAAGCCTTCAAGCCTTCAAGCCTTCAAGCCTTCAAGCCTTCAAGCCTTCAAGCCTTCAAGCCCTCAAGCCTTCAAGCCTTCAAGCCTTCAAGCCCTCAAGCCTCAAGCCGTCAAGCCTTAAAGCCTTCAAGCCTTCAAGCCTTCAAGCCTTCAAGCCTTCAAGCCCTCAAGCCCTCAAGCCTTCAAGCCTTCAAGCCTTCAAGCCTTCAAGCCTTCAAGCCTTCAAGCCTTCAAGCCTTCAAGCTTTCAAGCCTTCAAGCCCTCAAGCCTTCAAGCCCTCAAGCCCTCAAGCCTTCAAGCCTTCAAGCCTTCAAGCCTTCAAGCCTTCAAGCCCTCAAGCCTTCAAGCCTTCAAGCCTTCAAGCCTTCAAGCCTTCAAGCCTTCAAGCCTTCAAGCCTTCAAGCCTTCAAGCCTTCAAGCCTTCAAGCCTTCAAGCCTTCAAGCCTTCAAGCCCTCAAGCCTTCAAGCCCTCAAGCCCTCAAGCCTTCAAGCCTTCAAGCCTTCAAGCCTTCAAGCCTTCAAGCCTTCAAGCCTTCAAGCCTTCAAGCCTTCAAGCCTTCAAGCCTTCAAGCCTTCAAGCCCTCAAGCCTTCAAGCCTTCAAGCCCTCAAGCCCTCAAGCCCTCAAGCCCTCAAGCCCTCAAGCCTTCAAGCCTTCAAGCCTTCAAGCCTTCAAGCCCTCAAGCCTTCAAGCCCTCAAGCCCTCAAGCCCTCAAGCCCTCAAGCCCTCAAGCCTTCAAGCCTTCAAGCCTTCAAGCCTTCAAGCCTTCAAGCCTTCAAGCCCTCAAGCCCTCAAGCCTTCAAGCCCTCAAGCCTTCAAGCCTTCAAGCCCTCAAGCCCTCAAGCCTTCAAGCCCTCAAGACCTAAAGCCTTCAAGCCCTCAAGCCTTCAAGCCTTCAAGCCCTCAAGCCTTCAAGCCTTCAAGCCCTCAAGCCTTCAAGCCTTCAAGCCTTCAAGCCTTCAAGCCTTCAAGCCTTCAAGCCTTCAAGCCTTCAAGCCTTCAAGCCTTCAAGCCCTCAAGCCTTCAAGCCTTCAATCCTTCAAGCCTTCAAGCCCTCAAGCCTTCAAGCCCTCAAGCCGTCGAGCCCTCAAGCCCTCAAGCCTTCGAGCCTTCAAGCCTTCAAGCCCTCAAGCCCTCAAGCCCTCAAGCCCTCAAGCCTTCAAGCCTTCAAGCCTTCAAGCCTTCAAGCCTTCAAGCCTTCAAGCCTTCAAGCCTTCAAGCCTTCAAGCCTTCAAGCCTTCAAGCCTTCAAGCCTTCAAGCCTTCAAGCCCTCAAGCCTTCAAGCCTTCAAGCCCTCAAGCCTTCAAGCCCTCAAGCCCTCAAGCCCTCAAGCCCCCAAGCCATCGAGCCTTCAAGCCATCGAGCCTTCAAGCCTTCAAGCCCTCAAGCCCTCAAGCCTTCAAGCCCTCAAGCCTTCAAGCCCTCAAGCCTTCAAGCCCTCAAGCCCTCAAGCCTTCAAGCCTTCAAGCCTTCAAGCCTTCAAGCCTTCAAGCCTTCAAGCCTTCAAGCCTTCAAGCCCTCAAGCCTTCAAGCCTTCAAGCCCTCAAGCCTTCAAGCCTTCAAGCCCTCAAGCCTTCAAGCCTTCAAGCCTTCAAGCCTTCAAGCCTTCAAGCCCTCAAGCCTTCAAGCCTTCAAGCCTTCAAGCCTTCAAGCCTTCAAGCCCTCAAGCCTTCAAGCCTTCAAGCCTTCAAGCCTTCAAGCCCTCAAGCCTTCAAGCCCTCAAGCCCTCAAGCCCTCAAGCCCTCAAGCCTTCAAGCCTTCAAGCCTTCAAGCCCTCAAGCCGTCAAGACCTCAATCCCTCAAGCCTTCAAGCCTTCAAGCCCTCAAGCCTTCAAGCCCTCAAGCCTTCAAGCCTTCAAGCCCTCAAGCCTTCAAGCCTTCAAGCCCTCAAGCCTTCAAGCCTTCAAGCCTTCAAGCCTTCAAGCCCTCAAGCCCTCAAGCCCTCAAGCCTTCAAGCCTTCAAGCCTTCAAGCCTTCAAGCCTTCAAGCCTTCAAGCCCTCAAGCCCTCAAGCCTTCAAGCCTTCAAGCCTTCAAGCCTTCAAGCCTTCAAGCCTTCAAGCCTTCAAGCTTTCAAGCCCTCAAGCCGTCAAGCCCTCAAGCCCTCAAGCCCTCAAGCCTTCAAGCCTTCAAGCCTTCAAGCCTTCAAGCCTTCAAGCCCTCAAGCCTTCAAGCCTTCAAGCCTTCAAGCCTTCAAGCCTTCAAGCCTTCAAGCCTTCAAGCCTTCAAGCCTTCAAGCCTTCAAGCCTTCAAGCCCTCAAGCCTTCAAGCCCTCAAGCCCTCAAGCCTTCAAGCCTTCAAGCCCTCAAGCCTTCAAGCCTTCAAGCCTTCAAGCCTTCAAGCCTTCAAGCCTTCAAGCCTTCAAGCCTTCAAGCCTTCAAGCCCTCAAGCCTTCAAGCCCTCAAGCCCTCAAGCCCTCAAGCCTTCAAGCCTTCAAGCCTTCAAGCCTTCAAGCCTTCAAGCCTTCAAGCCCTCAAGCCCTCAAGCCCTCAAGCCCTCAAGCCCTCAAGCCTTCAAGCCCTCAAGCCTTCAAGCCTTCAAGCCTTCAAGCCTTCAAGCCTTCAAGCCCTCAAGCCTTCAAGCCTTCAAGCCTTCAAGCTTTCAAGCCTTCAAGCCCTCAAGCCCTCAAGCCTTCAAGCCCTCAAGACCTAAAGCCTTCAAGCCCTCAAGCCTTCAAGCCTTCAAGCCCTCAAGCCTTCAAGCCTTCAAGCCCTCAAGCCTTCAAGCCTTCAAGCCTTCAAGCCTTCAAGCCTTCAAGCCTTCAAGCCTTCAAGCCTTCAAGCCTTCAAGCCTTCAAGCCCTCAAGCCTTCAAGCCTTCAATCCTTCAAGCCTTCAAGCCCTCAAGCCTTCAAGCCCTCAAGCCGTCGAGCCCTCAAGCCCTCAAGCCTTCGAGCCCTCAAGCCGTCGAGCCCTCAAGCCCTCAAGCCTTCGAGCCTTCAAGCCTTCAAGCCCTCAAGCCCTCAAGCCCTCAAGCCCTCAAGCCTTCAAGCCTTCAAGCCTTCAAGCCTTCAAGCCTTCAAGCCTTCAAGCCTTCAAGCCTTCAAGCCTTCAAGCCTTCAAGCCTTCAAGCCTTCAAGCCTTCAAGCCTTCAAGCCCTCAAGCCTTCAAGCCTTCAAGCCCTCAAGCCTTCAAGCCCTCAAGCCCTCAAGCCCTCAAGCCCCCAAGCCATCAAGCCTTCAAGCCATCGAGCCTTCAAGCCTTCAAGCCCTCAAGCCCTCAAGCCTTCAAGCCCTCAAGCCTTCAAGCCCTCAAGCCTTCAAGCCCTCAAGCCTTCAAGCCTTCAAGCCCTCAAGCCCTCAAGCCTTCAAGCCTTCAAGCCCTCAAGCCTTCAAGCCCTCAAGCCTTCAAGCCTTCAAGCCCTCAAGCCTTCAAGCCCTCAAGCCTTCAAGCCTTCAAGCCTTCAAGCCTTCAAGCCCTCAAGCCTTCAAGCCTTCAAGCCCTCAAGCCTTCAAGCCTTCAAGCCTTCAAGCCTTCAAGCCTTCAAGCCTTCAAGCCCTCAAGCCTTCAAGCCTTCAAGCCTTCAAGCCTTCAAGCCTTCAAGCCCTCAAGCCTTCAAGCCTTCAAGCCTTCAAGCCTTCAAGCCCTCAAGCCTTCAAGCCCTCAAGCCCTCAAGCCCTCAAGCCCTCAAGCCTTCAAGCCTTCAAGCCTTCAAGCCCTCAAGCCGTCAAGACCTCAATCCCTCAAGCCTTCAAGCCTTCAAGCCCTCAAGCCTTCAAGCCCTCAAGCCTTCAAGCCTTCAAGCCCTCAAGCCTTCAAGCCTTCAAGCCCTCAAGCCTTCAAGCCTTCAAGCCTTCAAGCCTTCAAGCCTTCAAGCCTTCAAGCCCTCAAGCCCTCAAGCCCTCAAGCCTTCAAGCCTTCAAGCCTTCAAGCCTTCAAGCCCTCAAGCCCTCAAGCCTTCAAGCCCTCAAGCCTTCAAGCCTTCAAGCCTTCAAGCCTTCAAGCCTTCAAGCCTTCAAGCCTTCAAGCCTTCAAGCCTTCAAGCCTTCAAGCCTTCAAGCCCTCAAGCCTTCAAGCCTTCAAGCCCTCAAGCCTTCAAGCCTTCAAGCCCTCAAGCCTTCAAGCCTTCAAGCCTTCAAGCCTTCAAGCCTTCAAGCCTTCAAGCCTTCAAGCCTTCAAGCCTTCAGCCTCAAGCCTTCAAGCCTTCAGCCTTCAAGCCCTCAAGCCTTCAAGCCTTCAAGCCTTCAAGCCTTCAAGCCCTCAAGCCTTCAAGCCCTCAAGCCCTCAAGCCTTCAAGCCCTCAAGCCTTCAAGCCTTCAAGCCTTCAAGCCTTCAAGCCCTCAAGCCTCAAGACCTCAATCCCTCAAGCCTTCAAGCCTTCAAGCCCTCAAGCCTTCAAGCCTTCAAGCCTTCAAGCCTTCAAGCCTTCAAGCCTTCAAGCCTTCAAGCCTTCAAGTGTTCAAGCCTTCAAGCCCTCAAGCCTTCAAGCCTTCAAGCCCTCAAGCCTTCAAGCCTTCAAGCCTTCAAGCCTTCAAGCCTTCAAGCCTTCAAGCCTTCAAGCCCTCAAGCCTTCAAGCCCTCAAGCCTTCAAGCCTTCAAGCCTTCAAGCCTTCAAGCCTTCAAGCCTTCAAGCCTTCAAGCCTTCAAGCCTTCAAGCCCTCAAGCCTTCAAGCCTTCAAGCCCTCAAGCCTTAAACCTTCAAGCCTTCAAGCCTTCAAGCCTTCAAGCCTTCAAGCCCTCAAGCCCTCAAGCCCTCAAGCCCTCAAGCCCTCAAGCCTTCAAGCCCTCAAGCCCTCAAGCCTTCAAGCCTTCAAGCCTTCAAGCCCTCAAGCCTTCAAGCCTTCAAGCCCTCAAGCCTTCAAGCCCTCAAGCCCTCAAGCCCTCAAGCCTTCAAGCCTTCAAGCCCTCAAGCCTTCAAGCCCTCAAGCCCTCAAGCCTTCAAGCCTTCAAGCCTTCAATCCTTCAAGCCTTCAAGCCCTCAAGCCTTCAAGCCTTCAAGCCTTCAAGCCTTCAAGCCTTCAAGCCTTCAAGCCTTCAAGCCTTCAAGCCCTCAAGCCTTCAAGCCTTCAAGCCTTCAAGCCCTCAAGCCCTCAAGCCCTCAAGCCTTCAAGCCTTCAAGCCTTCAAGCCTTCAAGCCTTCAAGCCTTCAAGCCCTCAAGCCCTCAAGCCTTCAAGCCTTCAAGCCTTCAAGCCTTCAAGCCTTCAAGCCTTCAAGCCTTCAAGCCTTCAAGCCTTCAAGCTTTCAAGCCCTCAAGCCTCAAGCCCTCAAGCCCTCAAGCCCTCAAGCCTTCAAGCCTTCAAGCCTTCAAGCCTTCAAGCCTTCAAGCCCTCAAGCCTTCAAGCCTTCAAGCCTTCAAGCCTTCAAGCCTTCAAGCCTTCAAGCCTTCAAGCCTTCAAGCCTTCAAGCCTTCAAGCCTTCAAGCCTTCAAGCCCTCAAGCCTTCAAGCCCTCAAGCCTTCAAGCCTTCAAGCCTTCAAGCCTTCAAGCCTTCAAGCCTTCAAGCCTTCAAGCCTTCAATCCTTCAAGCCTTCAAGCCTTCAAGCCTTCAAGCCTTCAAGCCCTCAAGCCTTCAAGCCCTCAAGCCCTCAAGCCCTCAAGCCTTCAAGCCTTCAAGCCTTCAAGCCTTCAAGCCTTCAAGCCTTCAAGCCCTCAAGCCCTCAAGCCCTCAAGCCCTCAAGCCCTCAAGCCCTCAAGCCCTCAAGCCTTCAAGCCTTCAAGCCTTCAAGCCCTCAAGCCTTCAAGCCTTCAAGCCCTCAAGCCTTCAAGCCCTCAAGCCCTCAAGCCTTCAAGCCTTCAAGCCCTCAAGCCCTCAAGCCCTCAAGCCCTCAAGCCTTCAAGCCTTCAAGCCTTCAAGCCTTCAATCCTTCAAGCCTTCAAGCCCTCAAGCCTTCAAGCCCTCAAGCCTTCAAGCCTTCAAGCCTTCAAGCCTTCAAGCCTTCAAGCCTTCAAGCCCTCAAGCCTTCAAGCCTTCAAGCCTTCAAGCCCTCAAGCCTTCAAGCCTTCAAGCCTTCAAGCCTTCAAGCCTTCAAGCCTTCAAGCCTTCAAGCCTTCAAGCCCTCAAGCCCTCAAGCCTTCAAGCCTTCAAGCCTTCAAGCCTTCAAGCCTTCAAGCCCTCAAGCCTTCAAGCCCTCAAGCCCTCAAGCCTTCAAGCCTTCAAGCCTTCAAGCCTTCAAGCCTTCAAGCCTTCAAGCCTTCAAGCCTTCAAGCCTTCAAGCCCTCAAGCCCTCAAGCCTTCAAGCCTTCAAGCCTTCAAGCCTTCAAGCCCTCAAGCCTTCAAGCCCTCAAGCCCTCAAGCCTTCAAGCCTTCAAGCCTTCAAGCCTTCAAGCCTTCAAGCCTTCAAGCCCTCAAGCCTTCAAGCCCTCAAGCCTTCAAGCCTTCAAGCCTTCAAGCCCTCAAGCCCTCAAGCCCTCAAGCCTTCAAGCCTTCAAGCCTTCAAGCCTTCAAGCCTTCAAGCCTTCAAGCCCTCAAGCCCTCAAGCCTTCAAGCCTTCAAGCCTTCAAGCCTTCAAGCCTTCAAGCCTTCAAGCCTTCAAGCCTTCAAGCTTTCAAGCCTTCAAGCCCTCAAGCCCTCAAGCCCTCAAGCCCTCAAGCCTTCAAGCCTTCAAGCCTTCAAGCCTTCAAGCCTTCAAGCCCTCAAGCCCTCAAGCCCTCAAGCCCTCAAGCCCTCAAGCCCTCAAGCCCTCAAGCCTTCAAGCCCTCAAGCCCTCAAGCCTTCAAGCCTTCAAGCCTTCAAGCCTTCAAGCCTTCAAGCCTTCAAGCCTTCAAGCCTTCAAGCCTTCAAGCCTTCAAGCCTTCAAGCCTTCAAGCCCTCAAGCCTTCAAGCCCTCAAGCCCTCAAGCCCTCAAGCCTTCAAGCCTTCAAGCCTTCAAGCCTTCAAGCCTTCAAGCCTTCAAGCCCTCAAGCCCTCAAGCCTTCAAGCCCTCAAGCCCTCAAGCCCTCAAGCCTTCAAGCCTTCAAGCCTTCAAGCCTTCAAGCCTTCAAGCCTTCAAGCCTTGAATCCCTCAAGCCTTCAAGCCCTCAAGCCCTCAAGCCTTCAAGCCTTCAAGCCCTCAAGCCCTCAAGCCTTCAAGCCTTCAAGCCTTCAAGCCTTCAAGCCTTCAAGCCTTCAATTTTTCAAGCCTTCAAGCCTCAAGCCTTCAAGCCCTCAAGCCTTCAAGCCTTCAAGCCTTCAAGCCTTCAAGCCTTCAAGCCTTCAAGCCCTCAAGCCTTCAAGCCTTCAAGCCTTCAAGCCCTCAAGCCTTCAAGCCTTCAAGCCTTCAAGCCTTCAAGCTTTCAAGCCTTCAAGCCTTCAAGCCTTCAAGCCCTCAAGCCCTCAAGCCTTCAAGCCTTCAAGCCTTCAAGCCTTCAAGCCTTCAAGCCCTCAAGCCTTCAAGCCCTCAAGCCCTCAAGCCTTCAAGCCTTCAAGCCTTCAAGCCTTCAAGCCTTCAAGCCTTCAAGCCTTCAAGCCTTCAAGCCTTCAAGCCCTCAAGCCCTCAAGCCTTCAAGCCTTCAAGCCTTCAAGCCTTCAAGCCCTCAAGCCTTCAAGCCCTCAAGCCCTCAAGCCTTCAAGCCTTCAAGCCTTCAAGCCTTCAAGCCTTCAAGCTTTCAAGCCCTCAAGCCCATAAGCCTTCAAGCCTTCAAGCCTTCAAGCCTTCAATCCTTCAAGCCTTCAAGCCCTCAACCTTCAAGCCCTCAAGCCTTCAAGCCTTCAAGCCTTCAAGCCTTCAAGCCTTCAAGCCTTCAAGCCCTCAAGCCTTCAAGCCTTCAAGCCTTCAAGCCCTCAAGCCCTCAAGCCCTCAAGCCTTCAAGCCTTCAAGCCTTCAAGCCTTCAAGCCTTCAAGCCTTCAAGCCCTCAAGCCTTCAAGCCTTCAAGCCTTCAAGCCTTCAAGCCTTCAAGCCTTCAAGCCTTCAAGCCTTCAAGCCTTCAAGCTTTCAAGCCTTCAAGCCCTCAAGCCCTCAAGCCCTCAAGCCCTCAAGCCTTCAAGCCTTCAAGCCTTCAAGCCTTCAAGCCTTCAAGCCCTCAAGCCTTCAAGCCTTCAAGCCTTCAAGCTTTCAAGCCCTCAAGCCCTTAAGCCTTCAAGCCTTCAAGCCTTCAAGCCTTCAAGCCTTCAAGCCTTCAAGCCCTCAAGCCTTCAAGCCTTCAAGCCTTCAAGCCTTCAAGCCTTCAAGCCTTCAAGCCTTCAAGCCTTCAAGCCCTCAAGCCTTCAAGCTTCAGCCTTCAAGCCCTCAAGCCCTCAAGCCCTCAAGCCTTCAAGCCTTCAAGCCTTCAAGCCTTCAAGCCTTCAAGCCTTCAAGCCCTCAAGCCTTCAAGCCTTCAAGCCTTCAAGCCTTCAAGCCTTCAAGCCTTCAAGCCTTCAAGCCTTCAAGCTTTCAAGCCTTCAAGCCCTCAAGCCCTCAAGCCCTCAAGCCCTCAAGCCTTCAAGCCTTCAAGCCCTCAAGCCCTCAAGCCCTCAAGCCCTCAAGCCTTCAAGCCTTCAAGCCTTCAAGCCTTCAAGCCTTCAAGCCTTCAAGCCCTCAAGCCTTCAAGCCTTCAAGCCTTCAAGCCTTCAAGCCTTCAAGCCTTCAAGCCTTCAAGCCCTCAAGCCTTCAAGCCTTCAAGCCTTCAAGCCTTCAAGCCCTCAAGCCCTCAAGCCTTCAAGCCTTCAAGCCTTCAAGCCTTCAAGCCTTCAAGCCTTCAAGCCCTCAAGCCTTCAAGCCTTCAAGCCTTCAAGCCTTCAAGCCTTCAAGCCTTCAAGCCTTCAAGCCTTCAAGCCTTCAAGCCTTCAAGCCCTCAAGCCCTCAAGCCCTCAAGCCCTCAAGCCCTCAAGCCTTCAAGCCTTCAAGCCTTCAAGCCTTCAAGCCTTCAAGCCTTCAAGCCTTCAAGCCTTCAAGCCTTCAAGCCTTCAAGCCTTCAAGCCTTCAAGCCTTCAAGCCTTCAAGCCTTCAAGCCTTCAAGCCTTCAAGCCTTCAAGCCTTCAAGCCCTCAAGCCCTCAGCCGTCAAGCCTTCAAGCCTTCAAGCCTTCAAGCCTTCAAGCCCTCAAGCCCTCAAGCCTTCAAGCCTTCAAGCCTTCAAGCCTTCAAGCCTTCAAGCCTTCAAGCCTTCAAGCCTTCAAGCCTTCAAGCCTTCAAGCCCTCAAGCCCTCAAGCCCTCAAGCCTTCAAGCCTTCAAGCCTTCAAGCCTTCAAGCCTTCAAGCCCTCAAGCCTTCAAGCCTTCAAGCCTTCAAGCCTTCAAGCCTTCAAGCCTTCAAGCCTTCAAGCCTTCAAGCCTTCAAGCCTTCAAGCCTTCAAGCCCTCAAGCCTTCAAGCCCTCAAGCCCTCAAGCCTTCAAGCCTTCAAGCCTTCAAGCCTTCAAGCCTTCAAGCCTTCAAGCCTCATGCCTTCAAGCTTTCAAGCCTTCAAGCCTTCAAGCCTTCAAGCCCTCAAGCCTTCAAGCCCTCAAGCCCTCAAGCCCTCAAGCCTTCAAGCCTTCAAGCCTTCAAGCCTTCAAGCCTTCAAGCCTTCAAGCCCTCAAGCCCTCAAGCCCTCAAGCCCTCAAGCCCTCAAGCCTTCAAGCCCTCAAGCCTTCAAGCCTTCAAGCCTTCAAGCCCTCAAGCCTTCAAGCCTTCAAGCCCTCAAGCCTTCAAGCCCTCAAGCCCTCAAGCCTTCAAGCCTTCAAGCCCTCAATCCTCAAGCCCTCAAGCCCTCAAGCCTTCAAGCCTTCAAGCCTTCAAGCCTTCAAGCCTTCAAGCCCTCAAGCCTTCAAGCCCTCAAGCCTTCAAGCCTTCAAGCCTTCAAGCCTTCAAGCCTTCAAGCCTTCAAGCCCTCAAGCCTTCAAGCCCTCAAGCCCTCAAGCCTTCAAGCCTTCAAGCCTTCAAGCCTTCAAGCCTTCAAGCCTTCAAGCCTTCAAGCTTTCAAGCCCTCAAGCCCTTAAGCCTTCAAGCCTTCAAGCCTTCAAGCCTTCAATCCTTCAAGCCTTCAAGCCCTCAAACCTTCAAGCCTTCAAGCCTTCAAGCCTTCAAGCCCTCAAGCCTTCAAGCCTTCAAGCCCTCAAGCCCTCAAGCCCTCAAGCCTCTAGCCTTCAAGCCCTCAAGCCCTCAAGCCCTCAAGCCTTCAAGCCTTCAAGCCTTCAAGCCTTCAAGCCTTCAAGCCTTCAAGCCTTCAAGCCCTCAAGCCTTCAAGCCTTCAAGCCTTCAAGCCTTCAAGCCTTCAAGCCTTCAAGCCTTCAAGCTTTCAAGCCTTCAAGCCCTCAAGCCCTCAAGCCCTCAAGCCTTCAAGCCTTCAAGCCTTCAAGCCTTCAAGCCTTCAAGCCTTCAAGCCTTCAAGCCTTCAAGCCCTCAAGCCCTCAAGCCCTCAAGCCTTCAAGCCTTCAAGCCTTCAAGCCTTCAAGCCCTCAAGCCTTCAAGCCCTCAAGCCCTCAAGCCTTCAAGCCTTCAAGCCCTCAAGCCTTCAAGCCTTCAAGCCTTCAAGCCTTCAAGCTTTCAAGCCTTCAAGCCTTCAAGCCTTCAAGCCCTCAAGCCCTCAAGCCTTCAAGCCTTCAAGCCTTCAAGCCTTCAAGCCCTCAAGCCTTCAAGCCCTCAAGCCCTCAAGCCTTCAAGCCTTCAAGCCTTCAAGCCTTCAAGCCTTCAAGCCTTCAAGCCTTCAAGCCTTCAAGCTTTCAAGCCTTCAAGCCCTCAAGCCCTCAAGCCCTCAAGCCCTCAAGCCTTCAAGCCTTCAAGCCTTCAAGCCTTCAAGCCTTCAAGCCTTCAAGCCTTCAAGCCCTCAAGCCCTCAAGCCCTCAAGCCCTCAAGCCTTCAAGCCTTCAAGCCCTCAAGCCCTCAAGCCCTCAAGCCTTCAAGCCCTCAAGCCCTCAAGCCCTCAAGCCCTCAAGCCTTCAAGCCTTCAAGCCTTCAAGCCTTCAAGCCTTCAAGCCCTCAAGCCCTCAAGCCTTCAAGCCTTCAAGCCTTCAAGCCCTCAAGCCCTCAAGCCCTCAAGCCCTCAAGCCTTCAAGCCTTCAAGCCTTCAAGCCTTCAAGCCTTCAAGCCCTCAAGCCTTCAAGCCCTCAAGCCTTCAAGCCTTCAAGCCTTCAAGCCTTCAAGCCCTCAAGCCCTCAAGCCTTCAAGCCTTCAAGCCTTCAAGCCTTCAAGCCTTCAAGCCTTCAAGCCTTCAAGCCCTCAAGCCCTCAAGCCTTCAAGCCTTCAAGCCCTCAAGCCCTCAAGCCTTCAAGCCCTCAAGCCCTCAAGCCTTCAAGCCTTCAAGCCCTCAAGCCTTCAAGCCCTCAATTTTCAAGCCTTCAAGCCTTCAAGCCTTCAAGCCTTCAAGCCTTCAACAAACACGTGGACCAACTGGCTTGTTGGTCCAACAAACACGTGGACCAGCTGGCTTGTTGGTCCATCAAACACGTGGACCAACTGGCTTGTTGGTCCATCAAACACGTGGACCAGCTGGCTTGTTGGTCCAACAAACACGTGGACCAGCTGGCTTGTTGGTCCATCAACACCGGACCAACTGGCTTGTTGGTCCATCAAACACGCGGACCAACTGGCTTGTTGGTCCATCAAACACGCGGACCAGCTGGCTTGTTGGTCCATCAAACACGTGGACCAACTGGCTTGTTGGTCCATCAAACACGTGGACCAGCTGGCTTGTTGGTCCATCAAACACGTGGACCAACTGGCTTGTTGGTCCAACAAACACGTGGACCAACTGGCTTGTTGGTCCAACAAACACGTGGACCAACTGGCTTGTTGGTCCAACAAACACGTGGACCAACTGGCTTGTTGGTCCAACAAACACGTGGAGCAACTGGCTTGTTGGTAACACGTCGACCAACTGGCTTGATGGTCCATCAAACACGTGGACCAACTGGCTTGTTGGTCCATCAAACACGTGAACAACTGGCTTGTTGGTCCATCAAACACGTTGACCATCTGGCTTGTTGGTCCATCAAACACGTCGACCAACTGGCTTGTTGGTCCATCAAACACGTCGACCAACTGGCTTGTTGGTCCAACAAACACGCGGACCAACTGGCTTGTTGGTCCATCAAACACGCGGACCATTTGGCTTGTTGGTCCATCAAACACGCGGACCAACTGGCTTGTTGGTCCATCAAACACGCGGACCAACTGGCTTGTTGGTCCATCAAACACAGGGACCAACTGGCTTGTTGGTCCATCAAACACGCGGACCAACTGGCTTGTTGGTCCATCAAACACGCGGACCAACTGGCTTGTTGGTCCATCAAACACGTGGACCAACTGGCTTGTTGGTCCATCGAACACGTGGACCAACTGGCTTGTTGGTCCATCAACACACGTTGACTGGCTTGTTGGTCCATCGAACACGTGGACCAACTGGCTTGTTGGTCCATCGAACACGTGGACCAACTGGCTTGTTGGTCCATCGAACACGTGGACCAACTGGCTTGTTGGTCCATCAAACACGTGGACCAGCTGGCTTGTTGGTCCATCGAACACGTGGACCACCAGGCTTGTTGGTCCATCGAACACGTGGACCAGCTGGCTTGTTGGTCCATCGAACACGTGGACCAGCTGGCTTGTTGGTCCAACAAACACGTGGACCAGCTGGCTTGTTGGTCCATCGAACACGTGGACCAGCTGGCTTGTTGGTCCAACGCACACGTGGACCAACTAGCCTGTTGGTCCATCGAACACGTGGACCAGCTGGCTTGAGGTCCATCGAACATGTGGACCAGCTGGCTTGTTGGTCCATCGAACGTGTGGACCAGCTGGCTTGTTGGTCCATCGAACGCGTGGACCAACTGGCTTTTGGTTGTTGGTCCATCGAACGCGTGGACCAACTGGCTTGATGGTTGTTGGTCCATCGAACGCGTGGACCAACTGGCTTGTTGGTCCATCGAACGCGTGGACAACTGGGTTGTTGGTCCATCGAACGCGTGGACCAACTGGGTTGTGCCATCGAACGCGTGGACCAACTGGGTTTGTTGGTCCATCGAACGCGTGGACCAACTGGCTTGTTGGTCCATCGAACGCGTGGACCAACTGGCTTGTTGGTCCATCGAACGCGTGGACCAACTGGCTTGTTGGTCCATCGAACGCGTGGACCAACTGGCTTGTTGGTCCATCGAACGCGTGGACCACTGGGTTGTTGGTCCATCGAACGCGTGGACCAACTGGCTTGTTGGTCCATCGAGCGCGTGGACCAACTGGCTTGTTGGTCCATCGAGCGCGTGGACCAACTGGCTTGTTGGTCCATCGAGCGCGTGGACCAACTGGCTTGTTGGTCCATCGAGCGCGTGGACCAACTGGCTTGTTGGTCCATCGAGCGCGTGGACCAACTGGCTTGTTGGTCCATCGAGCGCGTGGACCAACTGGCTTGTTGGTCCATCGAGCGCGTGGACCAACTGGCTTGTTGGTCCATCGAGCGCGTGGACCAACTGGCTTGTTGGTCCATCGAGCGCGTGGACCAACTGGCTTGTTGGTCCAACGAGCGCGTGGACCAACTGGGTTGTTGGTCCAACGAGCGCGTGGACCAACTGGCTTGTTGGTCCAACGAGCGCGTGGACCAACTGGGTTGTTGGTCCATCGAGCGCGTGGACCAACTGGCTTGTTGGTCCAACGAGCGCGTGGAGCAACTGGCTTGTTGGTCCAACAAACGAGCGCGTGGACAACTGGCTTGTTGTGTCCAACGAGCGCGTGGACCAACTGGCTTGTTGGTCCACGAGCGCGTGGACCAACTGGCTTGTTGGTCCATCGAGCGCGTGGACCAACTGGCTTGTTGGTCCATCGAGCGCGTGGACCAACTGGCTTGTTGGTCCATCGAGCGCGTGGACCAACTGGCTTGTTGGTCCATCGAGCGCGTGGACCAACTGGCTTGTTGGTCCATCGAGCGCGTGGACCAACTGGCTTGTTGGTCCATCGAGCGCGTGGACCAACTGGCTTGTTGGTCCATCGAGCGCGTGGACCAACTGGCTTGTTGGTCCAACGAGCGCGTGGACCAACTGGCTTGTTGGTCCATCGAGCGCGTGGACCAACTGGCTTGTTGGTCCATCGAGCGCGTGGACCAACTGGCTTGTTGGTCCATCGAGCGCGTGGACCAACTGGCTTGTTGGTCCAACGAGCGCGTGGACCAACTGGCTTGTTGGTCCAACAGCGCGTGGACCAACTGGGTTGTTGGTCCATCGAGCGCGTGGACCAACTGGGTTTGTTGGTCCATCGAGCGCGTGGACCACTGGGTTGTTGGTCCATCGAGCGCGTGGACCAACTGGCTTGTTGGTCCATCGAGCGCGTGGACCAACTGGCTTGTTGGTCCATCGAGCGCGTGGACCAACTGGCTTGTTGGTCCATCGAGCGCGTGGACCAACTGGCTTGTTGGTCCATCGAGCGCGTGGACCAACTGGCTTGTTGGTCCAACGACGCGTGGACCAACTGGCTTGTTGGTCCAACGAGCGCGTGGACCAACTGGCTTGTTGGTCCATCGAGCGCGTGGACCAACTGGCTTGTTGGTCCATCGAGCGCGTGGACCAACTGGCTTGTTGGTCCATCGAACGCGTGGACCAACTGGCTTGTTGGTCCATCGAACACGTGGACCAACTGGCTTGTTGGTCCATCGAACGCGTGG